>CM065816.1:20781500-21381500 GCA_033398695.1 Orobanche coerulescens
TCAAGATCGTGAGAAGATGATATGTGGCGGTAGACGTGGGAAGGCTGTGTAAAGATATATTCTGCATTAGTATATAGGGGGATTTTAAAGATTTACATAAACTCTACCGACTAATGTGGATACCTCCCGGGAATTTCCCTTAGAAAGGAAAAAGCCAATGGTTTAGCTTGTTTCTTTTGATGAAAGGTGTGTGCGCCTTGCGATTAATGTTTCAACCAACTTTGATGTGTGGGATATATTTCCTATATCATATATCTATATATTTGCATTATCTGGTTCTAGTGCTAACCTCATCTTTCGGGGTGAATATCTTTTATACGTTTCAAGTATTTGTGATTCAAGGAGCAGTTATAGAATCGATATGAGGATGAAAAAATGCGGTACTAATCACATGAGTGTAACACCCCCAAGACATTCAGGGTATATTACAGCGTCGTGGACCCCACACTGTGGAATCCACCAAGCTAACGTACCAAACAAGACAATCGACAACGACAACAATCACCAATAATACGACAATTCAAATAAGATTACAATCCGACAATAAAATCCAACATCAATCCATTTCCCAAAACAGGAACACAACGTTAACAATTTTGTAAAAGAAGTACTCGAGTACTTAAACCAGTTTTTATAAAACAAAATCCCCAAAGCAAGATATCAAATATTCGACATATAGAACATCAATAATCAACTTCTGACAAGATTGCCGCCATCATCCTCATACGGCTCTAGTGCTCGCTTGTCCCCACGATCAATACGAAATACAAAAAGTATTTCCCCATTTAAGGGTTAGCGACAACAGATAGTGCAAGTACAATCCATATGAACTACAATCTAATCAGAAGAATATATGCGCCAAAAAGTCATTATAGAAAACATTTAATATTACGGAAAATAAACAATCACAAAACACAATAACTCAAACAAATCACAATTAAAAGTTAACAGTTGGTACGAGACTCTCGGCCACCCTACCCCGCAGAGTCCCGTCGGACATCCTCAGGTGGCTAACCACGGTTCACGATACGCACACTCACGGCAATACGTATCCCTGAGGCCCCGTCGGAACGTCGCTATGTGAACTTACAAATTACCATCCACAACTACCACGATACACCATAATTCAAATACTAGAACATGTAAACAAATGTAAAGTACTTGCCTTTGAGACATTCTTCAAGAATCGGAAGTGAAAATGACTACGGATGATCCGAATGGAAAACGACGGTTCCTAAACGAAGAATTAGCATAACTCAGTCCCAACGGACATCAATAATCGAAAGGAATGCTCCCAAAACCCCGATTACAATTATCGACAAAAGACGTTCAATCAATACGGGTGAGGGTTTACGCAAAATCTCCCCGTATTGATAATTCGCGGATTAAAATCAAGGAAACTGGATTTGGAATCATTCAATAATCACAATCGGTGAAGAATATCGTAATATAGATGAACAATTCGGAACTAAACCCTAAAATCCCGAAATCCCCCAAAAACGTCAAAATTAGGGTTCCTGAGGAATTACCTTGGATTCGACTGATGGAAGATGTGAATGTTGTAGATTAATCTCCCTTGGTACACAATAATCAATCTCTAAAGGAAATCCACGGATTGTTCTGGACAAATCGCTCCAAAGGCACTCAAGAACACTCACGTCGCGAGAAGGGTTGAAGAAGAATGAAAAGAAACTGACTGAGGTTAAGTCAGGTTTAAAAACGCTGACAGCGCGTTACGTACGTTAACACGAGTTGTTAACGTACGTTATGATGGTTACGTACGTAACCCAATGCTGGTTAACGTACGTAACCAAATGTCTGAACTGAATTGTGACGGGTCATACCGTACGTTCTGGATCATGCATAACGTACGTTATGCACGTAACAGACCCCAGTTCTGAACACCAATTCTGCACAGTCGATTCGACGACGAACTACAACACGAGGATAGAATCAAAAGTGTAAATACAAGGTATTCATAACAACGAAGCTGAGTGCTCGAAAGTAAATGCACTTCCAACTACCGAGGAATCCAAAATACGACAAGGAGATGAATTTCCCTAAATTTATAGGAAATTACGAAAATGACCCAAGCGTCCGAAAATCACGATACGACGTCGGATTTACAAACCGGAAGTCTCAACATGACCAACTCAACCATACGGGCTTGAACAAACCAAGAAACAATGGAAACGAACGAGTTTTACAAGAATCGAACGTTCATACGGCAAAACATGTCATAAAATGAAATTACGTGAAAACATCATCAAAACTCGTCCAAATGGAAAAACTCCAAGAACAAAATAGATTCAAAATGTCGAAACGGTTACAAGTGAGTCAACAAAAATAGACATACCCCAAAAATGGAAACAGCTAAAAATGGAAAAATTACGGATATTACATTCTCCCCCTCTAAAATAAAGTTTCGTCCCGAAACTTAAGAATCAAAAAGCTCGGGGTATCTCGAATGCATATCCTCCTCTAGCTCCCACGTCGCTTCTTCTACTCCGTGCCTCGACCATTGCACCTTAACCAAAGGAATGGTTTTGTGCCTTAACTGTTTGTCACGACGTTCCAAAATTCTGACGGGCCACTCCTCAAACGTAATATCCTTCTCGATCTCCACGTCCCCAAAGTCAATAATGTGGGACGGGTCCGGAACGTACTTCCTCAACTGGGAAACGTGAAATACACTATGTACATGACTCAGCGACGGAGGTAAAGCCAAACGGTATGCCAACTCGCCGACTCTTTCCAATACCTCGAAGGGTCCAATATATCTCGGGCTGAGTTTCCCCTGTAACACCCCCGATCCACTCAGGGATATTACACGCCGTAGACCCTCTCCTCGAGGATCTACCAGGCTGATAACTAAAATCAAACATCTAAACATCGCCTTTAAGGCTAAAATGACTCAGTAGACCGACTTGGTCTTTCAATAATAACATACAACTCATTCCCAAACACATACCCACGCAGGGGTCAAAATAAAATAAACTCCCGTACAACGGGGAAAAGATACCGCAGCGGAAAAAGAAAATACAACTGGACCAATACGACATCAACGGAACCTCGTGTGATTAGTATCGTTCATCTTTCATCATCCTTCGTGCCGACTCGTGCTATGCTCCAAAACACGAATGCAAAATAGACATCCACCCCGAATACTGGGGTTAGCAAAACTCCACTGTTTTGCTAGTGCAAGTACAAGTGCAAAAATACGGGCCATACAATACAAGTTCCAAGAACAATAATAATCAGGAATCCTCAAAGATCCAAACGTAAAGAAAAGTACTTCCCGAGGCAAGAGTTTGGGTAAACATTTCCAAAACCGAAAGATCGCAAATAAGGGAAACAATTTACAAAACAGTTTAAAATGCCATCGAGAGTTTTAATAGAAAACAATTTAGGATTATAAAATCCTTCTCTTCCAAAAGATCGATAGGTCACACCAAACGCTTGTTTTCGCAAATAGGAAATCACCAACAATTTACGGTGGTCAAAGCCCAACATCACGTGTCCTCAACGGACGTAAAATCAACGAAACATAATCACGCACGCGCATCGCCTAGACCGGACGATACCACCGACATCCCACTCGAGGCCTCGAAGGACCCTCCCGAGTGGCTAGCGAAACAAATCACATACATCTCACGGTTGGATCAATCGCTTGTTGCATCCTCGCCACATGATCGCATGCCATGTGCCACCGTAGATTATCTCGAGCTCTCACGGTTGGATCAATCACTTGTTGCATCGACCACATGATCACGTGCCATGTGTCACCGTAGACCTTCAACCATATCCACACATTCACACAAATAACATATTACATCAAGGATATTCAAACAATTCGCAAGAGGCATCAGACACTTAGCAAAACACCACGTCAAACCACAACGCACCGAAATGAAATAATATGCGCCCACACGCAATACCAAGTGCAACATCAACACCAAACATATCCATAGAGTTCACATAGTCATTCTCAAACCACACCATTTACAAAACACACGCGTTTTGAAAGCAAGCCTTTAACAAGGCTAAACCGAATCTTTTGAAAGTTCAAACACACGATCAAATAAACACATAGAGACGGTTACTAATTATCATATCCACAAAACAAGAATTGTATGGACAAGGTACTTGCCTCGATACCACGAGCACGGAACCACGAACGGATACGGCTCAACCGGAAGCTTAACGCCCGATGCTAACGAAAAGGAATACGACAACGAACGGAACGGAAGAATCAAGCACGACCGCGAGGAACCGAAAATGAACCTAACGATTCGAATAGCACAATCACAACCACTTCTAAACGATTACGGAAATGGAATACACCCGGAAACCCGCCTACGATTCATGTATATTCGCACAAAATAACAACGAGGGCGGACCACAACCAAACCCTCTCGATTCCGTAAAACTATGAAAATATACCATGAATCCGTAGGAAAACTAATGATATCAACAAGATTAATCATATTCATCAAGAATCCATCAACAAAACGGAAAGAATCGGACAAAACCCCAAAATCCCCAATTATCCAAAAAGGTAGGTTAAAGGAATTCTTACCTCTTGATGAATCAAGCATTCAAATCCAAAACTACGGGTTAGATCCGCAATCCGAGCCACCCGATCGAAAAGGAATGAAGAAATTTACACAAGTAAGTGATAGATGGAGGAACTCTCCCTCTCAAGTCTCTCTCTCGCGCACGGTTGAAGAAGGGAGGAAATGAACGATTTACGCCGAAACAACACATTTATAGTGTAACACAGTAACCTATCGGCCGCCTATCGGCCGATAGCCCAACCGATAGCCATACCGAAAGTAGGCGAGAGTCTATCGACCCCCTATCGGCCGAAAGGCTCCTGGAAGTGCTCGGCCAAAATCGAAACGACCATAACTCTCTCGTCCGACTCGATTGACTCACCGCTTGAACCATTGGAAAGCTAACTCGATGTTCTATAATATTGCAAAGATTTATAATTTTTGGAGTTACCAAAAATTAATGGTGATCTAACAAAGACGAACTCATACTTAGAAAAGTCGTTTAGAAATCCCGAATTCAACAAAACGACACCGAAACCCGAACACGAATACGAACCGAAGATACGGTTACGAAGTACTCACAAAGACGAATCTAAGAGCTAGTAGGACACACAATTCCGACCACCCGAAGGCTCGAAATTCGACAACGGAAGGTAATTACCCCAAACTTTGGGAAATTACGAAAATGGCCCAAATGCCCGAAAATCACGATACGTGATCGAATAACCAAACCGAAGTTCACAACACGTCCAACAAAGATAAACGGACTTGCGGGAAACTCAAACATAGCCGGTCGAGATTCGCAAGAATCGAACTCAAGTGCGGAAAAGTCGCTAAAAGCACGAACTCAACGAAACGACACCAAACGAACTCGGATGTCAAAAAGTGTAGAATTAATCATTCTCGAATGACGAAACGGACATGAGCGAAGTCGTCCAAAACAGACTTCCGCCGAAAAAAGAAATTACCGGAAATCGAAAATTGCGGATATTACATTCTACCCTCCTTAAAAGAAGTTTCGTCCGAAACTTAAAACAAGTAGGGAGAAGAAATATTCCGCCAGGAAAAACTCAACGAGATACACAAGAATGCGTAACTAACGCCCAACGGCGAAATGTTACAAACAAAGCAAAGGAGTATACGGCGTGAAAACACGCTCCACGGCGAACAACACAACGTCGCCGTAAGGGATATAATAAAAACAACAAGTGACAACGTCATCAAACTGATAATATAGACAAGTAATTTATACGACAATCTCTATTCACAACGTACGAAAATCAATTTGATTGACGATCCCAACGGTACACCAATCAAAACGCGAGTCAACCGAACAAACACGAAATCCCACCGCCTAAGGGGCTGGAAGATCGAAAACGAAACTAATTTCCCGAATCAAGGGAATTACGAAGGAGCCCGAATGTTCGCCAATCACGGAACGAGGTCAATATAAACCGAACAATCAAACGATCAAACCACAACGATCGAGACAACAAAGATCGAAGAATCATGTTCGAATCACAAAGAACAATAAAGTTCAAACAACAACTCCCGGGATGATCCGTGAGAACTACAAGACATGCATTGCCAAGATCCGCAGGAAAGGGAATAGCGATTGAAAAGTCACAACGACAACGAGTAATTCCGAAATAATACCACCCTCGTTCGATCAACAAAAGCAAGGGGCAGGACAAGCTCAGAAAATGTCAACGAACATAAATGAGTCGACAGAGTCGAAAACACAAGAGTTCCAAAGCCGATCCACTTCGAATAAAAGAACTAGTAGAACCAGATGATGTCACTCCCAAACAAGGTTCACAAGAATCGAACTGAACCCGAAAAAGTAACATCGATAACGGATCGACCCACAACAAGATCACACTGCTCGTTCGGACGATGAAACCGAAATATAGAACAAGTTCATAAAGTACCAACGATCACGAGCGAATCGACAGATCGAGAAAGAGAAAATACGTAAGTCTAAAAACAACACGGGTACTACATTCGACCTCTTATAAAGGAAGGTGACGACACAAACAAGCAACCGATCAAACATCCTTCAAAGGCCTCTCAAAGCCGATTCTCGATATCTCTTTGAGCGCGAACTCCGAAAGTCTCGGTAGCCAATTCACAAACTGAATTCGGTGTCCCTCGAGTCCACACTTGAAATGTGTCATCGACGAGAAAGACAATTTACACGTGCATGCCCCGGCACATCACGATTGAAACGTCTCGGCTCGGCATACCGAAAATATAAATGCTCGATACAATGGATCAAAACACCGCAAAACAACATACCGGAGATGCCAACTCAGCATAACATATCAACGCATACAAGAATCACAACAACAACGGCATCATTCGAAGATTACAACATCCCGAACGACAGCCATCACACAATCACAAACATCATGAAACAATCACCCATGTGTATAACGCATAAAAATCCAGGCTTTAACAACTCGCACTAGTGCGACAATACGCAATCACCACGAGGCGATAAACAGTAAACACCAGTTCACACCTCTCACAGAGGGCCAACAAAACATATGCGTGGCGAACGACTCGACACTCACGCCACCAATTCAATCACAATTCGGGGTTGACACCGTAACGAAAGTTCGAAAACCATACACGCATTTCCGGTCCGCAAATAGGAATGATAGGTTTTAAAAAACGAGAACCACCTTTTGAAAACAGTTTGGAAACAACAGTTGATCTTAGTATCATTTTACAAAAAGTAGTACAAACACCATTATCGAGACTTTGAAAATCATCTTGCGTTTGAACAAAAATGAGGACACCTTTCCTTTAGTGAAAAACTTTCAAAAATATTCGACCCTTGGGTCTAAGCAACTGCATTTGAAAATATCTCAAAAACATTTTTGGTCCTCAACCGGAAATTTTTTTTTTTTGAAATGTATTGCGGCATTAGAAAACACCTTGAAAACACCGCAAGAAAATAATTCGTTTTAAAAGTACGTCTCGAATTTCAATTTTCTAAGATACTCAAGGTTTTCAAAAATAATTCAATGGGTTAGAATGCCCAAAAAGGTCAATGACGGTAGTACTTATCAAAACTCACAAAATCATTTGAAAACACCCAACTACCGTCAAAACGGTCAAGGTCAACAACTCGGTTAAAGGAATCGATTTTTGAAATAAAATTCAGTCGGTAAGATACCGCAAGCTATTACAAAGGAACTCACGCAGCGGAAAAAAAAAAAAGAAATAGAGTCCAACATGCACAATCCAGCAACTACTCCTCACATGAAAGAAATATGAGAGTCAAATAGTCACGTATCAAGAAATCAAAATCCATAAGAGGATTCCGTCACTTAGCAAATAAATCATAAAAATAGCTCGTGTCACACGAGGCACAACACAAAGAAGGGAGACTTACAGCCACAGGTCGCACGAAGATGATGATCGCCCCACGATACTAATCACGACCAACAAACTCAGACGACGCGTCGCGACACGACTCAGTCAGATAAAATCCGACGAGACAAAAACTCGATAGACACCATCGACCCGACACCTAGGTTTCCACAACCTAAGCTCGATACCATTTATGTAACACCCCGATCCACTCGGGGATATTACACGCCGTAGACCCTCTCCTCGAGGATCTACCAGCCGATAACTAAAATCAAACATCTAAACATCGCCTTTAAGGCTAAAATGACTCAAGAGACCGACTTGGTCTTTCAATAATAACATACAACTCATTCCCAAACACATACCCACGCAGGGTCAAAATAAAATAAACTCCGTACAACGGGAAAAGATACCGCAGCGGAAAAGAAAATACAATCGACCAATACGACATCAACGGAACCTCGTGTGATTAGTATCGTTCATCTTTCATCATCCTTCGTGCCGACTCGTGCTATGCTCCAAAACCCGAATGCAAAATAGACATCCACCCCCGAATACTCGGGGTTAGCAAACTCCACCGCTTTGCTAGTGCAAGTACAAGTGCAAAAATACGGGCCATACAATACAAGTTCCAAGAACAATAATAATCAGAATCCTCAAAGATCCAAACGTAAAGAAAAGTACTTCCCGAGGCAAGAGTTTGGGTAAACATTTCCAAAACCGAAAGATCGCAAATAAGGGAAACAATTTACAAAACAGTTTAAAATGCCATCGAGAGTTTTAATAGAAAACAATTTAGGATTATAAAATCCTTCTCTTTCCAAAAGATCGATAGGGTCACACCAAACGTTTGTTTTCGCAAATAGGAAATCACCAACAATTTACGGTCAAAGCCCAACATCACGTGTCCTCAACGGACGTAAAATCAACGAAACATAATCACGCACGCGCATCGCCAGACCGGACGATACCACCGACATCCCACTCGAGGCCTCGAAGGACCCTCCCGAGTCAAGCTAGCGAAACAAATCACATACATCTCACGGTTGGATCAATCGCTTGTTGCATCCTCGGCCACATGATCGCATGCCATGTGCCACCGTAGATTATCTCGTGCTCTCACGGTTGGATCAATCACTTGTTGCATCGACCACATGATCACGTGCCATGTGTCACCGTAGACCTTCAACCATATCCACACATTCACACAAATAACATATTACATCAAGGATATTCAAACAATTCGCAAGAGGCATCGACACTTAGCAAAACACCACGTCAAACCACAACGCACCGAAATGAAATAATATGCGCCACACGCAATACCAAGTGCAACATCAACACCAAACATATCCATAGAGTTCACATAGTCATTCTCAAACCACACCATTTACAAAACACACGCGTTTTGAAAGCAAGCCTTTAACAAGGCTAAACCGAATCTTTTGAAAGTTCAAACACACGATCAAATAAACACATAGAGACGGTTACTAATTATCATATCCACAAAACAAGAATTGTATGGACAAGGTACTTGCCTCGATACCACGAGCACGGAACCACGAACGGATACGGCTCAACCGAAGCTTCGAACGCCCGATGCTAACGAAAAGGAATACGACAACGAACGGAACGGAAGAATCAAGCACGACCGCGAGGAACCGACGAAAATGAACCTAACGATTGAATAGCACAATCACAACCACTTCTAAACGATTACGGAAATGGAATACACCGAAACCCGCCTACGATTCATGTATATTCGCACAAAAATAACAACGAGGGCGGACCACAACCAAACCCTCTCGATTCCGTAAAACTATGAAAATATACCATGAATCCGTAGGAAAACTAATGATATCAACAAGATTAATCATATTCATCAAGAATCCATCAACAAAACGGAAAGAATCGGACAAAACCCCAAAATCCCCAATTATCCAAAAAGGTAGGGTTAAAGGAATTCTTACCTCTTGATGAATCAAGCATTCTCATCCCAACACCCCGGGTTAGATCCGCAATCCGAGCCACCCGATCGACAAGGAATGAAGAAATTTACACAAGTAAGTGATAGATGGAGGATCTCTCCCTCTCCAGTCTCGCTCTCTCGCGCACGGTTGAAGAAGGGGAGGAAATGAACGATTTACGCCGAAACAACACATTTATAGTGTAACACGTGAGAACCTATCGGCCGCCTATCGGCCGATAGGCTCAACCGATAGCCATCTTGAAAGTAGGCGAGAGTCTATCGACCCCCTATCGGCCGAAAGGCTCTGGAAGTGCTCGGCCAAAATCAAACGACCATAACTCTCTCGTCCGACTCCGATTGACTCACCGCTTGAACCATTGGAAAGCTAACTCGATGTTCTATAATATTGCAAGATTTATAATTTTTGGAGTTACCAAAAATTAATGGTGATCTAACAAAGACGAACTCATACTTAGAAAAGTCGCTTAGAAATCCCGAATTCAACAAAACGACACCGAAACCCGAACTGAATACGAACCAAGATACGGTTACGAAGTACTCACAAAGACGAATCTAAGAGCTAGTAGGACACACAATTCCGACCACCCGAAGGCTCGAAATTGACAACGGAAGGTAATTACCCCAAACTTTGGGAAATTACGAAAATGGCCCAAATGCCCGAAAATCACGATACGTGATCGAATAACCAAACCGAAGTTCACAACACGTCCAACAAAGATAAACGGACTTGCGGGAAACTCGAAACAGCAGTTTCGGTCGAGATTCGCAAGAATCGAACTCAAGTGCGGAAAAGTCGCTAAAAAGCACAGAACTCAACGAAACGACACCGAAACGAACTCGGATGTCAAAAAGTGTAGAATTAATCATTCTCAGAATGACGAAACGGACATGAGCGAGTCGTCAAAACAGACTTCCGCCGAAAAAAAAGAAATTACCGGAAATCGAAAATTGCGGATATTACATCCCCTTCTTCCCAAAACGGAAAACTCCTTTCGTCGGAGATACTCTCAACAGAACGTGATCTCCCACCTCAAACTCCAAGGGTCTACGCCTAACATCCGCATAAGATTTCTGTCGACTCTGAGCAGCCAACATCCTCTTTCTAATCAATCCAACTTTCTCTCTCGTCTCCAACACAAGGTCCGGCTCAGTGCCAACCAAATCGGACGGTTCATCCCAACATATCGGTGATCGGCAACGTCGGCCATAAAGTGCCTCATATGGTGCCATCTTAATCGACGCGTGCCAGCTATTATTATAAGTAAACTCAATTAAGGCCAAATGCTCCTCCCAATTACTACTCCAGTCTAACGCACACGCGCGCAACAAATCCTCGAACGTCTGAATGGTACGTCGACCGCCCATCGGCCGGGATGGAACGAAGTGCTCAAACGTAGCCGAGTCCCCAATGCCATATGCACTGCCTGCAAAAAATGCGATACAAATCGGCCATCTCTGTCTGAAATAATGGTCCTCGGCGTACCATGAAGCCTCACTATCTGAGTGATAAAAATACGAGCCAACTTTTCTGGACCCCAAGTATCCTTGATGCCCAGAAAATGTGCCGACTTAGTCAGTCGGTCTACAATCACCCATACCATATTCATACCAGCCTTCGTCCTCGGTAAATTCGTGACAAAATCCATAGAGATGTCCTCCCACTTTCATTCCTAACGGAAGTGGTTTCAATAATCCACTGGCCACGATGCTCAATCTTGACTTGCCGACAAGTCAAACACTTAGCTACAAACCGAACTACCTCCTTCTTCATATCGCTCCACCAAAATTCTTCCTCGATCTTTATACATCTTACTCGAGCCGGATGGATCGAGTATGGTGACGCATGAGCCTCTCGCATAATGCTCGTCTCGCCTCGAGTCGTTCGGAACACACAACCGACCTCGGAATCTCAACACGCCGTCCTCATGAATAACGAATCCCGGGACTTTCCCCTTCTCTACACTCTCCCGAAGCTGAATAAACATCGGGTCCTCCAACTGTCCCGATTTAATGTCCTCGACCAGAGATGAAGAAATCTCAAGAGTACGAATCGCCCTAACTCTCTGGCAGTACAACCTCAATGCTCAACCTCATAAACTCTCGCTGAAGTCCCGACTGGGCCGTAAGCAACTCAAGCGCTCGAAGCGATACCGATTTCCGGCTCAAGGCATCTGCTACCACATTAGCCTTGCCCGGATGATAGAGGATCTCAAGATCGTAATCCTTAATCAATTCCAACCATCTTCTCTGTCTCATATTAAGCTCCTTCTGCGTGAAGATGTACTTCAGGCTCTTGTGATCGGTGAAAATCTGACACGACGAGCCATACAAGTAATGACGCCAGATTTTCAACGCAAACACAATCAAGCGCCAACTCAAGATCGTGCGTAGGGTAATTCAATTCATATGGTTTCAACTGACGGGAAGCATAGGCAATCGTCCTCCCATGCTGCATAAGTACGCATCCGAGCCCTTGGCCAGAAGCATCGCTATAAACTGAGAAACCATCATTACCACTTGGTAAAGCCAAAACGGGAGCGGTCGTCAACCGCTTCTTCAACTCCTCAAAACTATTCTGCCTCTCATCGGTCCACACAAACTTCTCTGACTTCTGTAACAACTGAGTCAGCGGTCGAGCGAGTTTAGAGAACCCCTCGACGAATCTGCGATAATACCCGGCTAATCCCAGAAAACTACGAACCTCTTTCACGTTCTTGGGCGGCGCCCAATCCAACACTGCCTCTACCTTATGTGGGTCCACACGAACACCCTCGGCCGAGATCACATGATCGAGAAACCTAACTTCCCGTAACCAAAACTCGCACTTTGAGAACTTCGCAAAAAGATGCTGAGTTCTCAAAATATCTAACACAATATGCAAATGACGGGCGTGCTCCTCCTCGCTCCTCGAGTAAATCAGGATGTCATCGATAAAAACGACCACACACTTATCGAGGTACTCGATAAAGACTTTGTTCATAAGCTGCATGAACACGGCTGGTGCGTTGGTTAGCCCAAAAGGCATAACCACAAACTCGTAGTGGCCGTATCTCGTCCGAAAGGCCGTCTTCGGAATGTCGGTATCCTTCACTCGGAGCTGATAATACCCCGATCTCAAATCAATCTTCGAAAACACAGTTGCCCCTTGCATCTGATCAAACAAATCATCAATCCTCGGGAGCGGATACTTGTTTTTGATGGTCACTTTGTTCAACTCTCGGTAGTCGATACACAAACGAAGTGACCCATCCTTCTTCTTCACAACAGACCGGTGCGCCCCAAGGCGAAGCACTCGGTCGAATATACCCCATGTCTAGCAACTCTCCCAATCAAGCTTTCTTCAACTCAAGCATCTCGGCGGGCGCCATACGGTATGGCGTCTTAGAGATAGGTGCCGCACCCGCTCTAGATCGACGGTAAACTCAACCTCTCGCCCGGCAAACCCGCAACTCATCCGAAAACGTCAGATACTCACATACTACCGGGATAGACGAGCTCGACTCCCCTTCTTCCGATCTCAAAGCGTAACACCAATAGCCCGTGCAACCTCCTCAAGAAGTCTCACCGCCTCAAAGCGCTCGATCGCAATCTCGCTACCCCGCTTACGCCCTACAAAAGAATGCTCGGTACCATCGAGGCTAACATCGAAATCCTCGTTCTATAATTCATGATCGCCCCATGACGGTCCAGCCAATCCTCACCGAATCAAATCCTCATCCTTAATATCTACCGCATCGATTAGAAGGCCAATCCCTCCCCGCGATACTCACAGAAAAATCTCTAATCTCACGGTCTCCCACGATGCTATCCCCACTAGGAAGTTTAACAACAAATGGCTCACAAGCAACTAGGCAATCCACATGCATTTACGCACACAATCCATAGATATAAAAGAATGCGTAGCACCAGAATCGAACAATACGGAAACAGGATGGTCAAGGATGTGGACGGCACTGTAGCCACCGTCGCCGGATCTCCGGCTCGCCTCATCTCATACACACGGGGCGCAATAAACCCCGCACTAGAAGCTACCCCTATAGAATGCTGACCACGACCTCGACCTCTACCAAAACTCTGCTGCGGCTGAGGAACTGTCGGTGCCTGATTCACACTCGGCTCTCCTGCAGCTGGAGCAGATATATGAGTAACTGGAGCCCGAGCTGCATCCGTACAAAACTTAGCACGGTGACCCATACGACCACAAGCAAGACACTGAATCGGAGGCCTATCACACTCACTCATCATGTGGCCCGGACGACTGCAGTTGAAGCATGTAGGACCACGAACGGAACCAGCAGGAGTGCACCTAGAACCGTTCCTCGACCAACTAATGGCGCCCGACTTCAAGACTCGCGAACTGTGACCGAGCCTTCGGATACCCTCCGACTTGCCTCCCGAAACCGACCGAGGTCTTCGCTTCTTTCCTTCACCGCCGTCTGTCGCAGAAAACGACATCTCGTAAGCCATCGCTTTATTCTGATAATCTTTCAAAGTCGTGCACCCTGCACCGGACATTTAGTGGCGCACCCTCGGCTTCATCCGCATATCAAAGTGGCAGATCTTATCTAGCTCATCTCGGACTTGGTTTCTCACGTAGTGCAGCTGTTGATTGTAGTCCTTGATAGCTTGAGAAATAGGAACATCTTGGGGCTTAGCCTCAAAGAAGGCTCGGATCCTCCCCTCTTTCACCGCCAAGGATGATTCATCTTCCATCGATCTCGAAACTCGCCCACGTAGCTTCCTGGCCACGCGGTTTCACCGCTTGCCACCACGTCGCCGCCTCCTTGGCGAGGAAGTACCGAGCAATGGGTACTTTCCTCTCCTAACAATTAGCACCTCAAACACTTTCTCCAACTCGAATAACCAATTCTCCCAACCGGAAGGGTCAAGCACCATCAAACTGCGGAGGACGCATACGAATCACGCCCCCGAAGTAGCTTATCATTACCGGATCCAGAGGGCGGAACCGGGTTGGCATTAGCATGGCCGACTGAACGGCCCGAGCCGAGAGCGTCATCCGGTTCGCTACTTGGCCGTAATATGTTGGCCACTCCAACATTCTCATGAGCATTACCGAGCTAGCAGATCGGGTCCTGCCGACCTCCGAACTAGGGGGAACACTGCTCGACAAAGAGGGCATCGCCGATCGCTTCGAGTGATCGGACATGGCCGCCCCACCGGCCGCGCCACGCCCCTACCAAGGCCCGCGACCGCGTCCGCGTCCTCTACCAGCAGGAATTCAGAAGAAGCAACGGGTAAGTACAATTCAAACGTAAAACGCAAAAGATACTAAGACAGGAATAGAACAGAACGGTGAAACGAGTCAAGTTAGGAAAACTTACGAGCACCGGCGTAGTAAGATGATGGCATAGCAGTGATACTGTCCCAAAAACGACACTTAACTAGACCCAAATGACCGACAGCCTAGGTATCCATAAACCTTGCTCCGATACCATATTCTGTAACACCCCCAAGACATTCAGGGTATATTACAGCGCCGTGGACCCCACACTGTGGAATCCACCAGGCTAACGTACCAAACAAGACAATCGACAACGACAACAATCACCAATAATACGAAAATTCAAATAAGATTACAATCCGACAATAAAATCCAACATCAATCCATTTCCCAAAACAGGAACACAACGTTAACAATTTTGTAAAAGAAGTACTCGAGTACTTAAACCAGTTTTTATAAAACAAAATCCCCAAAGCAAGATATCAAATATTCGACATATAGAACATCAATAATCAACTTCTGGACAGTATCATGCTCGCCCATCATCCTCATACGGCTCTAGTGCTCGCTTGTCCCCACGATCAATACCGAAATACAAAAGTATTTCCCCATTTAAGGGGTTAGCGACAATGCTAGTGCAAGTACAATCCATTTGAACTACATTCTAATCGGATGAATATATGCGCCAAAAAGTCATTTTAGAAAACATTTTATATTCCTAATATTTACAATCACAAAACACATTATCTCCAACAAATCACAATTCAAAGTTAACCGTTGGTACGAGACTCACGCCACCGTACCGCAGAGTCCCGTCGGACATCCCTAGGTGGCTAACCACGATTCACGATACGCACACTCACGGCAATACGTATCCCTAGAGGCCCCGTCGGACCGTCCCTAGGTGAACATACACATAACCATCCACAACAACCACGATACAGCCATAATTCAAATACTAGAACATGTAAACAAATGTAAAGTACTTGCCTTTGAGACATTCTTCAAGAATCGGAAGTGAAAATGACTACGGATGATCCGAATGGAAAACGACGGTTCCTAAACGAAGAATTAGCATAACTCAGTCCCAACGGACATCAATAATCGAAAGGAATGCTCCCAAAACCCCGATTACAATTATCGACAAAAGACGTTCAATCAATACGGGTGAGGGTTTACGCAAAATCTCCCCGTATTGATAATTCGCGGATTAAAATCAAGGAAACTGGATTTGGAATCATTCAATAATCACAATCGGTGAAGAATATCGTAATATAGATGAACAATTCGGAACTAAACCCTAAAATCCCGAAATCCCCCAAAAACGTCAAAATTAGGGTTCCTGAGGAATTACCTTGGATTCGACTGATGGAAGATGTGAATGTTGTAGATTAATCTCCCTTGGTACACAATAATCAATCTCTAAAGGAAATCCACGGATTGTTCTGGACAAATCGCTCCAAAGGCACTCAAGAACACTCACGTCGCGAGAAGGGTTGAAGAAGAATGAAAAGAAATCGGCGAGGTTAAGTCGAGGTTTAAAAGCGCCGGTAGCGTTACGTGCGTTAACACGAGTTGTTAACGTGCGTTATGATGGTTACGTCGTAACCCAATGCGGGTTAACGTACGTAACCAAATGTCGGCCCGAATTGTGAAGGGTCATAACGTCGTTATGGATCATGCATAACGTCGTTATGCACGCGTGAACCCGATTACGAACACCACCGCGATACCGATTCGACGACGAACTACAACACGAGGATAGAATCAAAAGTGTAAATACAAGGTATTCATAACAACGAAGCTGAGTGCTCGAAAGTAAATGCACTTCCAACTACCGAGGAATCCAAAATACGACAAGGAGATGAATTTCCCTAAATTTATAGGAAATTACGAAAATGACCCAAGCGTCCGAAAATCACGATACGACGTCGGATTTACAAACCGGAAGTCTCAACATGACCAACTCAACCATACGGGCTTGAACAAACCAAGAAACAATGGAAACGAACGAGTTTTACAAGAATCGAACGTTCATACGGCAAAACATGTCATAAAATGAAATTACGTGAAAACATCATCAAAACTCGTCCAAATGGAAAAACTCCAAGAACAAAATAGATTCAAAATGTCGAAACGGTTACAAGTGAGTCAACAAAAATAGACATACCCCAAAAATGGAAACAGCTAAAAATGGAAAAATTACGGATATTACAATGAGAATATTAGCTTAATTGTTTTAATGTCAAGTGTAATTTTTCTTTCTACTGTTGTATTTTGATCCTTGTACGGGCATGAGTTGTATTGGTGCATTTGGGGTATTTTTTCGTTGGCCGTTGTTTTTGGAGTATAGTTTAGTGTTGTGTGAAGTGACCTGACCACTTCGCATATTATTTTATTTGACCTTGTCGGTTTTTATCTCGTCTACTGATCTTACCCGTCGATTTATCGTGTGTTTAACTTTGTCGGTCAAATTTATTGTTGGGTTATATTTTATTTAGTCTGATAGATCCTTGTGAAAAAAGTTTACGGCGCTGTAATATTCCCTAACAATTTGGAGGGTGTTAGGCCCTGTTCTCTTGGACTTATTTTTCATTTTGATTCGATTCGATTCGATTCAAGTCCATTCGATTGATTGATTCGATTCGATTCGATTCATTCGTTGATTCGAGTCGATTCTTATTATTATTATTATTATTATTATTATTTTATTATTATTATTATTAATCTTAATTATTATTGTTATTATTACTAATAGTATTTACTATTATCGTTGTTGTTGTTGATTACCAGTATTTGTTGTTGATTACCAGTATTATTATTTACCATTATTATCAGTGTTATTATTATTATTATAAATCTTAATTATTATTATTATTATTACTAATAATATTTATTATTATTAATAATAATATTTATTACTATCGTTGTTGATTACTATTATTATTTATCATTATTATGAGTGTTATTATTATTATAGTTATTATCGTTATTGTTATTATTGTTATTGTTATTAATATCATTAATATTATTATAATTTACCCTTTTTAAATAGTTCTCAACTTATCATTTATATTTTATTATATTATTATTTTTATTATTACTTTCTTATATTTATTATTTCTATTTTTATTATTATTATTATTATCCCTTAATATATATTTGATTTAATTCGATTCGATTCGATTCGAGTTCATTCGATTCATTTCGATTCGAATCCATTCGATTCGATTCGATTCGATTCGATTCATTCAATCAAAAGAATGAGTCTTACAGTTGAACTACTATATACTTTCTTACTAATAGACTAATCAACGGAGCTTTATTTTTTCAACATGTGATGACTTCTCAGGACACAATTTAATTCTTTAATTTCTCATTAAATTCGAAAATAACCAACTTTTAGTCATTTATTTCTCACTCGTCAAAAATCGATCTTGAGAAAAATAAAACTTTACTTTTATCTTCTCGAAACATAGAATAATAACATATAATATAATTCTGAAGAATTAAATATTTGGTCATTATTAATTGATTCAAAATCGAGTGAAATCTTATCTTTTCAAAACCAATTTCCAACGCTGACATTATCTCCTATATATACTAATACAGAATACGCTGAGCTTAAGTGACAGCTTTTCATGCTTCGGCTGCCACATATTTTTTGCTGGTGCTTCGTGTGCTTATGTGTCAGCCTCTCATGCTTCAGCTGACACATAATCAATTATTGGCCTAATCATCATTGCATTAATTACATTATTATACCTCAAATAACTCCTACCTACCTTATTAATTTTTACGAATTAAGGAATATAAATTATGAGTAAATATGAATTGATTATATTTAGAGAAATATTTCATATTTTCATCAATTAAAAACTATAAATTCCAACAAAGACAAATTTAATATAGTAGTGTGCACTATATAATCTCGCAGAAATATTATATATTCCACTAATTAATTAATTTATATTAATTAGTCACTATAATTAGGTATATCAATAAAATAAATATCAACTGAAATGGAAGATATTTGGGAGTATTGCAAAAAAATGTTGAATATATATAATTAAAAAAGTACTTGAAGTCCTAATCAATTAAATAAATCGAAATAATCTTATAAAAATATAATTGAAAGTGTAGAAACAATGGATTTAATTATTTATAAATAAATCAAAAAACTATGGAATAAATCAATTCGTTTATTTTAGTTTTAAATCTTATTTAATTAATATAATATAACAAGATAAATGAAAAAACTTATATTTACTGAATTATATAATTACTCATTTTATGAATTCTCAAAGAGATATTTCTAAATATATAAGAAATTTAATTTAATAATAATATACTAATCCGTAGATTCATCTTTGTACAAAGAGAATTCCAGGAAATAAAAATTGATCGTTGTAAGTGATTTTTTATTTTTTTTAGTTTTAAAATTTTTGTTAATTTATCTACTTTTGAAATCAACTATATATTTTTGAAATTTTTGAATTTGCTTTTATATTTTAAATTATATCTAAATAATTTATGTACATTTTTTTCAAGTATAATGATTAAATTACCTCCTTTTTGGCCATTTAATAGAAACAGTTAAATACTTAATGATTTTGACCATTTTGACAAAAAATACAAAAAAAAGAACGTAGAACTAAAATTTCATCAAATACAGTTTAACACAATCAGATATGAATTGAGGTTTTTTCAAATACGACTTTCCGAAATTACTAAAACTGCCCAACTATTTATGTGTTATCTTGAATGTAAAATATGTCAACTTTAATACTTCTATATATTAAGTTAAATATTTAAAAATAATATCATATAAAAATGATATAAAGTTTCAACTGAACCAAATGTTTTCTGTAATACAAGTTTCACAAATTACTAAAAATACTCTAATTATTTTTCTCTTATTTTGAATGTAAAATTTCTTGATTTTAGTACTCTTAAATCTGAAGTTTGCCTAAAAAGTACCCTATTACTTTTCCCGGCTCATCTTATATTACAAACAAAATTGGGTTTTTTTACTTTTAAAAAATGGGGATAATTTTAATTAGGCTATGATGTGGATGTAGTTTTCTTAGTTAACCCTGCGATTAGTATATTTAAAATAAGTCATACAAGTAATTCACTTATATATATACTACGATGATGTTGCTTCTTCTTTTTGGCAAATTGGGAAGTACTTAATTTTAAGATATAAGTCATAATCGCCTTACTTTATAATTCCAAAACCTATTTTAAAATGAATATACATATAGTTTCACTTCAACCAAATGACGTCGAGATTTTTTGTAATACACGTTTCAAAAATTACTAAAAGTTCTTCAACTCTTTTTCTATTTTTTACTGTAAAATGGGTAGACTTTAATACTTCTAAATAAGAAGCTAAATATTTGAAAAAATATCATATAAGCATAAATATGTTGTTTCACTTTAATCAAATCAACTGGGTTTTTTCTTTTGTAATTTTCTAAAATTTTAAGGTCATTTTTAATTAGGACAAAATTCTAAAGTATATTTTTTAACTTATCAAAGCTATTCCTATATTACGATCCAAATTATTAAATTTCTTGGTAATTTTAAGGCTACGACTTGGATGTAGTTTTCTAAATTAACAGGTATATTTATAATAGGTCATACAAGTAATTAAATTATATATACTACTATCATGTTTTTTTTATTGCAATTTGAGAAGTGCTTGATTTTAAGCTATAAGTCAAAATATCTTATGTATTTCCAAAAAGCTTTTTAAATTTTAAATATTACTAATTTACCCTTGTCACAATTACTTAGTATAATTCTACATATGAAGTTGTACCAAAGGACAACGCATATATCGGTTATTCAAGTATAAGCCCTTCTTCACTTTGGCATCATTGCAAACTCATAAGACTCACCAAGAATATGAGATTAATTGTTGGACAAACAATGTCATCTTACCATCTACAAGAAATTAAGGACTTCTCCGAATGAATCCTCAAAATTATAAATGGTGAGCTGGGTGAAGAAGTCGATAGAGAAACCTTGATATTTACTAATCCGGAATGTCGAAGATCATATTGCAGTCATTGTTGAAAGCATTATCATTCACTTATAAGTAACTTTCCATAAAGTAATTTTTTGAAGAAAGAGCAATTCTGGTGCCAACAAACGACGTTGTGGAGATAGTAAATGATTACGTGATGTCTATAATTTCAAAATACAAGCAGAGATATCTCAGTTTAGATAGTATATACAAAATTTTTGCGACCTCTAAAAAGTCAAAATCAAGTATATCCAATGGATTTTTTTGAATAGCATTAAGTGTTCTAAAATTCCAAGTCACATATTGAAATCGTAAGTTAGGGTTTCAATTTTGCTAATTCAAAATATGGATCAATCATCGGGATTATGCAATGTCACATCATTAATAATTATCCAAATCCATAACTATATTATTGAACAAAAGAATTCGGTGAATAATTTTGAGAGTAAATTATTTATTTCACAATTGATATTAAGTCTTTTATATCAGATTATCATTTAAATTTCAAATACGTCAGTTCCCATTTATTATGAGCTTTGCCATGACTATAATTAAGAGTCAACGACAAACGCTCTCTCATGTCGGTATGTATCTTCCGAGACCCGTATTCGGTCATCGTTGCCATGAGAATGGGGTGTATCATAAACATAACAAATAATGTAGTTTATAAAGAACTAATATGAAATTTACAATGAACGATTTACATATTATATATTTACATAAGAGTTTTTTTTGTGTTCCTGTGGAATTACACGGGTGTTATATTAGTAAAGATAGTTTATTTCTCTTTTGTCGGTGGGTATTAATCTTGTTTCTGAGTATTTTTTTTATGGACTCAAACTCACCCTCAATCTAAGATTAAATTAGAATATTACCCGCTCATCTAAAGTTGCCCAATTAAATTTTTTTTTTTATAACTAGGTGATCGCAGCTTAGTCGGACTAATCCTAGTCCCTCAATGAACCCACTCCTAACCCATTGAGAGAAGTAAATCGCGAGTCGCTCGAGCAATTCCAGGTTCCCAATGTCTTTTCTGTACACTTCTGCGCACAAGGAGAATCCCTTAATTGATTAACAACGCCTCAGGTTCCCAGCACAGTTCTCGGGAGAACAGTCACTAATTGGTCAGCACCTCCGGGTTCCCAGCAAGAAAATACTCCCACACTGCCACTTGACGCGAGATTAAATATTGATTAGCGGTCGCTCGAGCTAGCTCCGGGGAGCTAGGGGATCATAAAGAGAAAAAACCTCCTCTTTCACCTCCTTGGTGGGAATTGAATCCAAAAATTTTCCCAAATGAGTGTCTTAAGTGTAGGTGTCCTACCAGTTGACCACCGACCAATTCCAAACCCAATTAAATTTATAATATACCGGTTTACACTTATTGAGCTAGACGACCATAAAAAGTAGTAACTGATTTTTCATAATTAAGGCATCTTTCTTTTTCATAGTTAAGGGTTGGACAAGGAAAAAGTAGAGTCCGGATCCTCTCTATTTCCGGAGAGGACTGGAAGGGGCTGCACCGTCCGATGCAGTCCCACACACACACACCCGCACGGGTGTGTGTGATCTGGACGGTCCAGATTGAACTGGACCGTCCAGTTACTGGAGAGGAGTCCAGCTCGAAAAAGTATTGGCCTATTGGCAGGGGCAGTTTTGGGGTGGGGGCACGGCCCCCACAAGGTGTATATATATATATATATATATATATATATATATATATATATATATATATAGGGGAGGGTTATAATAGAAACCACTCCCTATGTGTTAACTATGAACCAACCTACACTCTTGATCGAATTTATTTAGACGCCTCAGATTGATTTCATTTTATTTAGTTATGAATATTGAATTGCTTAGTATCTCTAATTAGTCAACTATGAAGAGTAGTTATGAATTTGGCTTATAACTCTCTAATTATGTCATGCAATGATTATGGAAAAATAATTATGACATTAATCATTTTCCTATATATATCCATAATCAAGCACACGTTTATTAGGTGCTTAAATTATTATGATATCAAGAATTTATCTAAATTCGTATTTATAAGGCTCTTAATTCGTATTATTAAGCTTGTTATTATAATTTTAATCAAACAAGGAATATTAGTTGCTTACCTTATACATAATTTAAGCTAACATACGACTACTACAATGCTTATAATTTTATTATGGCACTGAAGATTTAATTATATTGGTACATATAAAGGTTCTTGTAATAGTTTATTAAGCAGGAGGTATGCTTATTTATACAAAATCAAATATTTAGTTTTGATTGTATAGCTTGCTATTTTTTAAAGTGATACAGTTTGCTATTTAATGGCTTATCGATTGCTTATTTATAATCAAATTGATGCTTAAATCATATAAATACAAAAGTTTTATTGTTGGTTAATTTGCCTACATGTTGCGCTTTGAAGCAAAAGCTTTTACGAAATTAATGTCTATCTATTTATTTAATTTACGCTGCGATCCTGCAAGCAACCGACAAGCTCCCCGCAGGAGGAGCCGGAGGGAAGCGATCGCAAGTGCAGCTAAGCAGGTGTAGCTCAACTAGCCCTTCGATACCAGAAGAAGGGCGAGTAGAGCGGCTAAGCGAGTCGCCAAAGTTGTAAAAACCCTGTTGCTAAACCGCAAGCCAGCGATCTGGTCCCTGAAAGAGGACCAGGAGCGACAGCAAGTGCGATTGTTGCTAACGAGTGCTCTTTGATGCGCGAGAAAGGGGGCTGCCTTTGCAAGGCTTGCTTGAAAGTCCCAACTGGGTTAATAATTAGTAGTTGCCCCCCTGCCTGCGCTTTGGTTCTCATGCCTCGTTTTGTTGACGTCCTGCGTAGGATAAATGATTTGCACTGGATAAGCATTTGTTACAGTCGCAAAATACGGGCTTTTGTAAAAGTTTTCATTTTCTTAACTGAATTTATATTATTTTAATGTAAATTTACCTGTAATTTATATGGAGATTGTAGTGTTGGTTGTATATGGAGGTTGTTTACAAATTTACATTTAAATGTGGTTTATTTTGGTTGTGTGAATTGCTTAGATAATAAATTTTGAATTGCTTATTAATAATGAGAAATATATGTTTACTTTGAATTGCTTAATTAGATAATTTTTATTGGTTAAGATAATTGGATTGCTTATTTATAGTTATTTGCTTACATTGCTTATTTACAATAAGAATGAGGCTTAAAATTTGCTTACACATTGCTTACCGATAATCTTGAAAGTGTTGAGTTAGTCGAATAGATAAAAATTTATTTTCAGTTAATAATATCGAAATGGGTGAACAACAAAATAAGGAGAAAAGAAATATTGATTTTTTTTTATTAAAACAACACAGTAATCTGTAAAATATCCACCAAAATGAGAAATGAGAGTAATGGAATAGAAAATTTATGATTGAGAATAGATTAATGAACCTACCAATTAAGGATTCTACGGTTACCATTAAGCTTAAGTTACTATAATGCCATTTTGTATAATAAAATGAATGAAACAAAAATGAAAGAAGCAATAAATATCATCCGTTGATTTAAAAATTTGAATGGATTAGATTAGTTCCTAGTTAACACATAACAAAAAGTTTCTATTTGAACTCTCCTCTCTCTCTCTCTCTCTCTCTATATATATATATATATATATATATATATATATATATATATATATACTAGTGTATAACCCGTCGAGTCTCGACGGGGAATAACGTTATGTGGAAATTTATATGTAAACACATAAAATAAAGTTGTATATTGTGATGTTTAGTTGAAAGAAACCCAACATACTATTCATCCCTTTCACTTTATTTTTGTCCAAGTACCTCTTTGATTTGCAAGAAAAACATTTTTTAACAATGTTAATAACGTAATATTTCATATAAACTGAACATTAATTTTATTAAAATATGACTTTAAAGAACAACAATTGACTTTGCGACTACCTCATAATTTGTCAAAAATTTCATTGTACACAACGTTAGTCGTTGTGTTATGCGCCCGACCATCATTGTCAAGGGCTAGAATTTTCAGACTTTTTCTGCTAGTGACTCGTGAGAGTGCGACATACAATTGGCCATGGCTAAACACAAATTTTGGAAGGTATAGTCCTACATTGGATAAAGATTGTCCCTGACTCTTGTTTATGGTCATAGCAAAGCATACAGTCAATGGGAATTGCCTCCTCTGAAATCGAATGAGAAACTTAGTGAAATCTGAAGGGCTCATGATCATCCTCGCAATTGGAAACTGCTTGCCTGTATTCTTTCCCGAAATTAGTTTTGCTTCAATTATGCGGTCTCCAAGTTTAGTTACTATCATTCTAGTGCCATTGCAGAGCTCACTACACGGATCGATATTTCTGAGAAGCATAATGATGCACCCTTCCTTTAATCTGATTTCATGACTTGGCAATCCCGAACATTTGATTGTGTTGAGATATTCAACTAAAAATATGTCATCGTCCATATCAACTACTTCGTCCGCTTTGCAGACGTTGTCTGAACTAAGATATACCATTTTCTTGGTAGGCATTAGAGACATGACGTAATCGTTAATCGTATCAACTATCTCATTAGTTGGGGCCAGTATAGCCCCATCCTTAAAATTTTTTGGATTCGATGTAGTCTGTAATACATCTGGGTATATGTTTTCCACTATAGCTGCAATAGGATTAACTGCATCTCTTATAAGAACATCGTTTGATAATGTCACAGCTGCTTCCCCATCACCAAGAGCATCATCAGCAATGCCGTCACCAACGTTAAGTATCCATTCTGCAAACTCTCTGGTCTCGTCAATATCAACCCCCGGGGCTATGGCCATTGATGATTGAGAGAGTGAGATAGATGTGAGTTGGGGGAGGGAGTAGAAAGAAGCGATGTTGCAGAAAGGAGATAGGGGCGGGCGGTGGCCATTGATAATTGGAGAGTGAGAGAGGCATATGAGACGATGGGGGAGTAGAAAGGAGAATGAATATGCAAAAAGGAGAGAGGCAGGCAAAATGGATGGAGCGGAACAGAAAAAAGTTGCCGCTGCAGTTCATCGAGAATCACTACAAAAACCAGATGAGAAGCATACAAAAAAGAAAACAAAGGTTTTGCCCGTATTCCATTAAATGGCGGATAGACGGCTACGACGCCACAACTAAACTTTTACGAAGACGTCTTGGTATGTGAATTGAACTACCTTCATCCTCTATTCATGGTTTTGACCCATATTATTTTGTCAGATATTTGAGAGGAGTATTATATAAATACAGAATAAATTACATATAAAATATATATGTTGTTCCAACGTGAGTGTCTTGGATATCAATTGATATGTGACTAAAGGCATATGAACTGGATTAGATACATCTTGGTAAGGGACTGAGATGTATTAGTCTATTTCTAATTAATTAATAGCCAAAAGCTTAATTTGTATAACACAATGTAATCCCATCAAGTTCTAACTAATGAAGTACTGACATTAATATTATTTTCAATAAATATAACAATTTAAAAAATGAGCAGTATAAATAAATTAGGATTTTGGTTAGTTAAGTTACCTGTAATTTCATGTTCTTAGTCAACTTAAGAACCTCACACGAATCCCATAGTTGAGATGAGCTTATTGAGGCATGCACAATATCATGTCGACTCCCCTTAGGAACAACTGGAAGGATTTGACGGAAATCGCCTCCCAAAACAACAACTAAACCACCGAACAGGATGCTAGAACAACTCCCATCGGGCATTCGCATGATATCGACCAAACTCCTGTTAAGCGTTTTGAAACAATACCTGTGCGTCATTGGTGCCTCATCCCAGATAAATATTTTTGTCTTTTTGAGTAATCCTATCAGATCGCTATTCGATGTGATCTTACTGCATGAGGATTTCTCGTAGCACTCCAAAGGTATGCGGAACCTAGAGTGCGTTGTCCTTCCTTTAGGGAGGAGGAGCAAAGCTATACCACTCGATGCTACAAGAAGTATTATGTCGCCCCTTCCATATAAAATGCAGGAATCTAAAAGCACGTAACTCAAAATACAGAAGACTAAAGCATAAAAATAAAAATATGAACCTCTAATTTTGATAACACTGAAAACCGCTGTTGGAACATTTTGTTCCATACATGTATTAATTATGTTTTGATGATTTAAGTTGATACACAAAACAAAACAACAAAGAGACGAAGCATAGCATCGACGAAAACGAAGTACAAAAATCTGGAAATTGCATGCTTAACGTACGTAACAAAGGAACAATAACGTATGTAATTTAAGGCAATTAACGTACGTAAGGAGTGGATGTTAACGTACGTAAGGAGTGGATGTTAACGTACGTAATGTTGTTCAAATCCGATGAACGTTGGGAAGAGTCAAATTCAAAAAAGCGGCAACGGATACATGATGTCAGCAATGACGTACACTTAACGTACGTAATGGATTTATGATAACGTACGTAACACAAGAAACGAATGCTACTGGACTGGAACTGGGTGATGCTAACGTACATAAACCATTGAGGTTAATGTACGTAAAATAACTTACGTACGTAAGATGGTGAAGATAGCGTACGTAATCAAGTCTGAAGGTGCAACGGCTAGTTTGGTTGATGAAGCCAATAAATACCGTATCCTTGGTATTATTCCACACAATAACGCAAAGCGAACGACTCATTGATCACATATTCATATTGATATTCTTGTTGTTGTAGTATTGAGCTTATATTGTTAGTTTGAGTGTTTATATATTCAACATCATACACGAGAGGTAAAAGAAAAGATACGATTGAATTCGGTGTTATTAGGATCAAGGATCCGGCATTATTAGAATCGCAATCGATATCTTCGTGAGGTTTATCTAGTACCCATAGAAAGCTAGAGCGGTTGATTCCTTGTCCGATAGAAAAGGAAAATGGTTTAACTTGGACCGACACAAAGACAAGTACGAGTGGTTTATCACGGACCAATAGAAGACATGATTGTAACAGTTATCCCTCGACAGATAGAAGAGAGGTGCAGAGGTTTTTCTTCAACCTATTGAAAAAGATACCGAGAGAGGACGTAGGCTCGATTATAGGCGAACCTCTATAAATTCTTGTGTCGTTTAATTTCCATACATTTTTATTTTCGCGCTTCCGCACAACAGTGCATATTCCGATTTTGCTCCAACAATTGGTATCAAAGCAGTACCTCCAATACGCGGCTTAACATCCGAGGAGTCGATCCAAATGGCATTTTAATTTGCTCCAGTCGAAGGCCTTGCTCTTAACCGACTACTATTTTTTGATGGCGCAAATTTCATGACATGGAAGAAAAAGATGTCGATCTTCATTCGTGCATATGATATAGAAATTTGGAAGATCATTTGTCTTGGCCCGAAAATTCCAATCAAATCCGACGGATCTCTCAAGAGTTTCGAAGAATATAATGACGAGGATTGGAAGAACGACCATCTAAATTGTAAGGCTACACAACTCTTATATTGTGCCTTAAATCCGAAAGAGGTCAAGCGAATCTCATCATGTGAAAGTGCTAAAGAGATATGGAAAATTCTTGAAATCACACATGAAGGGACAACTCAAGTCAAGGAGACGAAGATCAATATGCTTCTCCATGACTACGAGCTATTCATGATGAAAGGTGACGAGTCCATCACCAACATGCTCGACCGATTTTCGGTCATCACAAATGGACTTGCTTCGTTTGGAAAATCATTATCTAGTAGTGAAAAAGTCAAGAAAATTTTACGATCACTAC
Source organism: Orobanche coerulescens (assembly GCA_033398695.1). Classification (NCBI taxonomy): domain Eukaryota; kingdom Viridiplantae; phylum Streptophyta; class Magnoliopsida; order Lamiales; family Orobanchaceae; genus Orobanche; species Orobanche coerulescens. The sequence continues at coordinate 20,810,448 of CM065816.1, forward strand.
CTAGTGAATGGGACGGCACAGTGACTGCGATCATGGAATCTAAAGATCTCAATACGCTTGATTTTAGCGCCCTCGTTGGTTCGCTAATTAATTATGAGATAGTGTTAAAATCACGAAGTGTCAAGTCAAAGCCGAAGCAACGATCAATAGCCTTAAATGCTAAGATGTCAAAGAGAGAATAAATCCCGGTGGATGATAGCGACGAAGAATCGGCATATTATGCCAAAAATATTAATAAGTTTCAAACCTTATTAAACCGGAGAAAGAAGGACATCCAGACGAGCGAATCTAAGAAATTCGACAACTGTTGTCGATTATGTGGTAAACCAGGCCACTTTGCTAAGAATTTTCGAGCTAAACCAAAGAAGGAGGTTCTTGTTGCAACATGGAGCGATGACGACGAAGATGATGATTTTATCAATCAAAATAATCTCGCTCTCATGGCCCGGAGTTCATTCGACGATAGCGACGTCGAAAGTCAAGTAAGTAATTCTTACGATGAATTATTTGAAGCATTTGAATTATTGCATACGGATTATCAAAATGCTTTATCCGAAATTAAATCCCTTCAATTTAAAAATAAATCATTGGAAATTGAAAATTCCAAAATTCTTGAAAAGGGAAAATTTATCGAGATCGATCATTCTAAATGTCTTGAAAATGAAAATATTTTAAAGGATGATCTTGTTAAAATTCAAACCGAGCTCAAAAATTTAACAAATAAATTTTCTCTCAGAAACAAAAATTTTGAAAATATGCTCTCGGTTCAAAAATACACTTTGAATAAAGAGGGGTTAGGTTTTATCAAAATATATTTTACTCAGGGGGAGTAATAATTTTTTAAAAGGGGAGATAATATTTTCAGGGGGAGTATATACCCTATTCATGTATTTTGTTATATTCATTTGGTATCATGCATATTTTATATTTGGTATCCTTATATTTTTTTTTTTACACTTTTTGATAAAAACAAAAAGGGGGAGAAAGGAAAATGGGATTAACCCTGAAAGGGGGAGAAAATCGAAGATAAGTCGAAAATTTGAAATTGAAAAGAAAAATGGAAGTTGAAAGGAGAAAAGGAGAAGAAAAAGTCGAAAAGATGAAGTTGAAAAGAAAAATGAGGAGACGTCGAAAAGATGATGAAAATTTGAAAATTCGAAAAGGAAAGGAAAAGGAAAGAAGGAGTCGAAAAAGAAATGGGAGAAGAAACTAACGAAATAGACAAAGTCGAAAACTTTGGTCTGTACACATATACATATATTTATATTTTTGCAAGTAAATCCCATTGACGAAGTGTTGTTTTGTAATCATCAAAAAGGGGGAGATTGTTGGAACATTTTGTTCCATACATGTATTAATAATGTTTTGATGATTTAAGTTGATACACAAAACAAAACAACAAAGAGACGAAGCATAGCATCGACGAAGACGAAGTACAAAAAGCTGGAAATTGCATGCTTAACGTACGTAACAAAGGAACAATAACGTACGTAATTTAAGGCGATTAACGCACGTAAGGAGTGGATGTTAACGTACGTAATGGTGTTCAAATTAGATGAACGTTGGGAAGAGTCAAATTCAGAAAAGCGGCAACGGATACATGGCGTCAGCAATGACGTACACTTAACGTACGTAATGGATTTATGATAACGTACGTAACACAAGAAACGAATGCTACTGGACTGGAACTGGGTGATGCTAACGTACGTAAACCGTTGAGGTTAATGTACGTAAAATAGTTTACGTACGTAAGATGGTGAAGATAGCGTACGTAATCAAGTCTGAAGGTGCAACGGCTAGTTTGGTTGATGAAGCCTATAAATACCATATCCTTGGTATTATTCCACACAACAACGCAAAGCAAACGACTCATTTATCAGATATTCATATTGATATTCTTGTTGTTGTAATATTGAGCTTATATTGTTAGTTTGAGTGTGTTGTGTCAAGATTTATTCACCTCGATAGGCGATCGACTACAAGACCGAGCGACCGAGTCCACATCCAATCAAACTATGGCGGACTCGCCTAACCGAAGATACCAGACCACCTTCGGGTATCTAGCGATCGACTCCAAAGGCGATCGCCCCTTGGCACCTAGCGATCGACTCTGACGCCCGACTTAAGACGATCGCCCTTTGCCACCGACAGAGACCATCGTTCATCAAAGTCCACGAAGACTGGATCTCAAAGCAGCGCCCATGTACAGGTCCGCGACAGGCGCAGCATTTCGTGGATCGTTGACCACAGCCTGTCACCACCTTCTCACATACTGACAAGACCGCCGAAAGGTACAAGGTGGGACCGCCCGTGACAGCGACTCAGACGCGTGCAGGCTTCTCATTGGACCGCACAGCTGACTGCCAGCAACTCCTGTGGACTTTAAGGAGACAAGCCCATGTGCTAAAAGACGATCGCCCACTTATTATAATACAGCAGAGGCGATCGCCCAGCATATCCAGTCCTATAAATAGAGAACCCCCAGCAACTGGAAAAGGGTTCACGAATTCTCTATTCAGTTCAGAGAAAAACTATGTGTTCCAACTTCATTCACAGAAATACATAAAAACATACTTACATTCAAGCTCTTGGCTTCATCTTCGGAATCTACCTCAGGATTTCTCTCTCAGTACCTCTCATCCAGAAGACGGTCGGCAGAGGCAAGGAGTCTCCACAGCGCAGATCCGAAGAATCTCTCAAGCCCAGGAGCTCAAGTATACAGCAGATACACACCGTGAGAGATTGTCGATTTCTCACGGTTGTCACAGCTCATCAACGTTGTTACAAGAACTCACAGAGCATCATATCTGGTTCTTCCGGCAATCTACACGCTCACCAGCTAAGATAACAAGGGTCTTTACACTCATTGTAATTGTACTCTTACATTAATACTTGTATCCCCGAATATTTGTATTAATAATATCTCGCGAGAGCATTCAAGCCCGGGACTAACAACCCCGGCAAATCTTGTGTTATTTACTTTTCCCACGGAAGTGTTCTCGTATTTGTTTGCTATCCATCCATTCCAGCAATATCTATCCCCGGATAATATTTTGGGTAGCAACAATTGGCGCTAGAGGAAGGGCATCTATACCTTCATTTTTATTCCTACCGTCCCGAAGAACACTCACTGTTCTCGGGGCATATACTTGAAGTGACACTCACTGCGCTTCAAAGAAAGCCTTCAGAATCATGACGTCCGCTACTACATCGAAGAGAGCCGCTCTCTGAACCGCCAGACACCATATCCTGGCTCAATCCGAACCCCAGCGGACGGTCGGGGTAAGCCACGGCAACGCGAGACTCTCGATCCCGCACCTGAGGGGTGGCCCCAACCTCTCACTCGACCAGTTCCAAACCGAGGAACAGATCGAGGAGGCTATGGCCATCCTAAAGGAGCGACAGAGAGCATGCGCGTCGCCCGCGGTAACTCCCTCGACCATCCGCCGCATGGGCAAACAGAAATTCAATGGGCTACTGGTTGAGCGATTGTCAGAAAGCCCCGATTCGCGAGAAAAGACTCTCGCACGACCGGACGGGTCCGTATTCAGTCGCTTGGGACGCGAGCCATCATGGTGACCGGGTTATTTTGGTCCCAACCACAAGACGACGGAGTCCGAGTCCGTCACCCGGAGTTCAACCTACCCGACTCCCAGCCGAACACAAATCAACCGTTTGGCTCCCACTCCGAACGCCAGGGGGTCAGTACTTGATCGCCTCGTCTCCCGCTCCGAGCGCCTAGCCGCGAGCATCCAGGCCACGGCGATGGCCGCTATGCAACGCCAGCTCGACGAGATGAAAACACTCTTGGACACTGGGGCAAGCACCAGCAGAAAGATTATCGGGCCGACCGAGCTACTCGCGGTCCACATCGAGCTCGCCCCCGTGCAACCAAGGATCGCTCCTCCCAAAACACCTCTGTATGAAGGGAGATCGGACCCCGAAACCCACCTAAGTAAATTCCGAATTTATATGACCGGGTGTGGGGCAACAGATGCAACCAAGTGCCGAATCTTCCCATTAACATTGGGCGAGCTGGCCCATAGGTGGTACGTCTCACTACCACCACGATCGATCATCTCCTTTGAGAAACTGGCGAATGACTTCACATCACACTTCGCCACCAAGGTCGCCAGACCAGATGCCCCCCACCGCGTGATGAAAATCAGGCAGGGGGAAGATGAAACCGACGCAGATTACATCGACCGAGTGGACGAAATCATCCTCACCGGCGAACCCGTCAGTGACGAGCTCGCTCTCTATTCGGTCCTGGGGGGATTCTACGGTCATTCACCCATGTTTAGACATCTCACCAAAGATATCCCCCCAACCTACGCGATCTTCCGCGCTAAGGCTGCCGACTTTCTGGCCAGGAAAAGGCTACTCACCCTCCGCCTAGGCGAGGAAACGCCTCCTGCACGAAAAACTGCGATCGCCAAAGCCCAAAAGACGGTCGCCACGCCATCTGGCGGCCTCAGGGCCATCGAGGATGTGGAAGCCCATCTCCTCCACAAGTTCAACCGAACTCCGGCCCACATTTTCTATGCCATCAAGGGGCGCGAACCGCTAAACAAGCCAAAGGCGATAAGGGACCACGGTCATCTGGACCACGATCAATATTGTGCTTACCACAAGAGTCTCGGCCACAGCACCAACCAATGCCGCGACCTCCTCAAACAGCTCTGGATATTGTTCGAGGAGGGCAAGTTGGACAGTTTATTGGCTTAGCCGGAGCCCCACCAATCTCCCAACACGGTCGCCCAAGTCGAATGCGAACATGCCGGAAAAGCTCATACGAGCCGACCCCTCGATCAACCTCGGTGACCGTATCTACGTACTCAAATCAAGAGAAGGGAACTTCCGAAGTCTCTCCCCGATTTCCCACCTCATTGAACCAAAGGCTACTGCCTGAGCAAATGCTTCAAAAAAGAGGATGACTCGCTCGCCCTCTACAGTTCATCATCCGACATGTTGGACTAAGGCACGAGATCGCCTCCCCCGCACAACGTACACCGTCGACGATCGGCATCTAACATGACGATCCGAGGTAGAAGAGTGCAGCCATGGTCCTGGTGGTCGATGGAACCGACTGCTTAGACCATGCAAGGTTCCTTTGGGCTGAGATCGCCCGCCCTTCGTTTAAATACGAGGCGGGCGTAGTCGAAGGACTCTCCAAGCAAATCAGTGGACACGATCGCCCGCCCTCGAAGGTCCATCACTCAACATGGCGGATCCTTCACGGACAATGCGATGCGTCCCTACCCCCGTCTCAACGTATACCGTCGAGGATTGCCATTTAACATGACGATCTGAGGTAGAAAAGAGCTAACAAGCCGCGGACGTGGAGTCGATTAATCCGACAACGCCCCATGCAAGGACTCCTCCAGACCAAGATCGCACGCCCTTCGTTTAAATACGAGGCGAGGCGCAGCCTAACGGAGGACCCTCACAATAAAATGAGTCACGAGACAGACAATGTCGCTCGCGCACAAGACATGGTCATGGAGTCGGTCCATTGAACTCCGCGACTGTGCACGGTTCCTCAAAACCGAGATGGACGACCTTCCTCTAGGATTCGACAAATCTGAAGACCGCTCACTCAACGATTTATTTTCGTCCCCTTACTTTCACTAAGTGAACAAAAACAAGGGGGAAGAGCGCGAAGCTATTTATACAGGGATCGTCCATACTCAATTACATATGGAGATCGGCATTAGTCAGATGTTTGTGTAGCGATTGAATTTATTGTAAAAGTTATCTATATGAGTTTATCAATTCACTTAGACCTACAATTGCAACAATCTCTCCTCACACATTTGTACAAAGTCAAGCAAAAGACTCAAAAATAGCAGTCATTCAAGTGATAGATCAAAAAAAGCAAACATTCATTTCATTACTTGAAGTCTCAAAGGTACATACACGGTCGCCCGAGGGCCTAAGTACTACAAAGAAAAGCTACAAAACTACAAGGCAAAAAGCTAAAGCAAACAAGAATGAAGAGCCTCAGGCCCCCGCCTGGCCTTCGCCTTCAACCACCGGATCGGCCTGCGGCCCTTCGCCAGCTTCCGGAGCGGCCTCCCCGTCCTCCGGAGCGTCAGGATGAATGAGGTTTGCCGGAGTCGGGTACCAGCTCAAGTCCACACCGATATCCGCGAGATCCAAGATCGGCAAGGAGAAAGCAGGATGGAGAGGATGCTCCAACGCATACGCCTTGAAGTTCTCAGCAAGAGGGCCGACCTCCAACCCTCCCTTCTTAGCAGCTCGGATCGAGTCAGCGAACGCCATATATTAGGCAAACTCGCTGACAAACTCCAAGTTAAGAAAGGGATTGGCCTTGGTCGCCTCTACCTCCCCTTTCAGCTCCGCCATCGCCTGTTGCGCACCTTGGAGCTCGACCTCCCGTGCAGCCGTCTGTTCCCTCGACTCCTCCAGCTCGCTAGTCAGCCGAGTGATAGTCACCTTCAGCCGATCGGCCTCCTTCTCAGCGGCCTTCTACGAGCGAACGACACCTGTCATCCGGTCCCGAAATCGGTCGACCGCCGCCCGGGCTTCCTCGGCATCCTTCCTCGCCAGCTCAGGTTCATGACTCGCCCGCTTAGCCGCATCCAGGGAGTCCTTCTCCATTGTCACAATCCTGTCGGCGAACTCAGCGTTCTCTTTCCGAGCCGCCTCGAGATCCGCCTGCAGGCGAGTAGTGGAAGGACGCCCCTCGAACTCTTGCACAACCTGGGCAGCCATGGTCGCCGCCTGGAGAGAAAGGGCGAAAGCAGTCTGCATTGTACTCCCAGATCGCTGACGAGCGATCGCATCTAGATCGGTCTTCCAGGCCTTCGGCAAAGCAGAAACGGCCCGGTTGACGTATAGCGGGACATCGCAGTCCTGGCGAGGAGATCGGCTCGCCAGAAAATCCCGCACCATCGGCAGACAGTATGGATCTGTGCTACGGATCCTGCATCAAAACAAAAAAAAAGTTAACACATATCCTACGCGAATAACCAGTTTCAACTCAACAAGCAAAGTTTACCTCTCGGCTCTCTCGGGATCGCGGCCGAAGTATGGTTTCCCACGAGAGGTCTCAGCATCGGCGATCGCCATCTCCCGTAAGAAAGCCGCGGAGGGTGTAGGCTCATTCTCCGGAGGAACAACGGTGATCGGAGGCGCGGCGATCGGTACCTCGCTGGCAGGGGCAGAAACTGGAGTTTCTCCCGACCTCTGCCGTTTGCGATTCATCCGAAGCCCCTCCTCCCGAACTTCCTCCTCAGCCACAATCGGCTCTACGCGAGGCTCCACCTCTGGAATGATAGGTAACGCCACAGGAGGAGCTCGAGAGGACTTCTTCTGGCGAAGACGACCCAATACTCCATGGTTCGACATAGCTATCTCCAATGGGGGCTCCAAGAAGCGAGGAAAACGAACCTGTACAATGAGGACAATCAAACCACAGTTAGACATATTCCTCCGAAAGGACGATCGCCAAGCAATTGAAGATCGCAGAAACTCATATCTGATACCAAGAGATGCCTCGGGAAACGGAATAGCCGAGCCGACAACCAACGACTCTCCTTGTTGATCCGGCTAGCGTCCAAGTCGTCGTCCGGCAGACTTCGTATCCGCTCCCAGACGACCAGGAAATCAAAAGGCAGCTCCTCGATCGCCGGAATATGGAAACCTGCAAAAACAAAATCAAATTAGATCAGTTCAGAACATATCCGAACAAAGGGAGAGTCTGAACCCTTACCGGGATTCCTCTCCCGAAAGCTAGTGGGGATCTCCAGCTCGCCCGTAGGATTGTCGCTCGCAGAAGCCCTCTACGCACCGGCGACCCAGAACCACTTCGTCGGGTCGTCCCGCACCTTGTTCGGGACTCCAAGGATCACCCGACCGGATCGACCTTGAATATGATAGCCTCCGACCGACCCTTTCTGAGCCGTCAATTTGAATAGGTGATTCATCTCCGACGGCGAAGGAAGGCGATACAGGCGGTGACCGCCGAACAAGGTAAGAGTACAAATTATTTGGAGCCAAGCATTCGGCGTCAACTGGAGAGGCGCCACGTTCCAAGCAGCCAGTAGATGGGAGACAGCAAAAGATAGAGGGAAACGCAACCCGGCCTCCATAATCGCCTCGTTCACGGCGACCATACCCATCGGGGGCTGGTCGGCTCGCTCATTCTCCGCCGGCGCAAATAGATCTACATCCGAAGGAACGTGGTACCTCGTCCTCCAGACGGCCAGGTCTTTCCTGGTCGCCGAACTCCTGATTTGGCCAAGAGACCACAGAGATCGCTGCGCAGCCCGAAACTGCGACCGTTTAGCAAACTGGTAAGGGTGAGCGATCGAATACTCCCAGAAATCGAATCTTGGAGACGGACCGGCCAACCTCTCCATAATCTCAGCAAAGGCCACATAGGCCTGGCCAAAGGCACTATGCCGCTCCCAATAGGCCCTCACCGCCAGATCTCTCTCCGTCTGCGAGCGTCTGTGTTCAACGGCCGCCTCCTTAGCCACGTCGGCCTCATTGAACAACGCCTCGACTTCTGCAGGGTCTATACCGGCCCGAATAGCCTCAACGGCCGTCTCCAGATGGAAATCTGCGGAGGATCCTCCCCGGACATTAGAAGTCCCAGCGGCGGAGGAAGTGCCCACTCCGTGTGAAGAAGATGTTCCAGCCATTTTTGAAGAAAAAAAGGAGAAAATGAGTGTTCGTCTTACCCAAGATTGAATCGATCGACGATCGGCAGCAAGATCTCCAGAAAAATCTTCAGCAAAAGTCTTCTTCTCCGATAAAACGCATAAGGGTTTTAACGCTATAGCCCTGCGCCTTTTTATAGGAGATGGCAGGGACTTCAATGCAATTAAGGAGAGTCTCAGGGGTTGAAGTGCAACCGTCGCATTTATTGACCCCCTTGAAACCCGCGTACGCGTCTTTTCAAGGACGCGTCAGACGAGAAGTCATAAATGACCGTCGGCCTCCCCCAACAGGAACCCGACACGTGCCCCAGAGACTTTTCCACATCCGCTGCCATTTCCCGCTCTTTTCAGCGACCTATCACGTCGTCCAAATTCAGAATCAATCAGCTCAAAGACGATCGCCCGTTCAGTAAAATGCAGAGTCACTCGTCGAAGTTTAGCGATCGCCAGCAGAACCACCTCACCCCACGTTTCCAACATCGGAGCGAGCTGGGGGGCAATTGTTGTGTCAAGATTTATTCACCTCGACAGGCGATCGACTACAAAGCCGAGCGACCGAGTCTACATCCAATCAAACTATGGCGGACTCGCCTAACCGAAGATACCAGACCACCTTCGGATATCTAGCGATCGACTCCAAAAGCGATCGCCCCTTGGCACCTAGCGATCGACTCTGACGCCCGACTTAAGACGATCGTCCTTTGCCACCGACAGAGACCATCGTCCATCAAAGTCCACGAAGACTGGATCTCAAAGCATCGCCCATGTACAGGTCCGCGATAGGCGCTGCATTTCGTGGATCGTTGACCACAGCCTGTCACCACCTTCTCACATACCGACAAGACTGCCGAAAGGTACAAGGTGGGGCCCGCGTGGCAATGACTTCGAGACGCGTGCGAGCTTCTCATTGGACCGCCTGGTGGCCCGGCAACTCTGTGGACTTTAAGGAGACAAGCCCATGTGCTAAAAGACGATCGCCCGCTTATTATAATACAGCAGAGGCGATCGCCCAGCATATCCAGTCCTATAAATAGAGAACCCCCAGCAACTGGAAAAGGGTTCACGAATTCTCCATTCAGTTTAGAGAAAAACTGTGTGTTCCAACTTCATTCACAGAAATACATAAAAACATACTTACATTCAAGCTCTTGGCTTCATCTTCGGAATCTACCTCAGGATTTCTCTCTCAGTACCTCTCATCCAGAAGACGGTCGGCAGAAGCAAGGAGTCTCCACAGCACAGATCCGAAGAATCTCTCAAGCCCAGGAGCTCAAGTATACAGCAGATACACACCGTGAGAGACTGTCGATTTCGCACGGTTGTCACAGCTCATCAATGTTGTTACAAGAACTCACAGAGCATCATATCTAGTTCTTACGGCAATCTACACGCTCACCAGCTAAGATAACAAGGGTCTTTACACTCATTGTAATTGTACTCTTACATTAATACTTGTATCCCCGAATATTTGTATTAATAATATCTCGCGAGAGCATTCAAGCCTGGGACTAACAACCCCGACAAATCTTGTGTTATTTACTTTTCCCACGGAAGTGTTCTCGCATTTGTTTGCTATCCATCCATTCCAGCAATATCTATCCCCGGATAATATTTTGGATAGCAACAGAGTGTTTATACATTCAACATCATACATGAGAGGTAAAAGAAAAGATACGATTGGATTCGGTGTTATTAGGATCAAGGATCCGGCATTATTAGAATCACAATCGATATCTTCGTGAGGTTTATCTAGTACTCATAGAAAGCTAGAGCGGTTGAGTCCTTGTCCGATAGAAAAGGAAAACGGTTTAACTTGGATCGACACAAAGACAAGTACGAGTGGTTTATCACGGACCAATAGAAGACGTGATTGTAACGGTTATCCCTCGACCGATAGAACAGAGGTGCAGAGATTTTTCTTCAACCTATTGAAAAAGATACCGAGAGAGGACGTAGGCTCGATTATAGCCGAACCTCTATAAATTCCTGTGTCGTTTAATTTCCGCACATTTTTATTTTCGCGCTTCCGCACAACGGCGCATATTCCGATTTTGCTCCAACAACCGCAAAGCCATAAAATGAATACTCAAACGTAAGAATGGAATTCAAACCTCTATAATTTGATATCATTGCAAATTGTAAAGCCACAATAACTAGTTCTGTATCACTGGTTGACATGTTGTCCATAAATAGCTTGAGTTGATTAACAAAGGACTCCCACAACACGCAAGTCAACTGTGTGCCACTGTTACAAATAATGAATATATTTTCATTTAAAATATTGTCAAATAAAAAACTAAGAGTTGAATCAGAGTCCGTGTCAACTAATATTATGTTAAAAACACTAATAATTGAATCATACTCTGCATCAACTAATGTTATGTCACACTTTACAGCCTTGCCGTTTCTCATTTCTACCGACTCTATGCTAATATTTCTGGTCTTTACCTCGCCAAGGACATCTGCATCATATATATATATGTATTTTAAATGTCAATCCATCATAGGGTATAAGAAAGTTACAAGATAAAATTAGAATTTAATTCACATAAGTAAATACACTAACCCAAGACTAACGATGTATCATGTTTGCAGATATCCCTAAAAAAAATAAAATTAAATCCATTTTCAGCAATCTGCAAGCATTCCACAGATTGAAGCACCTTAGTTGCAAGGCCAAAGCCAATCCTCTTCTCATGCTTGATCTTTGCACTTTGAAAATTAGGCTTGTTCTCTAACACTTGAAAATTTTTAATAAGGATTATATAGCCCTCTTTCAGCAAAGGAATGAACTTCCTTTTCAATCCGGCGGAGATGGAAGCCTGGATTTTGTCGCCCTGCACAAAATAAAAAAACTTATAAAATGCATAATTTTTTTAGTATAGAATGAAGTAATGCAATAACCATGAAATAGGAGGTTTTACCCATTCATCAAGTATAATCATTTCCAATCCCTTCTTGCCAGAAAAATCTTTCTGAACCCACAAACGAAGGATTCTCACGGCAACAGTTTTGGTCCGTGTTTTATCATCGATTGTATTTAAACGGATGATTCCAGTAGTCTTAGACATTGCTTTTATTCTCGATAAACAGAAAAAAATAAATAAAAGCAAATTATGAGAATAGCCATAATATTTCACCCAAAATCAAAACTAAGAAGCATGACTTTTGTTGGTGAGGTATGTTAAATTGAGCATGACTTTTATATTAAAATTGTACAAACCATGACAATATTGTTTTTTAATCAAAGTACAGACCATGACGACTAATGAAATCAGCCAGCAATGAGCACCTTTAAGATGCCAAAAACGAAAATAAAACACATATTCCATCCATAATACTGGAAAATCTATTAAAAGATTTCAAACTCAGTGAATATTTTTTTTTGGAAAATGTTAAAGATGGGGATGCATTTTTAATTCAATAATTCTTATTAAAATCTAATTATGAATCCCCCCAAATTATTTAACGTAGAATTCCATGAGAACAATGAAGGATGACTATGGAAGTTTATTAGATGTTACGAAAAATAAAACACATATTGCATATCCGGATTTTTCAAAGTATATTAGAACCCAGATAATTCTATTAAAAGATTTCAAACCCAGATGCATATCTGGATTCGTTAATGTGCTTTCGGACAACTGATTTTTCAATCAAAATCAAAAGAAACTAAAAAACATATGCACATCCGGATTCGTTAACGTGCTTTCGGACAACTGATTTTTCCAATCAAAATCAAAAGAAACTAAAAAACATATCTTCCCGATTAAGAATCAACCAAAGTACGAAACCTTGTTGTCGTCCAAAAGTTAAATATAAATAAAAAATAAAACTCGACGGGTAATCAATGAATGAAAATCAATCAATGAAACAAACAAATACTACGAAAGATCAGAAATCAATCAGGTATTTTCATATATCATCACTACATCAATGAATGAAAATCTGAAGTGCACAAAATCCTCGGCAAAAAAACATAACAAACAAATAAATACCACGAAATTGAGCAACCAAATGACAATAAAATAAAGAGATTTCAGAATAAAAAAACAGCAAAAGAAAAAATGCCAGCAAATATAAAATAGTGTCACCGGAGAAGGAGGCCGAGGTCACAGCGGCGTAGCTGGGAAAGTAGAACAGAAGTGTGGACAGCACAGGCAAAAGATCAGCAGAATGGATGAATAAATTAAAAAAAAATTACCTGTAAACCAAAATATAAAGGGGGAGACTCCTAAAACTAATCGCAGCAGAAGAGTTTGAGACCAAGAAGAAGAAAGAAGAAGAGCCATGACCGGAAGATCCCTGAAGAGCCATGACGTCTTAAGAGCCGTGAGTGCAGAAGAAAGAAAAAAGAATCGTGAGCAGAAGAAAAAAAAAAGAGGAAAGAGGTGCGCAGAAGAAAAAAAGATTCTATAATGCAAGCGGAAGGAAAAAAGAGGCATCACGTGGCTTCAATTCTTTAATAATTCTTGAATGGGGGTTTAAATATTTAATAGTTGAATTAGAAAAATAGGAATAGAAAATTGAGAATTTTCCATATAGGCACATGAATTAGTGCGGTGACTCCAATCCGAAACGCTATTATATATATATATATATTTTGATTGATTATGGTGGAAAACCCCCCTTAATGGTGAAATCTAGAAACCAATTGTATTATTAAGCAATTTCATTGCATATTTGTTATTATTTGTTGCATCAAGCTGGTCGTTAGTATATGTAACAATAATGCAATAAAAAAAATACATAAATGCATATAATCCTACACATCTACAGCCGTTAGATCACTAATATCAATGATCTACAAAAGTTTCTAGATTTCACAAGGTAATTAGTTTTCATATGATATATATATATAGGGGGGCTTTATTTTCAGAACTCTGTTAAGTGCGAGAACTGCGAGAACTCCTCTAAACCAATGAGATTTTTTTAAATATTAAAAAATATTATTACTTCAACGGGTATTATAGTAAAATATAATTTTTATATTATTTTTGAATTTTTTTTATTAAATATAATAGCCCTTGATGATAACTCTTATATCTATAACCCTACTATATAGTAGGGGTTATGATCGATAGGGGTTGTATCGATTGACGTGATGTCTTTATGTATTATTAGGAGTCAAAAGGTGGTTACCAGATTCGCACTTAACGGATTACGAAAATAAAGGTACACTATATATATATATAGTTAAAAATAAGAATAATGGCTTTTTTTGAAATAAAATCAAAACTTCTAGTCCGAGACCATCACAGAAAACGAATATCTTATTGTAAGAAAATTTCAAAAAATTTGAGATTCATCGTTACAACTTAAGAAACAAAGAAAAAAATATTATCAGACTGTCTGATTGCTGATATACCCCGATGTGTATATTTTACAATATCATAAACGATAATTTTCGGTATAACATAAATACAAATCGTCATTTGTTGTATTGAAAATATTTTTTATGATACTAAAAATTGTACATGTCGGATCCTCATACAGTCAAGAGTATGCCTCTAACAATAATACTCAAGCATATATTCAATTTTTTTTCCTCACACCTTTTTCCTTCTTTTTTCTCTTAAAACTCCATTAGCATTAATCAAATCTTAATCATGATATAATGGGACCTATAATAGTGAGGCTAAGTGAGGAGTGCAATAGTGGAAGAAGGATTGGTGCTGGGAATAATCACTTATTTTCAAATAAGCTATAATAATAATAAAAGTGACTATAAGTGGGATCATGTTAGGTAACATCAATCAAAATTCTATCCCGTTCGCATTTAATTCTTTTTTTTTTTTTTTTTCATATTGATGTTTCAAACTTACACTTGACTAGTGCTCGGAGTAACAGCTCCGACCTCACAATACTGCTATCAGTTAAATCGCAAGATGTGTATCCGGCCCCCAAGTTCTTAAATATTCTCAACTACCGTGCACAAGTAGTCGCCCCCAAGTGATTGCTCCATGGACCCCTCAAATTCAACCGCAGGGTCCTACCAAGATCTGGCCTCCCACACTGCCGCTTGAAACCCTCAATATTTATTTGTTCCACCAGCATACCACGGAGGGCTAAGGTCTCTTCTTTAATCATAGATTAAAGAGTCATAAACTCTTGAAAATTTGTCCTCAGGAGGACTCGAACCTGGGTCTCTCACTTGAAGTGGAAATCCCGTGACCAGTGAACCAAGGTCACTAACACATTCATTTCTCTGCATATTTGTGTCTCTTTATATTTTATTTTAAATATCAAAACATGTATGAAAAAATAGATAATATTATATTATCATATTATTTTTATTTTTATTTATTTAAATGTGAAATAGCAGTATGAGATAGCATTGAGAGACAAGATATGAGGGGAAAAAAAGGAGAAAATGCGTGATACGTTGCATATATCAGCAATTGTACCTCGCACTCCGACACTCGAGGAGCACATAACAAGATGTTCATCCTACTACATATGGAAAGAGTGATATTAATGTGTACATATTGAGAGTCTCTACAAACGTATATCATTGTAAATGTGGGCAAGGTGAGCAGCCTGGTAGGTGCTCTTCGAGTGCGTCATAAAATTTGTCGGTAGATATATCATAGTTGTTGGGTGTAAGAATTTTTTTAATTGATTATTTGAAAATTAAGACGACGAATTCGAACTGATATCCGTAATCCGACTTTAATATTTTAATTAGAAGCTATCACAAGTATGTCCTAAAGTTTCCCAACTATTTTTATTTCTTCCTACTCCATATAGAGCTCTCAAATTTCAAAATCACAACACTACTCTCATTACTTGAAACTCACTTTCCTTTTATTCTTCCCTTCTACCATAGTGACATTTCAAAGAAGCTCAAAACTTTTTCTGGTTCTTGTTTTCTTCCTCTTTACCCTGTTTGGATGGGTTCTAAAAGATTGATGTTCTGTTCTTGATATTTCACATATGCAGTTTGATTGAAATTCCTCTTTCTTCTCTCCCAAACAGAGCTCTGTGAAACCCTGAGAAAGCCATAGACAAAGAAAAACAAGAAAAAGATAAAGTGATTATAACATGACAGAAAGGATTTATCTGCTTTGAAGCCATCAAGCTCCAATGAGTTTCTACCACCGGTCACGCCGCCTGCTCCCCGGGGGGGCGCCGCCTGTAAATGGAGGCAAAAACCACGACGACTACAGCCGAACGGCGGTCTTTGACACCAACATGGTGATCATTCTTGCGGCCTTATTATGCGCTCTAATATGTGCACTCGGGATAAATTCTATAGTGAGATGCATCATGCGGTGCGCCGGGGGAGTAAATTCCGACCCCGCGGACGGAGCGCCGCAGCGCTTCGGCCGTAAGGGACTGAAGAAGAGTTTGCTCCGCCAGATTCCGGTGGCGGTGTACGGTGGTGGAGGGGTGGTGGCGTTCACCGAGTGTCCGATATGCCTCGGCGAGTTTTTGGATGGGGAGAAGGTAAGGGTGCTGCCTAAATGCCGCCACTGTTTTCATGTCAAGTGCGTGGATGTTTGGTTGGCGTCTCACTCGTCGTGCCCCACGTGCCGACGATCGGTGGCGGAGGAGCAGGCGGAAACCGGTTGCAGCCGGAGGCAGATGGGAAATGGATCGGGTGGACACGGTGATGGTCCGGCTGAGGAAATGGTTTAATTGCATTTCGCAAATGTTTTTTTTTTTTTCTTGTAATTATTTTATTTTTGTGGCTTAATATTAGTCTACTTGTGAATACTGATTTTTTTTAAGTTGCGCAGTAAATCATGGTTAAATGAATTAAGTAATGTTTTCTTTAGATTGTATAATAATATTCCCTCTCCTACAATGGAATCAAAATCATAATTTTATACCAATTGATAGTCAACTTACAAATTAAAACCTTAATATCTATATAATCTTCTAATTCTATACTAGAAAAGATATTTAATACTCTCTCCGTCTCAACTTATTAGTCATAGGTTGGGGCGGCATGTGTTTTAAGAAATTGTTAGGTGGATGTTTAATGAGTGGAGAAAGAGTAGTTAGTGGAGAAAGAGTCTCACTTTATTAAGTGATAAAATAAGAATAGAAGATAAAATGTTTGTAGTGGGGTAGTGTCCAAAAATAGATAGGACTAATAAGTTGGGACGGACGAAATGACAAATTAGGACTAATAAGTTGGGACGGAGGGAGTATATATTATTGATATCTCTCTCTCCATATATATATATATATATATATATATCATAATTATCTTTAATATATAATTCAATAAAAAAGAGATAATGTGTAGAGGTTACGAAAAATAAAGTATGTAGTTTAAGTTATGGACATCGTATATGTACTCAAACAAAATTATATATATTGTATAATTATGAATATTATATTTGGACTTCCAAATAGTAAACCATTATAATGATATATTTAATATATCTGTTTCTGGAGAAAGTAAAAAACTGTAAATACGCGTCAATCAATTGTATTCATAACACTGATAGAGAGGCCTTTATATAAGCATTACAATGAGAATCCTTCCATACATAGGAGTCCTAGATAAGGTAAGACATTTAATAGGATCCTACTACTTCTAGAAGGATGTAGAACCTTTCATCTATGTATCTTCCTACAACCAGTATTAGGTAAGACACATCACGGAAATAATAATTCCCGGAACGCTCCCCCTGTGTCGAGCACTAATGCAACAATGGTGCAAAAGATGTTGCCTTGGTAAAAATCTATCCAGGCCAAAACAAAAACCCCATGGAAAAAATAAAGGCTTGATGAGGAAAAAGATTGCAGCGCACCAACATAACATGTCATGTATACTCCCCCTGATGTATACACAACGACTCCCCCTGATGAGTACCTCAAATCATAGGAGTCGGATGCCAAGTTGCCCTCACAACTATGCCAAAGAAAATCCAGTGGAAAAAATACCTTTTGGTCTAAGTTGAACAGAAGTAAAATACATCATTGTATGGATGTTCTCATAGATCGCCTCATTAAAAACCTTACCAAGTGAAAAATCAATGGGGAAAACAAACCTTGGTCTAAGGACAAATAGAGCGCGACACATCCAAAGTGTAAAGTCGCTAAAGACTTATCCGAAAATCAAGTTTTCTAAAGTCTTGACCTTAATGCACTAAATCAGTCATAACTTCTACGATTCAATAGGTATCAACGAAACTATAGGAATTCTAAAAAGTCGACACTCATAGCTTTTCATTCACATACAGTATGTAACCTAGACCGTCCTGAGCAGATCACAAAGCTCTATCGAAGTTAACTCAGCAAATTACCGGACATATCCATCCTACTTTGCAACATTAGTCATATGTCACTCAACATGATGAATGTGATCAAATGGTTGATTTCCTTGGAAAGTAGACACGGACCTTTCCAAAACAAGTGAGCTGCCCTGTAGGTCATATTGGAGATGGACCAATACATTCTGGGTAAATTCGGGTATCGATTTTCAAGTGTCCTTTTACGAGATAGACCGAGCTTCAAGCTTCTTGTAAATCACAGAAATTGCGTGAGCGCATCATAGGCCATCATCACAGTGGTTTTAGCGGATTATTACGAATGAGTACATCGAGTCAAACATGAGTACATGATACCGTACTTTTTTCTTAAGACTGCATTATCGCTTTAGTGAGCCAAGTCTTATTATGACATTGACTAGTCATTGGGAATCATATAGACATTACTTTATCGTCTCTTAGGGAAACCATCCTTAGATTGCCTTAAACCGATTGATTAATACGCATCATCAAGTGTCTCCAAGATCTTTTCATTCTTAACTTTGGATTTAGAAGAACCTCTTAGTCTCACAAGAGTACATCACTATAAACCTTTAGTTTTACACGCAAAAGCTTCATATGTCTTCCAAATCAAGTATATACTTAGTATGCGCTCCTGACAATCACTTGTCAACGCGCTCTGTGGTCAGGAGCCACTTGATTTGAGTTCGATACACCACGAGATCCTTTTATCACTTCTCCATTAAAGATAAGTTTTTGGGAAAATATCTAACTGAAAAGATAGTGGATGCTATAACATCCATTACGATAGCACAACTAAGTTTTGTGTCATCGTAGTCGATTCCAGTGCGTCCATGGGAAACCTCGCGCCATGAGGTGAGTTTAACTCCTTCTCTCACTCGCTTTAACAAAGTATATGGATAGATCTTATCTTTGGAGTGTCGGCACCACTTCAACAAAGGGCTATCACTTTGTTCATACTGGAGTCGCATATAATTCCATTTTAGTCCAACACTACAACGTTGTAGATTTTCAACGAAGTATGGTTCGATTAAACTCACATTCCACTTCCTCATGTACCGGCTTTATTCATAGAGTACTCTTTATAGATTCGCATTCGTTGAGGCGTCCCCCAATGATGACTATAATCCAGAATCACATGAGACGGATGAGTTCATTTGATCATATGATCAAGTTTTATGTACCAAACTTGCATACATTCTTAGCGAGAGTATTTATCGAATCAAGTGGCATCCCAATACTCGATGATATCCACGGCCTAGTAACACCATCTACCACAATTTGTGGTGTTACCATATCACCATTCATAGGTGAGGAACGTCTATGACCGGACACAATCCTTACAGACATGTTTACAGCATGTATTAATCTCGTCACTTTAGGGAACTTGGTGAGGCATAATAGGGACAAACTATGACAATTCCAAGTAGTTCTACTCGAACATGATCTTTCGCATCTCCCCCTAACGATGGGAAGACTGGCTCATCAAAGTGACTTACGAGATCATCTGCCAAGGTATAATTTAAGCGGACTATGAGTAAAAGCGCATATCATATTCATCATTTATAACCCATCATAATGCGTTGTGGTGACGCACTTTGGCACATGAACATGTGGATGATAAAGGTTTTTCATTGTTAACTCAATCCAGTTAACAAAATGCATACCATTACACTCGTAACTAAGCATTTGAATGATTATAGGTATAGGTGAATATGACATGTTGATCTATGCTACATAGTCGTAGCTACTGGTCTTGAGAATCCAACAAAACAGACACCATGCACCACCGAGATCGAACATGAAGAAACGATTGAACCGGTGATAGGTCGTTGGTTTTATCGAACATCTAGTGCTTTGTTGAAGGGTTCACTCCCTTCACCAGCCTCAAACACCTCAAAATCTCATGAGCATGTATAAACGAATGTTAGGATTCCAAAACCATTAACTTTGTGGTCAGAAACCGGTCGAAAAGACATCGAATTGGTCATTGGAATGGCTGGTGGTATGTGAAAACTTCATTTAAGTGGTTCACCTCCTTACAAGTCTCCAAATGGCACCAAAATTTTTGAGAAGGTATCCTTGGATGTTAGGAAGTATTCGTTAAAGTTTCACTTTAAGACTTGGTCTAAAAGTGGGTGAACCGACCTCTACAATGACTGGTCCGCAAGTTGGACAATCATAAACTTAGGTTTCATCAACATATCAATCATTGTCAAAGGAACCACATAACATATAAATGTTATCACTTGAGTACGACCATTTGTGAACATCATATCATCATAAGCCACCCAGGCTAATACTTATGATCATGTATGTATAAGGACTCGATGAAAATGGAGGACCAAGCACCATGCTTATGCGAGCTACATTATTCTCTTTAGCATAGGAGGGTGTCATCTCCTAATCGTACCAAAGAATAGGCTTTAATCAATGAACATGGTTAAGAAGGATCATGGGGGGCTCTGGCGTCACACATGCTTATGAAAACAAGACGCGGATGAAATAAATATCATCATCGGTCATGAGCCCTGCTCATGACTCCACCTGTTGGAATATTTATTCCACACATTATTTAATTTGTGTTTTGATGATTAAAGTTGCTAAACTACAAAACAATATCGAGGCGAAGCAAAACGGCGAAGCATACGAAGACGCAAAAAATTGCAATCTGGACTGCATTAGCGCACGCTAAGGGACATATGTTAGCGCACGCTAACGAGGAGTCAGCTGCATTACAGCCTAGTATCGAAGTAAGCTGCAGTGAAGTCAGCAGATGGATAGCGCACGCTACACTCTATCATTAGCGCACGCTACCCTCTATTATTAACGCACGCTATCGAGCCATGTTACTGTTGTAGAAGATATTCAAACACAGAATGACGTATGCAATGAAGTCAGCATTAGCGCACGCTACAAAGAATGAATAGCGCACGCTAAGTTGTTTGAATCTAGTCAATCCGAACGTTGGAAAGATTTGGCGGAAAGTCAAGCATCAAACGGATAGTTTGACAAGTAAACTCAACGGATATATTACGTTAACGCACGCTACTCAATCATGGTTAACGTACGCTAAGTAAGTGAAATAACGTACGTAAGGCAGGAGGTATAACGTACGCTAAAGAAGAAACGGGTTACCGGATCAAATCGAAAGACCTAGCGCACGCTACAAAAGAAGGCTAGCGCACGCTAGCAAGTCAAAACATCCAGCAACGGCTAGTTTGTGGGAAATGCCTATAAATACCATTCCTATGGTATTGTTTGAGTACAACAACTTCAAGCAAACGAGATATACATCTGAGAATCATATACTTACATTGTTGTTGTAATATTGAGCCTATATTGTTAGTTTGAGTGTTTATACATTCAACATTATACACGAGAGGTAAAAGAAAAGATACGATTGGATTCGGTGTTATTAGGATCAAGTATCCGGCATTGTTAGAATCGCAATCGATATCTAAGTGAGGTTTATCTAGTACCCATAGAAAGCTAGAGTGGTTGATTCCTTATCCAATAGAAAAGGAAAAACGGTTTTACTCGGACCGATAGAAGACGAGCTTGTAACGGTAATCCCTCGACCGATAGAAGAGAGGCGTAGAGGTTTTGATCTTAAGCCTAAGGAAAAAGATACATCGAGAGAGGACGTAGGCTTCGTTAACAGCCGAACCTCTATAAATCCTTGTGTGATTTATTTTCCGCAATTTATTTTCGCTTCCGCATAAAACGGCGCAAATATCCGATTTGGTACCCAACAATTGGTATCGGAGAGATTTGAAACGCCATTTTGGATCTTCTCCTCGGATGTTAAGCCGCGTATTGGAAGGCTAAAATATCGAAGAAGAAAGAAGAAACCCCGGTGGACGAAAGTGACGAAGAAATGGCATATTATGCCAAAAATATTAATAAGTTCCAACACTTATTAAACCGGAGAAAGAAGGACATTCAAGCGGGCGAACCTAAGAAATTCGACAACACTTGTCGATTATGTGGTAAACCAGGCCACTTTGCTAAGAACTGTCGAGTAAAGCAAAAGGAGGTTCTAATCGCAACATGGAGCGACGAAGATCCCGATGAAGATTTTCTTGAACAAAATAATCTCGCGCTCATGGCCCGGAGTTCATTCGACGATAGCGACGTCGAAAGCCAAGTAAGTAATTCCTACGACGAACTTTTTGAAGCATTCGAGTTACTACATACGGACTATCAAAATGCTTTAAATGAAATTAAGTCCCTCAAGTCTAAATATAAAACTTTAGAAATTGAAAATTCCAAAATACTTGAAAAAGGGAAATTTGTCGAAATTGATCATTCGAAATGCCTTGAAAATGAAAATATTTTAAAAAATGATCTTTTAAAAGTTCAAGATGAACTAAAAATTTTGACAAAGAAATTCTCGTGCGGCAACGATAAATTTGAACAAATGTTATGTGTTCAAAAATATACGCTAAATAAAGAGGGGTTAGGATTCAAATCACGTTCGAAAAATGAATCCGTCAATTTCAAAATACCCCGATGTGAAAAATGTTTGAAAATTGGGCATCACATTTCAAATTGCAAAAGCCCAAGACGGACGACAAAAATTAAAAAGATTTGGGTTCCTAAAGGAACAAACGTTTCAAACATCGTCTATGTTTCAAAAGAAAAACCAACTATCGGTTGGATCCCCAAAAATAAATTTTGACAAATGATATTTTACAAAGGGGGAGAAGGAAATAATATTTTCAGGGGGAGTTTATACCCTTATTAATGCATAAATTGGTATCATGCATATTTATATTTCATTTGGTATCCTTTATATTTTTTTTACTTTTTGATGAAAGCAAAAAGGGGGAGAAAGATATGAATTGAGATAAAAATGATAAAAATGAGAAGGAGATGAAGAGGAGATAAAAATGAGAAAAATCGAAGAAGTCGAAAAGAAAAGAAAAGCATACAAATAGGGGGAGTTGAAAAAATTGAAAAACGAAAAACGACGGAGTTGAAAAATGAAGAAGTCGAAAAAGAAGAAAAAGAAAAGAATTGGAGAAACTAACGAAACGATCAAAGCCGAAAACTTTGATTCGTATAAATATACATATATTATTTTTACAGATTATCCAATTCAAGGGTTGTTTTGTAATCATCAAAAAGGGGGAGATTGTTGGAATATTTATTCCACACATTATTTAATTTGTGTTTTGATGATTAAAGTTGCTAAACTACAAAACAACATCGAGGCGAAGCAAAACGGCGAAGCAGACGAAGACGCAAAAATTGCAATCTGGACTGCATTAGCGCACGCTAAGGGACATATGTTAGCGCACGCTAACGAGGAGTCACCGCATTCCGGCTAGTATCGAAGTAAGCTGCGGTGAAGTCGGAGATGGATAGCGCACGCTACACTCTATCATTAGCGCACGCTACCCTCTATTATTAACGCACGCTATCGAGCCATGTTATCTTGTTGTAGAAGATATTCAAACACGTAATGACGTATGCAATGAAGTCAGCATTAGCGCATGCTACAAAGAATGAATAGCGCACGCTAAGTTGTTTGAATCTAGTCAATCCGAACGTTGGAAAGATTTGGCGGAAAGTCAAGCATCAAACGGATAGTTTGACAAGTAAACTCAACGGATATATTACGTTAACGCACGCTACTCAATCATGGTTAACGTACGCTAAGTAAGTGAAATAACGTACGTAAGGCAGGAGGTATAACGTACGCTAAAGAAGAAACGAAGCTCTTGGATCAAATCGAAAGACCTAGCGCACGCTACAAAAGAAGGCTAGCGCACGCTAGCAAGTCAAAACAGCCAGCAACGGCTAGTTTGTGGGAAATGCCTATAAATACCATTCCTATGGTATTGTTTGAGTACAACAACTTCAAGCAAACGAGATATACATATGAGAATCATATACTTACATTGTTGTTGTAATATTGAGCCTATATTGTTAGTTTGAGTGTTTATACATTCAACATTATACACGAGAGGTAAAAGAAAAGATACGATTGGATTCGGTGTTATAAGGATCAAGTATCCGGCATTGTTAGAATCGCAATCGATATCTAAGTGAGGTTTATCTAGTACCCATAGAAAGCTAGAGTGGTTGATTCCTTATCCAATAGAAAAGGAAAAACGGTTTTACTCGGACCGATAGAAGACGAGCTTGTAGCAGTAATCCTCGACCGATAGAAGAGAGGCGTAGAGGTTTTGATCTTAAGCCTAAGGAAAAAGATACATCGAGAGAGGACGTAGGCTTCGTTAACAGCCGAACCTCTATAAATCCTTGTGTGATTTATTTTCCGCAATTTATTTTCGCTTCCGCATAAAACGGCGCAAATATCCGATTTGGTACCCAACACCACCAACGTACTTTGGTGTCTTTTGGTCCAGCTACCTTCTTTGTTCAAAGAAAAAAATAATGTCCATGGCAATACCGCGGTATAAGGATCATCAAACTATCCAAACTCCGGACTATTAAAGCCTAAATGTGTCAATGTCACAATACATCTTCTGGTTACAAAAACCGATGCAAGCCGGACCATATTGACTCATGAATATTTTTTATTTTCACATGTCCAATACAAATGGCATAAGATTTTGTTTCTCACAAATCACAATGAGATGCTATGAGTGATACACTTTGGCATATATATCATCGAGTCATAACATGGTTTAATTTTTATGGAACATATGTTACTAGAAAATGCCATTCGGCATTCAACAATTTGAGCATTGTACTACTCACTGATTGTGATGACCTAGTCATCAAAGTCATAATGGATTTATAACACGAAATCCAAAAATATTGTGTTCCTTTGAAATAGCTTAATACGCACTCAATTTCGCTTGCAAAATTTTTATAAACATGAGCATAGCGAACACTAACAATGTAGAGATCTTATACATGATACGATCAAAATGATCTATCATATTGAGTGCATAACATGGCAAGATTATATACCTAAGGGGTAAAATTATGACACAAGTATGGTGTACAACTACCATGCACACGCTCGTCCTTCTTATAAGGGTGCGTATTTTGGGCTTGTAATACCCAATTACTTTGGATTTTTCTGGATAATTCTCGGTTGCCGAGTATCGGTATTAGTTTTCTCGATGATTGATTTTTGTGTTCATATGGTCGCGTGTGATTATTTGTCGCATGGTGTTTCGTTTTGGATCATTGGTGTTGTCCGTTAGTGTAACACCCCCGATATATTCAGGAATATTACAGCGCCCTAAATCCTTTACATAAGAATTTACAAGGCTGAAGAAATGAAATGACAATAACAGATACCAACTTATGAAATCACTGAAATAAAATACAACAGTCTGGTTCTGTACTGAGAATAAAAATATCCAATGAAGGGTTATTAATACATCACCAAAATCCAGACATCATAAACTGACGACGTACTCGAGTACTTATTGAAATAACCAACAAACAACAGACAATAAACCCGGCCGGAACATCACTCTGCACCCTCGTCGTCATGCAGCTCCAGTGGTTGTTTCCCCGCTCTCTTGGATCCTGAACATAAACAAATGTTCACCCCCAAAGGGGTTAGCACAACGATGCTAATACAAGTACAATAACCATACAACAGTGATATAATCAATAATTATATCATAACAAGTTTCTCCAACGAGAAATATCAAAAACACATATCATATCATAACAAGTTTCAACATACTGATGGTATTCCAATGATCCAGCGCACACAGTTATAGATTCCCTATGATGATCCCGTCGGACCAACACATGGTGGAACTACCTGTCCAACGATCCAGCGCACACATCTATAGATTCCCATGATGATTCATGTCGGATCAACGCATGGTGGACATATAATCACAACACATTTACACAATACAATCACATCATAACTGTCATAATATACGCAATTCTAATTAGAGTGCTTGCCTCGGTTTGTTGACAAGAATAAAACTTCCACGAATATCAAAATACTCGAAGGTCGTCCCCTTCGATCAATCACGTTGCTAAGCTCGAACCTTAACAAAAGAAATCATATAGAATTCATCTCATGCCGTACGAATGTCTAACAATCCAAAATTACGGTAGGAAGTCCTTAAAATGCAATTTGTCTGGATCGCTTAACGCACGCTACGCATCCTATGTAGCGTACGTTGATGCTACTCGTTAGCGCACGTAGTAGACACAGCCTAGCGTACGCTAACCATGCACGGTCGATTGCCTCGCGATCGGCCGTGACTACTTTGATGACTTAACGCACGCTAAGTTCCAAACGTGGCGTACGCTAAACATACTCGATAGTGCACGTTAATTCACGTAGCTTAGCGCACGCTAAGCGTGCATGGCAGTTCACTGAAGGGAAGCAGATTGTACAAATGGTGATGAAGTAAGCGAATTCCTCAGTGATTAATGTTTGTTATCCGAATACATGTTATGTTCATAAACTTATGAATGATCTCACGGATAATAACAACTTCGAGATACAAGTATATGTATGATCATCACAACACCATAATCCATCTTGATTACAATTCTCATGCGAAGTTTGGTGATCTCCGGTTGGTTCATTAGATTCTACTATCATTATACACATTCGGACTTTATCTTGAGGTGAACTAACAATTCCGACTCATACGAAAGGATATTTCCTAAGATGATTCTTCCCTTAAGTCCTTATAAACGAAAATGATATCACCTCCAATTTATGATCACTAAGATAACATAAATCATACGGATAATCAACTTCAGAATGTTTCTCTCATCATTTGAAGTACTAGGATTCCAACTACGAGGTTCCAACGATAATATCATAAGCATAGACATTCCAATCTCCTAAATATGATGTATGTTAAATAATTCACTAATGAAATTCAATATCTCCCTAGCATGATCATTTAATTCCTTAGAATCCAAATCTAAGGCTGGAGATAAATTGAACATACCTTAATATGACGAAATCACTGAATCGTAAGGTAGAATCCGACTCCGATTGGTTGCATGCCACTCCAAGGTGCTACTCCACTTCAATGATCACTCACAAGTAATATCCAATCTCCAAGGATCAAGTAGATGTGTTCTAAGTGTGTTAGGAGGATAATTATTGCTCTCTGGTCTCTCAAGAATGAAGAATAAACGAAGGAAAAGTAAGCCAAAAACGGATTGTTGTCTCATTTCTATCATTCTACACTTTAGCTAATTAGCGCACGCTACCATACATACTTAGCGCACGCTAATAAGCATTGACTCCAAAACTGTCCAGGTTCGTCTGCAGGAATCTTATCCGGACCCATGTCCCGGCTGGCGCATGTGCTAGCCGCCCAGCTCAATAATTGAGTGCCTAGCGCACGCAACTCCTACATACGTAACGTGCGCTAGTAGTAGCCTATAGCGCGCGTTAAGCTACATTCTTAGCGTGCGCTATCACGAGTTTGCATGAGAAATTTTGCATGTTGTTATACTTATGTACAAATATACCAATGCAAGAAATATCATACTCCAATTATCAAGACCACAATCCGAATAATACAGGGTTCGAATATAGATGAAATACACAGTAATAAATCCCGATATTACAGTTAATGTTTCGTTGCATGTTGAATGATCTATGTTTTGTCGAGGAGTATCGTTGTTGTGCATTTGATTCGACTTTGTAAGATCACCATCGGAACTCCCAATTTCGATTTTCGTTAAATTCTCTTTTTTTACGGAAGTCCATCTTGGAGACTCTATTGTGACCGTTTCGTCATTCCGAGAATGATTAATTCTACACTTTTTGTCATCCGAGTTCGTTTCGGTGTCGTTTTGTTGAGTTCCGTGTTGTTAAGCGATTTTTCCAAGTATGAGTTCGACTTTGTAAAATCACCATCAATTCTTGAAAAATCCAAAAGTTCTGAATCTTTTCTGTATTATAGAGCATCAAGTTATCTTTCCAATGGTTCAAACGGTGCGTCAATCGGAGTCCGGACGAACGACTTATGGTCGAAATAGCTAAGATTGCACCGTGTGCCTTATGATGCTGGAGCCGGCTGTACCACGGGCCGCGGCCCTCTGCTAGCCGGGCCGCGGCACTAAACCATGGCTGGGTGTTATATTTTGTCCGCGGGCCGTGGCACGCGAGTCTTTTCTACACTATTTCAGTAGGGTTTCGGGAGAGGATTTCATTTCCTCTCCCTTCTTCTCTTTCCCCTCGTTTTGGACGATTTAGGGGTGATTTTGGGTGATTTATCTCAGATAATTCATCCTCCTCAAGTTCTTGGTGTGTAATAACAACATCAATTCATGTTCTTCGTCATTAATCCGAGGTTTTTCTTGATTCTCCGGAGTTGACCTTTTTGGGAGTTTTATTCTTGATTTCGTTTTCCATACGATTTTGATAAATCGATTGGTGTTAGATGTTGTTATTAAACATGCTTTATGGATTGTATATCCATATATTCAGTTCGTTTCAACCCGAAGGGTGATTTGAATGTTCTTGAGGTGTAGTGAACATTTGATGTTCGATCAAATATTCGAATGAACTTTCCTTCGATAGTTTGTTGTAATCTCCGTTGTTTTTAGTCTTGATTATCTTCGTTGTTTTTGGACGGGGGATTATAGGTGTTCGAGGGTTTCCGATCGATACTTCCCATTGCTTCGCGTGCTTTGGACTTAAGGCGGGTATCTCGTCTATAGTCTTTATACTTTGAGAATGTGACGTGTCGTGAATTTAACGTGGATTTGTTAGTGATTGAACGTTTAACCATAACTCACTTCTAAATAAATATGTGATTCTATGAAAGTAAATACGAGCATAAACTTGAAATTCTTGGAGAATGATAACCACCATTTCATGTGTATTGTGTTCGAGACGGATGTTTAGAAGTGAGTAGTTATCCGAGGAATTGTGGAATATTTGTATTGTTCACTTGTTAGAATGTTTACTAAATGATGGTGTGACGTGAATGTTATACCTTGTGAAAGTGTTTGTTGCATTAACTCATGATTTTACGTGTTTGTGATTGTGGTGAATGTTATACCTTTGTTGTTGTGAAATCGGTGAATTGAGATATTGACTGGGTAGGGACCCGTGAGGCCTCCGGCGGCACGTACAGATGCTATGATTTGACCATAAGGTTATCGAATCGGGTAGGTCTGGAGAGGTCTCCGAGAATCGTCACTTGCGAGTGCGATGTCACGATAACTTGTGGGTGTGTTTGAATGATGATTAACCGGGTAGGGACCCGTGAGGCCTCTGGCGGCGCGTACTTGCGAGTACGGACAATTTGTATGATTTAACCATAAGGTTATCTAATCGGGTAGATCCGGATAGGGCTCCGAGAATCGTTACTTGTGAATAAGATGACAAGATAACTTATGGGTGGGTTTGAGCTTGTTTTTCGGTATCTAATCTGGGTTGGGTCCCATCGAGGCCACAGAGGTGATTTGAGTATTTGACTGGATATCTATGAACTGTGAATGTATGAATATTGGATTCCGGTTATATTGGCGATTGTGGTTCTGCCTTTGAGGCTTGCTTGGGAATTGAAACCTCTACATGATTTTGAAAGAAAACCCTTTTGAAAATGAGAACCCCAATTTTTTCATGATTTTACACTGAGACCCCCGACGTCCTCAATTATTCTCTCAAATGTGTTTTGAAGTTATCTTTATAATCTTTCCTAATGGGAACCGTTTTCGAAAAGATTTTAGACTCGGGGATCGTGTTACTACCTTGTTGAAAGGTTATTTTCATAACGGTTGTATTCTTGATGTATAACTTTATAGCTTGATTACTTGCTAGCGATTCCATCGCTAACCCCTCGTTGGGGATTTTGTTAATTATTCCAGGTGTTCTGACTGGAGAGTGAGCAATCACATGATCGGCTCGGAGGATGATATAAAGCAGCGATACTAGTCAAAGTTTAAGTCGGTTGTCCGTCAGTGATCTGTTGGTCTGAGTTTTCCTTGTCATCCTTGAGGGGATGGACATTTTATGTAATATGTGATCGAGTTTTATTTTGGTTTATCAGATGTACGGATATGCGGCGTTTTGAGAGACCTAATCGCTCTATGGTATTATGTTTTGGTCGAGTTCACCGCATGCGGGTTTTGTTTTGTAGTCTCATGCCTGGTAGATCCTTGCTGAAAAAGGGTCTACGGTATGTAATATTCCTTAGTGGATTGGGGGTGTTACATAAATGGTATCGGAGCTTAGGTTTGCGAAAACATAGGCACTTGGGTCTAATTGGGTCTTGTCGAGTCGAGTCGTGTCTTGTCGTGTGATCGTGGTAATCCGTTGTGATCAATTGTGATTCGTTGTGATTAGTATCGTGGTGCAGCGATCATCTTCGTATGACCTATGGACGTAAGTCTCCTCCTTTATGCGAGGTATCTGTATTTCATGATTTCACCTGCGCGAATTAATTGTGGTGCATGATTTTATTTACACGGTGTTGTGTAAGGGAGTTGTATCTGATATTTGTGACGCATTGTATGTGTATACAACTGGACGTATTAATGTTTTGACTTTGAATCACCGTGTGGGGTGGTATGATGTGAAAGTTGTGAACCTTGATGGGTTTCGAAAAAGGTACCAATGGTTGATTCGGTGAGAAACCCAGATGGATGGTTTGTTGTATGTTTAAACTCGATGCGCAGGAGATGTATTTGGTTGAATTTGTGATTTTGTTTGCCATTTGGGCATGTGGTTTTAAGTTCAATTATTTTGTTTTGGACTGTCGTAATTATGCCGCTGCGGGTAGGTTTGAGAAAGTGTTTTTGAGGGACCTTACGGGTCGGAGCATTTTTGTGAAAGTCGATTTTGAAAATATTTTGATGGTGCGATTAAACAACAACCCGTACGGATTTTGAAATCGGTTGGGTTTTGACAAGTTAATCCTGTATTTTCAAATGACACCATCAGACGGTATTTGAAAAATTATTTTATGTATTTCGGGCACAGTAAAATATTAACGTTATCTTCGGTTATGATTGAAACGATTTTGGAAAATTTCTGTTTTGCCAACGACTTTGGGTTTCGAAATTTAAAATGTTATGTGTTTGTTATGCTATAATATCTGTTTGGGATTTTTTTTACAGTACTTTCTAAATGTCGAGATACACCGTTAGGAGTCGACCCTTAACCTTCGGGGCCGTTCTGAGACTGTTGAGTTGATTTTTCCATCTTACAGTTAGTTACTACGACTGTAAGCTTCTGACTGTCACGATAGTACCTTTGTTGTTACAATTCTATCTGTGCTCATTATCGATCGTTTAATCCCTGTCGACCAAGTCATATGGTCCGTATGTGACGATTGGGAACTTTAATAGCGGTACCAGTAATATTGCACCTAGTTGCTTATCATGTGTGGATATTATTAGCGTATTATAAATTGTCACCGTTCTTGTTAGCAAGTTATGGGTGTACGCCCAGATGTTATGATTTCATAGTTCGGTTTAATTGTATTATTCTTTAACATTATCCGGATGTGGTAATTGATTGGTAGCAATGATGATATATATTGATAAGGTCACTTTGATGACACCGTTCATCGAATAGATTGATGTTTCAAAATGTTTTGCAAATGACTTTCTACATGAAACAGATATGATAATGGGTTCATAGTTTTGACCAAATGACCGAGGTATTAAAAACATTTCTTTTCAAAAATTCATTTCAATGAAAATTCTTTAAATTCAGGAATTTTAAAATGCTATCATTTGGACAAGTACCTCGGAAAATTTTGTTTTTAAAAATATTACCCATATTTGACCATGATGATGTGAATATGGTTTTGACCGTGATTTTTGTAAAGGTCGTACGTTGTGTTGACATAGCTAAGTGAGTGACTTATAAATTTGAATTCTATCGTTGCGGTGATAGTTCGTGTATTCGTGTTATGACCCAGAGTGAGCATTTTATTGTATTACCATTTGTTGCTCTATGTTGATTATGTGGTGTTTGTGCTGTTGTTCCGAATGGCTGTCAGTTCAGTATGCCGAGAGGTCGTGGAAATCAGTCGCGTGGTCAGGATCATGCTGCTGGTAATGGAATTAGTATTGGTGTTGCTACTATACTCCAGCAGGTGGCAGACCAGATGACACATTTGGCTCAGGCGGTTCAGCGTAACAATGCCGCGAATGAGAATGTCGGGTCGGCTCAGTGGCTTAGAGAAGTGGTTCGTATGCGTCCTCCTCGCTTTGCGGGCGCGGTGATACTTTGGGCTGGGAACGATTGGCTTTTCCTAATGGAGAAGATTTTCAAGGCAGTTGGTTGTCCAGAGGAACGGAGGATTCCTATCGCTCAGTTCCTTCTCGTTAGTGACGCCGCTAACTGGTGGGAGTCCGTTGATCCTCAGGATCATGCTGTTACTTGGGAAGAGTTCAAGAAGTTGATGGAAGCGTAGTTCTTCCCGAAGTCAATTCGAGAGTAGAGGATCTGAGATATTTATCTAGCCGAGCCGCAGGATATACCCGCGTCGCACGCTATTATCGATTATAGTGGACAGCTCGCTTACGTGAAGAGGCAGGTGAGGACCGAGGAAGACAAAATCCGTTATTTCGACATACGGATGAGATCATAGATTCGACATTACATGTCGGGTTTCACTTGTGCTACTTTGAGAGAGTATCAAAATCGAGCCATGGCGTACGAGATGGCATCTTCATCTACTGGGCCTTCGCATGAGCCGAAGAGACAGAAGACGTCTGGAGATGTTTCGGATGGTGTAAGAGTCGAAAATTCTTCTCATCGAGTTTCACGTAGTCGTACGGCGAAACCTTCCCTTTCTTCGTTTGGTAGAACCAAGAGTTCCAAGTCACCTTCTTCGACTCCTAGTCGGACTGGGAGGTGTTTCAATTGCAACGTTGTGGGGCATGTGCAGGCTAATTCTCCTTCGCAATCGATTACTTGCTATAATTGTGGACTCGAGGGCCACAGGGTTCAGTATTGTGAATTATTCCATGAGGTTTCCCGGAATCGAGATTCAGCACCCTTGTCGGGATCGACTTGTATAAATCGCTGAGATTTAATTATTCGTTCACTTTGATGACTGCTTGCTTCACCTTTTCTTTTTAAGTTTCGGGACGAAACTTATTTTTAGAGGGGTAGAATGTAATACCCGAGATTTTCGTTCCGATTACTTTGGATTTTTCTGGATAATTCTCGGTTGCCGAGTATCGGTTTTAGTTTTCTCGATGATTGATTTTTGTGTTCAAATGGTCGCGTGTGATTATTTGTCGCATGGTGTTTCGTTTCGGGTCGTTGTTGTTGTTCGTTAGTCTTTCGTTGCATGTTGAATGATCTATGTTTTTTCGAGCATGTTGCTACCCAAAATATTATCCGGAGATGATATTGCTGGAATGGACGAGTAACAAACAAAATGCGAGAGCACGTCCGTGGGGAAGTAAATAACACAAGATTTGCCGGGTTTGTTAGGCCCGGGCTTGAATGCTCTCGCGAGATGTTATTAATATAAATACGTTGGAGTACAAATATTAATGTAAGAGTACAATTACAATGAGTGTAAAAGACCCTAGTTATCTAGCTCTTGAGTGCTGGTGATTGCCGGGAGAACCAGAGTTGAAGCTTTGTGAGTTCTTGTTCTCGTTTATGCCGACCGTCTTTGGGTTAAGAGGTTTCGAGAGTGAGAGATAGAAAGATGTCCGAAGTTTATAGCGTGGCCAAGATAGAGAAGCGAAGTCCAGACAGAGAGAGAGCCTGAATTTGTGAACCTTTCTCCAGTTGCTGGAGGTTCTCTATTTATAGGACTGGGGGTCGCTGCGCGATCTCCTGTGTTATAATAAGCGGGCGATCGTCCTTAGCACATGGGCTGATTGCCTTAAAGTCCGCGGCTGCTGCTGGCAGCCAGCTGTGTGAACCAGTGAGAACACGCCATGTGCCTTACGTTGCTGTCTTGGGAGGTCCACTTTGGACCTTTCGGCGCGTCTGTTGGTAGGTGAGGTTTGTCCTTGCTGTTTGACAGTTGTTGATGGGCTGGAGTCAAAGGCCTCTTCCTACGGCGCCTTTTCTGGATCTGCACGTGGGTCTCTGCTTCGTGATCCAGTCTTTGTAGACTTGACGGATGTTGGCTTTTCATGGCAAGTCTGCCTTGGTCTATTTGACTCTGGTTCGGTCGCCCAGACTTTGTGCCGATCGCCTGTTGAGTTGTATAAATCTCGACACAACAATTGCCCCCCAGCTTGCTCCGATGTTGAAGGCATGGGGTAAGGTGGTTCCATTGGCGATCGTTGAGCATAAAGACGGGCGATCCGTTGAGCGGACTTGGGTCTCGGATTTGGGCGACCTGATCGTTTGGCGAGCTATATTCGGTCTAGTTCTTGTGATCTTCAATTTTGTAGATCACTCATGGAAGGCCGATTGTTTCGACCTGGAGGAACCGTGCACGGTCGCGGAGTTCGATGGACCGACCTCCATGACCGTGTCTTGTGCGCGAGGGACATTCCACCTGTAGGTTTGTCTCGCGACTCACTTTATTGTGAGGGTCCTCCGTTAGGCTGTGCTCGCCTCGTATCTAAACGAAGGGCGAGCGGTCTTGGTCTGGAGGAGTCCTTGCACGGGGCATCGCCGGATTAATCGACTCCAAGACTGCGGCTTGTTAGCACTTTTCTACCTCGGATTGTCATGCTAGATGGCGGTCCTTGACGATATACGTTGTGATGGGGGTAGGGACGCGTCGCATTGTCCGGGTCCACCATGTTAGATGATGAACCTTTGAGGGCTGGCGAGCGTGTCCACAGATTTGTTTGGAGGGTCCTTAGGCTACGCCCGCCTCGCATTTAAACGAAGGGCGAGCGATCGCAGCCTAAAGGAACCTTGCCTGGACGAAGTTTCCGGTTCCATCGACCTCCAGGACCATGGCTGCACTCTTCTACCTCGGATCGACATGTTAGATGGCGATCCTCGACGGTATACGTTGTGCTGAGGGAGGCGATCTCGTGCCTTGGTCCATCATGTTAGATGATGAACTTTAGAGGGCGATCGAGTCCTCCATTTTTGGAGATGTTGCTTGGGCAGTAGCCTTTCATTGTACTTTAGCCTTTGGGCGACCGTGTTTGATTCTGGCGATCGGACTGGGAGACTGGCGATCATCGTCCTGACGCCGCGGCACTTTGATCCTTCTCGCCCGGGGCTCTGGCTAAGTTACTAAACTTCCAGCTTGCCCTCCTCGAACAATCTCCAGAGTTGTCTGAGGAGGTCGCGGCATAGATCGGTGTTGTGGCCGGGACTCTTATGGTAAGCACAAAATTTGTTGCGGTCCAGATGATCGTGGTCCCTTACCGCCTTCGGCTTGCTTAGTCGCTCCCGCCCCTGGATGGCGTAGAAAATATGAGCCGGATATAGATTGAGGTTGTGGTAGAGATGGGCTTCCACATCCTCGAAGGTCTTGAAATCACCGGGTGGCTTGGCGACCGCTTTGTTGGACTTGGAGATCTCCGTCTCTTCCCCCTCGTCTTGGCGAAGGGCGAGCAACCTTCGCCTGGCCAAAAAGTCTGCGGCCTTGGCGCGAAAGATTGCGTAGGTTGGGGGGATGTCCTTCGTAAGATGCCTGAACATGGGCGAAAGACCATTGAATCCCCCTAGGACCGAGTAGAGGGCGATCTCGTCGTTTATGGGCTCGCCGCTGAGGATTATCTCATCCACTCGGTCGGTGTAATCTGCGTCGGTCTCGTCTTCCCCCTGCCTGATTTTCATCATGCGGTGGGGGCCTTCTGGTCGAGCGACCTTGGCGGCGAAGTATGTTGTGAAGTCGCTCGCCAGTTGTTCAAAGGAACTGATGGATCGCGGTGGCAATGAGATGTACCACCTATGGGCCAGGTCGCCCAATGTTAACGGGAACATTCGGCACCTGGTCGCGTCTGATGCCCCACACCCGGTCATGTAGATCCGAAACTTGCTCATGTGAGTCTCGGGGTCTGATCTACCTTCGTACAAGGGTGTTTGAGGAGGAGCGATCCTTGGCTGCATGGGGGCGAGTTCGATCTGGACCGCGATTGGCTCGCTCGGCCCGGCGATCTTTCTCTTGGCACCTGCCCCAGTTTCTAGGAGCGCCTTCATGCCATCGAACTGGCGTTGCATTGCGGCCATCGTCGTAGCTTGGTCGCTCGCGGCTAGGCGCTCGGAGCGGGAGCTGAGGCGATCAAGCACTGATCCCCCAGCTCCGCTGTAGGCGATAAGGACGTCGCCGCCGATCTCGGTTCTTCGGCGAGGAGGATCCAGATAGCTGGTCTGCCTTCTGGGAGTTGGGTAAGCTGAACTCCTGGTGACGGATTCAGGCTCCGTCGTCTCATGGCTGGGGCCAGAATGCCCCGGCTGCCATGATGGGTCGCTGCCTAGGTGGCTGAAAACGGAACCATCCCGCCTCGCATGTGCCTCTGCTCGTGAATCAGGGCTTCTTGACGATCGCTCGACAAGTAACCCCTTGAGCTTCCATTTGCCCGCGCGGTGGATGGCTGATGGGGTAATTGCGGGCGCATCGAATGCTCTCCGTCACTTCCTCAGGATGGCCATAGCCTCCTCGATCTGTTCCGCGGTTTGGAACTGGTCGAGCGAAAGGCTGGGGCCATCACACGGGCGCGGGATCGAGAGTCTCGCGTCGCCGCGGCTACCCTCTGCCGTAGGATGGGGCTCGGACTGGGCCGGAATGAGACGTTCGGCGGATCGGAGAGTGGCTCTCTTCGACGGGATGGCCAACGTCATTATTCTGAAGGCTTTTCTTTTGAAGAACAGTGAGAGTTTCTTCAAGTATATAACCCGGAGAACAGTAAGTGTTCTTCGAGACGGTCAGAATGAAAATGAAGGTTAAGATGCCATTCTTCTAGCGCCAATTGTTGCTACCCAAAATATTATCCGGAGATGATATTGCTGGAATGGACGAGTAACAAACAAAATGCGAGAGCACATCCGTGGGGAAGTAAATAACACAAGATTTGTCGGGTTTGTTAGGCATGGGCTTGAATGCTCTCGCGAGATGTTATTAATATGAATACGTTGGAGTACAAATATTAATATAAGAGTACAATTACAATGAGTGTAAAAGACCCTAGTTATCTAGCTCTTGAGTGATAGTGATTGACGGAAGAACCAGAGTTGAAGCTCTGTGAGTTCTTGTTCTCGTTTCTGCC
Source organism: Orobanche coerulescens (assembly GCA_033398695.1). Taxonomy (NCBI): domain Eukaryota; kingdom Viridiplantae; phylum Streptophyta; class Magnoliopsida; order Lamiales; family Orobanchaceae; genus Orobanche; species Orobanche coerulescens. The sequence goes on from CM065816.1 coordinate 20,847,493, forward strand.
GACCATCTTTGGGTTAAGAGGTTTCGAGAGTGAGAGATAGAAAGATATCCGAAGTTTATAGCGTGGCCAAGATAGAAAAGCGAAGTCCAGACAGAGAGAGATCCTGAATTTCTGAACCTTTCTCCAGTTGCTGGAGGTTCTCTATTTATAGGACTGGGGGTCGCTGGGCGATCGCCTCTGCTGTATTATAATAAGCGGGTGATCGTCCTTAGCATATGGGTTGATTGCCTTAAAGTCCGCGGCTGCTGCTGGCAGCCAGCTGTGTGAACCAGTGAGAAGATGCCATGTGCCTTACGTCGGTGTCTTGGGAGGTCCACTTTGGACCTTTCGGAGGGTCTGTCGGTAGGTGAGGTTTGTCCTTGCCGTTTGACAGCTGTTGATGGGCTGGAGTCAAAGGCCTCTTCCTGCGGCGCCTTTTCCGGATCTGCACGTGGGTCTCTGCTTCGTGATCCAGTCTTTGTAGACTTGACGGATGTTGGCTTTTCATGGCATGAGGCGGTCGTCCGTGATCGGGCACTTGAGACGATCGCTAGTTGCCGGGAGACGATCGCCTTGGCAGTTGATCGCTCGGCGCTGGGTCCTGTTCTAGGTCCTTCGATCGTCAAGTCTGCCTTGGTCAATTTGACTCTGGTTCGGTCGCTCGGTCTTTGTGCCGATCTCCTGTTGAGGTGTATAAATCTCGACACAACAATTGCCCCCCCAGCTTGCTCCGATGTTGAAGGCATGGGGTAAGGTGGTTCCATTGGCGATCGTTGAGTATAAAGACGGGCGATCCGTTGAGCGGACTTTGGTCTCGGATTTCGGCGACCTGATCGTTTGGCGAGCTATCTTCGGTCTAGTTATTGTGATCTTCAATTTTGCAGATCCCTCGTGGAAGGCCGATTGTTTCGACCTGGAGGAACCGTGCACGATCGCGGAGTTCGATGGACCGACCTCCATGACCGTGTCTTGTGCGCGAGGGACATTCCACCTGTAGGCTTGTCTCGCGACTCACTTTATTGTGAGGGTCCTCCGTTAGGCTGCGCTCGCCTCGTATTTAAACGAAGGGCGAGCGGTCTTGGTCTGTAGGAGTCCTTGCACGGGGCATCGCCGGATTAATCGACTCCACGACTGCGGCTTGTTAGCACTTTTCTACCTCAGATTGTCATGCCAGATGGCGGTCCTTGACGGTATACGTTGTGACGGGGGTAGGAACGCGTCGCATTGTTCGGGTCCACCATGTTAGATGATGAACCTTTGAGGGCTGGCGAGCGTGTCCACATATTTTTTTGGAGGGTCCTTCGGCTACGCCCGCCTCGTATTTAAACGAAGGGCGAGCGATCGCAGCCCAAAGGAATCTTGCATGGACGAAGTTGTCGGTTCCATCGACCTCCAGGACCATGGCTGCACTCTTCTACCTCGGATCGACATGTTAGATGGCGATCCTCGACGGTATACGTTGTGCTGAGGGAGGCGATCTCGTGCTTTGGTCCATCATGTTAGATGATGAACTTTAGAGGGCGATCGAGCCCTCCATTTTTGGAGATGTTGCTTGGGCAGTATCCTTTCGTTGTACTTTAGCCTTTGGGCGACCGTGTTTGATTCTGGCGATCGGACTGGGAGACTGGCGATCATCGTCCTGACGCCGCGGCACTTTGATCCTTCTCGCCCGGGGCTCCACCTAAGTTACTAAACTATCCAGCTTGCCCTCCTCGAACAATCTCCAGAGTTGTCTGAGGAGGTCGCGGCATAGATCGGTATTGTGGCCGGGACTCTTGTGGTAAGCACAAAATTTGTTGTGGTCCAGATGACCGTGGTCCCTTACCGTCTTCGGCTTGCTTAGCCACTCGCGCCCCTGGATGGCGTAGAAAAAATGAGCCGGAGATAGATTGAGGTTGTGGTAGAGATGGGCTTCTACATCATCGAAGGTCTTAAAATCACCGGGTGGCTTGGCGACCGCTTTGTTGGACTTGGCGATCGCCGTCTATGCCCCTCGTCTTGGCGAAGGGCGAGCAACCTTCGCCTGGCCAAAAAGTCTGCGGCCTTGGTGCGGAAGATTGCTTAGGTCGGGGGGATGTCCTTCGTAAGATGCCTGAACATGGGCGAAAGACCATTGAATCCCCCTAGGACCGAGTAGAGGGCGATCTCGTCGCTTATAGGCTCGCCGCTGAGGATTATCTCATCCACTCGGTCGATGTAATCTGCGTCGGTCTCGTCTTCCCCCTGCCTGATTTTCATCATGCGGTGGGGGCCTTCTGGTCGAGCGACCTTGGCGGTGAAGTATGTTGTGAAGTCGCTCGCCAGTTGTTCAAAGGAACTGATGGATCGCGTTGGCAATGAGATGTACCACCTATGGGCCAGGTCGCCCAATGTTAACGGGAACATTCGGCACCTGGTCGCGTCTGATGCCCCACACCCGGTCATGTAGATACGAAACTTGCTCATGTGAGTCTCGGGGTCCGATCTCCCGTCGTACAAGGGTGTTGGAGGAGGAGCGATCCTTGGCTGCATGGGGGCGAGTTCGATCTGGACCGTGAGCAACTCGCTCGGCCCGGCGATCTTTCTCTTGGCACCTGCCCAAGTTTCTAGGAGCGCCTTCATGCCATCGAACTGGCGTTGCATTGCGGCCATCGCCGTATCTTGGTCGCTTGCGGCTAGGCGCTCGGAGCGGGAGCCAAGGCGATCAAGCACTGATCCCCTGGCTCCGCTGTAGGCGATGAGGTCGTCGCCGCCGATCTCGGTTCTTCGGCGAGAAGGAGCCAGATGGCTGGTCTGCCTTCTGGGAGTTGGGTAAGCTGAACTCCTGGTGATGGATTCGGGCTCCGTCGTCTCATGGCTGGGGCCAGAATGCCCCGGCCGCCATGATGGGTCGCTGCCTAGGCGGATGAAAATGGAACCATCCCGCCGCGTGAGTGCCTTTGCTAGTGAATCGGGGCTTCCTGACGATCGCTCGACAAGTAACCCCTTGAGCTTCCGTTTGCCCGCGCGGCGGATGGATGATGGGGTAATTGCGGGCGCATCGAATGCTCTCCGTCGCTCCCTCGGGATGGCCATAGCCTCCTCTATGTGTTCCGTGGTTTGGAACTGGTCGAGCGAAAGGCTGGGGCAGTCCCACAGGCGCGGGATCGAGAGTCTCGCGTCGCCGCAGCTACCCTCTGCCGTAGGCTGGGCTCAGACTAGGCCAGAATGAGACGTTCGGCGTATCGGAGAGTGGCTCTCTTCGACGAGATGGCCGACGTCATTATTCTGAAGGCTTTTCTTTTGAAGAACAATGAGAGTTTCTTCAAGTATATGCCCCGGAGAACAGTGAGTGTTCTTCGAGACGGTCGGAATGAAAATGAAGGTTAAGATGCCCTTCTTCTAGCGCCAATTGTTGCTACCCAAAATATTATCCAGAGATGATATTGCTGGAATGGACGAGTAACAAACAAAATGCGAGAGCACGTCCGTGGGGAAGTAAATAACACAAGATTTGCTGGGTTTGTGCCCGGGTTTGAATGCTCTCGCGAGATGTTATTAATATGAATACATTGGAGTACAAATATTAATGTAAGAGTAAAATTACAATGAGTGTAAAAAACCCTAGTTATCTAGCTCTTGAGTGCTAGTGATTGCCGGAAGAACCAGAGTTGAAGCTCTGTGAGTTCTTGTTCTCGTTTCTGTCGACCGTCTTTGGGTTAAGAGGTTTCGAGAGTGAGAGATAGAAAGATGTCCAAAGTTTATAGCGTGGCCAAGATAGAGAAGCGAAGTCCAGACAGAGAGAGAGCCTGAATTTTTGAACCTTTCTCCAGTTGCTGGAGGTTCTCTATTTATAGGACTGGGGGTCGCTGGGCGATCGCCTCTGCTGTATTATAATAAGCGGGCGATCGTCCTTAGCACATGGGCTGATTACCTTAAAGTCCGCGGCTGCTGCTGGCAGCCAGCTGTGTGAACCAGTGAGAAGACGCCATGTGCCTTACGTCGCTGTCTTGGGAGGTCCACTTTGGACCTTTCGGCGGGTCTGTCGGTAGGTGAGGTTTGTCCTTGCCGTTTCACAGCTGCTGATGGGCTGGAGTCAAAGGCCTCTTCCTACGGTGCCTTTTCCGGATCTGCACGTGGGTCTCTGCTTCGTGATCCAGTCTTTGTAGACTTGAAGGATGTTGGCTTTTCATGTCATGAGTCGGTCGTCCGTGATCGGGCACTTGAGACGATCGCTAGTTGCCGGGAGACGATCGCTTTGGCAGTTGATCGCTCGACGTTGGGTCCTGTTCTGGGTCCTTCGATCAGCAAGTCTGCCTTGGTCTATTTGACTCTGGTTCGGTCGCCCGGTCTTTGTGCCGATCGCCTGTTGAGGTGTATAAATCTCGACACAACAGAGCAATATCGTTGTTGTGCATTTGGGTCGACTTTGTAAGATCACCATCGGAACTCCACAATTTTGATTTTCGGTAAATTCTATTTTTTGGCGGAAGTCCATCTTAGCGATTCTATTGTGACCGTTACGTCATTCCGAGAATGATTAATTCTACACTTTTTGTCATCCGACTTCGTTTCGGTGTCGTTTTGTTGAGTTCCTTGTTATTAAGCGACTTTTCCAAGTATGAGTTCGACTTTGTAAAATCACCATCAATTCTTGAAAACTCCAACAGTTCTGAATCTTTTCAGTATAGTAGAGCATCAAGTTAGATTTCCAATGGTTCAAACGGTGAGTTAATCAGAGTCCGTACGAAGGAGTTATGGTCGAAATAGCTAAGACTGCACCGTGTGCCTTATGATGCTGGAGCCGGCTGTACCGCGGGACGCGGCCCTCTGCTAGCCAGTCCGCGGCACTAAACCATGGCTGGGCGTTATTTTCTGGCCACGGGCTGCGGCACACTCATTTCGGGCCGCGGCACGCGAGTTTTTTCTGCACTATTTCAGCAGGGTTTCGGGAGAGGATTTCATTTCCTCTCCCTTCTTCTCTTTCCCCTCATTTTGGACGATTCAGGGGTGATTTTTGGGCGATTTATCCCAGGGAATTCATCCTCCTAAAGTTCTTGGTGTGGATTAACAACATCAATTCGTGTTCTTCGTCATTAATCCGAGGTATTTTCTTGATTCTCCGGAGTTGACCTTTTTGGTAGTTTTATTCTTGATTTCGTTTTCCATCCGATTTTGATAAATAGATTGGTGTTAGATGTTGTTATTAAACATGTTTTATGGATTGTATATCCATATCTTTGGTTCATTTCAACCCGAAGGGTGATTTTAGTGTTCTTGAGGTGTAATGAACATTTGATGTTCGATCAAATATTTGAATGAACTTTCCTTCGATAGTTTGTTGCAATCTCCGGTCTTGATTCTCGTTGTAATCGTATCTTCGTTGTTTTTGTCCGGGGGATTATAGGTTTTCGAGGGTTTCCGATCGAGCCTTCCCATTGCTTCGCGTGCTTTGGACTTGAGGCGAGTATCTCGTCTATAATCTTTATACTTTGAGAATGCGATATGTCGTGAATTTAACGTGGACTTGTTAGTGATTGAACGTTTAACCATAACTCACTTCTAAATAAATATGTGATTCTATGAAAGTAAATACGAGCATAAACTTGAAATTCTTGGAGAATGATAACCACCATTTCATGTGTATTGTGTTCGAGACGGATGTTTAGAAGTGAGTAGTTATCCAAGGAATTGTGAAATATTTGTTTTGTTCACTTGTTAGAATGTTTACTAAATGATGGTGTGACGTGAATATTATACCTTGTGAAAGTGTTTGTTGCATTAACTCATGATTTTACGTCTTTGTGATTGTGGCGAATGTTATACCTTTGTTGTTGTGAAATTGGTGAATTGAGATATTGACCGGGTAGGGACCCGTGAGGCCTCCGGCGGCACGTACTTGCGAGTACGGCCAGATGCTATGATTTGACCATAAGGTTATCGAATCGGGTAGGTATGGAGAGGTCTCTGAGAATCGTCACTTGCGAGTGCGATGTCACGATAACTTGTGGGTGTGTTTGAATGATAATTAATCGGGTAGGGGCCCGTGAGGCCTCGGGCGGCGCGTACTTGCGAGTACGGCCAGTTTATATGATTTGACCATAAGGTTATCTAATCGGGTAGGTCCGGAGAGGGCTCCGAGAATCGTTACTTGGGAGTAAGATGTCAAGATAACTTATGGGTGGGTTTGAGCTTGTTTTTTGGTATCTAATCTGGGTTGGGTCCCATCGAGGACACGGAGGTGATTTGAGTATTTGACTGGATATCTCTGAACTGTGAATGTATGAATCTTGGATTCCGGTTATATTGGCGATTGTGGTTCTGAATTTGAGGCTTGCTTGGGAATTGAAACCTCTACATGATTTTGAAAGGAAACCCTTTTGAAAATGAGAACCTCAAATCTTTACATAATTTACACTGAGACCCCCGACGTCCTTAATTATTCTCTCAAATGTGTTTTGAAGTTATCTTTATGATCTTCCCTAATGGGAACCGTTTTCGAAATGATTTTAGATTCGGGGATCGTGTTACTACCTTGTTGAAAGGTTATTTTCATAATGGTTGTATTCTTGATGTATAACTTTATAGCTTGGTTACTTGCTAGTGATTCCATCGCTAACCCCTCGTTGGGGATTTTGTTAATTATTCCAGGTATTCTGACTGGAGAGTGAGCAACCACAGGATCGGCTCGGAGGATGATGTAAAACAGCGATACTATTCACAGTTGTAGTCGGTTGTTCGTCAGTGAGCTGTTGGTCTGAGTGTTACTTGTCATCCTTGAGGGGATGGACATTTTATGTAATATGTGATCGAGTTGTATTTTGGTTTATCAGATGTACGGATATGCGGCGTTTTGAGAGACCTAATCGGTCTACGGTATTATGTTTTGGTCGAGTTGACCGCATGTAGGTTTTGTTTTGTAGTCTCATGCGTGGTAGATCCTTGCGGAAAAAGGGTCTACGGCGTGTAATATCCCTGAGTGGATTGGGGGTGTTACAGGGCTTCCCCAACGAAACTGTTTTTCAACATTTGAAAGATGACATTTTAGCATACAATGCATTCCAAAAATCGCATCATCTATGGCAAATTCGGCCAAAAAAGGTTGAAAAACGTGTGTCATAAGGCCGCTTGCAAATTTAAGATGGGAACCAAGTTGGTTGGAACAAAAGTTAGCACAATCGCTGGAAATAAAATCCCGCGCAGCTTGACCTTTGTTCACTAAGACAACGATAACTCCCTCGTTATGAAGGCTATAGATGAACGGTCAGATGTTCTAGAAACTAGACTTTCGTATCTTTCTATCCACAGGTCGTGCGCCCCACAGATCATTAAACTTAGATCACAGTGTATGTTTTAACTGGCTGCTCTAGTTTTTGCCAAATTTAATGAGAAAACAAGGTTGAGACCATATCCAATGGCATAAGTATTTATGCAAAAACATGGAAATGACAGCCATAAGTGTGTTTAAATGCTGCAGGTGTTCGATTTCTTATCTCGACTAATGATCTTTTCAGTAACTCCAAAATGGTAGACTTGCAAAGAAAGTAGAAATGTCGGTACAACTAAGTGTTGGGCTTCGGTCCAGCATCCTTCATGCATGAACTTAAAAATGCGCGAGGAGCATCTTGCAATTCGACCTGTGAGATCTGCACTAGAATGTGGTTAAATGAATTGATTTGGACTACTCATACCAACAAGATGTATCTTTTTTTCTGGTATTCATCTCATAGAAACTCCAAAGTTAAGCGTGCTTGGCCATGGGATGGGTGACCCCCTGGGAAGTTTCCTAGGTACGCGTGAGTGAGGACAAAGCGCGCTAGAAAAGACTCGTGATGGTACAGTGAGGATAGTCTTCATCATTCTTGGGATCAACACTAAGGCTGTTTAAAAACCACTGATTTCGTTTGAACTTTCAAAGCATAAACAAATACCAAGGAGGATGCGCCTAGTCATGATCAAAAGTGTAGACAAAATCCACCAAAATGCATCAAATCAACCTAGTATTTTAATTCTCAATTGCAAGTATACGTCATAATAGTCATGTTATGTGGATGCAACGCGGTGCATCATAATTAAGCATTTTGAACCATGAGACATAATGAATATACCATAACCAACTCGTCTTGACCATCCAATAAGATCGACTAAACATAGTCAAATGTATAAGGCACATACCTTTACAAATAATTGAAAAAATATACGGACCTATAGTCACATGAACTATAATCGAGGTCAACGAATTCATGTACTTACCGCAATATGCCATTGCTTTACATGTTGAAATTCATGAGAATTACTCTTACATTCTTTCATATATTATATTGCAAAAAGACGGTGCATGACTATCCCCACATGTAATATTTTATTTTAATAAGATGAAAAATAGAGTTTTCCAAGTATGGAATTGGGTCAAGACCAACATGGTGGTCCCTCAATTCAACGTGACAAATCCGTCACAAATCGATTTTAGCCACGGCATATATGTCGCAATCGATGTTTGTCCCATTTGTACGTCACAAATTCGTGACTAATCATGAACAAATCATAACTTTACCGTCACCGTCAATGTTCATTTTTTTTAATTGTTGTTTTAAAATCGACAAAACGACGACGTCAAATCGCACCCAAAACGTGGTGTATGCAACAACCATAAATATCGACTTTCAACAATTATCCGTGACTCCTCCAGGACCGTCACACAGTTTATTTTGACATATGAGAGTGATACCACCTCGCATAGTCTCATCCACCGCAAAGTAGCGTGGGAGATAAAGAACTCAAATACCCAATTCCCCAAAAAAGAAAAATCCCCAAAGAGAGAAATTGAAAAACGGGGACTTTAATAAAATTTTACGTGGTTACTCGGTTCCATATTTGCTTTGATCCTTGAACGGTATAATAAATTTGGCTTCTCTCCATATGAGCAACATATTTTCGTGGGTACTCGGTTCCGTATTTATTTTAATCATTGAACAGGATAATAAAGATGACTTTTCTCCATAGCGTGCACATCATCATGAGCAATATATTTTCCATCTAGACATTTTTTTTTTTTAAAAAAAAAAAAACCGAAATTTATTAAATGGACCAGAATTGTGGGGGGACGAGGCCCACTACACGCCCAAAGAGATTGAGGGAGGACGAGCCCCTCTAGACGCCCCAATTAACGACAATAACAGCCGAGGAGATTATTTAAACCTAACATATGGAAAATTATTTTTATCGAGCCTAATCAAGCCATTAATCTTCCCGGGCAGATCAGACGGGCTATAAAGCTGAAAATTTCTGAACTTATATCCTTCATTAGCCAGGTGGTCCGCAATGGTGTTCCCTTCCCGATAAATGTGAGAGAATGAGATATCCATGACACGCCTGAATGATGAAAATTTGTGACAGATGTTTAGCACTTGCCAATTACCCTTGTTAGGCGAGTTGACTAGAGAAAGGGCAATGGCCGAGTCCATCTCAACCCAAACCTTACGAATGTTTCTGTCGTGGCAAAGGTCGAGCGCTCTCCAAATAGCAAAAAGTTCGGCAAAATTATTAGAATGGTTGCCGATAAATTCGTGAAAAGCAAAGATAGGTTCGCCCAAAAAATTCCCAGCAATCCCCCCCACCGCCGACTCCCCGGGGTTGCCTTTTGAGGCCCCGTCTGTGTTGATTTTGGTTGTACCAGGAGTCGACCTGACCCATCTCACTATGTAGATTTTTTTCTTTTTTTTGTTTATACAATTACATGGAAAATTATTAATAAAATTGCAGGGGCATAAATGAAGACCCAAAATATCCGAAATAAATGGGCGCCTAGCCAGGCCCGCGGCGGAATGCATTTGTGGCCTTTAATCATGAACAAGAAGTCCCAAATTCGATCGCACACACGCTGAGCCGTGAACGGAATCTTCTTGACCCACATGTCGTTCCTAGAGCACCAAATAAACCACAGAATGAGTATAGGAATGATGCGTAAAATGTGGATAGCACCCGAGGCTTTATTAAACCAATGGGACAAAACTAAAGTAATAGATCTGGTTTGTAAAAGAGGGATGCCCAATAAGGAACAAAAGTTGGCCCAAATCGAAGATGCGATCGGGCCATTAAGAAAAAGATGAGGCAGGTCCTCGGTGCTATCACAACAAAAACAAGAATTATCAGCAATAATGCCCCTCGTTCTAAGGCCGTCCGGAGTGGGAATCCATTTTTTCAAAAGTCTCACCATGAAAAACGACATAGTAGGGGTAATAATTTGATTCCAACATTGTTTTAAAATAAGATGAGTATCATGACGTTGGCGGATAGCCTCCCACGCACTTTTAAAGGAAAAACCGCCGTGGGAGGTAAGTTTCCAGACGGCCTTATTAGCGATAAGGCCCGACTCAACATGAGTGGGAAAGGTCATAACATAATCCCCAAGATCCGAGGGAATGACGGAGAGAAGTTTGGATCGATCCCACCCGTTTGAAGTCCAAAAATGGTTAATGGTGGTGTTTAGCCGGGGGTTAGAGGCCCATTGGGACAGCGGGCTAAAGTCACACCAATTTTTCATCTAGACATAGATGAGCAAAGGTACCATATTTTTCTACGGATCCTACCTTGGCATTGACAACATTCCCCACATTTAGTTGAGGAGAGAACCTTGACCAGGTGGCTTCCTATTCTGACAATATCAATTTCTTGTTCTCCTCATCTCCTTGGATCACATTGGAGGAAAGACAGATTCTTTTCTAGGACATACCTTCAATTTTCTTGGATGATATTGCGTTCCTGGGTTTCAGTCATCATTTAATCATCCATGAAAATTATTGACTTCTTGTAAGACATGAAAAAAAGTAGGAAGAAGTTAGATTTATAATATTCATCAAAAGCAATATAATTAATTCAGTTGTAAATTGAAGAAGAATAAGGGAAATAAATATATTTGTCCCTTTTCCTCAATTTCCATCAAGCCGTAGATCTTTAAATGGACCCAAAAATCAGATTGCAATCAAGAAACAAACACCCCTGTTTCTTAGTTGAATTAGACCAAAGCGTTCTCTTCTTTCAAGAGTTTCAACGCTTGTGTTAAGCATATCGGTGAGAATAGCAATTAAAGCGTCAATCCCATTTGAACGAGCGAAGCAGCTTTCCTGCTCAAACTTTACGTCTCTTTCCTTCAAATCCTGGACTTTAGCAAACTGGTCGAGTTGGAGCGAATTTCTGGTCCGTACGCGATTCCGGATCTGCTTAGTGAAGAAGGTGAAGGTGTTGGGCCAGGCTAGGGCTTACAGCGGGATGGGCGCGGGTCGGAACTGGACAGGCCGAGCGCGAATCAGATCAGAACTGGGCTGGGTTTGCAGCTACGGATCTGCTCTTCAACTCTTTGCAGCGGCAGATCGGATGGTGTTGCAGGGATTTGGGACATCCAATCTGGACGGGGAAGGGGATGACAACGGCGGTGGAGGTCTAGGGTTCGCAGGAAAAGAAATTCGATTTTTTTTTCTCGGAATTTTTAGAATTTTGGACGAAAAAAAATTTAGTTCTCAGTCGGGGACTATGTGCTATAACGTGTTTCAGGAGAAAGTAAAAGACTGTAAATACGAGTCAATCAATTATATTCGTAACAAGGGGCCTTTATATATGCATTACAATGAGAGTCATTCCATACGTAAAATTTCTAGATAATGTAAGACATCTAATAAGATCCTACTACTTTTAGAAGAAGGATCTAAAACCTTTCATCTATGTATCTTCTTATAACCAGTATTAGATAAGACACATCACGGGAATAATAATTCACGGAACAATATCATAATTATAAGAAAAAGAAACATCATAAATTAATTTCTGATATATTTATTAATATTAAAATGGTGTTACCAAAATAAGTGTGATACCAGAGCTATTAAAATTTGATATAAGATATCTAATATAAATGCACAATAATAATCTAATAATTAATCGTAACACACGTACAACTAATTAATATTATATTATACTAGATAAATATATTAGATAAATCTTCTTTCTCCTTAGACTTTTGAATAGCTATCAAACCTGTTGTTCTATTTGATTTTTGAACTCAATTCATTTGATATTTCTGCCTTCATCAAACGTGTTAAAATCTTCTATGGGTACGACATTCACAATTTTTTGTGAAGTTGGCATTCATAATTGGCACAAATAAATAAAACTGTGAAGAGTAAATCTTCTATGGTACGACATTCACAATTTATCATATCAAGGCCTCGAGAATCCCAACGAGTTATATTCTACTTAGTCTTATTAAGCTCGACTAGAGTAGGGGGATTAGTTGATATGACAATATATTTGGACCTCTTGAGAGCCCGGTCTAAGAAAAAAGATCCTTAGTAGACCCACCGACCTCCCGGTTCATAGGAGGTCCGGCGAAATCAGGAGAGGTAAAACACCCTCACAAGGGGGTCACTTCGTAGAAGGGTCCGAGCTCTGGATCTGCGCCCACAGCTTCGTGTCTCTACCCCGAGCTCGGGGGTCAAGGTATATATCAGCAAGATAGATGACATAGGAAGAATTCTGAAGGATAAAATCCCCGGAAAGCTAGGATTTTACCATCATGACAAAGATCCTAGATATCTAGAGATTGGCGGCCTCAACTAGATCCCAGAAAATCGGGGATCCCCTAGTCTAGGAGCGGGATCTCTGGAATATGCTTCTCCCTCATTCTATAAATAGGAGAGAAGCTACCCATTTTAAAGTTAAGCAACCGAAATAATACAAAAGAATACTTGATCACATTTTCTGGTTTTTCCTAAACTTATCCTAATCAGAGCATCGGAGAGACCTAAGTCGGAAATCTTCTCAACAGTTTCTTAGCTCAAACCTCTAAAAATAACCCGGTTCTTGGTGGCCGAGCAGCTCGGTTACATCAGTAAGTATCTGGTGTATATTAAAGTGTAAAAAATATTCATGATGAGTGTATATTAAAAATTAAAGGGGGAAGTGCGAATGTTTGAGATGATTGAATGTATCTTAGGAAATGCAAAACCTATAAATGAACACGGTTGTGAGTGAAATATTGTGTTTCGGGTGAAAAAAAATGCATAATATAAATTGTTAAATTATTTTTGTTGAGTGGTACTAATCTTACTGATTAGAGATAACTCTTAATCAATAAAAACTAATTTTTATTAAATTTAATTTTATTGAACAAAAATTATTTTCCCCCAATAAAATTAATATTTCCTCAACATGTTGCCCTCAAGATTCAGAATTTCCTATCCATGAGCGCCATCCATTCGTAAGAATTACTTCATTTGTCCCGCTCAAAAGTTTGACGGATAGTGTACTTTTGGTATATTTAAGATAATAATTGATGTAAGTAAGGTAATGAGGATAATGTATTATGAAGATTATAAAGTAAAAGTATTAATGGTGAGGATGTGGTGTATAATAAAAATTAAAATATAATTATTTAATTTAATTGTATACAAATAATAGATATAAAAAATTTAGAGAAATTAAGAAAATAAAAAGTAAGGGTAAAATTTGAAGCCGGGACGGAACAATTATTTTCTTTCTCCAAGTGGCCAAATGGCCCAAATCCCAACTCCTCCATAATCTAAATTTTTTTCACCAAATTGATTTATTATTTTATTTATATATAGTTTTTTTAATTAGAACACAAACCCAGAAGATTTCCCAACATTGTTTACATCATCTCCACAAATCTCGCCATCTTTTCTTGAAGATGGCGTCAATTGGGATCCATTCAGGAGCAAACCTATCATACGCCTCTTTCCCCCCCGTAAACAAATCTAATCAATTCTCTTCCTCCATTCCATTATCGTCCATCTGGAGTAATAAAACCAAGAAATTACAGAAGCCCCTTGTTTCCTCATCATCCACTTCGTCGAATCCAACCCTCGTTTCTACCCCCGATTCGCACATCGAAGATGGATTTTTTCTCGAAAAGATCGATTCTTGGATGCACGAATCCGTTTCAGAAATTGTGAAAAACCTAAAAAAAGCACCTCTGCTGGTGCAGATATACTCGGGAAGCGAGAACGGGGAAGTGAGGATTGAAACAGAGAAGGCTATTTTGGATAACTGGCCTGCTAAGAAGGGTGAATGGCGGAGAAATGGTGAATCAAAATCCCCGGAGGGTCTGATATTTGTGGAAGAATTAGGTCTGGGTTGCGATCAAGAAAATCCGGATCGAGATTCTGGAGAGGGTGTGACTAGGGCTTGGGGCATAATCATACAAGGGAAGGGGGTGGAGTGTGGGCCGGCCTGTTATTTGCTCAAGACCAATAGGGTTTGTGCTGGGATGGGTTTGGGTTTCTGCACTCATTTCAGTTTGATGAGGGTGAATAATTTGAGGGATAGTGCTTTTGAACAGTTTAGAGATTATTGGTTGTTGCAATGAATGTATTTATATATATATATATATAGTGTAATTAACTTGTGTCGCCAAAACACTGATCAAACTGAATCTATAAAATGATTAGGTTAATTCACCTTTTTGATATTGTTTGTTCGATTTGGTACTTGTGCAATTCTGAGACATAGTTTCTTGAGTTACAGTATAGTCATGTTCCATAATGTACATGTTGATTTTACAATATCAATCATGTAATATATCGGGACATATCAATCCATGCAACTGGAAAAACCTACAACGATGATGGTTTTGGAATTACATCTCATCCTTGTGGACTTTTTTAAGAAAGCCCAACTTGACTGGCCCGGACGGCCGATTCATAAAGGTCGTCACGTTGCCTACTTCCTATGAAGGCTGCTGCAGGAAGAGCATCTGCTATGAAATTTTGTTGCTTTGCTTTCTGCATGACTTTATATTGTTAAATTAATTTTTAGATAGAAACTTGACAGTGTAATCTCCAATATTAGCGGATTAAGATGCATTTGATGATGATGATGATGATGATTTTCTTGAGTTATCAGTGCTAATAGTTATATTGGCTTTGCCTATGGTTTGTGGAAGTGTGGTTCTTTGGAGTAATTGATGTATGTGATTCCTTTTTTGGTACTTCTGAGTTTGTTGATTTTAGAAGGAAAAAAAAATGAGTCTTTTGCATTTGATGTTTGCTGAATTTTACTTGCTGATATGTTTTTTCCAAGTTCGAACCGATACCGAAGCCTGTTGTAATCATCTTCTCAACTGTTTTTTTTCTGTATAGATATAATCATATTCATTACCCATACCTTCAATGTCAGATAAATTGTAATGTAATATGTAATTTTAAAAATATAATGTAATAGAGAATGTTATTTTGAGGACTTTTGAACAGGAAATTTGTAGGCTTATTTTAGTTGACGAGATTTATTTTACTTGGAAATTTCGGAAGATATTCAATTGGCCTAAATTGGTTGCTCCAAGTATATGGAGTAGATGTTCAGGTAAATTAATAACTTAATTATATAATACTTTTTGTCATTCCCAACATAAAAAACTCAATGTTAAATTACCTCGATTAACTAGTACTTTTCCGTCATTTGATGGTTTCAAAGTTTGATTCATGTTAGCCGACCCCAAATCATTTTGGGACTAAGGCTTAGATGTTGTTGTAACTAGTACTTTTCCGGTCCTCGATTTTATTAATTTAACGAGGTATAACTGTATATATAGAACTCGTTGGAACTAACTAGCGGTTGAATGGTTTGTTGTATAGGGTTCTTGTGGATCGTGCTGGTAACGAGAGCATTAGAGGGTGCCAAGTTTCTGGCGACGGGGAATCATGTCAGACTCAGATCGTAACAGTTTGTGGATCGCGATCACAAGGTTTTTTTGACTTGTTTGCTTATCTAACCTTCTTCCTTTGGGCTGATTTAATCTGGAGGTGTTTCACGTTCTTTCTATTTTTAACAGCTTCACTTAATTCTCCAGTGTGATCCATGTGAAAAAGGTTCATGTCATCAATGGTGGACTCATGAACAGTTCTTTAGAATACACGCTTAAAGTAGGTGGCTTCTGCGCCAAACCAGGCCGCCCCATCCAACATAACTTTCGGAGTCGGGCCAGGGCCGACTGTGTAATACCTTGCTCGTTTATTTTGTAAAACAATTCATATTTTGGACTTCCTATTTTTGTGTTTTTATCTCTCATAATTTTCGACGTTATTTTACTTTTGTCCGGAGCGTTTGTCGTCTTATCGTTTGTATCGTGTTGTTTTTGCTCGGTGTTGGTATGTGATCGTTGCTTTTCGACTCTAGCCGTGTTGGTTTGCGTTGAATGTTATCAGAGTTCTTTTTTACTAGTATGTTGTGGAATTGATATTACTTTATTCAGGTTTCGGGCGTATCATATTGGTGAGATGTTGTTTGAAGTGTAGGGGGATTGAATAAACTGTTCGAGATTTGTTGAGCGAGAGAGAGAGGAGAAAGGGAGGGAGGGAAGATTGGTCCATTTGGGAATCATGTCTGTTGAGTATTGGTCCGAATCGGGTGACGAATTATTACAATAATTATAACGAATATAACTATGACATAGATCTACTCGGGATAGGGATTAGGGATTACACAACTTCTATTTAAATAAATTAAACTAAATTAAAATACTGGAAATAAAAATGTGAGTAAAGAAAAACACAAACCAAACGGCCGAAATCGATCGGAAGTGATGTCACTGTTGAGAACAGCCCGGCTCAGTCCTCCGTCTCCGTAACCGCGTC
This sequence comes from Orobanche coerulescens, assembly GCA_033398695.1. Lineage (NCBI taxonomy): Eukaryota > Viridiplantae > Streptophyta > Magnoliopsida > Lamiales > Orobanchaceae > Orobanche > Orobanche coerulescens. Next base: position 20,864,073 of record CM065816.1, read on the forward strand.
CAGGACTCAAGTAACCCGCGGCCAACACCAAGGAAAAAGGGACCCAACACCGGATCGGAAGCAAACCACCGGAGGAATCGTAGCACACAGCAGGATTCAACCGAAAAACCCTAGAAAACTCAGATCCTAGATTTATCTCACAAGCCTCACCCACAAAGCACTCGATTTATTTCACAGAGAAAAAGAATCGAAGTAAACAAATTACTTGCTCTCAATTTTTTGTTGTTATTTCATCTCTCACGAAAATGATATTTATAGGAGAATCGGAACAACAAACGAAGAGAGAAAATCGGACCAGATTTGGTTTCCATATCGGAAGAGCAGAGTCGACCGAGGAGAAAGGAAACTGAATCGGGAGAGAAAAAGGGGGGTGGAGGCGGAAGATAGAAAAGGGAAAATGAAGGGTAGGGTTTGCTGGGGGGGTGGGTTTTAATATTAGGTTTAATATAAAAACCAACAACCGAGATTGACCGAGCCAGATTAGATGACCAGGATTAATCCGGTCAAAATGGATAGCTTCCTGGGTTCCGGGCTGGGTTTCTTTAATGGTGGGCTGCAAAGGAAAAATACACTTTGGGCCATCATTTTTAAATCACTTTGGCCCACATAACCCAACATTTCTCCACCTCGGCCAAATGAGTCATCGGGGTACATATAGGAGACAGAGGTCATCATCGCCGTAGGACACCACATGCACACAAAACACAAAGTAAGTACAGGTAATCACAAAGAAAGGTAACAATCACTAAGACAGCAGGGCCATCACAAAGATAGCGAGGTAATTCACTAAGAATGCAAAGCCATCACAAAGAAGGCAAAGACTAAGAGTTAGTCTTGAGTTCCCAAGTTCAGCAGGTCGGTGCAGGACACGAACTTCTCCAAAGGCAGGCATTTGGTGCCCATATCTGCAGGGTTGAATTTTGAAGGAATTTTTCCAAGCTCAAGTTCACCTTTTTCAGCAATATCACGAATAAAATGAAATTTAACATCAATATGTTTAGTGCGGTCGTGAAAGACAGGATTTTTGCATAACTGAATTCCAGATTGACTATCCGAAAATACCACGACTTTTTCTTTCAGAAAACCGATTTCTGATAAAAGACCCTTTAGCCATATGGCTTCTTTAAACGCCTCAGTTGTAGCAACATATTGATTGATCGTAGATAAGGCAACAACATTCTGTAACTGAGATTTCCAACTAATGCAAGAGCCACAAAGGGTAAACAAATAAGAGGTCGTGGATTTTCGATTGTCACGATCATTAGCAAAGTTAGAATCTACATATCCAACAAGTTTAACACCGTCACCAGATTTAGAAAACTTAATACCAACATCCACAGAGAATTTCAAATAACGAAGAAGCCACTTCAAGGCTTCCCAATGTGGCATACCAGGATTAGACATGTATCTACTCAAGCAACTAACAGAATAGGCTATATCGGGTCTAGTACTAACCATGAGATACATGACTGATCCTATAGCATTAGCATAGGGAACCTTTTCCATTGATTTTTCTTCTTCACTAGTTTTAGGAGATTGATCTTTGCATAATAGAAAATGAGCAGCAAGAGGCACAGAAGCAGGTTTTGCAGCAGTCATAGAAATTTTTTCAAGTATTTTCTCAATGTAGGAAGACTGATTTAAAAACAAAGAACAGTTTTTCCTATCTCTAACAATGTTCATGCCTAAGATTTTCTGGGCATCTCCAAGGTATTTCATGTCGAATTGCTCACTAAGACACGATCTAACATGATCAATCAATTTCATGCACGGGCTCACAAGTAACATGTCATCCACATAGATAAGCAAGAAGATAGGAACATTGGAGTTTTCTTTAAAATAGAGGCAAGGGTCATACGAACTACGTTTGAATTTTAAAGAAAGCATATAAGAGTCAAATTTCTTGTTCCATTGCCTTGGAGACTGTTTCAGGCCATAAATAGCCTTTTTAAGAAGGCAAACGTGATCAGGTTTATTAGAGTCGACAAAACCTTCTGGCTGTCTCATATAAATTTTCTCATTCAATTCACCATGAAGAAAGGCTGTTTTAACATCCATTTGTTTTAATTCCCAATTGAAGTGAGCAACTAAAACAAGCATGACACGCATGGTGGTGAATTTCACAACAGGAGCAAATATTTCAGTATAATCAATTCCTTCCTTTTGAGTAAAACCTTTAGCAGCCAACCTAAATTTAAATCTGATATTCTCTACTTCATTCTTAACCTTGAATAACCACTTACAGTCCACAATAGAACAACGATCAGGTTTTGGAACAAGAGTCCAGGTTTGGTTAACATGCAGGGAGTTCATTTCATCATTCATAGCATTTAACCAATCAGAAGCATTTTCAGATTTTAAAGCATCTTTGTAGCTTTTAGGTTCGTTATTATCTAATGATTCAAACACATTGCAAGAATGAGACATCATATGAAAATCGTTAAAGTGATGAGGCCTCCTAACATTCTCTCTTCTAGGCCTATCTCTGGTTAATTGATGGTCGGATAGATCAACACTTTCATCAACATTTTCAGAGGGATTTTCATTTTCAGCATGCAAAGTTTCATCATTTTCAGGCTCCACCTCACTCAAAGTAGGGTAGTTAGAAACAGATTCTGGATTAGATATGTGCACGGGTGCGGGTGCAGGATGTTCAAGACAAGGAAATTCATTTTCATTAAATATAACATCCCTACTAATTAGCACCTTAAACTCTGGTTCGCCCTTAAGCCATAACCTAAATCCTTTAACTCCCTCCGGGTAGCCTAAGAACACACATCTTATCGATCTAGGTTCTAGTTTATCATGTTTATGATGAACATATGCAGCACACCCAAATACACGAAGATTTGAGAAATCAATATTACTACCAGTCCACACAGATTCTGGATAGTTTCCATTCAAAGGGACAGATGGAGATCTGTTTATAATATAGGCAGCTGTAGATAAAACCTCACCCCAAAAATGTTTTGACAATCCGGAGCTGACGAGCATAGACCATACCCTATCAAGGAGGGTTCGGTTCATGCGCTCAGCGATTCCGTTTTGTTGGGGGGTGTAGGGTTCTGTCCTATGCCTTTGAATACCACTTTCCGTACACAAAGTTTCAAACAGATTATTGCAGAATTCCAAACCATTGTCAGTTCTCAAAATTTTAATTTTCTTACCGGTTTGATTTTCAATTAAAATTTTCCACGTTTTGAACGTGTCAAACACATCAGATTTATTCTTAAGAAGAAACACAAAGACTTTCCTGGAATAATCATCAATCACAGACAAAAAATATCGGTTTCCGCCATGTGTCGGAACACTGGCAGGCCCCCACACATCAGCATATAGATACTCAAACACATTTGAACTCTTAGGGGGGTTTGGGGAAGGTGAATGAGGAAAGTTCGCACGATGTTGCTTACCATACACACAATTATCACAAAATGGCAAGTCATATATTTTATCATTCCCAAAACAACCATTTTTGTGCAGTATTTCAAGACCTTTACCACTGATGTGCCCTAACCGTTTATGCCAGATTTCAGTTTTATCTCCATGGACCGCATTTACGGAAGAGTTACTAACAGTGGAGCAAATATATAAGTTCAGTTTACGAATGGCAACAAAAAAGGTTTTGGGACCACTCGTAACTTTCATTGCACCCTTACCCCACGTACCTTCAAAACCATCATCTTCAAGACAAGCACAAGACATTAAATTATGAGCTAAGTGAGGAACGTGCCTAACATTTTCCAAAGTTATCGAATTTCCAGATTCAAATTTAAGGCACACAGTTCCTATTCCAGCAACATCTCGTTTTACATGATCAACCATAGACACATATCGATTTTTCAAATCGCGATAGCTAGAAAAAAGTTGTTTGTATGGAGTCATGTGAAATGTGCATGCAGAATCAACCAGCCAATCATTTTCACTAAGGTCAGCTAACACAGAGTTCACAGAAGCATGCATGGCCTCAGAAATCATAAACACATCACCTAGACTTTCACTGACAGCTAAGTTAGCCTGTTCAGATTGCTGGTTCTTCTTAGGTTTAGTGCAGTCTTGAATGTAGTGACCATATTCACCACAATTGTAGCATTTACGATTAGTAGGTCTAGGTTTAAACCAAAATTTTTCATTGCCCTTTTTCTTATTGGCTTGGTTATTTTGACCGTTGGAAGACTTTTTATTTTGAAACCAGTTTTGTGGTCTTCCTTTGACAAAATTAACCTCGCCAAGATTTCTAAGAGCGGTACCTTTATTGTTTTTCAAATCTAATTCTTTGCTTTTCAAGCCGTTAACAACAATATCCAAAGTCACTTGATCTCTACCATATTTAATGGCAGATTTCACATCACTGTAAGAATCAGGAATAGCATTCAAAAGAACAATCGGAGTGTAATCATCGATGTCTTTATCTCCAGTTAACTTTATATCTTGAAACAGTTTTGTAAACACGTCTAAATTAACATCGATGTCTTTGTTTAGATCGAGCTTGCAGCGGAAAAAATTTTCGAGAAGAAACAGTTTATTGGGCAGTGAAGTTTCAGTATACATTTCTTCTAATTTTTCCCATAATTCTTTAGCCGAACCATGTTTACCTAATTTTCTTATCATAGAGTCAGATAGGTTCAAGATAATCGCAGAATAAGCAAACTCATCAAGTTCAGCCTTTTTATCTGCAGTCACATTAGAAGCGAAAGAGTTATCGATAGCTTTGAAACATTTTTGTTGAATGAGTATGCTTTTCATTTTCTGTTGCCAAATGGCAAAATCACCTTTTCCATCAAATGGGGCCACAGAGAAGGCAGAGATCGTTCCCATTTTAATTTTCAAAATGAACAAAGTTTTTGAAAATTTGTGAAAAACACAAACAAGAAGGAGACGGTTGATTTTATCAAAACTCAGAAACACAAAGTAATCAACAAAATCACACAGATAAATAAAATTAAACGAATCCAAAAAATTCAATACCAGGCCCCTACAAGATCCGAGGACGCTTAAGCGGTCCAGGTAGGAGGGTTTTAATGCCCGTTTATGAAAAATTCCAGATTCAAAATAAACACGAAGTAATATCGCAGTAATAATCACACAGAATATCACCAACAATGCGTCGAACAACATACGCAGCAGAAGCAATAACACCAGGACGAGACAGTCAACGAAGAACAGTGGGCCGAAAATATCACGAAGGACAGCAAGACCCAAACAAAAAAAAAATATCACAAAGAGCAGCAAGCGAAACTATCACAAAGAACACTGGGCATAAAAACAGTAAAGAAGAGGGTAAAGCCGATATACTTGAGCGATCCGGGTTGACCCGATTCAGACAGATCCGAACCAAAGCTCCGGTACCAATATTGAGTATTGGTCTAAATCGGTTGACGAATTATTACAATAATTATAACGAATATAACTATTACACAGATCTACTCGGGATAGGGATTAGGGATTACACAACTTCTATTTAAATAAATTAAACTAAATTAAAATACTGGAAATAAAAATGTGAGTAAAGAAAAACGCAAACCAAACGGCCGAAACCGATCGGAAGTGATGTCACTGTTGAGAACAGCCCGGCTCAGTCCTCCGTCTCCGTAACCGCGTCCAGGACTCAAGTAACCCGCGGCCAACACCAAGGAAAAAGGGACCCAACACCGGACCGGAAGCAAACCACCGGAGGAATCGTAGCACACAGCAGGATTCAACCGAAAACCCCCAGAAAACTCAGATCCCAGATTTATCTCACAAGCCTCACCCACAAAGCACTCGATTTATTTCACAGAGAAAAAGAATCGAAGTAAACAAATTACTTGCTCTCAATTTTTTGTTGTTATTTCATCTCTCACGAAAATGATATTTATAGGAGAATCGGAACAACAAACGAAGAGAGAAAATCGGACCAGATTTGGTTTCCATATCGGAAGAGCAGAGTCGACCGAGGAGAAAGGAAACTGAATCGGGAGAGAAAAAGGGGGGTGGAGGCGGAAGATAGAAAAGGGAAAATGAAGGGTAGGGTTTGCTGGGGGGTGGGTTTTAATATTAGGTTTAATATAAAAACCAACAGTCGAGATTGACCGAGCCAGATTAGATGGCCAAGATTAATCCGGTCAAAATGGGTAGCTTCCTGGGTTCCGGACTGGGTTTCTTTAATGATGGGCTGCAAAGGAAAAATACACTTTGAGCCATCATTTTTAAATCACTTTGGCCCACATAACCCAACAATGTCCATATGTATTAGGAACCACTTATACTCATTAATGGATAAAATATGACGATTCCCTTATCGTTTTCTTTTTGAGGCAAGTACCATCACATATATGGTGCTGGAAATCAGCCAGCTCTGAATGACTAGAGGAAGTCCGGAGGGAGGTTCCAAGAGTTAATACAAGACGTGCTATTTTTAGCATAGAAAGCATATTCATGAGCTACAATATTTTTGGCCTAATTTTCATTTTTGATTTGGAGGGATAAGATGATATTTTTCAATAAAACCTCCTTTGTTTTTAAAATATTATAACCTACTTCTTTATTATTTATTTTAAATAAAAAATATATCAAATATATCGTATTTTCATGATTTACAATTTAAGATATACATTACATATCTAATTATATATATATATATATATATGGGAAAATTCAATAAAAATCACTATACTTTGCAATTTTTTCGAATTAACCACTGAAAGAATATTTTTCTGTGTTAATCACTGAAAATAATAACATTTGAAATACATCTTAGCGGTGTTGTTGCCCAAAATATTTATCCGAAGATTAAATACTGCTGGAAGACGGACAACAAACAAGGTTGCGGGAGCACTTCCGAGAGAAGATAAATAATACAAGATTTGCCGGGTTTGTTAGGCCCGGGCTTGAATGCTCTCGCGAGATGTTATTAATACAAATATTCGTGGATACAAGTATTAATGAGAGAAATCTAAATACAATGAGTGTAAAAAGACTCTGTTGATCCGGCTCTTGAGCGAAGCTCGGTGTTCTTCGTCCCGCCGGTAATCTGCTCGAGGAGAAAAGGCCGGGAGAAGTAAGACCGAAAGAAAGCTGTTGCCAAGAGTTGGATGTTAGCCAAGTGCAAGTATTGTTTCTGTATTGAGTGCTTGAATCGCGATATTGCTCAGTGTTTAGAGAGTCAGAATCTCGGTCTCGTGCAGAAGAGTTTCGGTCCTTTTACAAGTGAAGGCTGCCTTGTATATATAGAGGCTGAGAGGCCCTGTCCCTAGTGGGCGATCGCCTTTCAGCATTTAATGTAACGGGGCGATCGTCCTAAAGGGCACGTGGGCTGCCTGCCAAAAGTCCAAAGCTACAGCTGGTGGCCAGCCGTGCGGTCCAATGAGGATCCAAAGACGCGTCCTAAGTATCACAGGAGGTCCCACTTAGCTACTTTCGGCGGACTTTGTCGAGGTGACAGTGTAGTCACATGTCTTGTCCGACTCCTTTCGCAGTGCAGGCCATCTTTGGTAGGTGAGGTAGGAGACAGCTTGTCGGCGCCTTTGTGGATCTCGCACGTGGGGTCGATCCTGTTGCTCGGCCTTGGCCGACCGGGATGGCCATCGCCGCCATCAAGGTTGGCAATGGTCGGTCACCAAGGGTCGATCGGCAGATGCCCAGAGAGGTCGGTCACCAAGGGTCGATCGGCAGGAGTCGGTCGCCGAGTACCGAGTGATGATCGTATCTGAGGTCGATCGCTCGGCACCGGGACTTGTCCTGGGACCTTCCTTTGGCCGATTTAGCTGGTCCGCTGGGTTGAGGCTTGGTCGCCTGGTCGCTGCTCGGCAGATCTGCCTTGGCCGCTCGGCAGTAAGTCGGTCGCTCGGCCTCGGAGGCGATCGCCGGTCGGAAGGTGTTAAATCTTGACACAACAATTGCCCCCCAGCTTGCTCCTATGTTGAAGACATGGGGCGAGGTGGCTCTTGCTGGTGATCGCGTCTGGATGAGGACGGGCGACCTTGCTGAGCTGACTTAGGACTCGGACTTGGGCTATCATAGTCGATTGGCTTAGCTATCTTTCGGTCTTGTACCTGCAAAAAACAACATTGGCCGATCCCCCATGGAAACTTGGTGATTTCGCTTGTTTGAGGAATCGTGCACAGTCGCGGAGATCGATGGACCGACCCCATGACCGTGTCTTGGTGCACAAAGACAATGAGTGCCTCGTGACTCACTTTATTATGAGGGTCCTCTGTTAGGCTGCGCCTCGCCTTGTTTTTGAACGAAAGGCGTGCGGTCTCGGTCTAGAGGAGTCCTTGCGCGGGGCAGCGTCGGATGAATCAACTCCACGCCCGCGGCTTGTTAGCTCTGCTTCCACCTCGGCCAGCCATGGAGATGGCCGACCTCGACGGTGTACGTTGAGACGGGGTTGTGGAATGAGTCCACTGATTAATGTTGGAGAGCCCTCCGACTACGCCGGCCTCGTATTTAAACGAAGGGCGGGCGATCTCGGCCGAAGGACCTTGCATGGCCGGGCAATGGTTCCATCGATCGCCAGGCCATGGCTTTATGATGTGCGGTGGAGGCCATCTTATGCCTTAGTCCGTCATGTTATATGCCGGATGTAGATGGCGATCGTGTCCTCGGTGCGGATGATGTAGCGTGATGATCGGCGATCGGGACGGAAGATCGCGATCGTCGCTCGGCTGCCGATCGCTTATTCGTAGGTCGATATTGGCGATCGGGCGGGAGATCGTCGTCCGGTGCCGATCGCGCTCACGAGCTAAGAAGAAACCTTTGCACGGCCGTAAAATCTGCGGCTCTTGCCCGGAAGGCTGCGTAGGTCGTAGGTTGGGTCTTCGTAAGATGCCTGAACATAGGCGAAAAACCCTGAAAACCTCCTAGGACCGCGTAGAGGGCGGTCTCATCGCTTATGGGCTCGCCATTGAGGATGATCACGTCTACCCGGTCGATGTAGTCCGAGTCGGACTCTTCTTCTCCCTGCTTGATTTGCATCATGCGAAGGGGACCTTCGGCCGACGACCACAGTGGCAAAGTACTCAGTGAAGCCGTGCGCCAGCTCGTTAAAGGAGCCAATGGACCGAGGTGGCAATGAAGTGTACCACCGGTGGGCGAGGTCGTCCAGCGTCAGAGGGAACATTCGGCATCTGGTCGCGTCAGATGCCCCACACCCAGTCATGTAGATGTTGAACTTCCTCAGGTGCACTTGGGGGTCCGATCGCCCCTCGTACACGGGTGTTAGCGGGGGAGCGATCCTGTGCTGCACGGGGGCGAGCTCGATGTCGATCGCGAGCGGCTCGCTTGGCCCGGCGATCGTCTTCTTGGCGCCTGCCCTGGATTCCAGGAGCGCCTTCATGTCGTCGAGTTGACGCTGCATCGCAGCCATCGCCGTGGCTTGGTCGCTTGCCGATCGGCTTTGGGAGCAGGAGCCTAGGCGATCGTGTACCGATCTCCGGGCTCCGCTACCGCCGACCTCGGCAATTTGGCGAGGGGGAGCCAGACGGCTAGGCTGCCTTCTGGGAGTCGGGTAGGCCGAGCTCCTGGTGACGGACTCAAACTCCGTCGTCTCGTAGCTGGGGCCGGACTGCCCCGGTAGCCAGGTCGGGTCGCTGCCCAGGCGATCGAAGACCGAGGTGCCCCGGCTGGCGAGCGCCTCTTCCTGCGGACGGGAGCCTCCTGGCGATTGCTCGGCCAGTAGTGCCTTGAGCTTCCGCTTGATCTCCCGGCGAGAGACCGGGGGGGCGGTAGCTGGAGGCGCGTCGAGAGCACTCCGTCGCTCCTGTAGGACGACCAGGGCCCCTTCGATCTGTTCCTTGGTTCGGAACCGATCGAGCGAGAGGCTTGGGCCGCCGTCCAGGACGGATCGATCGGCGTCTCGATCATGGCGGCTACCTTCCACCATCGGCCGCGGCTCGGGGACGGAACAAAGGGTGCAGCCGGTGGCGGCTTTCTTCGACGCGGAGGCGGAAGACATGTTTTCTGAAGGATTTCTTTGAAGTGCAGTAAGTGTCACTTCAAGTATCTGCCCCGAGAACAGTGAGTGTTCTTCGGGACGGTAGGTGTAAAAAATCGAGGGTTGGATCCCCTTCCTCTAGCGCCAATTGTTGTTGCCCAAAATATTTATCCGAAGATTAAATACTGCTGGAAGACGGACAACAAACAAGGTTGCGGGAGCACTTCCGAGAGAAGATAAATAATACAAGATTTGCCGGGTTTGTTAGGCCCGGGCTTGAATGCTCTCGCGAGATGTTATTAATACAAATATTCGTGGATACAAGTATTAATGAGATAAATCTAAATACAATGAGTGTAAAAAGACTCTGTTGATCCGGCTCTTGAGCGAAGCTCGGTGTTCTTCGTCCCGCCGGTAATCTGCTCGAGGAGAAAAGGCCGGGAGAAGTAAGACCGAAAGAAAGCTGTTGCCAAGAGTTGGATGTTAGCCAAGTGCAAGTATTGTTTCTGTATTGAGTGCTTGAATCGCGATATTGCTCAGTGTTTAGAGAGTCAGAATCTCGGTCTCGTGCAGAAGAGTTTCGGTCCTTTTACAAGTGAAGGCTGCCTTGTATATATAGAGGCTGAGAGGCCCTGTCCCTAGTGGGCGATCGCCTTTCGGATTTAATGTAACAGGCGATCGTCTAAAGGGCACGTGGCCGCCCGCCAAAGTCAAAGCTACTGGTGGTGGCGGTAGTGCGGTCAATGAGGATCCGGACGCGTCCGAAATCTTATCACAGGAGGTCCCACTTAGCTACTTTCGGCGGACTTTGTCGAGGTGACAGTAGTCACATGTCTTGTCCGCAACTCCTTTCGCAGTCTGCAGGCCATCGGTAGGTGAGGTAGGAGACAGCTTGTGCCGCCTTTTGTGGATCTGCACGTGGGGTCGATCTGTTGCTCGGCCTTGGCCGCTGGATGGCCATCGGCCGATTCAAGGTCGGCAATGGTCGGTCACCAAGGGTCGATCGGCAGATGCCCAGAGAGGTCGGTCACCAAGGGTCGATCGGCAGGAGTCGGTCGCCGAGTACCGAGTGATGATCGTATCTGAGGTCGATCGCTCGGTACCGGGACTTGTCCTGGGACCTTCCTTTGGCCGATTTAGCTGGTCCGCTGGGTTGAGGCTTGGTCGCCTGGTCGCTGCTCGGCAGATCTGCCTTGGCCGCTCGGCTGTAAGTCGGTCGCTCGGCCTCGGAGGCGATCGCCGGTCGGAAGGTGTTAAATCTTGACACAACAAGCGGCATATAATTTATATTATTAATTTCAAACATACTCAGTAACTCATATCTCAAAAATCCTAAAATTATTCATTTATATCTATTTTGAATATTCTTTTTTCAAATTAACCGTATTTTCATGATATATATTTTAAGATACATATTGCGTATATAAAATAAAATAATCATTATTAGATTCAAGATGCTACTAAAGTTGTATTTTATGTGGTTTTACCTATTACAAGATGCTAAATGAGTTCTTTTTATGTTATTACGTGTTATTTTTCGATAACACCCATATTTTTAGTTTAAAATACCGAGTCTTACTCGTTTATTATTCGTTTTGAATGCAAAATACGTCAGATTAATCGTATTTTCATGATATATGTTTCAGTATACATATTGCACATATTATATAAAATTAAAAAAATTAAAAATTCGTTATTAGCTTCAAAAATCTGGCTTTATTGACAGTAGAATTTCATATGCTAGTAAGTGTTCTATTGCAATAACACTAGACCTGGCAATTCGTTCGTGTCGTGTATTTTCGTGTCGTGTACTTTCGTGTTTCGTGTACCAAAAGTCCAAACCCATACACGATACTAATGAATTCGTGTCATGTCGTGTCGTGTTGTGTCGTGTCGTTTCGTGTCGTGTTTTCGTGTCAGGCACATAATATAAAATAAATATTAAAATATTATAAAAATAATAATTTTAATATTATAATATTATTCTTATTGATTTTAGTAGACGAAATGAAACGAATGACAACGAAAACACGAATGTTTACACGAAATTTATGAAAATTCACATTATATTTTCAATTTTTAAAGTTTAGTATAAAAAGAATTCATAAAATATATATTTTTATTAAATTATATATAAAATATTATATTTATTTATTTATTTATATATCTATTTCGTGTACCTCGTGTCGTGTCGTGTACCCAAAGGGTAAACACAAAACCGACACTAAATCTTGGTCATGTACTTTCGTGTTCGTGTATTTTCGTGTCGTGTACTCAAAATGCAAACCCAAATACTAAATTTTCGTGTCGTTTTCGTGTCGTGTTTTCGTGTCGTGTGGTAAATTACCGGGTCTAAATAACACCCTAATCTTAAATTTAAAAAAAAAATAGTTTTCGTAATTTTAAGTATGCAATATGTATTTTAAATCATAGATAGTTAAAAAATAATTACAGAAGATAAACGAGTAAATAATTATATTTTAAAAATTTGAGTGAAAAATTAAATTTTCTGTCATATTCTTATTATATGTATATACGTGAGTTTGGTTTAAGTTGTACCAAAATCAAAGAGAATAACATAGATATGACAATATACAGCTCAAACGGTTATTTTTTACTTTTTATTTTCCACTATACACTCATTATTAATACTTTTTATTTTAATCTTCACTACACAATTATAATTACAATTTACACTATTTTTTTTTTTACCTAAAACACACTAAATATACAATATTTGCCGGGCTTTGAATTTGTACTATTTTCAAGAAACCCTAATAACTAAGACCTATTTTTGCACTAATTCAATTATTAAAATAAAAAGGAGGTGGGAGTAGGGATGTGTAATATCTAGATTTATTATTGAGTATTTCATTTGTATTTGAGCCATGTATTATTCGGAATCGGGATATCGATTATTGGAGTATGATATTTCTCACATTTGTACCTTTGTACATGAGTATAGCATAATGCAAATTTTCTCATGCAAACACGTGATAACGTACGCTAAGAATGTAGCTTAACGTACGTTATTGGCTAGAACTAGCGCACGCTACGAATGAGGAATCGCGTGCGCTAGGCAGTCAATTATTGAGCTGGGCGGCTAGCACATGCGCCAGCCGGACGTGGGTCCAGATAAGATTCCCGCGGGCAAACCTGGACAGATTTGGATTCAACGCTAGTTAGCGTGCGCTAAGGATTTTGCGATAGCGTGCGCTAATTAACGTAGGTACAGAAATGTTATAAATGGGACAGCAACCCATTTTACTTGGTTTACATTTCCTTCACTTGTCCTTCGTTCTTGAGAGACCAGAGAGCATTATATCCTCCTTAAACACTTAGACCATCTCTACTTGATTCATTAAAGATTGGATATCACTTGTGATTGATCATTGAAGTGGAGTAGCACCTTGGATTGGCATACAAACAACCGGAGTTGGGTTCTACCTTTTTGGCTCAGTGATTTCTTCATCTTAAGGTATGTTAATTCTATCTCCAGCTTTAGATTCGTGTTCTGAAGAATAAAGATGATCATGCTATCAAGATATTGAGTTCCATTGATGAATTATTCAAACAAACATCATGTTTAGAAGTGGGAATGATTATGCTTATAATATCGTCGTTGAAACATCGTAGTTGGAATTATTAGTTCACCTTTAAGATGAAGTCTGAATGTATAAATGACAATGGAATCTAGTGCATCAACCTGAGATCACGAACTTCACATGAGAATGATAATCGAGTTGGATATAAGAGTTGTGATGATATTCATTTACTTGAATTCAAAGATGTTTGAATCCATAAGATCATTCATAAGTTTATGAACATGACATGTAGACGGATAACGTACGTTAATCACTGAGGAGTTCGCAAATTCCATCACCGTTAGAACGGTCTGCTGCCCAGTAGTGAAACTGCCATGCACGCTTAGCGTACGCTAAGCTATGTAGATTAACGTGCGCTATCAGGCATAAGTTAACGTACGCTACACTTGGAACATAACGTGTGTTATATCATCAGACGAATCAATCGACTGATCTGTGAGGTACTGACAGTGCATGGTTAGCGTACGCTAGACCTCGTTTAATTGCGTGTGCTAACGAGTAGCCTTAACGTACGCTACATAGGATACGTAGCGTGCGTTAAGCAAGCCAGGCAGATTACGTTTTATGAACTTTCGACCGTAATTTGGATTGTTAGATGTTCGTACGACGTGAGATGAACTCTATATTATTTCTTTTGTTTGAGGTTCGAGCTTGCTACGTGATTGATCGAAGGGGTGACCTTCGAGTGTTTCGTTTTTCGTGGAAGTATTGTTCTTGTCTTCGAATCGAGGCAAGTACCTTAATTTTTTTATGTATTGATGTTATACATATTGTTGTACATGTAAGTCGTTGTTGTATGTCCACCCCGTGTTGGTCCGACAGGATCATCGGGGGATCTATGCTAGCTTGCGCTGGATCATCGGATGGGTTTTTCCACCTCGGGTTGGTTTGACGGAATCATCGGGGGGTCTAGGCAGTGAACGCTAGATCATTGGAATTACCATATGTATGTTGTGATATAATGTTGTGATTATCATGTGTGTATGTTATTATTTGAGTTTCTCGCAGGAGAAGACTCTTTGGTTCTTTGTCATTTATGTTATTATTATTCTTCGTGAGATGTTGAATAATATGTTGTGGTACTTGTACTAGTATCATTGTGCTAACCCCTTCGGGGGTGAACATTTGTTTATGTTCAGGATCCAGGAGAGCGGGGAAACAACCACTGGAGTTGCATGATAACGAGGGGGCAGAATGATGTTCCGACCGGGTTTATTTGTCTGTTGTTTGTATCATTTTAATAAGTACTCGAGTGCGTCGTCATTTGTGATGATTTGGATTTAGTGATGTATTGATACTTTTCCTTTGGACATTTGTATCTCAGTATTGGTCAGAACTGTTGTATTTTATTTCAGTTACTTTCATACGTTGGTACCTGTTATTGTCTTTTCGTTTCTTCAGCCTTGTAAATCCCTATGTAAAGGATTTACGGCGCTGTAATATTCCTGAATATATCTGGGGTGTTACAGAATATGGTATCGGAGCTAAAATTATGGATATCTTGGCCATTTGGTTAAAATAGGGGTCATATATGTCTTTTGAGGTAACCGGTCGCGAATAACATCAATGTACTTCCTACGTCTTTATACGAGCGGTGGTTGCAAGTTCCTAAACTCTATCTCGTCCTTTGCATGTTGTATCTCTTTATACTTGAACATTAGAACGATATTGTTTCCTGTATATTGAGTATTTATGCTTACAGTATGTTGAGAGGTGGACGTGGACGTGGTCGCGGTCACGGACGCGGACGAAGGAATGCCGAAAGAGAAGCTTCGCCTTCTAATCAGGCCAGCCGCAGCTCAGACGAGCCACATATATCTATTAATAATGTATCAGAACCTGCTGTGCCCGAAATTCTTCGTCAGGTGGTGAACCAGATGACACAGTTCGCCCAGGCCATGGACCGAATGCAGGTGGCAGTAGGGTTACAAGAGGTGGTGAAGATGCAACCACCTAAATTCGACGGTATTTCTGAGACTCCCACCTGGGATCATTGGTTAAAGGAATTGGAGAAAATTTTTGCCGGGATTAATTTCCCAGACGACCGGAGAGCCTCTATTGCTCAGTACTTTTTGATAGGGGAAGCATCCGAGTGGTGGAAAGCCATACGACCTGCAGATCATGATGCGGACTGGACAGAATTTAAATTGATGATGGAAGCTCAGTACTGCCCTCGTCCTGTGAGGGAAGCCAAAGTTCGGGAGTTTTTCTCCGCTCAGCCTTCAGATGTGCCAGTATCTCAGGCAATTAAAACATTTAACCAGCAACTGGCATTTGTTCGACATCTGGTCAGAACAGATGCATAAATGATGATCCATTTTGATATGAGAATGAAACCAGAAATCCAGAGGTACATATCCGGTTTTGAATGTACCACTCTCCGTCAATACCAGGATAAAGCATTGGCGTACGAAATCAAGGAAACAGCAATGGAGAAGTTTACGGAATCCAAGAAGCAGAAAGTCTCTGGTACTTTTACAGAGCACAAGAGCAGTGGGCCCCGCAAGGCCCAGTCATCCTTTCATTCTTTCAAGAAACCTCCGCACCCATCAAAGAGCGGAAGGAACTTCGGAGCAGCATCAACCACGATGGATGTCACTAGGAAATGCTTTAACTGTGCCCAGACGGGGCACTATCTACGGAATTACCCCCTACCTGCCGTGACTTGTTTTGATTGTGGTCGAGAGGGACATCGTGCGGTGTTCTGTGAAGAAGCTGCAAAGTTTTTTAGAGCCCGTACAACACAGCCAGTTCAGAAGGAAGCCAGTATCTAACAGACGCAACAAAGTGTTCAGATGCCTCATAATTTTGGCCGCGGACGAGGCAGAGGACAGTGGGACCGAAAGAGTACAGCGAGTGCCGGATCTGTTCCCCCACGTCTGTACGAGATGGGGATAACAGACGATCAGGATGCTGCTGTCGCATCAGGTACTGTTCAGATCCTTTCCCAGCCAATTAGCGTTTTATTCGATACAGGAGCTACGCATTCATTTATATCCTTATCTTGTGTAAATCGTTTGAATATTTTTGGTTTTCATAATTGTGAACCTTATGTTGTTGGTTTACCGAGTGGAGAGAGGATTGTTGGAAACTTAGGAACTAGAGATTTCCCTGTATCATTTGGAGGTAGAGAGTGGCTCTCAAATCTGATTGTGATAGAAATGCAAGGAGACGACCTGATACTCGTAGACGATTGGCTTAATCGATATGGAGCTATTGTAAACTACCGAAGGAGGAATATCTTGCTGATCGCTGACGATGGTTCTGAAATACCATTTGAAGGATGGAAACCAGGAAGCTCAGGAAAGTTGATCAAGGCGATGAAAGCCGTCAAATTGTTGAAACAGGGATGTACTAGATACTGGTGCTATGCATTGAAGAAAGAAGACGGAATTATGGAACTCTCATACATTCCTATTGTGAACGAATTTCCGGATGTATACCCTGACGAGTTACCTGGACTACCTCCACGACGGGATGTAGAATTCACCATTAAGCTGGAACCCGGAGCTACACCAATTTCTAAGGCGCCGTATCGTATGGCACCTACTGAGATGTTCGAGTTGAAAAAACAACTGGAGGAGTTACTGGACAAAGGCTATATCCAGCCAAGAGTTTCGCCCTGGGGAGCACCAGTTCTTTTTGTCCGGAAGAAGAATGGATCGCTTCGACTGTGTATTGACTATCGAGAGCTGAGCAAGATGACGATTAAGAATAAATATCTGTTGCCACGGATTGATGATTTGTTTGACCAGTTACAAGGAGCAACAGTGTTTTCAAAAATCGACCTGAGATCAGGATATCATCAGCTGAGGATTAAGGAATCTGATGTTCCGAAATCAGCATTCAGAACTTGCTACGGACACTATGAATTTGTAATGATGTTGTTTGGTCTCACTAATGCACCTGCTGTATTCATGCAATTGATGAACCGAGTGTTCATCGAATATTTGGATAAATTTGTGGTTGTGTTCATTGATGACATTCTGGTGTATTCTAAGAGCCCGGAAGAGCATGCACAACATTCGGATTGTGTTAGACCTGTTGAGAAACGAACAATTATACGCCAAACTTTCTAAGTGTGAATTCTGGCTAAAGGAAGTGATGTTCCTCGGCCACGTGGTATCAGCTGAAGGAGTCCGAGTAGATCCTCAGAAGATCGAAGCAGTTATGGATTGGAAGCCTCCAAAGAACGTGAAAGAAGTCTGGAGTTTCTTAGGACTTGCTGGATATTATCGTCGATTCGTGGAAGGGTTTTCCAAAATTTCCCGCCCACTTACTCGACTTCTGCAGAAAACTCAAATGTTTGAATGGAATGAAATGTGTCAGAAAAGCTTTGATGAATTGAAGAAGAGATTGACGACAGCACCAATTTTAACACTTCCATAGGGAACTGGAGGATTCATAGTTTACAGTGATGCTTCGAACCAAGGACTCGGATCTGTATTGATGCAGAATGATAAGGTGATCGCTTATGCGTCACGACAGCTGAAACCTTATGAAGTGAATTACCCAACGCATGATTTGGAGCTAGCAGCAGTAGTTTTTGCTTTAAAAATCTGGAGGCATTACCTGTACGGGACTCACTGTCAGATCTTTACGGATCACAAGAGTCTCAAATACATCTTCAGTCAGAAAGAGTTGAACATGCGGCAAAGAAGATGGTTAGAGCTGATTAAGGACTACGACTTGGAGATTCTGTATCATCCAGGCAAAGCGAATGTAGTGGCCAATGCACTCAGCCGCAAGCCTGTTTCTATTCAGATGCTAGAGACTCTGACCTCTCAACTCAGCATTCAACGAGAGATGATTCGAGAAGGAATTGAAGTATGGTTACAAAGAGTCCAAGGACAACTGTGCGTGATGGAAATAACTTCATCGTTAACCGAAGAAATCAAATCTAAGCAAGCAGATGATCCTTTGATGATTCGGTTATGTGATGAAGTGATCAAGGGAAAGGCCCCCGGATTCGTAATTCATGATGATGGAGTTTTGAGATTTTAGAACCGACTATGCATTCCCGATGTCGATGTTCTGAAACAGACGATTATGAAGGAAGCTCACAGCTCGCCCTATTCTATCCACCCGGGCACCAGTAAGATGTACAATGACTTGAAGCAGAATTTCTGGTGGGGCAACATGAAGAAAGATGTAGCGGATTATGTTTTGAAATGCTTAACTTGTCAGCAGGTAAGATCGAGCATGAACGACCTGCCGGAATGTTGAAGCCGCTCCCGATTCCTGAATGGAAGTAGGAGGACATATCAATGGACTTTATCACTAGCATGCCGAGAACCAAGACAGGAATGAACATGATTTGGGTGATAGTTGATCGTCTAACCAAATTGGCTCATTTTCTAGGCATTAAGGACACTTGGGGACCCGAGAGGTTAGCACGAGTATTTATTTCAGAGATAGTTCGATTGCATGGTACGCCGAAGACCATTATTTCTAATCGAGACGTCCGTTTTGTGTCTCATTTTTGGAAAGCAGATCATAAGGCCTTGGGGACCGAATTGAACTTCAGCACAACTTATCACCCGCAGACAGACGGACAATCCGAGAGGACTATTCAAACGGTGGAAGACATGCTGAGGGCCTGTGCCTTAGATTGGTCAAATGATTGGAAAATTCATCTACCGTTGATTGAATTTACCTACAACAATAGTTGGCATGCTTCCATTAAGATGGCACCGTTTGAGGCCTTGTACGGGAGAAGATGCAGATCGCCCCTATGTTGGGACGATTCATAAGACATGATCGGAACAGAACCAGAGTTGATCGTACAGACACGAGAGAAGATAGTCTTGATTCGTGAAAGGCTGTTGACCACCCAGAGTCAACAGAAATCTTATGCAGACGTACTCCGTCGCCCATTGGAGTTCAGTACTGGAGACCACGTACTTTTAAAAGTTTCTCCTACTCGGGGAATCTTTCGTTTTGGGAAAAAAGGTAAGCTGAGTCCAAGATATATCGGAGCATTCGAGATTCTCGAGAGAGTTGGAGAGTTGGCATACAGATTGGCATTACCGCCGTCATTGAGCCATGTTCATAATGTGTTCCACATATCCCAGTTACGGAGATATATACCGGATCCTAGTCATGTTATTGATTTCGGCGAGGTCGAAGTCGCTCAAGATGGAACGTTTGAAGAAATACCAGTCAGGATACTCGAGAGTCGAGTTAAGAAGTTGAGGAACAAACCAATCGCTTTGGTTAAAGTTCAGTGGTCACGCCATGGAGTGGAAGAAGCCACTTGGGAAACGGAAGATAGCATGAAGTCCAGATATCCAGAGTTATTTTCGTCTTGAGTTTCGGGACGAAACTCCTTTTTAGTAGGAGAGTATGTAATATCCGGATTTATTATTGAGTATTTCATTTGTATTTGAGCCATGTATTATTCGGAATCGGGATATCGATAATTGGAGTATGATATTTCTCACATTTGTATCTTCGTACATGAGTATAGCATCATGCAAACACGTGATAACGTATGCTAAGAATGTAGCTTAACGTACGTTATTGGCTAGAATTAGCACACGCTACAAATGAGGAATTGCGTGCGCTAGGCAGTCAATTATTGAACTGGGCGGTTAGCACATACGCCAGCCGGATGTGGGTCCGGATAAGATTCCCGCTGGCGAACCTAGACATATTTAGAGTCAACGCTAGTTAGCGTGCGCTAATTAACGTACATACAGAAATGTTATAAATGGGACAAAAACCCATTTTACTTAGTTTACATTTCCTTCACTTGTCCTTCGTTCTTGAGAGACCAGAGAGCATTATATCCTTCTTAAACACTTAGACCACCTCTACTTGATTCATTAAAGATTGGATATCACTTATGATTGATCATTGAAGTGGAGTAGCACCTTGGATTGGCATACAAACAACCGGAGTTGGGTTCTACCTTTTTGGCTCAGTGATTTCTTCATCTTAAGGTATGTTAATTCTATCTCCAGCCTTAGATTCATGTTCTGAAGAATAAAGATGATCATGTTATCAAGATATTGAGTTCCATTGATGAATTATTCAAACAAACATCATGTTTCGAAGTGGGAATGATTATGCTTATAATATCGTCGTTGAAACATCGTAGTTGGAATTGTTAGTTCACCTTTAAGATGAAGTCTGAATGTATAAATGACAATGGAATCTAGTGCATCAACCTGAGATCACGAACTTCACATGAGAATGATAATCGAGTTGGATATAAGAGTTGTGATGATATTCATTTACTTGAATTCAAAGATGTTTGAATTCGTAAGATCATTCATAAGTTTATGAACATGACATGTAGACGGATAACATACGTTAATCACTGAGGAGTTCGTAAATTTCATCACTGTTAGAACGGTCTGCTGTCCAGTAGTGAAACTGCCATGCACGCTTAGCGTACGCTTGATAAGTGGTAATTTTACCACTTATTTCTAGGATTTTATACTAGGTTTTTATCTCGTTTCGTGATTAATGTGCTCGTATTTGGCTTATTTATGATTAGTCGAGCCGTATTACGCGTTTGGGTTGGTTTTAGTGTGTTTGCAGGTTTTTAGAGCCAAAAGGACCCAAAACGAGACAAAGGACCGAGAGTCGAGTCAAACGGACAGAAGAAACGATTTTTTGCAAGAGATAGACCACCCTATCGGCCCAGCCTATCGGCCGATAGGTGCGTCCGAAAGGTGTTCCTGCCCTATCGAGTGAAGTCGACCGACGAACCAACTATCGGGCAAGCTATCGACCGATAGGCTGCTACGCGGGCTCTCGTGTTTTGACGGATTTTGACTCTTTTGGATAGATTTTGTTTCCTAGATTACGGCTAATCGGGAGTTTAACCCCCTTAGGCTATATAAACCTCCTTTTAGACCTAGTTTTACTATCTTTGATCATTCTTTTTCATCTTTTATCATCTTTTGCAATCTTTTACATATTTTGGCAAGATTAATTCTTGGGATACAAGAACTTTTTGGAGGCAGCAATTATTATTGTTTTTCGGAGATTGAAGACTCGGAGTTCATCCGTAAGGGTTGTAATCTCTCTTTTCATATTAATAATATGCATTCTTCATCTATTTCTTGTTTAATTTCAATTATGTCTGGCTAAATTCATTGATTGATTCTAGGGTTAGTAAATTTAATTGATGTTTACATGATGTTCCTTTGATTACCTTTTTACCTTTCATCCTAGACTTGTGATCAAGATGTGTCAAATCTCATGCTAGATTAAAGGGCCCTTAATCGATGCATGTTAGCTAATTGATTTTGCCCGGAAGGATTAATTAATTAGTGGAAATACTTGATACACAATATGATTTAATCTTAAGACATAAGTGGAGTAAGATAAATCATAGATAAATAAGTTGGCGCTTTTTAAGTGATTTAAATTCTTTGAGCCTTAGCGGGAAAAAGGGTTTAAAATTAACTATCTTTCTAGGTTGCCTTGATCGGAATTCTAGATCGGCTGAGTGATTATTTCTAGGATTGAATTAAAAAATGGGGAAAATGAATCAAGTGAATGGATTGTGTGAACTCAATTAGATGATACTACCCTAGGATCAATTAGCTTTCAACTTGTGATTTTATCTTGCTCATTTGTTTATTTGCTTGATTTAGATAATTCATCTTTTATTTAATTTTTATTTTTCGATTTTTAAAGTTAGATAATTAGAATCAAAACAAACTTTCGGATTCCTAAATAGCAGTCAAATTTTGAGTAGAGTTACTTCCTTTATTTTCGACACATCAATTCCCTTGGGTTCGACACCTTGGAATTACTTCGAGGTTTTACAAATTTTAAAATTGATCGGATTTGAAAACCATACTACGCGAATTCTAGCGATCAATTTTTGGCGCCGTTGCCGGGGAGTTGATAGAAAACTTAAGGGGATAATTCGAAAAAGAAGAGATTGTTACTTTAGGTTGTTTACTATTATTATTAATATTCGATCTCGTTTCCTCACATCTTGTTTTCTCTTCCTTGTAGGCGGTGCATGATCACAAGATCCCAAGGAAAGGACTTATTTCCTTTGGATCCGAAAATCGAGAAGTCTTTGAGGAGGAAGAAGCAAGAAGAGAGAATCGAGACTATTTCCATACCTTTCGTTGATACCATGGCCGGCATTGTTGACCCACCACGAGAACTCGCTCGTCCCGAGAAGATCCTTTGAATGCCCGTTTTCGACCGAAGCTGGACGATTATCAAGAAGGAGGTTGGGGAAAGATTGATGCCAACAACTTCGAAATAAGCCGTCCCTCATCGCTACGGTGAAGTCTCAAACATACGGAGGAGGAGTTAATGAAGATCCAAACGCTCACCTTGAGTCGTTTTTGGACATATGTGCCACCATCAAGCAAAACGGAGTGCCTCCGGATGTCATTAAGCTCCGCCTATTCCGGTTCTCCTTAGAAGACGATGCGCTAGATTGGTACAAGAGCCTAGATCGGAAGGAAATTGGTACTTGGAAAGAGATGACTCGGTTGTTCTTAGCACAGTTCTATCCTCCCTCGAAGGTGCAAAAACAAATCAACGATATCTTGCAATTCGAGCAATATGATGATGAATACTTATACGAGGCATGGATCCGATTTAAGAAGCTACTTCGCAAATGCCCACAGCATGGAATTGACAAGGAGGAAATCTACATTCGGTTTTATCGGGGTTTGACGAGGAAGGCTAGAAGAGAGTTGGACTATTCATCGAAAGGGGGATTTCTTGCTAACGATTATGAAGAGGCCAAGAATCTCATCGAGCTAGCAGTCAACAATGATTACGAGGAGGTGACCGATAGGAAGATGACGAGAAGAAAGGTTCCATCCGGTGACGAGGACGCCTACGGTGATTTGAAGGCAAAATTTGAAAGACAACAAAAAGAGCTTGAGATGCTAAAAAAGAAGACTTTGGGAGTCAATGCGGTTTTGAAGAGCTAAACGAGCCTATTGCAATTGAGGAGGATGTGAATTACGTGCAAGGAGGAAACTTCCGGCAAGGGAAATAGGGGAACTATTATCCGAACAATCGAAACCACCCTAATTTCTCCTATGCCAACCCGAACAATGCTCTCCACCACCATCGGGATTTAACGTGAAAACGGGTTATTCAAGAGCCGATTGCTAAGACACCGATGGAAGAGATGTTGGAACGGTTAGAGGCAAGTCAAAAGATTTTATTTATAAAGCACAAGAGGTTCGGAGCTCTCGAGCATAGTGTGACATCTATTGGAAACTCGGTGATAGCCTTGACAAAGCGGATGTCGATGGTGGAGACCCAAATGAGTCAAATGGCGAACGCCTGCCGGATTTCATAAGCGGGGCATTTTCCGAGCGGCTGAGACCAACCCGAAGACGCAACAATGTAACGCAATCGAGCTTCGGAGTGGGACAAGGTACGATAATCATGGGGCTGAAGTTGAGAAATGGAAACGAGGATGTACTAGAAACGGAGCCGAGAACGAAAGAAGATGAAATGCAAGAGCCCATCGGCCAAGCCTATCGGCCGATAGCCAACCCGATACCTGCACGTAATGCCGGCGGTTGAGCCTATCGACCCCCTATCGGCCGAAAGGCTCTGGAAGTTCGAATGTGAAGGATTTTGAGGTAAAAGCTCCATTTCCACAATGATGGCCAAGTCGAGACATGATGAAAAGCTTCAACGATTTATCGACATGTTTCAAAAAGGTGAATATCAACATTCCACTTCTAGACGCTTTGAGAGACATGCCGAGTACGGTAAATTCTTGAAAGACGCTGTGGCAAGCAAGAGGAAGTTGGCGAAGTTTGAAACAATAAATTTGACAGAGGAGTGTAGCGCTATCATTCAAAACAAGCTCCCGCTCAAGCAGAAGGATCCGGGACGTTTTACTTTTACATGCATGATTGGCGACCAAACGTTCCGTAATGTGTTGTGTGATCTCGGGGCAAGCATCAATCTTATGCCTCTATCCATCTTTAAGAGGTTGAAGATTGGGGAGATGAAGCCGACTACCATTTCTCTACTCATGGCGGACCGGTCGATCTCTTATCCGAGGGGAGTTGTGGAGGATGTGTTCGTTAGAGTCCAACACTTAGTCTTCCCGGCCGATTTCGTAGTTCTTGATATGCCCGAGGACGAGAATCAACCATTGATCTTTTGGAGACCGTTTCTAGCGACGGGGAGAGCACTAATAGACGTCCAAGAGGGTGATCTTACCTTCCGGGTTAATGATCAGAATCTGAAAATTTCCATCTATGACGCAATGAAGAAGCCCGAGGATGCGCCCGAGGAATGTTATGCAATTGAGTCTATTATGCCGCCCCCAACCGACTTGTTGGAGCATTGCATTTCACACTCCATTTACTCACATTCCGATGTTGAAGAAATTTACGAGGAATTGCCAGAGTATGTTCGAATGTTGGAGGCGAACGAGTTTCGATCTAATGAGAAGGACGTATGCTATCTTGATGTCAACAAACCCGTTCAAGGGGGAGTTGTCGCTGAGGACCGATCGATCGAGGTGCCGAAGTTAGAACTTAAGCCATTGCCGAATCACTTACAATATTGCTTCTTGGGCGAGAACGAGTCTTATCCCGTGATAGTTTCTTCTTCTCTCGGACCTACTAACTTGGAGAAGCTATTACGGGTGCTGCGAAAACACAAAGGGGCGATTGGATGGACGATTTCGGACATTAAGGGAATAAGCCCTTCTATTTGTATGCACCGGATTTTGCTAGAAGACGATCATAAGCCGAGGGTGCAGCCGCAACGAAGATTAAATCCAGCAATGCAAGAGGTTGTGAGAAAAGAGGTGCTCAAATTATTAGATGCCGGGATGATATATGCGATTTCCGATAGTGAGTGGGTGAGTCCTACTCAAGTCTCTCTAAGAAAGGGGGTATGACCGTGATCAAGGACGAGAAAGATGAATTAATCGCGACAAGGCTAGTCACGGGATGGAGAGTTTGTATCGACTACCGGCTACTTAACGCGGCGACGAGGAAGGATCATTTTCCACTTCCATTTATTGATCAAATGCTAGATCGTTTGGCCGGATACGAGTATTATTGCTTTTTGGACGGGTATTCGAGTACAATCAAATTGCTATCGCTCCGGAAGACCAGCACAAGACCGCTTTCACGTGCCCTTATGGGGTATTCGCTTACCGG
Organism: Orobanche coerulescens; assembly: GCA_033398695.1. Lineage (NCBI taxonomy): Eukaryota > Viridiplantae > Streptophyta > Magnoliopsida > Lamiales > Orobanchaceae > Orobanche > Orobanche coerulescens. The sequence continues at coordinate 20,889,731 of CM065816.1, forward strand.
AGGATGCCGTTTGGCTTGTGCAACGCACCCGCAACTTTTCAAAGGTGCATGATGGCCATCTTTCACGGATTAGTCGAGAACATAATGGAGGTCTTTATGGATGATTTTTCAGTTTTTGGTTCAACTTTCGACCATTGCTTGAAAAATTTATCTTTGGTACTTGCCCGGTGTGAGGAGACGAACCTTGTTCTAAATTGGGAGAAATGTCACTTCATGGTGCAAGAGGGAGTAGTGCTGGGGCATAAAGTATCTTCGGAAGGATTGGAGGTTGATCGAGCGAAAGTGGTTGCTATCGAGAAATTACCGCCTCTAACCAATGTTAAATCAGTACGCAGCTTCCTAGGTCATGCGGGGTTCTATAGACGGTTCATTAAGGATTTCTCAAAAATCACGAAGCCGTTATGTTCCTTGCTCGAGAAAGACGTGAAATTTCAGTTTGATGATGATTGCTTAAGGGCGTTTGAGACATTGAAACAAGCCTTAATTTCGACGCCGGTCTTGATCACTCCGGATTGGGGTGCACCATTCGAGTTGATGTGCGACGCGAGCGATTGGGCCGTTGGGGCCGTTTTGGGTCAAAAACGGGATAAGCTTTTCCGGGTAATTTATTATGCAAGTAAGACGATGGATTCGGCCCAAATGAACTACACCACGACGGAAAAAGAGCTGCTCGTTGTGGTCTATGCATTCGACAAATTCCGACCTTACCTAGTGGGCACTCACACTATTGTTCATACCGATCACGCAGCGATTCGCTATCTATTTGCCAAGAAGGATTCAAAGCCGAGATTAGTGAGATGGATACTCCTTCTACAAGAGTTCGACATGGAGATCCGGGATAGGAAGGGGTGCGAGAATGTTGTTGCCGATCACCTTTCCCGTCTCGAGAAGCCGGTTGAGGGAGAAGATTCGAGGGTCGAAATAAAGGAGAACTTTCCGGACGAGCATATCCTAGCCTTGGCCGATGATACACCATGGTACGCGGACTATGTTAATTTCCTTGCTATCAAGCATGTTCCAACGGGTCTTTCTTCTCATCAAAGAAAGAAATTCTTCCATGACGTTAAATTCTACTATTGGGAAGACCCTATTCTTTATCGAAGGTGCGCGGACGGGATTATTCGCATGTGTGTTCGACAAAGCGAATGGCAAAGGATAATTGAAGAATGCCATAGTGCACCGAGTGGGGGTCATTTTGCAACGAATCGAACGGCCATGAAGGTGTACCAATGTGGTTTCTATTGGCCTTCTATTCATAAAGATTGCCAAGCGTTTGTGAAACATTGCGATAGATGCCAACGATTGGGGAACATAGCAAAAAGAGACGAGATGCCGCAACACACTATTATGGAAGTAGAGTTGTTTGACGTATGGGGTATCGATTTTATGGGTCCGTTTGCAAAATCACGAGGCTATTCGTATATTTTACTTGCGGTCGACTACGTGTCGAGATGGGTTGAGGCAATGCCGACGATTACGAACGATTCGAAAGTGGTGATTAAATTCCTTAATAAGAACATTTTGACTCGTTTCGGGACTCCACGAGCTTTGTTGAGTGACGGGGGGAGCCACTTTAATAATAGGTGGTTAGGAACCCTTCTTGCAAAATATGGAGTTAAACATAAGATTACGTCCGCCTATCATCCACAAGCTAATGGACAAGCCGAGCTCGCCAATCGGGAGATCAAACAAATTTTAGAGAAGACGGTCACAAACAAGAAGGATCAAGCTAAATATCTAGATGATGCACTTTGGGCTTATCGGACCGCGTATAAGACTCCAATTGGAATGTCTCCATACCATCTCGTCTTTGGGAAATCTGTCATTTACCGGTGAGCCGGAAGTTAAAGCGTATTGGGCCACTAGACGGATTAATTTCGAATTTCTTGAGGCTAGTGGATCGAGAAGAGAGAAGTCACTGAAATCGACGAGTGGAGAAACGAGGCTTTCGAAAATGCAAGGATTTACAAGGAAAGAGCGAAAAGTTTCACGATGATCGCATTCGGAAGAAGGACTTCGCCCGAGACGAAGTGCTCGTTTTCGGCTTCGTCTATTTCCGGGGAAGTTGATGTCAAAGTGGACTGGTCCATACACCGTCTTTCAAGTAAATCAAAACGGATCATGTGTCGTGATGAAAGAAGATGGGAACAAGTTTATTGTGAACGGACATCGGATGAAGCACTATTTCAAGCCGTTGCACCACGAAGAGAAGTATGTTACTTACCTCGAAGACCCGGAATGAATGAGGTATCGTCTAGCTAAAGACGTTAAACGTAGCACTTGTTGGGAGGTAACCCAACGTATGTATTTTAGTTCGTTTTGACGTTTGTTTTCGATTTTTCGTTTGCGTGATTTTTGTAGTTTCTAGTTTCGTAGTAGCTTTGTTAGTTATGTTAAGTTCTAATCCATGCATGCCGAGTTTTGGATACTTGCAGGTCTTTAATCGCCATATCCAAGCAAAAACGGGACCAAGTATGCGAAGTAGGAAAAGTTGAAAATTTTTTTTGAGACAGACAAACCTATCGGACGAGCCTATCGGCCGATAGGCCCGGCCGATAGGCTGAGGAAAATTAAAAGAATTTTTATGTTACAAGCAGTGGTCGATAGGCAGATCCTATCGACCGATATCCCACCCGATATGAGGTACGTAAGTTTCAGTAGTTCCTATCGGCCCAGCCTATCGGCCGATAGGCCTGCCCGATAGGACATACCCGGCCCAGTATCCACTTCGACCCGGTTGATTAATACCCCTCTTAAACACCTTCACCACCCAATTTTCTCACACACTTACATACTTATCGGCTGATAGAACACAAGAAGCGATTTCTTTATACTTTTCTTCCTTCAAAACTCGATCAAGGTACCTAATTTCGACTCTTAATCCTCTTGTTTTTCAATTCTATACATGTTTTGAAGCACTTTGGCGGATTCTTTTTGGAGTTTTGATGCATTTCGAATTGGGGATCCACTTTTTGGGGCTTTTGTTAGACTTTGATGTTCTTTGAATTTTATGCCCGATTGTTGATAGAATCTTGATGGAAACATGTTATCTATGCTTGATTGTTCATGGGTACTTCGAATTGGGGGATTAATTGATGAAATTGAACGAATTTTGAAAAAAACCCAAATTGGAAGAACCCTAATTTCGCAAATTGTTGAAATTGGGTAAATTTGTTGAATTGAATTGTTAATGGGGATCGATATGAGTTGAATTGTTGATGAATTAGATTGGATTGGAGAGAATTTGCCCTAATATGATCGTAGTGTGTTGTTTTATTATTGTGGGTTGTGAGTTTGATCCTTTGAATATGAAATGGGGGAGTCGAAGTTTGGGGGAGGTTGTGTGATTTGTTGATCGTAGTATATGGCTGTCGGGTCTATGATTTTGATGTTTATTGGACATTATAGGGCCCTTAGTTGATATTGTGGGACTATTGGTTATGTCGATGCTCGTTGAATGTTTGTATTATAAGTTGCTTATTAGATATTGATTGGATGGTTGTTTTGTAGGAACTTTGAAATGGGAAAGCAAAGCAAGAAGTCGCCGTTTAGCACGGAAAGTCTAAGGCAACCACAGAGAAGGAAAAGGCTCCGACGAAGGTAGTGCCGGCTATTCCGATCCCGGCTGCGCTCGACCCGAAGAAGTTCAAGCTAAGATTGACTGGGCCAGAGTCTAAAAGAAGGTGGTCGCACCTTATCGGAATGTCACACAAGCATTGCCGATTTTTGCATGAGGAGACGGCTCGGGGTATGGGAATATATGATGATATTATGTTACTAGCAAGACAGTGCGGGTTTGAGCAAATTTTTCGGGCAAACTATCTCGCTTACCACGTGCTCACCGTGGAGTTTCTGTCCACACTTGAGGTTTTTAGGGAGAACGGGACTCCGGCATCTATTCGCTTCAACCTCGAAAACATAGAAAGGGAGCTCTCGGCCGACGAAGTTAATGCCATTATCAACGGGGCCGAGGACGGGTCATTCCAGCAGGGCGATCATGCCAAAGAAAACTTAGAGCTGTGGTCCAAGATGATTTACCGCAGGGAGGATACACTTCTCATTTATAATCCGACGTATGCCAAGGCCTCTTCGATCAGGAACCCAGTTCTCCGTTATATCCACCTTCTGTTCACCTCGACGATTTTGAGCCGTACCGACTCGGGGACGTGCTTGTCCACTGATCTTCACCTTTTATGGTCGGCCTTGAACCGTACACGGAAGCACGCCGGATGTTTTCTGATTGAGCACATGGAGAAACAAGCCCGGCTGACCGGGAAGCAGAGGATTGGGATTGGGGCGTTCGTGACCCCTATCGCGGAGCATCTTGGGGTGCACATTAGAGGAGAGCCGGTGTCCCGAGACATCTATTTGGATAGACCGACACTACAGAGGCAAGAGATGCTTGCCTTCACCGAGGGGTTCGACTGGAAATTGCACGGTCGGAACAAAACCGTGTCCCTCTTCCGACTCCCCTCTCCGACCTTGACTTCTGTGATGGGCGACGCGCCCGATGTATATGCGAGGTGGAGTATGAGCTCCGAGGCTCATTTGGCACTTATCCGACCATTGGATGCGTCTCGTAAGAGGCAACGCCGGGAGGTGACCATTGATGAGCCGTTCTTGGAGGGAGTCGAGGAGGAGCTGGATGATATACCCGAGGGGGGTAGCCGTGACGAGATTCCCACCGGTGGAGGTAGTAGTTTTCAGATGAGAGCTCCGGATTTTGATGCTTTTGAGTCGAGATTTTTTGAGAGAGAGAGAGAGAGATGCACGAAGAGAGTATGCAGGCGCAAGATAATTACCATTTGGCGAGTATGCGTTCTTTGACAACCGAGTTTGGTTCTTTGGGAACTCGGCTGGGCGAGGTTGAGACTCGGGTGGGTGTTGTTGTCACTCGGGTCAATGAGTTGTACGAGCTCGTGGAGAAACGAGCCGAAGAGGACAGAGTGTGGCGACAGGAGGAGATTGCTTGGAGGGAGCAAGAGAGGAAGAGGCAGGAAGATAGGTGGTCCCAGGAGGACCACTACAACCGAATGCTACACGAGATGTACCACTTTGCTCCTTTCCCCGATTCACATGCCCGCTATGATCCGAGCTCGCCGACAAATCCGCCATGTCAGGACCTGTGAACAGGTACTCCGTTAACAAAGCCACTCCTTTCTCTTTTCAAACTTATTCCTCCTTTGGGATGCGAAATAAGTTTGGGGGGGGGGGGGGGAGAAGTGCGGCTTTGTTAATTTCTTTACGTGTGAGTACCTTGTTTGCCTTGTATCTTTATTTGCTTGTGTTGGTGCCCGTTGTTTTTATATGTGCTTATCATATTGGTGTTGCGTGGTTTTGGCTTTTGTTGCTTAGTTTTTAGTTTTTTTTTTATGTTTATTTTCGTTTGGTGTGTTTGCTAGTTTCTATTTTTTTAGGTCGTAGTAGTGTTTTGCTTTCGTGTTTGCTTTTATTTGCTTTTCGTTGTTTGCTTTGAGGCCTTGCTTGTCTTAGTTTTTCTTTATTCGTGAATTTTTCGTGCTTCTATTTGTGTGATACCGATGTTACGACACTGTTTTTCTCTCTGAAGAAACGGTCGAGTTTTAGTCGAGTTGTAGTCAGTTATTTCTGTTTTGCATAGTATTCATTTAGGTCCAAAATTTTTCGTGATTGTAGAGGTCTTGGCAGATAAGAGACGATACATACTTGTTTTAAAATCACCGTCAATACGTTTGGTTACATCTTCCGGATAGTGAGTCGTCTTGTTTCTTTAGTCGTGTTGGCTCTTAGATTGTTTTTAGAATCGGTCAGTTTTTCCCAAAAGTCGAGATAATATTGTTCTATGAAGGGAAGTCTAGTAACCGGGGGCATTCGCGTGACCCGTTGTTTACCCTCGCGTAAAACGACGACCTTGATTCAGACTAGTGATTTAGATATTTCACATGTGCCAATGATAGGGAACCTAGTAACCGGGGGCATTCGCGTGACCCGCTGTTTACTCTCGCGTAAAACGGCGACCTTGATTCGGACATGCGGAAATTATATATTCGAGTTGTTTCTCCGCTGTAGACGGAACTTAGTAACTAGAAGCATCCATGTGCCCCATGAGTGTCTTTTACGTCAAACGGTTTCCTAATACATGAGAATGGAAGTTCCACCCTAGGATTACCCCGATGAAACATCCCGAGATCCTAACCTAGTGGTCAACTCGAATCAAATTCTTGAACATATATATAAGGGAATACTGCCCGAGGTTTATTTCTTATGAAACTCGTGAAAATTGTGCCACTAGACTGTGTAACGGGACGATCTAGCTTGTTCATTTTAGCCTTTCATATTGACGATCGATTTGACTCACGTTTTGTTAATCTTTGAGCTGGATTTTCTTCATGAACGAATGATTAGGACTGAACTTGACTACTTTGCGGAATCATTATTCTGAGTGCAGCTCGCTTTTACGACACTCAGATTATTTAGAGAGAATTACAGGATAGTATTGATTAGGTTGAACACTATGAGTTGCACGATGATTCACGACATTCTTTTTCTTTTCTTTTTGTTGTTCGGGACGAACAAGGCTTAAGTTTGGGGGGGTTTGATAAGTGGTAATTTTACCACTTATTTCTAGGATTTTATACTAGGTTTTTATCTCGTTTCGTGATTAATGTGCTCGTATTTGGCTTATTTATGATTAGTCGAGCCGTATTACGCGTTTGGGTTGGTTTTAGTGTGTTTGCAGGTTTTTAGAGCCAAAAGGACCCAAAACGAGACAAAGGACCGAGAGTCGAGTCAAACGGACGGAAGAAACGATTTTTGCAAGAGACAGACCACCCTATCGGCCCAGCCTATCGGCCGATAGGTGCGTCCGAAAGGTGTTCCTGCCCTATCGAGTGAAGTCGACCGACGAACCAACTATCGGGCAAGCTATCGACCGATAGGCCAGGCCGATAGGCTGCTACGCGGGCTCTCGTGTTTTGACGGATTTTGACTCTTTTGGATAGATTTTGTTTCCTAGATTAGGGCTAATCGGGAGTTTAACCCCCTTAGGCTATATAAACCTCCTTTTAGACCTAGTTTTACTATCTTTGATCATTCTTTTTCATCTTTTATCATCTTTTGCAATCTTTTACATATTTTGGCAAGATTAATTCTTGGGATACAAGAACTTTTTGGAGGCAGCAATTATTATTGTTTTTCGGAGATTGAAGACTCGGAGTTCATCCGTAAGGGTTGTAATATCTCTTTTCATATTAATAATATGCATTCTTCATCTATTTCTTGTTTAATTTCAATTATGTCTGGCTAAATTCATTGATTGATTCTAGGGTTAGTAAATTTAATTGATGTTCACATGATGTTCCTTTGATTACCTTTTTACCTTTCATCCTAGACTTGTGATCAAGATGTGTCAAATCTCATGCTAGATTAAAGGGCCCTTAATCGATGCATGTTAGCTAATTGATTTTGCCCGGAAGGATTAATTAATTAGTGGAAATACTTGATACACAATATGATTTAATCTTAAGACCTAAGTGGAGTAAGATAAATCATAGATAAATAAGTTGGCGCTTTTTAAGTGATTTAAATTCTTTGAGCCTTAGCGGGAAAAATGGTTTAAAATTAACTATCTTTCTAGGTTGCCTTGATCGGAATTCTAGATCGGCTGGGTGATTATTTCTAGGATTGAATTAAAATTTGGGGAAAATGAATCAAGTGAATGGATTGTGTGAACTCAATTAGATGATACTACCCTAGGATCAATTAGCTTTCAACTTGTGATTTTATCTTGCTAATTTGTTTATTTGCTTGATTTAGATAATTCAACTTTTATTTAATTTTTATTTTTCGATTTTTAAAGTTAGATAATTAGAATCAAAACAAACTTTCGGATTCCTAAATAGCAGTCAAATTTTGAGTAGAGTTACTTCCTTTATTTTCGACACATCAATTCCCTTGGGTTCGACACCTTGGAATTTCTTCGAGGTTTTACAAATTTTAAAATTGATCGGATTTGAAAACCATACTACGCGAATTCTAGCGATCAACGCTAAGCTATGTAGATTAACGTGCGCTATCGGTCATAAGTTAACGTACGCTACGCTTGGAACATAACGTGCATTATATCATCAGACGAGTCAATCGACTGATCAGTGAGGTACTGACAGTGCATGGTTAGCGTACGCTAGACCTCGTTTAATTGCGTGCGCTAACGAGTAGCCTTAACGTACGCTACATAGGATACGTAGCGTGCGTTAAGCAAGCCAGGCAGATTACATTTTATGAACTTTCAACCGTAATTTGGATTGTTAGATGTTCGCACGACATGAGATGAACTCTATATTATTTATTTTGTTTAAGGTTCGAGCTTGCTACGTGGTTGATCGAAGGGGCGACCTTCGAGTGTTTCATTTTTCGTGGAAGTATTGTTCTTGTCTTCGAATCGAGGCAAGTACCTTAACTGTTTTATGTATTGATGTTATACATATTATTGTACATGTAAGTCGTTGTTGTATGTCCACCTCGTGTTGGTCCGACGGGATCATCGGGGGATCTATGCTAGCGTGCGCTGGATCATCGGATGGGTTTTTCCACCTCAGGTTGGTTTGACGGAATCATCGGGGGGTCTAGGCAGTGAACACTGGATCATTGGAATTACCATATGTATGTTGTGATATCATGTTGTGATTATCATGTGTGTATGTTGTTATTTAAGTTTCTCGCAGGAGAAGACTCTTTTGGTTCTTTGTCATTTATGTTATTATTATTCTTCGTGAGATGTTGAATAATATGTTGTGGTACTTGTACTAGTATCGTTGTGCTAACCCCTTCCACTACAAAAAAAACAGTTTTTACCGACGCCAAACGTCGTTGGTAAAACAGAAAATGGCGTCGGTAAAAAAATTACCGATGCCATTACCGACGGAAATCCGCCGTAGGAAAAACGCACGATGGTAATTTTTTACCGACGCCGCCATTTTTGGCGTCGTTAAATTAAAAAAAGAAATTTAAAAAAGTTAGGTCAGGAATTAGGCGGGTCACGTCCGGGCTCAGGCGGGGCTCAGGCGGGTTATGTCCGGAATCGGGCGGGGGTCAGGTTCGGTCAGGTCCAGGTCCGGGCGGGTCGGGTCCGGGTCCAGGCGTGTCAGGTTCGGGCTCCATTCAATTTCAAATGCTTGAGAAAGATTTTGGTTTATAAACCACATAAAACACTACTGTTTTTTCGATGTGGGATAGTGTAAAAAATTTACCGACGCCGAAATGGCGTCGGTAATGGCGTAAACGGCGTCGTTAAATTAAAAAAAATAAAAAATAAATTACCAACGCCAAAGTGGCGTCGGTAAAGGCGTCGGTAAATGGCGTCGGTAATTGTGAAAAAACAAAAAACAAAGATAATAATAAAAATTTACCAACGCCGAAGTGGCGTCGATAAGGTCGTCGGTAAATGGCGTCGGTCAACGACGTCGTTAATTATGAAAAAAAAATAAGTCTACGAACCAGTCGTCGGCAATGACGTCGGTAAATCAATTAAATAACGGGCGTCGGTAATAACGTCGGTAAATTATAAGTTTAACAACGGCGGGTACGGGCTTCGGTAAATGGCGTCGGTAAAAACTGTTTTTTTTGTAGTATTCGGGGGTGAACATTTGTTTATGTTCAGGATCCAGGAGAGCGGGGAAACAACCACTGGAGTTGCATGATGACGAGGGGGCAGAATGATGTTCCGGCCGGGTTTATTTGTTTGTTGTTTGTATCGTTTTAATAAGTACTCGAGTGCGTCGTCGTTTGTGATGATTTGGATTTAGTGATATATTGATACTTTTCCTTTGGACATTTGTATCTCAGTATTGGTCAGAACAGTTGTATTTTATTTCAGTTACCTTCATACGTTGGTACCTGTTATTGTCTTTTCGTTTCTTCAGCCTTGTAAATCCCTATGTAAAGGATTTACGGCGTTGTAATATTCCTGAATATATCGGGGGTGTTACAGGATGGCAATGGGTGGGTCGGGGCCGGGTATTGCCTATCCAGACCCGGACCCGCAGTTAAAAACTGGCCCCAGACCCGCCCCAGACCCGCCCCGCTCGGTTCTGGGTACCCAGTGGGTACCCGCGGATTATTTTTTTTCTCGGATTAATATAATATATATATATATATATAATATTACTAATTTAAATTTATTACTAGTTTAATATATATATATATATATAATATTACTAATTTAATTACTATATATATATTTAATTTATTAAGTATTAATATTATATATATATATATCGGGGCGGGTACCCCATAAACCAGAACCGAACCGAACCCGAACTTATTTTTCTCTACCCGCCCCAGACTCTGACTCGAAATTGAATTTTGTTACCCGAATTGAACCCATTCGGATAAAAACCCACGGGTACCCGGGATAGGTACTCATTCCCGGCCGCTTTCAGGTTTTGATTGAGCAGCTAGGTATTGCATCTTCACGTTTCCGCCAGTTTTGCCATCCCTAGGTGGGAGGTCCCGAACTGCAAATACACAGAATAGCTGGTGGTGCGACAAATAGCCTTTTGGTCCCCACTAGGGGTGTATTTCGAATCGAACAAACCGAACGGTGACTTTAACGAACGTTCGTTCGTTAAGAATTCGGTTCGTTCGGTTCGTGTTCGATAAAATTGCAAATCACTTGTTCGTGTTCGGTGTTGACGTCTGATTTGGTCAACGTCATGTGTGCTGATCTAGGCGAGTGAATCGAAGCCACGTAGAAAACAATAAATAAGATGAAAAAGGATTTGATCACTAAGTTTTATTAATGACCTTAATATAGAGTAGAGCCAAGCATAATATTTTTATGCCGGTCTATCTTTTTGCTTGCTAATTACAAGTCTTATCTTTTTTCTCAATCAATACGAATTCTCTCTTTTTTCTCTCTTTATCATAAATGCTAAAAATCCCAAGATCTTCTTTCACTGTACATTCCTTCTATATATAGACAATATGGGCCAGTCGGGAGAAGACAGCTGGCGAATGTTTGGGGAATATGCCCAAAACACTTGTCAGTCTGCAAATATGCCTTGGACACGTGGCGACCTCTAAGGATTGCCTTGGGAAGGGGCATGACTGCATGCGTTAATTGGCATGCGGGCCTGTCTCACATGCTTCTGACGGTGCTTATCCGCTGGGGTCGGTCCTCGGGTCTCCCGCCATTCAGGTCGGCCTTGTTGTAATCTTGAATCGGAGCATTTTTATCTTCTCTCTGCTCGGCCCTCCCGGGTCGGATATCGGGTCGGCTCTGACGTCTCTGCCCGGTCCGGTTCTAAAGAGCCCGGGAGAAAATCGGGTTTGCGCCCGGTCCGGCTTCAGGCTCTGCTCGGCCGGTTCAGCTGCCTTGAGTGCCTACGTGGATTCCAAGGTGGATGGGCTGCCAACAAGGGTCCCCGAGTCCAGGGCCGTGCCGGGTTGGCCGGGGCTGGGGTCGTTTCATGTTGAGGCCGATCCGGCTTGTGGGAGGATAAGATCTCTCGAAGGGACGCCTCTTCGAGAGTTGCGTCGATTTGATTTTAGGGTCATTAAGTGTCATTATGAGGGGGACGCGTGGCATAATCTGATTTGATTCGAATTTCGCGACGGTTCAGTAGGAATCGTCGCTCCACGCGTCTCGCATTTAATGCCCTTTTCCTCTTATAAATATAGAATGCCTTCTTCTTCATTATTTCCTTCGCCATTTTTGTGTCTTATTGCAGAGGAGAGAGAGAATTTTCTGGCGATCTTTTCCCGATTTTTACAGAGACTTTCCCGGTAAGCTCTTTTTCCCCCCTTTTTTCATTTAAGATGTCGGAGCTGAGGGGCGAGACAGAGGCGGAGTTGACCGTGTCGCCGGACCGCACGGGTGTGGCAGATCTGTCGGTAGGCGGAGTTCCTGTCGACTGGAGTGTCGAGGAAGAATAAGACGAAGTCGCCGGAATCTGGAGAGGTGGAGATGGCGGTGCCGTTGACGGCCGTCGGAGGGACTCAGGCGGAAGAAAGAGTCGAGTCGGTGGTGGCTTGGACTCAGCCTCGGCCGTCCCCTTTTGTGGATGCGGAGTGGGATTCGGCCTCGATTCACAGCACTGTTACAGAAGAGCAATTAGCGGCTTGGCGGCTGCGATTTAAGATCCCGGCGAGGGTGCGGATGTTCATTCCGAATCCCGAGGAGAGGCCTCACACCCCGCCCGTCGGTTGTACGGCGGTGTACTACCGCTCTCTGCTGGCCGAGCTCAGGTTTTCGCTCCCGTTAGCCTTCTCCCGGTGGCTAAGGCAGTGGGGCCTTCGTGTCCCCCAAATCCATCCGAATTCCTGGGCTCGGGTGCTGGGTCTTTTCATTCTTTTCAACCAGCACGGCTGGCCCGAGCCCAGCTTTGAGGAGTTCAACAGCCTCTTTCTATGGAGGTCGGTCGGCAGATCCGGCTCCGGCTGGTTTTACCTGACGGCCCGGCATGCCATGCATAAGGAATTAGTGGGTGTGCCTGAGACCATCCATAGCTGGAAGGAATAGTGGTTCTTCATAGGGGGACCGTGGAGGAGCTCGGTGGATGAGTGGGAGCCTGGTGTGATAGATGCCGAGCTTCGGGTCCCAGAGCACTTTACGGCCAAAATGAGTAAGTGTCGTACTTCGTATTCCTGTTTCTTTTTTGTCTAACGCTCATCATTTATTGCATGTGTAGAACGCATCCCGGCGCAAGAGACCTCTTCCGAGTTCGACGACCGGGTTGAACAGCTTTTGGATCTTCCTCTTGAGCAAAGGAAGTCGCATCTTTTGGTTACCGAGGAAAACCTTGGAGCGGCCGGACTTAGATCAACCGATCCGAGTATAATGTCTTCATCAGGTATCCACCTTTTCTCTTTTTTTTTGACATGTCTTCTCTTTCCAGCTCCTAGGGCCAATACTTCGTCCGGGCGGAAAGAGACGCCCGCGCATCACGTGGTGAGGCTGGCAGCTGAGGCCGCCGAGCGGAGGGAGCGGGCTGGCAAGCGGAAGAGGGTGGAGGCCGAGCCTAAGGACAGTGCGACCAAGGCGGAGGGCTCGTCTGTTCCTGAAGTTGTCGTATCCGCCCCGAACCCTGTCCGGATGGGTCGTGTGACCAGTGAGGAGCCCGTAATCGATTTGGAGGGCTATTATCTCCCGGTTAACAAGGACCAGGTGGAACCGTGCGACCAGATGAAGGGGAGACGGCCGCGCTAGTTTCTTGACTACATCCGGGCAGCTACCCCGACCGCTGAGATGCTCAACCGGGTTCCTCCTGCGGTGGCCGTGTCCAGTCATATTCCCATCAGGGGTTGGACACCCAAGTTGGAGATGATGACCAATGATATGGATCCGGCTGAGCAGATCTGGCCGTGCTATGTGCACCTATGTGAAGGCCACCAACGAGCTTCTGGCCTTGGTTGAGAAGTATAAGAAGGCGGAGGCCGATCTCAAGGCCTTGCAGGAGGAGCACCACCTCTGTCCTTCATTGATCAAGTCTCTGGAGGAGGAGATAACCTCCATGAAGGGTGATATGGAGATCCTGGACAGTCAGGCCCTCCAGGCCGATATATGGAAGGTGAAGGCCGAAGAGATGACAGCGGCGGCCGAGCAGGCGCATAAGCAGTGGTTGGATACCCGGGCTGAGCACGAGTCTTACTTGAAGGAAACCAAGGCCCAGGTTGAAAACCTGACCGAGCGTATTAGCACCTGCGAGGCTTCGAGCTATGCCAAGGGTCTTGCCGAAGGGGCGGAGACCTTCAAGGAGACACCTGCGTTCGAGGAGCTGATAAATCTGAATTATGTCTCCACCTGTTACGAGATATTAGATCTCATGAAGGGTGGGAAGACCGTTCAGGAGATCGAGGCCTATATAGCATCTCAGGCGACCGATCTGCATGTTGACATCCATGGAGCCGATGAGCCAAAGGTCGCTGAGGTTGAAGATGCCGGGCTGGCTCCGCATGGCGAAGGTGAGGGACAGTCCTTTCAAGCGGCCGACCAGGAGGGTGGGGCCGAGTAGTTTCCTTAGATTTCGCTTCCCGCATGGCCTGCGTGCCAGTCTTTGCTTTTCTTTTGTTTTATTTCATGTAAGGCCTGCGTGCCAATCCGTCTTGGTTTTCTGTTGTCACCATGTGTACTTTGCAAAAATGATTTAATTGAATAAAATCTTCCTTGTAGCATCTGTTGTTGCTCTTTAGATGTTTGGGTCCAGTTGGTTGGGCCGTTGCCCTTCTATCATGTTCATCACTTGTTGATTGTGTCGAGGCGAGCTCGGTCTTATAGTGCCGGATGAGCCGGTATTATGAGGTGCTGAGGCGAGCTCGGTCTTATAGTGACGGATGAGCCGGTCTTATGAGATGCCGAGGCAAGCTCGGTCTTATAGTGCTGGATGAGCCGGTCTTATGAGGTACCGAGGCGAGATCGGTCTTATAGTGCCGGATGAGCCGGTCTTATGAGGTGCCGAGGCGAGCTCAGTCTTATAGTGCCGGATGATCCGGTCTTATGAAGTGCCGAGGCGAGCTCGGTCTTATAGTGCCGGATGAGCCGGTCTTATGAGGTGCCGAGGCGAGCTCGGTCTTATAGTGCCGGATGAGCCGGTCTTATGAGGTGCCGAGGCGAGCTCGGTCTTATAGTGTCGGATGAGCCGGTCTTATGAGGTGCCGAGACGAGCTCGGTCTTATAGTGCCGGATGAGCCGGTCTTATGAGGTGCCGAGGCGAGCTCGGTCTTATAGTGCCGGATGAGCCGGTCTTATGAGGTGCCGAGGCGAGCTCGGTCTTATAGTGCCGGATGAGCCGGTCTTATGAGGTGCCGAGGCGAGCTCGGTCTTATAGTGCCGGATGAGCCGGTCTTATGAGGTGCCGAGGCGAGCTCGGTCTTATAGTGCCGGATGAGTTGGTATTGTGATGTGCCGAGACGAGCTCGGTCTTATAGTACCGGATGAGCCGGTCTTATGAGGTGCACCAATATTAAAAAATGGAATAACGTCAAATTTTATTGATAATACCTCTTTAAATACATAGCATTTCATGGGTAAGTTAATCTTTGGCCGTTCAGATATTCCAGCTGGTAGGCTCCAATCTGAAGGACTTCACTAACTTTATATGGTCCTTCCCATTTGGGCTTGAGTGGTCCGGGATCTGGGCCCAATACCCGTTTAAGGACGAGGTCACCGACCTGGAAGCTTCTAGGGTGAACCTTGGAGTTATAATATTTTTCACTCCTTCTTTTGTAGACGGCGTTTCGCATTTCCGCCTGAGCTCGTTTTTCGGCAAGGAGGTCCAGGTTCACTTGGAGGGCCAAGTCGTTATCTTGCTCTTCAAAATGGGCTACTCGGTAGGTAGGTGCTCTGATTTCAACCGGGATGACGGCTTCAGAGCCGAAAGCCAAGGAGAAAGGCGTTTCTTCGGTGGCGGATCTATGTATTGTTCTGTAGGCCCATAAGGTTCCGGGGAGCTCCTCGGGCCAGGAACCCTTGAGTTCCTCGAGGCGTGTCTTGAGATGTTGTTTCAGGATATTGTTGACCGCCTCGACCTGCCCGTTGGATTGTGGATAGTAAGGCGTGGAAAAGTTATTTCGTATTTAGAGGCCGTCGCAGAAGGCTCGAAACTTCTTATTGTCAAATTGTTTGGCATTATCAGAGACAATAGATTGAGGGATCCCGAACCGGCATATGAGTGACTTCCATATAAAATCAACTATCTTCTGTTCGGTTGTTCGTGCCACAGGCTCGGTCTCTGCCCATTTTGTAAAATAATCGACTGCGACGATGGCGTATTGTACTCCTCCCCGTCCTTTAGGTAGAGGACCGATCAAGTCGATTCCCCACTTGGCGAATGGTCATGGGCAATATACGGAAGTGAGAGTTTCCGGCGAGGACCGGATCTGCAGAGCGAAGATTTGGCACCGGACGCACTTCCGTACGAGCGTGATGGCATCTTTTTTGAGATTGGGCCAATAATAGCCTTGCCGGATCAATTTATAGGCCAATGCCTGGCCGCCGGAATGATTACCGCATATACCCTTGTGCACCTCCGTGAGGGCATATTCTGCTTCTGATTCGGACAGGCATTTCAGCAGTGGAACCGAATATCCTATTTTGTATAAGGTTCCATCCATGATGGTGAACCGGGCGGACTGAGTTCGTAATGATCTCGCTTGGGCTTGGTCCTCGGGTAAAATGCCGCTTTGAAGATATCAGACATAGTCGCATCCACCCTTGCGGTTATATGATCGTCACCGCCGGACTTCGGCCATTTCCAGGACTGATGAGGCATGACACCCTATGCTGACCTCATCCATATGTTCGGATCCGGAGCTAGATGCGAGTTTGGCCAAAGAGTCGGCTTGGATGTTCTCAGTTCTGGGAATATGTTGTATTGTTCCCCGAAAATCTTGCAGCCGGGCCCGTGCCAGGCTGAGGTACTTAACCAGTTTGGGCTCTTTGGCTTCGTATTCGCTGTTGATCTGGTTTACCACTAATTGAGAATCACTCAAGATTGTGAGGCGGGCAGGGCCGAGGGAGGTCGCCATTTCTAGACCGGCCAAGAGAGCTTCATATTCTGCCTCATTGTTGGTGGTCGGGAAATCTAAGCGAATAGCCGAGCAGAACAGACGTTGGTCGGGACTGACGAGGACTATCCCTGCACCTGATCGGTCGGCAATTGAGGACCCATCTAGATAGAGTGACCACTCTTTTGATCGGTCGTCCTCTTGTGCGATTGCTGGTGTGAACTCTGCAATGAAGTCCGCCAGGGCTTGTCCCTTTATGGCAGTGCGCGATTCATAAGTTATGTCACACTGTTCGAGTTCGACGGCCCATTTGACCATCCGGCCGGAAACGTAGGTCGGTGCATGACTTGCTTTAAAGGGTAGTTTGTTAAGACGACTACCTGATGTTCCAAAAAGTAGGGTCTTAACTTCCGGGATGCTATTACGAGCGCATAGGCCAGTTTTTCCATTGGGGCATATCTGAGCTCGGCATCATGAAGGGCCTGACTAACATAGTAGACCGGATGTTGCACTGCATTCTCCGTTCGAATCAGAGCGGTGCTGATCGCCGAGTTGGAGACCGCGAGATATAAGCTGAGAAGTTCCCCTCGGGTCGGTCGCTGCAAGGTCGGGGCTTCTGCTAGGACTTTCTTGATAGCTTCGAAGGCTCTTTGGCAAGGTTCTGTCCACTGAAAATCCTTGTTCTTTTTTATCGCCTCAAAGAAAGGTTTGCATTTATCAGTTGAGCGAGAGATAAAGCGACTTAGCGCGGCTAGTCAGCCAGTTAGGCTTTGCACCTTCTTGACCGAATTTGGAGGAACAAGTTCGGTCACTGCCGTAATTTTATCGGGGTTGGCTTCAATCCCTCTTTGGCTCACCATGTAGCCGAGGAATTTTCCAGAACCTACCCCAAATGAACATTTCTTCGGATTTAACTTCATCTTATACTCTCGCAAAATAGCAAACATTTTATTGAGGTCATGTACATGATCGGCCGAGCGCAAAGATTTTACTAACATATCATGTACATATACCTCCATTGTATGGCCTATCAACCTATTGAACATTTTATTTACCAGGCGTTGATATGTCGCGCCGGCATTCTTGAGCCCGAAAGGCATCATCCGATAACAGTATAGGCCGCGGGCCGAGTAGAAGGAGGTGTTTTCTTCATCAGCGGGATGCATTGGGATCTGGTTGTATCCGGAATATGCATCCATAAATCTCATTAGCTCATGCCCGGTCGTTGCATCCACCATGTAGTCGATATGGGGGAGGGGGTAGCAATCTTTCGGGCAGGCTTTGTTCAGGTTGGAGAAGTCAATGCAGAGCCTCCATAGCCTGGTCGGCTTTTTTACCAAGACCGGGTTGGCTACCCAGGTCGGGTATTGGGCTTACCGAATAAACCCGTTATCGATTAGCTTTTCTACATCCTCTTCCAGCCCCTTCTGTCGTTCCGGCCCCATTTTCCTTCTTTTCTGAATAACCAGATTTGAACTGGGGTCGATATTTAGCCGGTGGCATGCAAGTTCCGGGTCAATCCCCGACATATCCGAATGGGTCCAGGCAAAGACATCCAAATTTTGTCTCAGATGGAAGATTAGCTCGTAACGGATTGGCTCTTGGAGGTTGTGGCCGATCTTTAGTCGTCGGGTTGGAGTAGATGGGTCCATGTCGACCTGGTCCAACTCTTCTGTTGGCTCAGCATGGCGAATTTTTCCTTTCGGATTTTGGTATCGCGGGTCGACAGGATCTTCTTCTAGGATCGGCTCCTTCCTGGGCCTGCGGCCCCAGTCCGCTTCCTGTTCGGTTTCCATTTCGGGGGTTTGCGCGACCCCGGGACCTTCGGTCTCCTGTTCAAGTAGGGTGTTTCCTGCCAGCTGTTCGGAGCTGGTGGCCCCCATTTCTTCCGACAAATTTTCCGGGATGCCCTCTGCGGCGTTGATTTCGCGAGCCCGGATGCTGAGGTTGCATTCCCGGGCGGCCCTTTGATCCCCCATATGCACCCGACGCCGTCTGGGGTGGGAAACTTCATGCACAGGTGATACGTGGACTGAGTGGCCCTCAGCCTTGACATCACAGGTCGACCTATGATGGCGTTATAGTCACTGTGCACATCGATGATCTTGAAGGTAGTGATCATCGTCCTTCTGATCGGCCCCTGACCAAATTCCAAGGCGAGGTCGATTTCCCCTAGGGGTGAGGTGCGGCAATTGGCAAATCCCCTAATGTCCTCGTTGCAGGGCCAGACATAAGATTGGTCTACCTTCATCATGTGAAGGGTATGAAGGTAGATGATGCTAGCATAGGCCCCGGAGTCCACCAACACCCTGTGGACCGGGATCCCCATTATGGGCAGGGCAAGGGCGTCTGAATGGGGATGGTCCAAGCCGTCTGCATCAGACTCTTCAAAAGTAACTGCCAGCTGGGGGTTTTGGGGGGCTTCTTCGGCCACTGATAGGGAACCCCTCTGCTCGGCGTTCGGTCCGTTGATAGGAGGTGGTGGCTTCTCGGATGGATGCCTTTTTCTGCTGCTTTGACCGATGATCATCGACCTCGGCGGTTCCCATAATGGTTAGAATTTCTCGGGGGGATTTGGGGGCTGGAGGCACCCGATCATTCTTGGCTCTTGTCGGGTCGGCCCGATCCTGGCGATCCCAGGGCGGGTTCCGGGTAAATCGCCTTAAGTCTGTATCGTCGCATATCGCGATCAAGGCGGCGACGAGGTCCCGGCACTGTTCGGTGTTGTGACCCGCTTATTCATGATATTTGCAAAAGCGGGTCCGGTCCATGTCCTTCTGATCCTTATAGATCGGCCGAGGAACCGGGAGCAAATTTTTGTCCTTTATTTGATCGAATATGGCCGCGGCTCCGACGGAATATATTTCAGCGAAATTAGCCATGAGCTCGGGCCTACGCTCCCGATAGCTTTGAGTCGTTGGGGTTGTCGAAGAAGAGGCGGGAGTCTTATTTTCCTGGCGGGATTCTTGACGGGCCTCTTTGTAGTCACGCCTATCTTATTTCTTCTTGTAGGACCCTTTCTGATCGGAGGGCATGACTAACACTGGTGCCGGCATAGCTTTCTCGGCAGCTATATGGGAGCTGGCGCGCTCCAAGAATTCCTGGTAGGTGTGTGGGACATTTAGGCACACCATCCAGCGAAAAAAAGAATATTTGAGGAGGCCGGCCTAGGCAATAATGGCCAGCACATCGTCCGACATGGGTTCCGTCTCTAATATCTGTTTATTGAAACGAGATATATAATCTTTAAGGGACTCGTTCGGCCCCTGTACGACGGAAGCGATGGATGAGCGCGGGGCGACTCGCACAAGGGACCCCATGAAATGGGATCGGAACGTCGCCGAGAGCTGGGCCCATGTCTGTATAGAATGGTGGGGCAGCGTCCGATACCATCTCTGGGCCCTCTCCCCCAGAGTTAAGGAGAACATTCGGCACCGGAACGCATCCTGGGACCCGTGTAGGTCCATCCAGGAATTACATAATGTCCGAGATGGGCGTTGGGGTCTGTCTCCCTGCTGTAAGGCGGAATCTGAGGAATCTTGAACTTCTCCGGGAGGGGTTCTGCCAGAACACTGGGGGCCAGGGGACTCTCCTGGCTGTTAAGCCATTCCGAACTTTGGGATGGCTGGAGTTGTTTGTTTTCGAGCTCCGTAAGGCGTTTTTTAAGAAACTCGATCTCACTCGAGTTATCGCCGGGAGTTGGAGGTAATACTTGCGTCGGATTTAGGGACTGGTGGGGAGCTTTTTCTTTACGGCTCTGACTCTGGATAGTGGGAGCCGGCGCTGCTTTTTCGATTTTCTTCCCCGCCCCAAGGCGATCAAGAACGGATGCGGGGCGCGAAAGCTTACTTTTTCGAGAGGGATGTGAGCTTTCGCCGTGGCTTTCCGCCCTTTCTCCGGCGACCCCAGAGGTTGTCCTCTTTTTGTTTCGTCCCGAGGCAGCTGGGCGGGTCGTCTGAGATTCCGCCTCGACATGGTCTTCGGGTTTTTGAAGGGTCCCGCCCCCTGTAACCCTCGCCATAAGGTCCGCCATGCCCTGGATGAAGGCGGGTTGTTTAAAGCACTCTACCACCTTACGGAGGTTTTCTTCCTCCGTCGCGGGCTGAGGGTTTTTTGAACTGTCGTGAGACATCTCCGGTGAGCAGTATATTTTTATCGAAGGTTTGCCCTTCTTCTAGCGCCAATCTGTTGACGTCTGATTTGGTCAACGTCACGTGTGCTGATCTAGGCGAGTGGATCGAAGCCACGTAGAAAACAATAAATAAGATGAAAAAGGATTTGATCACTAAGTTTTATTAATGACCTTAATATAGAGTAGAGCCGAGCAGAATATTTTTATGCCGGTCTATCTTTTTGCTTGCTAATTACAAGTCTTATCTTTTTTCTTAGTCATTACGAATTCTCTCTTTTTTCTCTCTTTATCATAAATGCTAAAAATCCCAAGATACTCTTTCACTGTACATTCCTTCTATATATAGACAATCTGGGCCAGTCGGGAGATGACAGCTGGCGAATATTTGGGGAATATGTCCAAAACACTTGTCAGTCTGCAAATATGCCTTGGACACGTGGCGGCCTCTAAGGATTGCCTTGGGAAGGGGCATGACTGTATGCGTTAATTGGCATGCGGGCCTGTCTCGCATACTTCTGGCGGTGCTTATCCGCTGGGGTCGGTCCTCGGGTCTCCCGCCATTCAGGTCGGCCTTGTTGTAATCTTGAATCAGAGCATTTTTATCTTCTCTCTGCTCGGCCCTCCCGGATCGGATATCGGGTCAGCTCTGACATCTCTGCCCGGTCCGGTTCTAAAGAGCCCGGGAGAAAATTGGGTTTGTGCCGGCCCGCTTCAGCTCGCTCACGGCTCACCGCTTGAGTGCCTACGTGGATTCCAAGGTGGATGGGCTGCCAACATTCGGTTCGTTAAAATTCACATATTTCGTATCCGTTTGTTAGCGTTCGATTGTTCGGTTCGTTTTGATCGTTCGTTTGTTCGTTTGTGTTCTAAAAAAAAACTAAAGTACAAGCAATAATAATTAAAAAATAAAAAGAGAAGATAGATTTAGAAATTATGGATTTTGGAATGGTAGGTTTTATTTTTATATATATATATATATATATATATATATATTTATTAATTATTGTAAAGTTATTAATTATATTTATTAATTATTGTAACATTATTAATAAATATATAAAAAATCTTTGTGCGCGAACTGTTCGCGAACTAACGAACATATATTATTTTGTTCGTGTTCGGTTTGTGTATATAACGAACATGTTCGCGAACTGTTCGAATTTAACTGAACCGAACACAAATTGAACGTTGACCGAATATTTTCACAAAATTTCCACGAACGTTCGATTTGAAATACACCCCTCCCACACCCCACCCCCAAACCCACCACCAAAATTAAATCACCGCGCATGAAGCGGTTCAACCTGGTGGCAGATTGCTACATGACGCAGTTCGAGTCCTAGCACTGATGTGGGAGTTTTATCCTCCAATGCGGGATAGCCTCGCGCCACTGCAAGATCGCTCCTCCCACCTAGTGGTAAATAGTCATGATTTAATTCCTCCACCAATCCCTGTCGGACCGGGGGTGGGGGCCCCAGGGGCGAGGGATTCCTTGCTACCACCAAAATTAAATCCTCTATTTCCGTTTGAATTTGAAAACTGAAACTACACCAAAAACAGAAAGAATTTAAAAAAAAAAAAAGAGTAAATAAATAAAAATAAGCGCCTTTCAGCACTCAGCGCGCTCCTTTCTCCAATTCAAATCCATCAACAACTTTCACATCGACACAGAAGACGGCAACAGAACCCTCTCCAGATTCCTTCACCCAAAACCACCCATTCACCAAATTTTAATCAAGAATTTTCAATCTTCTTGCTTCCCCCCCCCCCCTCCCCCATGAGCCCATTACTGTTTTTCGATTTTTTTTCGTGTTCCGTTGATTAAGCTGTCGTTTTTTTTTTGAATTTGAATTTGTGGGTTTGCTCCGAGAGAAATTCGACGATGGGTGGTGATTGTTTGGGTCAGAGTCGGTCTTTAATCGGCCACAGATCTGCGTCAAAGGTTTGAGTTTTGAGTGAAAAAAAAACACTGGATTTTGTTTCATATATTGATTGTTCTTTTGTTTTGGATTACGTTTCCATTGTCTGTACTTATTGATTGGTAGGTTTCGGTGGGAACGAAAAGGGGCATTTTTGAAGTCGAAGAAACTTCTGAGAGTTCTGAAAAAAGAACAAAAATGCGTGACCTTGAATCAGTTTTTCGCTCTGAATGTATGGATTTTGCTCTCGATTTTTTTTTAATTCTTAAATATTTTTACTTTCAGAAAATTTAATTTAAAATATTTAATAGAGTTACATTTCTTATACAAGTTGCAACATTTTATTGAGTGTTGGATTCATTTTTTTTGGTGGAATTAATGTGATTTTTTTTTTCTACAACGGAATATGAATTAATGTGATTTGCTTGTTAAGGTACCAATGTTTTAGGATAAAATGGGAAAAAGTGTTCTTGTTGTTTCATGTTTTAATATGCCCAACTGCGATGTGTAAAGATCTTGTAATCTTTACATTACCAGTATGCTGTGGATTTATTAAAAAATGCCGATGGTGGGTAGATGATCGTCCCTCTTAACTTGCTACATTATCCGATTCAGTCATTTAATTCCCATTTTCCTGTTACACTGTCTGTTATGATGTAGCTCAAGCAGTAATAGGAGGAAGCAAGACAGCTAATCAAGATACCTACTCCGATTCAAGGGAGCTTGATCTTAACATTGATGCCAACCCCACCTCCCGGAAAGCGAAAGCGTTTGATTTAGATCTAAATTCCCAAGACATCTCCAGTTCAATGAACGGCCCGTTTCTTCCCTACAAAACCAACAAACACTCAAAATCGGGAGATGATTTTGAGTGCGGAAGCTCGGTAGGCCCATTCGACCGAAAGGACTCGTTGAGAGTTTGGAAAGGATTGAAACAAAACAATTATATATCCACTCTTTACGGATCTGTGCCACCTTCGATACCAAAGCCGCGTGGGAGAAAGAGAGTCAACAATGATGCAATGAAGAAAAAAATGGAGCTCGCGAAAAAAGAACAGGTCCATAGATTCGCTAGAGTTGCTGCTCCTAGTGGTTTGCTTAACGGGCTAAATCCCGGGATTATTAATCACGTGAGAAATAGCAAACAGGTTCATTCTATTATAGAAGCTTTAGTGAGGTCCGAAAAAAATGAGAACCGGCATTCTGGAAGCAAGAAGTGTAGCCATGATGTGAATAGTTCCGGAGTTGATAGGTCTGGATTGTGTCATGGGGATGGTTCGATGGGAAGACGGCAAATGAGTAGTGATTATGGTTTGTTTGCAAATAGTGATTCGTCTACGAGGAATCTTTTTGGGAATGAAGATGATAAGCTCGGACTGAAGCTCTCGCCGTCTGTGACAGTTGGTTCCGAGAATATTAGCTGTTTATCGAATGATGAGTCGGGAAACCTTAGCAGTGTTAACTCACTTTCTGTTGAAGGTTGTTTAGTTATATTCTCTCTTTTTTTTTTTAATGACCATTTGGGCTTCTTGATGATGACTAATGCAGAATTTGAGGTGAAAAGAAAAAGAATGAAACTAATAAGCTGATTTTATTTAAATTTGCAGCTGCTAACGTGGCTTCCCAATGGCTGGAACTCCTGAATCAAGATATAAAAGGACGTCTTTCAGGTAAAAACCTCTATATCTTCTTCACAAAATAAAAGGTCCCGGCTCATGCTGAAGGCGTTTGATATAATCCTGACAGAAAAAAAAGAAAACAATTTGGTTTCAATTTGCAGCTCTAAGACGAAGTAAGAAAAGAGTCCGGGCTGTTATCACAACAGAATTACCCTTCCTAATGTCGAGAGAGTTCTCATCCAACCCGGAGAAAGATGGATGCCATTATGACCAAGCAGTTGTCGATGCACATTCCGTTAGATGGCGCACTCTTTTTGCACAGATGGATGGAGCGCTTTCTGAAGAAGAGAGCCAACTGGTGAGACGAGAGTATATGCATATTTTCGACTTTCTTTGCTTTGTTCGCATGCAAATTTAGCTTTTTATGTCTATTTACTTTTGAAAAAATATTGATAGGAGAGTTGGCTGAACCAAGTGAAGGAAATGCAGCTGCATTGTGATAAGGGTCTCCATAAAAATAGTTTATACAATTTCTCACAGCAAACAGTTCGCGTAGGAAATGATGGCAGGTATGTACTTCTGCTGACGGCCGAGATTTCTCGTATATTATAAGCTGTTGTCCTCATGTTCAATGCTTCCTGAAGCCAATTCAAAAAACGGATATTTAGATGTCCTTTTACGATTATATCTGCTTGATATTCGAAACATAAGTGTCTACATGGTTTTCTCTAATATGAGAAATATAGTATTGTAATTTATTTATTTAACTTTTTGGGAAATAATTTGTGATGCAGATCAGGGGCATCAGATAAGATAGAGAAGGATTTAGCGGTTAGGGGTGCGGCTGCTTCGATATATTCGACTTGCAACTTCTTGTTGTCAATGGGAAACTTCTAATTTGTTTTTCACAGTGACATTTGATGAATATTCAAATAGCATTATTAGCATATGCTAAAGTTTCTTTTTTAAAGTTTTAAGTCATAGTGTTTGGCTAGGTGAACTCTTCAATGACTTCTCTCTCTTATGTTGTTCTCCAAAAGAAAGCTTTGTCAATTGTTTATTTAACCATTTCCACTTCTTATGAAGTATCAATAACTGAATTTCTGTTTCTTACACTATTTTCTCTAGAATTTATTTGGATGCCCCATTCTATTTCAGTTTTTGTGTTTGGGTTGGTTTGCATCATCCATGCATGCCAAGTGCAAATGGTAGGGAATTAGATGAGGGGGTTATTGTGCCCAATAACCCTCTCAATATATGAAAATTGGCCGAATAACCTTTGCCAAATATTTCGTTTAACATTTAATGTAAAAATGATATAATGTACTTAAAGTTTGAGAGAGGGTGTGATTTTTTTAGGTAAATGATTTGTGCTAAACCGGTAAGTTGTTTAAGTAGTGACGATGAGTGTGGGGTGAAAATTAAAAGGTCAAAAATATTGATGATAAGTGTATGATGGAAATTAAGTGAAGTGGTTGTGATGGTTTGATATAGTGTTGCCACATTTTAACCGGAACCGGCGGTTCCGGCCCGGATTCAACGGTCGGCCGAAGAACCGTATCCGCACGGGCCGATTACGGGTCGAAGGTTTCGAGCCCGTGAACCGCGGGCCGAACAGCGGGCGAACCCGCGGTTCGCCCGAACCGCGATTCCACGAACCGGCGGTTTTCCGCCCAAATTTAAATATTTCCCAACTCCCCCCAATTTTATTTATAAATACCTCCCTTCTTCCACCTTTAAAATCACCCCATTATGTTAACAATATTCTAAACTCTCTTCTCTTCTACTTCTATTCTCCTCCATTCTTTAAAATTTAAATTGCACTTCTTGTTTTTGCTCTATAATTCTACTAAGTAACTAAAATTAAATACTATATACTAAGACTACTATACTATCTACTATATTATATACTAAATACTATCTACTGTAATTATAATATATACTATCTACTATATATATACTATCTACTATAATATATACTATATACTATACTATATAGTGCAACTAGAGATTTATCCGGTGTTTATTATTGTACTAGTATTAAAGTTTTAGAACATTGTATGTATATTGCTATTGTTTTAAATGCATGTAGTCATAACCAAGATTTAAGTAAAATAGCATATGAAATGGTCATTAAGTGGCTTAAATATTTTCTAGAAATTCCCGATATTTTTTTAATTGCTAAAATTTTAGATCCTACATTTAAACTAGTCGGTGTTAATCGCATGTTAGAAATTTATTATGGTGCCTTTAAGGAAATGCCTTTTTATATTCAAGCATTAGCAAATAATGAACCAATGGAATTTTACATTCCCAACGTAGATTACATTAAAGTTAGAATAGAAAGCACACTTAGGGTCTTATTAGTGAATATGATCAAAAATATACACTAGCAAACCCATCATACTCTTCAAATGTAAGCACTAGTAGTAGTTTTCAAGACCAATTTCATGTAGGCTCATTAGGAGGTACTTCTTTTATTGACAACCAATTCGCTCAAGCCGCCTATTCATTTATGCAAACACAAAGGAGTCATACTTCTAACGAATTAGATACATATTTGTCTAGTACATTTGCTTTAAAAAATGTAGGTGGTCAAAAATTCGACATCTTGAAATGGTAGTCCATGCACTAGAAGGAATATCCCATCCTCGCCACCATGACCAAGGAGTTATTCGCGGTTCCGGCCTCCACGGTCTCCGTCGAGCAAGCATTTAGCATTGATAGACTTGTCTTGGACGAAAGAAGAAGCAACATGGATCCTCGAAACATGGAGGCCACCATGTTGCTTGATGATTGGTCCAAAGCCGAGTTGCGCGCTCAAGAGAACCAATGGGATCAAGCCAACGAGAGCCCAAACAATTCATACACCGAGTCCGAAAGATCTGACGCCGAGGCCTACGACTAGGTGAGTTAAGGTAAGAGAACTACGTGGGCTTTGATTCTTCATTATTCAATGAAGATACGTAGGCCACTCAATTTTAATATTCGTCTCAACTAGCATTTTATAAAAATTATAAAAACATTTCAAATTTTTATTTAAAAAAAATCAAATTTTTATTTCAAAAAAAAACATTTCAAATTTTTATTTTAATAAAAACATTTCAATTTTTTATTTAAAAAAAATCATTTCAAATTTTTATTTTAAAAAAACATTTCAAAAAAATAACATTTCAAGCTAGTTGAGACGGATTAAATATTAAAATTGAGTTTAAGCCCTTTATTTATTCATTCTTTTTCCTTTTGTAAAAAAAGATTGTATCATTGTAACATTGTAACATTTCTTTTATTAGTTTAGTTAGTAATTAGTTAGTTTACTTATTCAATTTTAAAGATTGTATCATAATTGTAACATTTCTTCTATATAGTGAATTAGTTAGTATTAGTTAGTTTACTTATTCAATTTTAAAGATTGTATCATTGTAATATTTCTTTTGTACATAGATAGAATCATAGAAATCAATGAAGATATCAATTTTTATGCATTATTTTGATTGTAAATGTTTTAGAACTATTTTTACTTTATTGCATTTCAAGTTTTCAATATTTCAAATTTTCAACACAAGTAATTTAATTTAAAAAAAAGTCATAAAAAATATTACAAGTTACTATAAATTATATAAAAAATACACAACATAAAGAATTTCTAAATTTCTAAATTATTTAATAACTTATTATATTTTTATTAAATTAACTTAAGTAATTTCAAAGTTTCAACACTTGTGGCAACACTAGTTTGATATGAGTGTAAATGGCACAAACTTGACAAAGCGGGACGACGGCGAAGTTTATCCACAAAACCTCAAGAAATACAAATGAATAAGTTCACATTACCAACAACCCAACCATGCATCACCAAAAACCTCAAGAAATACACATGAATAAGTTCACATTACCAACAACCCAACCATGCATCACCAAGGCCGCTACTAATGATCTTCGTTCATCTATTTAATTAAGATCTATAGATCAAACCAAATTTATTTTTATTTCTTGACTTAAATTGCTTTGCGCTGGAGCCATTCATATATATAAAACTGAAATCCCCCCCCCCCCCCCTTTTTTTTTTATAGATTTTCGGTTAAATTTCAAATTTATTTTGTGTTCTTGTTCTATGTTAGGGGATTTTTACTTTATTTAATAATATTTAGACTTGTGAGGCTAATATGCAAGAAACTTTTTTGGGTGTAAACCCTAAGCCCAGTGTACTAAATATTTGAATTATGAGCTATTTTGTCAGAAATATAGTTTTATCACGTCCAAAAAAAAATAGTTTTATCATATATCAATTCGGAATATAGATATGTGTAGTAACCACTGACTCAGCCTTCTCAAATCGAAAAAATTAAATCATCATAAATCAAATTAAGTGAATAAAAACTTTAACTATACAATTTATATGTATGTTCTATCGATGATTCTTGGAGAAATTAATATATAAACAAATTATAACTATGATTGTAAAAGGTTTAGAAGGAATAATTTTGCAACTAAAATTTCTTTTATGATATTTAAGAATAAATAATAATAATAATAATAATTAAAAAAAAACATAAGATTGAAATAATAAATATTCTAGCTTAATAAAAGACAAATAGTTATTAGTATTACTTTTAGTAAGTAGGTTATTAATAGATTTTTAACCCAACTTGACTATGAGTTTGTGTACATATCGTGTATTGGTGTTGATGAGTCTGGTTTGAGTTTTGTTGGCACGAGTAGACCGACCGAGCAAATAATCGAGTAGGTTGGCTTGTGGTTTTTGCTTGACTACTTGTGATTCCTATTTCCACTACTTGGTCGGATCTAGAGCCGGCCCAATTATTAATGAGGTCAAAGCGAGTTCAAAAAAGAAGCCTTTAATATTTTAATAATAATATTTTATAAAGATATTACATTTTATCTAAAAAAATTTGCTCTTCTAGTAATAAAAAGTTGTGGGAAAAATTTAAATAATATACTATTTTACGAGCTTTATGTGACAAAATATCAACATTGTAGGTAAATTTTAATAATAAACTACTTTTATATATATAATTAAAAAAAAACTTGAAAGAGAATCTAATTTGCATTTTATACGAATAAAATCATTTTAATATAATTATTTAAAAAGAAAAAATAGTTTTTGGGTACTCAAAAAGAAGAAAGTTTAGAAACAAAACTAACATATATTGTCATTTTTTGTGGGGCAATGTTAATAACGAATTGTATATTTTCTTTGATAAAAAATCTCTAGTATATATTGGGCCAATAAGTAAACAAATAATTCAAAAAAAATATCAAATGTTGTTTTCAAAAATCGAACCTATGACATTGTGGAAAATGAGGCACTTGCCTCCCAACAAGATAACCTAACTTTAATCATATAATCCGAAATTTTATTTACCTCACAATTAATTTGAGGCCTTTTTTAAGGTTTACTGTTATGCCTACCAACAAGGTATCCTTTCATTTACCTCTTTATTAAAGATATGATTATCTATATTTTTAAGGTGGGTTATTATACAAACAGGTTACTAAAGTTTACCAAAAATGACAATTTTCTGACTAAAGTTTTTTTTGTTACAAAGAGGTTACTCAAGTTTTGTAACCGGTTATATAAGTTACTCTGTATGTTTTAACCTTCTACTATAGGTTAATTTTTCCGTTAATTTAAAAAATGATCCCTTAGACTAACTGTCGTTACACTGTTAGTCCTTTATCCTAACGACCGTTTATACTTAACTCAAAATTTGGTTTTCATACATTTTTGTCCGTCCTTCTTACGTTTTTTGAACTTTTTTCTCACGGGTTTTCCGTTTTCATACGTTTTTATATGTTTTCGTTCGTTTTTATACGTTTTCGCCCATTTTCTTACACTTTCATCCTTTTTTGTTACGTTTTGTCCGTTTTTCTTACGTTTTTGTATGTTTTCTTACGTTTTTATCTGCTTTTTTTTACCTTTTTTCGTTTTCAGATGTTTTTTCTCTGTTTTTCTTACGTTTTTTTCCATTTTCATACGTTTTTGTGTGTTTTTACACATTTTCACACATTTTTACACACTTTTTATACACGTTTTTATACACATTTTTACATACGTATAAAACATAACAAGTATAAAACATACAAACGTATAAAACATACAAAGGTGTAGAAAAACGTAAAACTAGTATGAAAACGTAAAAAGACCTATGAAATGTACACAAGTGTATAAATGCGCACACAAGTGTAATAAAAAAATTATGAAAACCTATGAAAACGTATGATAATATACGAAAATAGATGAAAACGTACAAAAATAGACAAAAACATACGAAACTGGATAAAAACGTACATAAACGTAAAACAATGTAAAGAAAGTACGACAAGAGAGAAAAACGTACATAAACGTATAAAAACGGATAGAAATGCATGAAAATATACAAAGACATGCGAAGGAGAAAACTTAAAATTAAAAAAAAAATAATTAAAAAAAGAAAGAAAAAAAACACGCATAGTAACTTTTTGTAAAGTTCAGTAACCTATTTAATAACCCCGTAAACTATAGTAACTTCTTTGTAATATTTAAAACTATGGTGCTGACGTGGACAAGGGGAACCGGTAATCATCCGGTTGCCCACTCTCGCAATTATATTTGTGTAAGATTTTAATCTTTGAGTAACCCAGTTGACAAACCCGTTTACTTTAGTAACCTTTTTGTAACAAAAAAATTTTAGTAAGAAAATTGTCATTTTTGGTATAATAACTCTCACAATTAATTTGAGGCCTTTTTAAGGTTTACTGTTATGCCTACCAACAAGGTATCCTTTCATTTACCTCTTTATTAAAGATATGATTATCTATATTTTTAAGGTTTACTGTTATGTTACGTTTCAAGCCAACAATATAGTATTTCTTATAGAAACTACTATTTATATAAAGAGAATTCTGTGGTACTGTTCACATCTTTAGTTATAGAAACTAATATTGTAGCCTTCTATATTTTATGGTTACACGAGACGATCTGATATTACATTTTCGGTCTGTTGTGTAGTGATTTATACGTCTGGATGGCGATCGGAATAAGTGTCGAGCGACCGAGTTCACGACCAATCAAGCTACGGCGAACTCGCCTAAGCGAAGATAACAGTCCACCTTCGAATATCTAGCGATCGACTCCCAAGGCGATCGCTTCCGGCACCTAGCGATCGACTCTGGTGCCCGACCTAGGACGACCGTCCTGTGCTACGAGCAAGGCCTTCGTCCGTCAAAGTCTACGAAGACTGGATCTCAAAGCAGCGCCAATGTGCAGATCCGCGAAAGGCGCCGCAGAACATGGATCGTTGACCACAACCTGTCACCACCTTATCACCTACCGACAGACCCGCCGAAAGGTACAAGGTGGGACCGCCCGTGACAGCGACTCAGACGCGTGCAGACTTCTCATTGGACCGCACAGCTGGCTACCAGCAACTCCTGCGGACTTTAAGGAGACCATCCCATGTGCGAAAGACGATCGCCCGCTTATTATAATACAGCAGAGGCGATCGCCCGGCATCTCCCAGTCCTATAAATAGAGAACCTCCAGCAACTGGAAAAAGGTTCGAAACTTAACTCCCTTGAGTTCCGAAATCTGCTCACGAAAACATACACTCTTTCGGGCTCTCGGCTTTCTCTCTTGAATCTACCTCAGGACTTCTCTCTCAGCACCTCTCATCCAGAAGACGGTCGGCAGAGGCAAGAACTCCTTGCAGCACAGATTCGAAGAAACCCGCAAGCCCAGGAGCTCAGACATACAGCTAATACATACCGTGAGAGACTGTCGATTTCTCTCGGTCGTCACAGCACCCCACCGTTGTTACAAGAACTTACAGAGCATCATATCTGGTTCTTCCGGCAATCTTCACGCTCAATAGCTAAGATAACCAGGGTCTTTACACTCATTGTAATTGTACTCTAACATTAATATTTGTACTCCAAAGTATTTGTATTAATAACATCTCGCGAGAGCATTCAAGCCCGGGACTAACAACCCCGGCAAATCTTGTCTTATTTACTTTCCCCACGGAAGTGTTCTCGCACTTTGTTTGCTACTCGACCATTCCAGCAATATTTATCTCCGGATAATATTTTGGGTAGCAACACGGTCCAATATAAATTAATTCATGCAAAAACCACGAACTATGCATTTAGCTCGGTTGAATCCCGATCTACTGGAAACAAAAAAAACACTACTTCTCGGTCCTCAACTAAGGTTGAATATCAAGCTCTCGCTTATTTCGCATTGAACGTCACTAAACGTATTGTTGGTAACCCATCCTACTCAGCATCCACGTGGGCACACCAGGCAGCTGAACCGGCCGAACAGAACCCGGAATCGGACCGGACAAAAAACCCGATTTCCAACCGGACTCGCTAAAAACCGGTACGGACGGTGACTCCCGGGCCGACCCGGTATCCGATCCCGGAAGGCCGAGCAGAGGAAGGACGAAAATGTCCCGGTACAAGATTTCGGCGGGGCCCGAGCAGCGGACCGGCAGCCGACTGAGCGGCGGGAACCCGAGGGCCGACCACTGTCGGATAGACATCTCGGAAGTCGGCAAATGCACCCGCATGCCAATTAACGCATGCAGTCACGCCTTCCCAAGACACTCCTTATAGGCCGCCACGTGTCCCCGATGTAAATGCAGACTGACAAGTGTTATGGGCGTATTCCCCAAACATGCGCCAGCTGTCATCTCCCCACTGGCCCAGACTGTCTATATATAGGAGAAATGTACAGTAAAAAAGGACCTTTTTGAATTCTAGGCATTAATAAGAGAGAGAAAAAAGAAGAGATAAAAGAGAGATCGAAAAAGAATAAAAAAGACTTGTAATTAACAAGCAAATTGGATAGACCGGCGCACATTATTACGTTCGGTTCTATGCTATCGAAAGGTCATTAATAAAAATTTAGTGATCAACTATCTTCCACTTTATTTGTTATTTTCTACGTGTCTTCGACCCATTTGTCCCGGTCAGTACACGTGACGTTGACCAAATCAGACGTCAACAGATTGGCGCTAGAAGGAGGGCGCTATAGATGGACCCTTCACCAGCAATGTCTCACAACAGTTCAAAAAACCCTCAGCCCGCGACGGAGGAAGAAAACCTCCTTAAAGTGGTTAAATGCTTTAAACACCCGGCCTTCCTCCAGGGCATGGCAGCCCTCATGGCGAGAGTGACAGGGGGCGGGACCCTTCAGAAACCTGAGGCTCAACCCGAGGCAGAATCTCAGACGGCCCGTCCTGCTGCCTCGGGACGAAGCGGAAAGAGCGGCCTCGAGGCCGCCGGCAAAGGCCGAGAGCCACGGTGAAAGCTCACACCCCTCCCGGAAAAGTAAGCCTTCACGCCCCGTCCGTTTTGATCGCCTCGGGCGGAAGGAAGATTGAGAAGCGGCAAGACTCCTCTTGTCAGTCGAGTCGCAAGGAAGAAAGAGCTCACCACTGTCCCCAAATCCAGCGCAAATATTGCCTCCCACTCCGGGCGACAATTCAAGCGAGATCGAGTTCCTAAAAAGCGCCTTACGGAACTCGAAAATAAACAACTCCCGCCATCCCAAAGCTCGGAAGGGCTCAACGGCCGAGAGAGTCCCCTGCCCCCAGCGTTTTGGCGGAACCTCTCCCGGAGAAGTTCAAAATTCCGCAAATTCCGCCATATAACGGAGAAATGCACTTAACGCCCATCCGGGACATTATAATTCTTGGATGGATGCATGGGTCGCGGGACGCGTTCCGATGCCGCATGTTTTCCCTAACTCTAGGGAAAGGGCCCAGAGGTGGTATCGGACGCTGCCCCGTCATTCGATTCAGACATGGGCCCAGCTTTCGGCGACATTCCGGTCCCACTTTATGGGGTCCCTTGTGCGGGTCGCCCCACGCTCATCCATCGCTTCCGTAGTCCAGGGGCCGAACGAGTCCCTTAAAGATTATATATCCCGTTTTAATAAACGGATATTAGAGACGGAGCCCATGTCCGACGATGCGCTGCCATTATTGCCCAGCCGGCCTTCATAGGAATTCTTTTTTTTGGACGGTGTGCGAACGTCCCCCACACCTACCAGGAATTTTTGGAGCGCGCCAGCTCCCATATAGCTGCCGAGGAAGCCATGCCGGCGCCAATGTTAGTCATGCCCTCCGATCAGAAAGGATCGTATAAAAAGAAGGAAGAAAGGCGTGACTACAAAGAAGCCCGTCAAGAACCTCGATGGGAAAATAAAACCCCTGCCTCTTCCTCGACAGCTCCGGCCACTCAAAACTATCGCCGGCCCGAGCTCATGGCCAATTTCACGGAAATATATTCCATTGGAGCCACGGCGATATTCGATCAAATAAAAGGCAAAAACTTGCTCCCGGTCCCCCGGCCAATCTATAAAGATCAGAAGGACATGGACCAGACCCGCTTTTGTAAGTATCACGAGTCAGCGGGTCACAACACAGAGCAGTGTCGGGACCTCGTTGCCGCCCTGATCGCGGCATGTGATGAAACGGGCTTGAGGCGGTTTACCCGGAACCCGCCTCGGGATCGCCAGGATAGGGCCGACCCAGCGAGAGCCAAGAATGATCGGGTGCCTCCGGCCCCCAAATCCCCCCGGGAAATCCTAACGATTATGGGCACCGCCGAGGTCGATGATCTTCGGTCCAAGCGCCAGAAGAAAGCATCTATCCGAGAAGCCACCACTTCCTATCAGCGGACCGAGCGCCGAGCAGAAGGGTTTCTGTCGGTGGCCGAAGAAACCTCCAAAAACCCCCAGCTGGCGGTTACTTTCGAGGAGTCCGATGCAGGCGGCTTGGACCATCCCCATTCAGATGCACTTGTCATCACTCTGCCCATAATGGGAATCCCAGTCCACAGGGTATTGGTAGACTCCGGGGCTTATGCAAGCATCATTTACCTTCATACCCTTCGTAGGATGAAGGTAGACCAATCGTATGTCCGGCCCTGCAGCGAGGACATCCGGGGATTTGCCAACTGCCGCACCTCCCCGCTGGGGGAAATTGACCTCGCCCTGGAATTTGGCCAGGGGCCGATTAGGAGAACGATGATCACCACCTTTAAGATCATCGACGTGCACAGCGACTATAATGCCATCGTGGGCCGACCTGTGATGTCGAGGCTGAGAGCCACTCAGTCCACCTACCACCTGTGCATGAAATTCCCTACCCCGGACGGCGTCGGGGTACACAGAGGGGATCAAAGGGCGGCCCGGGAATGCAATCTCAGCATCCGGGCTCGCGAGATCAACGCCGCCGAGGCCGTCCCGGAAAATCCGCCGGAAGAAGTGGAGATTACCAACTCCGAGCAACAGGCGGGAAACACCCTGCTTGACCGGGGGCCCGACGGTCCCGGGGCCGTACAAACCCCCGGGATGGGAATCGGGCGGACGGCGGACCGCGGCCTCCTGCCCGGGAAAAAGCCGATCTTAGAGGAAGATCCCGTTGACCCGCGGTATCAAAATCCAAAAGGGAAAATCCGCCACGCTGAGCCAACAGAAGAATTGGACCTGGTCGACGTGGATTCATCCAACCCCGCCCGACGGCTAAAGATCGGCCACAACCTCCAAGAACCGATCCGCTCCGAGCTTGTCTTCCATCTGAGACAGAATTTGGATGTCTTTGCTTGGACCCATTCTGATATGCCGGGGATCGACCCGGAACTGGCCTGCCACCGACTGAACATCGACCCCAGCTCAAAACCGGTCGTCCAGAAGAGAAGAAAGATGGGGCCCGAGCGCCAGAAAGGGCTGGAAGAGGAGGTAGGAAAGCTGATTGATAACGGGTTTATTCGGGAAGCCCAGTACCCGACCTGGGTAGCCAACCCGGTTCTGGTAAAAAAGCCGACCGGGCTATGGAGGCTATGCATTGACTTCTCCAACCTGAATAAAGCCTGCCCAAAAGATAGCTACCCACTCCCCCATATCGATTACATGGTAGATGCCACGGCCGGGCACGAGCTAATGAGCTTCATGGATGCCTATTCTGGATACAACCAGATTCCGATGCACCCCGCTGATGAAGAAAATACCTCCTTCTACTCGGCCCGTGGCTTATACTGCTACCGGATGATGCCTTTCGGGCTCAAGAATGCCGGCGCAACATATCAACGCCTGGTAAATAAAATGTTCAGTGGCCTGATAGGCCATACTATGGAAGTATATGTAGATGACATGTTAGTAAAATCCACACTCGGCGGACCATGTACATGACCTCAATAAAATGTTTGCTATTTTGCGAGAGTATAAGATGAAGCTAAATCCGAAGAAATGTTCCTTCGGGGTAGGTTCTGGAAAATTCCTCGGCTACATGGTAAGCCAAAGAGGGATTGAAGCCAACCCCGATAAAATTAAGGCAGTAGCCGAGCTTGTTCCCCCAAACTCGGTCAAAAAGTGCAAAGCCTAACCGCCTTAGCCGCAGACCGAGCCGTTTCATCTCCCGCTCAACGGATAAGTGCAAACCTTTCTTTGAGGCGATAAAAAGAACAAGGATTTTCAATGGACAGAACCTTGCCAAAAAGCCTTTGAAGCTATCAAGAAAGTCTGGCGGAAGCCCCGACCCTACAGAGGCCGTCAGGGGAACTTCTTAACTTATATCTCGATCCACAGACTCCGCGATCAGCGCCGCTCTTATTCGAACGGAAAATGCGGTGCAACACCCGGTCTATTATGTGAGTCAGGCCCTTCATGATGCCGAGCTCAGATATGCCCCGATGGAAAAACTGGCCTACGCGCTCATAATGGCATCCCGGAAGTTGAGGCCCTATTTTTTGGAACACCAAGTAGTCGTCTTAACCAACTATCCATTAAAACAGGTTATGCACCGACCTGATGTTTCCGGCCGAATGGTAAAATGGGCCGTCGAACTAGGACAGTTTGACATAACTTACGAATCGCGCACTGCTATAAAGGGACAAGCCCTTGCGGACTTCATTGCAGAGTTCACGCCCGCGATTACCCCGGAGGACGACCGACCAGAAGAATGGTCACTCTATGTAGATGGGTCCTCTACCGCGGACCGATCGGGTGCGGGGATAGTCCTCGTCAGTCCCGACTGCTCGCTTTCGGCTATTCGCCTAAGTTTCCCAACCACCAATAATGAGGCAGAATACGAAGCTCTCTTGGCTGGTCTGGAAATGGCAACCTCTCTCGGCCTTGCCCGCCTCACCATCCTGAGTGATTCTCAGTTGATGGTCAACCAGATCAACGGCGAATACGAAGCCAAAGAGCCTAAACTGGTTAAGTACCTCAACCTAGCCCGAGCCTACGCAAGGTTTTCGGGGACTATACAACATATTCCCGAACGGAGAACATTCAGCCGACTCTTTGGCCAAACTTGCGTCCGATCGGGCCGAGCATATGGATGAGGTCAGCATAGGGCATCACGCCTCATCGGCCCTGGAAATGGCCGAAATCCGAGCAGCGGAGCAATCAGAACCGCGAGGGTGGATGCAGCCTATAATACAATACCTTCAAAGCGGCATTTTGCCCAAGGACCGATCTCAAGCAAGATCCTTACGAACTCGATCTGCCGGTTCACTATCGTGGATGGGGCATTGTATAAAGAGGATATTCGGTTCATTCTTGAAGTGCCTGTCCGAATCAGAAGCCGAATATGCCCTCAGGGAGGTGCACGAGGGCATATGTGGAAACCACTCCGGCGGTCAGGCATTGGCCTATAAGTTAATCCGACAAGGCTACTATTGGCCCGATCTAAAAAAAGATGCCATTGCGCTCGTGCGAAAGTGCGCCCGGTGCCAAATTTTCGCTCCACAAATCCGATCCCCCCCGGAGAACCTCACGTCTGTATATTGTCCCTGGCCGTTCGCCAAATGGGGAATAGACTTGATCGGCCCTCTACCTAGGGGACGGGAGGAGTGCAACACGCAATCGTCGCGGTCGATTATTTTACGAAATGGGCCGAGGCCGAACCAATGGCACGTCATTTAACGAGAAGATAGTTGACTTCGTGCGGAAGTCAATCATATGCCGTTCGGAATCCTCAATGCATTGTCTCGGATAATGCGAAGCAGTTTGACAACAAGAAGTTCCGATCTTTCTGCGACGGTCTCCAAGTACGAAATAACTTTTCCACGCTATACTATCCTCAATCTAACGTGCAGGTGGAGGCAGTCCACATGATCTTAAAGCAACACCTCAAAACTCGCCTAGAGGAACTCAAGGGTTCCTGGCCAGAAGAACTCCCCGGGACCCTATGGGCCTACCGAACAACGCATAGATCCGCCACAGGAGAAACGCCTTTCTCCTTGGCTTTCGGCTCTGAAGCCGTTATCCCTGTCGAAATCGGAGCACCAACCTTCCGAGTAGCACATTTTGAAGAAAAGGACAACGACTTGGCCCTCCAAGTGAACCTGGACCTCCTTGCTGAAAAACGAGCTCAGGCAGAAATGCGAAACGCTATATACAAAAGGAGGAGTGAAAAATATTACAACTCCAAGGTTCACCCGAGAAGATTCCAGGTCGGCGATCTAGTCCTCAAGAGGGTTCGGGGTCCGGATCCCGGGCCGCTGAAGCCCAAGTGGGAAGGGCCGTATAAAGTTAGCGAAGTCCTTCAGAATGGGGCCTATCGGCTGGAATATCTGAACGGCCAGAGACTAACTCACCCATGGAACGCTATGTATCTAAAAAGGTATTATCAATAAAAATTCGATATTGTTCCTTATCTCAATACTGGCACACCTCATATGACCGGCTCCTCCGGCACTACAAGACCGAGCTCGTCTCGGCACCTTAAAAGACCGGCTCCTCCGGCACCATAAGACCGAGCTCATCTCGGCACCTCAAAAGACCGGCTCCTCCGGCACCATAAGACCGAGCTCGTCTCGGCACCTCGAAAGACCGGCTCCTCCGGCACTATAAGACCGAGCTCGTCTCGGCACCTCATAAGACCGGCTCCTCCGGCACTATAAGACCGATCTCGTCTCGGCACCTTAAAAGACCGGCTCCTCCGGCACTATAAGACCGAGCTCGTCTCGGCACCTTAAAAGACCGGCTCCTCCGGCACTATAAGACCGAGCTCGTCTCGGCACCTTAAAAGACCGGCTCCTCCGGCACTATAAGACCGAGCCTGCCTCGCACCACATAAGACCGTCTCATCCGGCACTATAAGACCGAGCCCATATCGGCACGATCGACCAAGAACGATAAAAAAGCACGACGAAAACGACAAGAAAAGATCTTATTTTCATCAAGTCATTATTATTAAATACAGACAATTACAACAAACCCGAACCAGGTTGGCACGCAGGCCGGACATCAGATGAAACAAAAAGACAAAAATTGGCACGCAGCCATGCTGGAAGCAAAACCTAAAAGAAACTATTCGGCCGTCATCCCGGCCGGCCGCTGAAAAGGTGGCCCCTCGGCCGCCTCGGCTCATCGGCCCTGCAAGGTCCACATGAAGGTCGACCGCCCGAGAGGTGATGTAAGCCTCGATCTCTGAACGGTCTTCCCACCTTTCATAAGATCTAAAATCTCGAGACAAGTGGAGACGTAATTCGAGTTGATCGGCTCCTCAAAAGCAAAGGCGTCTCCTTGAAGGCCTCCGCCCCATCGGCACGGCCCTCGCATAGCTCGAAGCCTCGCAGTGTTGAGGCGCTCGGTCAGCCGCCGACACAGGCCTCGGCCTCCTTCAGATAAGCCTCGTGCTCAGCCCGGATTTCCGCGCACTGTTTCTGCGCCTGATCAACCGCATCGGTCGGCTCCTCGGCCTTGACCTCCATATGTCGGCTTGAGAGCCCGTCAAAAGCTCCATCTCGCCTCGGAGAGGTTATCTCCCCCTCGAGAGACTTGATCAAAGATGGGCACAAGTGATGCTCCTCCTGTAAAGCCTTAAGATCGGCCTCCGTCTTCTTATGCCTCTCGGACAAAGCCAGAAACTCATTCGAGGCCTTCACATAGGTGCACATGGCCCGGCCGACCAAGGCATTCCCGAACTGGATCTGCTCGGCCGGATCCATGTCGTTGGTCATCATCTCCAGCTTGGGTGTCCAACCCCGGATCGGAATATGGCTAGAAACAACACCCTGGGAGGGACCCGACCGAGCATTTCAGAGTCGGAGTCGCGGCCGGACGTAATCCAGGAACCAGCGTGGCCGCCGCCCCTTCATCTGATCACACGGCTCCACCCGCTCCTGGTTGACCGGAAGGTAGTGGCCCTCCAAGTCAATAACGGGCTCTTCCCGATCGGCCCGGGCAGGAGTCGGGGCGGACAGTATGACTTCAGGGGCCGACGAACCCTCGGCCTTATTCGCAGAAACAGGCTCCGCCCTCTTGCGCTTGACGGCCCGCTCCCTCCGATCGGCGGCCTCGGCCGCCACCTGGCCACGCCAGGCAGGCGTCTCCCTCCTACCAGATGAAGTCTTTGCCTGAGGAGCTGGAAAAGGGAGACATATCAAAAAAAAAAAAAAAAAAAAAAGGGGCGTACCTGAAAAAGACATGGTGCTCGGGTCGGTCTCTCTAAGTCCGGCCGCCCAAAGGTTCTCCTCGGACACTAAAAGGTGAGACTTCCTTTGCTCCAGAGGAAGGCCCAAAAGCTGCTCGACCCGGTCGTCGAACTCAGCAGAAGTCTCTGACGCCGGGATGCGTTCTGCACAGGCAACAAATGATGAGCGTTAGACAAAAAAGGAAACAAAAGCAAAAAATACTGCTCACCCATTTTGGCCGCAAAAAGCACAGGATTCCGCAGCTCGGCATCTATCGCCCCCGGCTCCCACTCATCCAAAGAACTCCTCCACGGCCCGCCGATGAAGAACCACTGTTCTTTCCAGCTATGAATGGTCTCGGGTACCCCCACCAGCTCCTTGTGCATAGCATGTCGGGCCGTCAAATAAAACCAGCCCGAGCCGGACCTACCAACCGACCTCCATAGATAGAGGCTGTTGAACTCCTCAAAGCTGGGCTCGGGCCAGCCATGCTGGTTAAAAAGAATAAAAAGGCCCACCACCCGGGCCCAAGAATTCGGATGAACCTGGGGGACAGCGAGGCCCCACTGCCTTAACCACCGGGAAAGAGTCAACGGGAGCGGAAACCGAAGCCCGGCCAGTAAAGAGCGGTAGTACACCGCCGTGCAACCAGTGGGCGGACTATGGGGCCTCTCCTCGGGATACGGAACAAACATCCGCACCCTCGCCGGAATTTTGAATCGCAGCCGCCAGGCCGCCAATAGTTCCTCCGTAACATTACTGGGGATCGAGGCTGAGTCCCAACTCGCCTCCACAAAAGGGGCCGGACGAGGGCGGGCCCGGGCTACCACCGGCTCGACTCTCTCCATGGAGTTTCTCCGACAAATGTCAACGGCGCCGCCATTTCCACTTCTCCAAATCCTGGCGACTTCACAAAATCATCTCCTTCCTCCTCAACACTCCAGTCGACGGGAGCTTCGCCAATCGATAAATCCGCCACACCCGTGCGGTCCGGCGACACAACCAAAACCACCCCCGTCTCATCCCTTGTCTCCGACATTTTTAATAGACGAGGAAAAAGAAGAGAAAGAAAAAAGCGAGCTTACCGAGAAGGATTGGCGAAATCGGAAGAGAAGAAAAAGTCGCCGAAAAAATTTTCTCTCTCTGCAAACACTATGTAAAAATGGCGGAAGAAACAATGAAAAAGAAGACAACCTCTATTTATAGGGAAATATAGGCAGTAAATGCCAGGCGCGTGAGGCGAGAAATTCTACTGAACCGTCGCAGGATTCGAGAACGCGTGAGCGCGCCGCCCAATATTCATGCGCCACGCGTCCTCCCACATGATGACACCTATAGACCAGGGAGGCGGTGCGACACGACTCCCGAAGAGACGTCTGTTCGAAAGATCTTATCCTCCCAACAAGACAAACCGGATCGGCCTCAACATCGAACGACTCCAGCCCCGGCCAGCTCGGCACGGCCCTGGACTCGGGGGCCCTTGTTGGTAACCCATCCTACTCAGCATCCACGTGGGCACACCAGGCAGCTGAACCGGCCGAACAGAACCCGGAATCGGACCGGACAAAAAACCCGATTTCCAACCGGACTCGCTAAAAACCGGTACGGACGGTGACTCCCGGGCCGACCCGGTATCCGATCCCGGAAGGCCGAGCAGAGGAAGGACGAAAATGTCCCGGTTCAAGATTTCGGCGGGGCCGGCCCGAACGGCGGCAGACCCGAAGCCGACCTGAGCGGCGGGGAACCCGAGGGCCGACCCTGTCGGATAGACATCTCCGGAAGTCGGCAAAACAGACCCGCATGCCAATTAACGCATGCAGTCACGCCCCTTCCCAAGACACTCCTTATAGGCCGCCACGTGTCCCCGATGTAAATGCAGACTGACAAGTGTTATGGGCGTATTCCCCAAACATGCGCCAGCTGTCATCTCCCCACTGGCCCAGACTGTCTATATATAGGAGAAATGTACAGTAAAAAAGGACCTTTTGGAATTCTAGGCATTAATAAGAGAGAGAAAAAAGAAGAGATAAAAGAGAGATCGAAAAAGAATAAAAAAGACTTGTAATTAACAAGCAAATTGGATAGACCGGCGCACATTATTACGTTCGGTTCTATGCTATCGAAAGGTCATTAATAAAAATTTAGTGATCAACTATCTTCCACTTTATTTGTTATTTTCTACGTGTCTTCGACCCATTTGTCCCGGTCAGTACACGTGACGTTGACCAAATCAGACGTCAACACGTATGTCAAGCAGCTAGCCACACTGCTGAAAATCAAATCTTTCATAAACGTAGGAAACATACCGAGATTGAATGTCATGTTGTTCGTGAAATATTGCAACGCAAACTCATTCAAACACGACATATCGCTGATATCTTCCCCAAACCATTAGGGGGTGTTAGACATATTTATTTATTTTTTCCTTTCCATGTCTCCTTTTATTATTGTAGGTATTATTTTATTTTGGGTTTCCTTGTATTGTAGGTCTTATCATTTTAATATATTTACTCTCCTCTTGCAATTTATGTATACTTGTCAACAATATTCATCAACACAAAGTCGTTTTCATTCAACTACTGTTTTTTTTTTTTGGAAGAATGTAAAATTATATTCCCACAAAAAATTGTATTACATCAAGTGCATCGTTTTTAGCTGATAGTTTTGAAAAGGAAAATTACATAAGAGCTTGATTAAGGATGAGTAAAAGACCAAAATTGGAGACCACTCTCATAACCTTTGTGGAACCGCAGAAGGTAGAGCTTGTTCCTCACAGTTTTGTCAATGAATTTGGTGAGTTGGAGACTTGGTGTAGATGGTTTTCCCTGCCTTCGAGTGTTCCGATCTCGCCACAGACTATGTAAAGAGACTTAGAAAGTGTATCGAAGAACAAATGTGCGGAGTTTGCAGGAAGATGTATCCATTAGGATGGAGAATAAGTCTTCCCAGTTGGAAGTGAAAGCATCTTGAAGAATCCCACGTGTGAGAGTTGTCCAGACCTGAGTTGAGTAGGGGCATAAGAAGAACAGATGGTTTCTAGTTTCTAATGCAGCCCCGCAGAACACACATCCGGTTTCGGCCCTGACATTCCAACATTGCATCCTGTCACCAGTGCCTAATCTGTTACGCTGCGCCAACCAAGAGAGAAAAGCGTATTTGGGAGTAGAGTTAGAGAACCACACCCCTTTATACCATTCACAAATCGGAGCAGAAGATCTCATCTGTATCCAAGTATGGTAAGATGAGAAAGTTGCTGTGAATATATCTGCTCGATGTTTCCATAAGCTTCTATCTGGTGCGATGGGGTTTAGGGTCAGGCGAAGCCGATCAATTGAGTCCTCAATACGATTTAGTATCTCCACTCGATGACGGCGTCTGCGATGAGTGGAGATTTCCGATGCTACCGTCGCATGTAGCCCAATTCCCAGGTCAATACATCCTCTCAGCCCTGTGATTTCAAGTAATCAACCTAGAGGTGACCAGCAGTCATACCAAAAAGATGTCTCTGCACCTGAATTAATCTCCATTTGGTGGAATTCCTTAGCAAGCTGTCGATATTTCAGAATTTTACGCCACATCCAAGATCCAAGACTCGTTTTTTCACTAACCGATCATAGGGAACCATTTTGAATCAAATGCTTTTTTATCCAATTGACCCACAACGATGATTTGGAGCTGAACAATCGCCATATAAGTTTGAGGATACTCACTGTATTTGTTTCGTTGAGAGGTCTTATGCCTAAGCCACCTTCACGCTTTGGTTTGCATACATCCTTCCATGCCACTTTCGCTTTCTTTGTGTTGAGCTCGGGTCCTGACCATAAAAAGCTAGACAGTAGTTTCTCTATCTCTCGGATGCAGTCTTTTGGAAGGCGAAATACCGTCAGCCAGAAGTTGGTTAAACTAGATATGACCATTTTTATCAGTTGTAATCGCCCTGCGAATGATAAGAAGCGGCCTGTCCAGGAGCTAATTCTGTTGCGAATCTTCTCAATTAGTGGTAAGTAATCTGAGGATGTCATACTCTTTGTGAGCAGGGGAAGGCCAAGATAACGAACAAGGAGAGTGCCAGGAGTGAACTGGTACTGAGCAAGGATTTCCTCTCTGATTGGACGGGTTTGACCTGCGAGAAAAATGATTGATTTCTCAACACTGATTTTTAAACCTGAAGCACCAGCAAACTGATCAAACGTCTCAACTATTCCTGCAATAGAGTGAGAGCTTCCATCAGAAAAAACCATTATGTCATCAGCAAAACAGAGGTGAGTGAGTTGTAGAGGTTTGCATCGCGGATGGTATCCAATCTTATTTTCTGAGGCCGCCTTATCTAGCATACGGGAGAGGATGTTCATGCA
Source organism: Orobanche coerulescens (assembly GCA_033398695.1). Lineage (NCBI taxonomy): Eukaryota > Viridiplantae > Streptophyta > Magnoliopsida > Lamiales > Orobanchaceae > Orobanche > Orobanche coerulescens. The sequence goes on from CM065816.1 coordinate 20,934,672, forward strand.
GATTACAAAGAGGTATGGAGACAAGAAGCAGCCTTGCCGTTGCCCGCGTTTGCTTCTAAAGAAACCAGCCAATTCCCCATTGATTTGGACAGAGAAAGAATCAGATCCAATGCATAGCTCTATCATCCGAATAAAAGGTTCTGGGAGCTCCATAGCATGAAGAATATTGATCAAAAAAGGCCACTGTACCGTGTCGAAAGCTTTGGAGATGTCAATTTGAAGAGCACATCTGCGAGATACCGATTCTTTATGGTAATCCTTGACCAATTCTCAGGCCAACAATTGATTTTCCATCATGAGGCGGTCTTTGATGAAGGCAGATTGATTAGGAGCAATTGCGGGGGGGAGAATGAGTTGTAGCCTGTTTGCCAAGATCTTGGAAATTACTTTGTAGAACACATTACAGCAGGAAATTGGTCTGTAATCCTTCATAAGGTTTGAGTCTTCTTTTTTTGGTATGAGTGCCAGTATCGTTGTATTCATACCTTTAGGCAGAAAACCTTTTGTGAAGAATGATTGAATAGCAATCACAAAATCTTTGCCGATGATTGACCAAGCTTCCTTGAAGAACTCAACTGTGAAACTGTCGGGGCCTGGCGATTTGTTACAGGGCATCGAGAACAATACTTTTTGTATTTCTGTTGCGGACACTTCAGCTAGAAGCAAAGAGCTATCTGATGTGCTACACCTGTAGTCCAGGAAGTCTTGAATTTGATCTACTCTCATTCCTTTGAAATCAGTTGGTTCGTGTGTGAGAAGGTCATAGAAGTACTGTATAGCCTCTCTCTTGATGTCTTCATGATTTTTGAAAATCGACCCATCAGACCCCTGAATCTCATGAATTAAATTTATTGCCGACCTTGCCTTCACCGCATTGTGGAAGTACTTGTTAGTTATCTCCCACCTCTAACCAGTGCAACTTAGATTTCTGTTTCAAGATGTTCTCCTCGATTTCTGCAAGAGTGTCCCAATTTCTATAAGCTAGATTTTCCTCTTCAAGAACAGCAGAGCTAGGATTAGTGAGAGTAGCTTTTTGCAGGTCACAGAGAGTTTGATGCGCTGCAGTTACCCTTTCATGGAGAGCATTCAACTTTGAACGACCTAACTCTTTGAGGATTGGCTTTAGAGATTTTAATTTCTTACCAAAGCGATAAGCTGCCGAAGTGGATAGAAACAGAGGTGTTGTGGTGTCCCAAAAAGCTTTAATTGCAGGCAGAAATTCCGGCATTCTTGTTAAAACATTGCAAAATTTGAACGGGCCTCTAGGTTTATGCGTTGTATTTCCGAATTTGAATCGGCAACGGAGATGATCAGAGCAGCCGCCTGACTCGAAGACGCTATAAGATTGTGGAAATAGCATGTTCCATGTCTGGTTTACTAAGGCCCGGTCTAGTTTTTTGCATATTAGACCCTCATTACGTTTGTTAGACCAGGTAAAAAGCGGTCCATGGAAGCTCATGTCTTGTAGGAGGCAATGGCTTACTACTGATTGAAAGTCCCGCATTCCGGTGGGAGAGACGGCTCAAGCTCAAAAAGCGAATGTTCTTCTCCTTCTAGAATTTCATTGAAGTCTCCTATAATGATCCACGCTTTGTTGTGAAACATTGGTGTATCGTGATGGTGTTTAAGATCATCCCATAATTCTTTTCTCTCTTCCACAAAATTTGATGCATACACACAAGAAACCAAAATCTCCTCTGTGCAGCCTTTAACCAAGACTGAACAGGTAAGTAACTGGCACTCTTGAAAACCGGTGTTACTTGCACATCACCGTTCCAAACCAACCAAATTCTTCCCAGCCGATTGTATTCATAGTTTGTGATTGAAGACCAACCCTTAAAAACTGATGAGATAATCTGGTTTGCTCTATCTTCCTGAACTCTCGTCTCCAATAGGCAACCAAACTGTAAAGATTCATTTCGTATCCATTCCCGTACTATCGAGTGCTTATTTGATTTATTAAATCCACGCATATTCCAAAAGAAACCCGACATTAATGAGTTATTTTGGTGTTACGTTTGTTTGAAGGGTTTGGATTTTGGTCTTTAACCTTTGAAGTACCAGACTCTGAAAGCATCCTATGAGAGCTTTTTGAAGCGCGAGGAGGCATTTCCCTGAGTGGATTTGTTTGTTCTATCCCAGCTGTATTCTGCTGCCTTGAGGCACCAATCGCATTCCTGTCTAGCTGTTTAGATTGTTCTGTTGCCTCCATAACTTTTGATTTTTCTTCGAGCTTACTATTGTCTTGTTCCTCCTCAACCTGCAGCACTGAATAGCGTGAAGGCGATAGAAGTGTGACTTCACCAAACTTTAAAGGGCTTGTATCCCTGCTTTTACATCCTTTTCCTGGGGATACTGTAGACCAGCCTTCTTGATCTTGTACAACTTCATTCAATTTTTCAGACATTGTGGAAACTGCGTTTTGTTGTTTATGCTCCTGAGATGCAGACGGGGACTCTCTAGCAGGCACTGTTTCTGTTTCAACATTGGTTTGGGCTGGTTTTGATCCACTATCGATTTGGCTTACAGCCACCTCTCCTTCTTCTAGCTCTACCGTTTGGTCTTTAACCGGTGTGGTCTGCTTCATAACACAGACATCTTCTAAATGTCCCCATTTGCCACATCGAGAACATTTAGGTGGCAGCCAAGGATATGCAAACTCTACTGTTACGAATTCTTGACCAAGCTTGAATCGGAAGGATTTGGGGAGCTCCTGGCTAAGATTCACTTCCACAAAAACCTTGGCGATGTCAAAATCTGAGCATTGTTCCGTCTCTGGATGTAGGCGGATAGGATGACCCACCGGACTTGACAGAAAGCTAATCCCATCCCATGAAAACATCGAGTGAGGAATGTTCTTAACTGTCACCCAAAGTGGCATAGTTTTGATTTCTGGCAGAGCTTCCTCAGGAATTGGTGACCATTTAGCCACAACCATAGGCTATCCTGCAATGTTCCACATACCTCTTCTGAGAATTCTGGAGCGTAATATTGTTACTATTGTTACTAGTAGAAACTAGTGTAATATAAAGGAGTTTTATAAAAATAATTCCTATGTTATTTTCTAACCCTATCATATGACCAATCTCAGCTAACGGAAGCCCAACCTAATCTCTAAATAAAAATTAAAATATAAAATTAGTATATAAATATCAAATTATTATTTTAAATTAAAATATGTAATCTTGTATACGTCAAATAACAACTAACATTGCATAACACAATAAATAAATTTTAAGATACTATATATATGTATATTTATATTTCTGTTAAACACTATTTAGTACTCCCTCCATTTTTCTGTCGTTTGACTTTTTGACACATTTTTAGGTGCTTTGATCGGATAGTTAAATTTATCATTTTTTAAATTTTATTTTTTTGAATAAAAATATACAATCTAAATTTTAATTCACAAAAAAATTATTTAAAGATAATAATTTTAACCATATGGTCAAAGTACCTAAAATTTTTTGTCAAAAAGTGAAACGACATCTAAAAAAAATGGAGGGAGTATATAAATATGATATGTATGAGCATGATAATATGTAGGTGATCATCCATTTATGGGTGTACATACTCCTTTTATTTATGGGTTATATATATATATATATATATATATATATATATATATATATATATGAGGGTGATAGAATACTATCGTCGTGAACCGCTATTGATGTCTCGGAGTTTCGTTACATTGCAATTAGCATGTAGAAAATGCTCATTCCACTTTTATTTGATTATTGCCCCTCCCACTAAACGAAGACTTCTCGAGCATCCACATTATACTCGATTTATAGTTGCAACATACTTGATAAATGCACAGTGTTTGTCACTTCAACTATGGAGTGAGATGATTTGTAATATTGTGTAATTATAGTTGATTTTTTTTAATGTGTATGTGAAAATGATGATATTATTGAATTATTTTAGTAAGTCTATTACATGTTTACTTTTTTTTTTTTTTTTTGATAACTAGGTGATCGCAGCTTAGCCGGACTAATCATAATCCCTCAATGAACTCACTCCTAACTCATTGAGAGAAGTAAATCGCGAGACGCTCGAGCAATTAGGGAGTTAATACATTTATGCAACTGCGCCTTAGGAGAAAGGCTTTCTTAGCGGTCTGTGTCTCGGAGTTAAGCCCGATTCTCGGGAGAGCAATGTGATTAGTCGGCCTCGGGTTCCCAAAAGGAAATACTCCCATGGCCGCGATGCGAGATTAAATATTGATTAGCGGTCGTTCGAGCTAGCTCCGAGGAGCTAAAGGATCATAAAGAGAAAAACTTCCTCTTTCACCTCCTTGGTGCAACATAGTTATGATACTGTTACATGTTTACTTGATGCAGCATAGTTATGATACTGTCACTCTTTTTCATTCTATTTGTCACAATATCCGTCAAGTAATTTAGGCAAAATAATTCTATTAGGGACTGAAGTTTGCTATTTTTATCACTTAAGGTACTAAAATTTTAAGTGTTTCAAACAAGGGACTAAAGTTTAATCCGTTTCACCCGTTAGAGACTCCGTTAGTTTGGTCCCGTTAAGTTTTAACGGATTGATGACATGGCCGTTAAGTGGCACGTGTCAGCATTTTATTGGTCGGTAATAATAAAATAATAATAAAATTTTTTAGATTTTTGTAATAATAATAATAAAATAATAACAAAAAAATAAAAGTCTAAAATAATATAAAAAAAATATGTATTTTTTAGAAAAATTGAAACTTTATTTTTTTAAAAAAAATCTGTAATATTAATATTAAAAATCTAATGCTTTTATTTAAACTTAAAAATAAAAATTAAAAATATAATAACAATTCAGATTTTTGTAATAGTAATAAAATAATAATAAAAATATAAAATACAAAAAAATATGAAAAATAAAAAAATTTGGAATTTTTTTTAAAAAAATGAAACTTTATTTTCTCAATTTTTAAAAAAAATCTGGAATGTCAGTACTTAAAATCAAGATGTTTTTATTTAAAATTTGATAATAAAAAATAAAAAATTAAAAAATTTGGATCTGATTTATAAACTTTTTTTTTAAATTGAGATATTATTTTTCATAAATAAATAGAAATATGGATCTAATTTTTCATAATATTAATAAATAAATATTATTTTACAAAAAAATCTATAAATCTGATATATTTTTAAAATATGATAGATTATTTCTAAAATAATTTAAAAATCTGGCTGTAATAGATATTACAAATATTTTTGATTTTTAATTTTATTTTTAACTTTAAATAAAAGCATTAGATTTTTAATATTAATATTCTAGATTTTTTTTGAAAAAAAAATAAAGTTTCAATTTTTCTAAAAAATACAAATTTTTTTATTTTTATATTTTTTTAGACTTTTATATTTTTTGTTATTATTTCATTATTATTACAAAAATCTGATTTTTTTTATTATTTTATTATTATAGACCAATAAAATGCTGGCACGTGGCACTTAATGGCCATGTCATCAATCCGTTAAAACTTAATGGGACCAAACTAACGGAGTCCCTAACGGGTGAAACAGATTAAACATTTAAGTCCTTTGTTTGAAACACATAAAACTTTAGTCCCTTAAGTGATAAAAATGGCAAACTTCAGTCCCTAGTAGAACTATTTTGCCATTAATTTATGATATTTGATTATAATGAGATATTATATTTTCATCGGGGTTAAATATAAAGGTGTCAGTAAACTCAAGGCCAAATGAAAATTTATTTTTGCACAATCACAGCAATTGAAAGAATTTTATTATCATGACCAACTTTATTACATTTATTGAAAATCCCAAAGTAGTTTTCAAGAATCAATCACATGCAATGTATTTGATCTAAAATTACTTTTGTTATGATTAATTATATCTAAAAACTAGATTCATGCATATAAAAAATTGCACCAGATTTAGTATACATGTAACATGTGTTGTAACTTGTGTACATCGTATAGAAACTCAATCATCTAAAGTTTATTGTAATTCTAAAATATAAATTCATGAACATACAACATAATATTAAATGATAGGACTTTGTGATTAACTATATATAGTAAACGATAGGATAGTACACTACAAACACACAGTATCAACTTTTTTTTACGGTATACACCAATGTCTTCGCATCATCTGAAAGGAGTGAAAAAATCATCGATCACGGATAAGATAAGGAATGCTATTTGTGAATATAAAAAGGAGAATCCAGGTGCAAGCTAGAAAGATTTACAAGCACGGGTACATCAAAAGTATGACTTGGATATCAGTCAATCAACTATATCGAACATACTCAAGAGAGCCTCAGAATACTTGTCCGACGAGAGGAAACAAAGTGATGTCAAAAAACCCAAATCGGCAAAATATCCAGAGTTGGAGAAAGTTTTGTTTGAGTGGTTTCTTCAAAGGCAAGATGAAGTTAATATGTCACGAGAAATCATTCAAGAAAAAGGAAAGGAGCTAATGCAGAAAATGTATGGGGAAATTAATTCTGATTTTAGCTTTTCTAGTGGATGGTTAGAACGTTTCAAGGCAAGATATGGAATCAAATCTTATCGACGTTTTGGTGAAAGTGGTTCAGTAATGATGGAGAACATTGAAAATGCATTGCCAGGCATACGATCAAAATTGGATCGGTTTCAGTTGAAAGATATCTATAACATTGGATGAAACGAGATTATTCTATAGACTTGAAGCTGGCCATTCACTAGCTACCAAACAGCTAGAAGGCCGCAAAAAAGATAAAGAGAGAATTACTGTAGTTGTATGTTGCAACGGTGATGGATCTAACAAAGTTTCACTTTGGATCATTGGTAAGTACGCCCATCCTAGGTGCTTTAAAAATGTGAATATAAACATTCTTAACCGTGTGTATCGATCTAAAAAGAAGGCTTGGATGAATGAGAATTTGTTACTTGGTTTGATAGCAAAATGAAGGGCAAGAAGGTACTTTTGATTGTTGACAATTGTCCTGATTCATTTTTGAATTAATAAATACTAGTTCATCTTCTACATAAAAGGGTTCCTGATTCATTTTTGCATTTTAAGGATGGTGGCAGTCATGGTTCTGAAATCATCCATACCTCCCAAATCCACCTATAATATCATTCCACCTCATTCATACTTTTTTCATACCTCCCAACCCCTTTTTAGTGGCAACCATGCCTTTTTCATACCTCCCAACTAATTTAATTTTTTTATTTTTTATTTTCATAAATTATATCAAACAATTTAATAAAAACATAAATATTTCATTAATAACTAAAAGAAAATTACATAATACCTAAAAAAAACATAATTGAAAGAAAATTACATTATTCTTAAAAAAAAGGAAATAACTAGTCATCGAGAAATGTTAAGTTTTGAGCCTCTACGTGGTCCGTAAGATCATATAGGAGACGGTAATGGATTTATTCGTCGAGTAACTCTTGTAATACACTATCGTCATAAACTGGCGCGGCCGGCGGACCCATTATATGAACCGGTGATATTGCAACTCGATCGTCTTTTAATATCATATTGTGAAATATGATACACGTATAAACGAGTTGTCGAATCTTGTCAACCGACATAGCCCGGAGAGGACGATTGAGAATCATCCATTTTGTTTTAAAACGACAAAATGCTCGCTCGACATCTTTTCTTGCAGACTCTTGTAGCTTCTTGAATCTCTTTTCCCGCGGTTCAACCGGATACTTATATGCTTTAACAAACGTTGAATACGTAGGATATATTCCATCGGTAAGATAATATCCACGTTTGTAAAACCGTCCATTTACATGAAATGAACTGTTTGCCGCCGTTCCATTTCGCTCCGCAAGATACAATGGTGACTGATTCAAAACATTGATATCGTTGTTTGCACCGGGAGGACCAAAAAACGAATGTCAAATCCACAAATCGTTTGAAGCGACGGCTTCAAGCATAATAGTTGGGTACTGATGATCACCTCGCTTATACATGCCTTTCAATTCTCTAGGACAATTTCGCCAAACAAAATTACCAAGCATTCCAGGAATGTGATGTTTTTCTTCATGGAGCTCGTATAAGCCTGCAATGTCATGGGATGTCGGCCTACGTAAGAACTCTCGACCATATAATTGAATAATCGCATGGCAAAAATAATCAAGGCATTCTCCTATAAACATAAGTTTATAATTAATAACGATAACTATAAAAAAAATATATAACGATAATTATAAAAAAAATATAACGATAACTTTAAAAAAAAATATAACGATAACTATAAAAAAAATATAACGATAACATTAAAATATATATATATATATATAACCTGACGTTCGGCGTGCCATGTTTAAATAGTCATCAAATCTATCTGGAGGTTCACCCGTTGCGAGTTGCCGAATGGCCGATGTGCATTTTTGTAACGCCGTGAAACTTTTTTTCCCCTCGCATCTAGGCCCTCTTGAAACCATTCGAAATTCGCTTCAACATCAGCAACAACTCTTAAAAACAAGCTTTTATTCATACGAAACCTGTCACGAAAAGTATTGTCGGAAAACTTTGGACGTTCAACGAATAGTCAATCATAAGGGTTTGTAAAGCTTCTTCACGAAAACGGATTACATACTCCCGAGTTTCGTCGGAGCTTACCGTGTCGTCAATTGAATCGTACACGGCTAATAAGGTTTCTAGGGTGCTACCGGATGCCAATAGTTCGGACGATTCACCGGGAATAAATATCGAGTCGGACGAAGAAGATGTGAAACCATTGTAAAAATATGTGAATTGTTTGTGTTAAGGAAATTTTTAGGATTGGTATGTGAATTTGTTTTAGTTTAGTTTAGTATATATAGGATTTTTTTTTTTTTTTTGCTTTTGGATCCCAACGGATACATGCTCCCAACGTCTATTTTTTTTTTGTTTTGTCCCAACCCCAACGGTCACTTTATCACCCAAACCTCCGAATCATTTCATGACTAGAAAACCAAACCGCTGGCCATACCGCTGAGGTGGCGGCGGTGTTCACCAGCGGTATGGCCATACCGTTGGTGATGCCGCTGTCGACGGCCACCACCCTAAGTCTAGTCAGTTCTATACAATTCTTATTTCTAGTTCCACCGTTATTGGTGAATGCATGAAATTTCTAATAAATGAAGTTTTTAGGAGAAGGAGGAATTTATATATGTTTTATATGAAAATATAAAATTCTAAAATATTTATTTATTATAATTAATTTTAAATTATTTAAACTTGGTGGTAGTATTGTTTTTCAAATGATCATGATTGTTTATTGATGTTAGATATTTGCAAGAACTGATTATAATTAAGATATTGTTTAAAAATAATAAATATATAACTTCAATAACATGTTCTGTAAAAATATATAGAATTAGTAATGATAAAAATAATATCTTAATAATAACAATAATTTACATGTCGGTTCGAATCACGAAATTCAGTTTTAATCAAAAAAAAATAGGTTTGGTCAGTGAAAATCTGTTCAATATCAATTTAAATCAGTTAAATTCATTTTTGATTATCAAGAAACTGCCTCATCACTCAATTATGGAGAAAATTATAAAATTAATCCCGTATGTGAGATCAATTGGCCAAAAAAATCCATTTGTCTCCGGCGGACCAAAAAACCCCACATCTCCCCCCTACTTTAGCCAATTTAGTCCTCCATCGCCGGCCGGAGTATTTGGCCACCGGAGCTGACGTGGACGACACGTGGCTGACACGTGGCAAAAAAAATATATATATAAACCTAGATAATATAAAAAAATTTAAAAATCTGGAATATTAAAAAATCTAAATTTAAAAAAATTTAAAAATCTAAAAAAATTTAAAAAAAAATTAAAAAATTTAAAAAAATATATAAAAACCTAAATAATATAAAAAATATATAAAAAAAATTAATTTTTAATTTAATTTAATAATAGAACCTTAGGAAATTATTTTTAATTCTGAAATATTAATATATATATATTAGAATTTTTTATTTATTCTTTAATTTTATAATTCTGAAAAGATTTTTTTCAGAAAAAAATCTTTTAATTCAAAAGATTAATTTTATAATTCTGAAAAAATCTTTTTAATTTCTGAAAAAAATTATATATTTTTTTAATTTTATAATTCAGAAAAAGAATATTTTTAATTTACAAAAGATTACGAAAAGATCGTTTTGATAATTTTCTCATTTTTTCAGAAATTAAAAAGATTTTTTTCAGAATTATAAAATTAAAAAAATAATATTTTTCAGAAATTAAAAAGATTAAAAAGATTTTTTTCAGAATTATAAAATTAATCTTTTGAATTAAAAGATTTTTTTGAAAAAAATCTTTTAATTATAAAATTAAAAATAAAATAAAAAATTCTAATATATTTTTAATAATATTTCAGAATTAAAAATAATTACCTAAGGTTCTAATTTTTTTTTAAATTTTTTTACGATTTTTCATATTCTTAAATTTTTTTAGATTTTTTGAATTTTTTTATATTATTTAGGTTTTTATATTTTTTTAAAAAAAATTTAGATTTTAAATTTTTAATTTTTTTTAAATTTAGGTTTTTGTTCCGGGAATTATTATTCCCGTGATGTGTCTTACCTAATACTGATTGTAGATACATAGATGGAAGGTTCTAGATCCTTCTAGAGGTAGTAGGATCCTATTAGATGTCTTACCTTATTTAGGAATCTTATGTATGGAAGGACTCTCATTGTAATGCCTATATAAAAGCCCCTCTATGAGTGTTATGAATGCAATTGATTGACTCGTATTTACAGTCTTTTACTTTCTCCTGAAACACGTTATCAGCACGTAGTATCTCAACTGAGTAGGAAAAATTCGTCCAAAATCCCGAAAAAAAAAGGTTGCGGCTGAAAAACCCTAATCTCCGCCGCGCCGCCACCCCCAATACGTAGCAACCCTGTAGCAAATCGTCGGAGTCCCAGTCGGGCTCTGCACCCCCGCACCAGATCCGAAGAAAAAAATATAGAAAATTCGGATTCCTTTTTCTGCAAACCGTAGCCCCCTCCCCGCCGCCGCTGTCCCTCCATCGATCCAGATACCGGTCAATCAAAATCAGAAACCCTAAGCAGATTTTCGCCCGCTGCCAGCCTGCCATCATCCTCTCGCCGCCGCCGGAATCCAGATCCATAGCAGCAACCCTAGCCGACGGCCACCTTCTGTAAGCCCCCTTGTCGTCTTCCTCGCGAGCAACCCACCGCTCGCCCCCCCACCTTCAGCTGCCGCCACACCAGATCGGCCCGTCGCGACTGGAGCTCTGTGGAACCAGACCACCACTAGACTCGCCCCCCACCTCGCGAACCAGTCTGTCACAATCTGAATCACAGCCATAGATGAACAACCTGGTTGGATTCAAGCACCTTCGTTCCCGCAAAGTGCTCTGATTATGCCTATGACCTAACCCGTCCCCAGTCCAAGTCCGACGCAATCCCGGTCGTTTTGGCCTTGTTGCCCAATCTGAAATGCTGAACCGTTGCTGCCCAGCACGACCTGCTGCTGCCCAGCTCGACCCGGATATAATGACCTGATCCGTTTCCAATTGCAGACCCAGTCCAGATTCGATATTCGTCCCAGACCGTGAAGAATCAAGACGACCAAAACGTTAATTGGAACAAAGATGGCAATTTATGAAATAAATTGACGGTATGCCTAGAAAAGAATCAGGTCTTTCCCATAAGGAGCAGATTTTTCGATTGGAGATCCGACCTCATCCAATACCGAGCTGCTGCACCGCCGTGCCCGAGTCCTTATTCGGCCGATTGTCGAGTCCAATAGCCCTTTTCGGGCGTTTCTCAACTCTCTATTTTCCTAATTCATGATTCATTTATCATTAACTTGTATGTTTATGAATCTAACTATGTTTATGCTTTACGTGGCATATAGGAAAATATAATGCTCATGATGATGTGCAAAATATGGAGAGAAGCCATATTTATTATCCCGTTCAAGGATCAAAGTAAATATGGAACGGAGTACCCACGAAAATATGTTGCTCATATGGAGAGAAGCTCCCGTTCAAGGATCAAAACAAATATGGAATCGAGTACTCGCGTAAGATTTTATTAAGTTCCCGTTTTTCAATTCCTCTCATTTGGGAATTTTTTTTGGGGAATTGGGTATTTGGGTTCTTGATCTCCCATGCTACTTTGCGGTGGATGAGACTATGAGAGGTGGTATCACTCTCGTATGTCGAAGTAAACTGTGTGACAGTCCTGGGGGAGTCACAGATAATTGTTGAAAGTCGATATTTGTGGTTGTTGCATACACCATGTTTTGGGTGCGATTTGACGTCGCCGTTTTGTCGATTTTAAACCAACAATTGAATAAAATGAATATTTCGGTAACGGTAAAGTTATGACTTGTTCATGATTAGTCACGGAATTGTGACGTACAAATGGGACAAACATCGATTGCGACGGATATGTCGTGGTTAAAATCGATTTGTGACGGATTTGTCACGATGAATTGAGCGACCACCACGTTGGTGTTGACCCAATCCCATACTTGGAAAACTCCATCTTTCATCCTATTAAAATAAAATATTGCATGTGGGTGTAGTCATGCACTGTCTCCTTGCAATATAATATATGAAAGAGTGTAAGAGTAATTCTCATGAATTTCAACATGTAAAGCAATGGCATATTGCGGTAAATACATGAATTCGTTGACCTCGATTATAGTTCGTATGACTATAGGTCCGAATACTTTTCCGAGTATTTGTAAATGCATGTGCCTTATACATTTGACTATGTTTAGTCGATCTTATTGGATGGTCAAGACAAGTTGGTTATGGTATATTCATTATGTCTCATGGTTCAAAATGCTTAATATTGATGTACCGCGTTGCATCCATATAACATGGCTATTATGGCGTATACTTGCAAATTGAGAATTAAAATACTTGGTTGATTTGATGCACTTTGGTGGATTTTGTCTACACTTTTGATCATAACTAGGCGCATCCTCCTTGGTATTTGTTTATGCATTGAAAGTTCAAACGGAATCAGTGGTTTTTAAACAGCCTTAGCTGTACCGACATTCCTACTTTCTCTGCAAGTCTACCAAGTTGGAGTTACCGAAAGGATCATTAGTCGAGATAAGAAATCAAACACCCTGCTGTGTTTAAACGCACCATGGCTGTCATTGCCATGTTTTTGCATCAACACTTTTGCCATTGGATATGGTCTCAACCTTGTTTTCTCACTAAACTTGGGAAATACTAAAGCAGCCAATTAAAACATACACTGTGATCTGAGTTTAATGATCCGTGTGGTGCACAATATATGGATAGAAAGATACGGAAGTCTAGTTTATAGAACATCTGACCGTTCGTCCATAGACTTCCTAACAAGGGAGTTATCGTTGTTTTAGTGAACAAAGGTCAAGCTGCGTGGAATTTTATTTCCAGCGATTGTGCTAACTTTTGTCCCAACCAACTTGGTTCCCATCTTAAATTTGCAAATGGTCTTATAACATACGTTTTTCAACCTCTTTTTGGCCGAATTTGCCATAGATGATGCAATTTTTGGTATGCATTGTACGCTAAAATATCATCTTTCAAATGTTGAAAAACAGTTTCCTTGGGGAAGCTCAAAATACGCACCCTTATAAGAAGGTCGAGCGTGTGCATGGTAGTGTTAAACCATCCTTGTGTCGTAATTTTGCCCCTTAGGCATATAACTTTTCCATGTTATGCACTCAATATGATAGATCATTTTGATCGTATCTGGTATAAAATCTCTATGTTGTTAGAGTGTTCGCTATGCTCATATTTGTAAAATTTTGCAAGCGAAATTGAGTGCGTATTAAGCTATTTTCAAGGAACACGATATTTTTGGATTTCGGTTTATAAATCCATTGTGACTATGATGACTAGGTCATCACAATCAATGAGTGGAATAATGCTCAAGTTATTAAATGCCGAATGGCGTTTTCTAGTCACATATGTTCCGTAACAATTGAACCATGTTATGACTCGATGATACATATGCCAAAGTGTATCACTCATAGCATCTCATTATGATTTGTGAGAAATAAAATATTATGCATCACTTGTATTGAATATGTGAAAAGAAAAATATTCATGAGTCAATATGGTCCGGCTTGCATCGGTTTTTTGTAACCAGAAGATGTATTGGGACATTGACACATTTAGGCTTTAATAGTCCGGAGTTCGGACAGTTTGATGATCCATATACCACGGTATTGTCATGGGCATCATTTTCTTTGAACAAAGAAACTAGTTGGATCAAAGACACCAAAGTACGTTGGTGGAGTCATGAGCAGGGCTCATGACCGATGATGATATTTATGTCATTCGCGTCTTGTTTTCATAAACATGTATGATGCCAAAGACCCCCCCAATGATCCTTCTTAGCCATGTTCATTGATTTAAGCCTATTCTTTGGCACTATTAGGAGACGACATCCTCCTATGCTAAAGAGAATAATATAGCGACTCGCATAAGCATGGTGCTGAGTCCTCCCTTTTCACCGAGTCCTTATACATACATGATCATAAGTATTAGCCTGGGTGGCTTATGATGCTATGATGGTGTTCACAAATGGTCGTACTCAAGTGATAACATTATATGTTATGTTGTTCCTTTGACAATGATTGATAAGTTGATGAAACCTGAGTTTATGGTTGTCCAACTTGCGGACCATTCATTGTAAAGGTCGGTTCACCCACTTTTAGACCAAGTCTTAAAGTGAAATTTTGATAAGTACTCATAACATCCAAGGCTACCTTCTCACAAATTTTGGTGCCATTTGGAGACTTGGAAGGAGGTGAATCACTTAAATGAAGTTTTCACTTACCACCAGCCGTCCGAACGACCAGTTCGATGTCATTTCGATCGGTTTTTGACCACAAGGTTGATGGTTTTAGAATCCTAAACACCCGTTTATACATGCTCACGAAATTTTGAGGTGTTTGGGGCTGGTGAAGGGAGTGAACTCTTCAAGAAAGCACTAGAGGTTCGATAAAACCAACGGCCTATCATCGGTTCACTCGTTTCTTCATGTTCGATCCCGGTGGTGCATGGTGGCGGTTTTTTTGGATTCTCAAGACCAGTAGCTACGGTTATGTAGCATCGGTCAACATGTCATATTCAGCTATACCTATCATCATTCAAATGCTTAGTTACGAGTGTAACAGTATGCATTTTGTTAACTGGATTGTGTTAACAATGAAAACCTTTATCGTCCACATGTTCATGTGCCAAAGTGCGTCACCACAACGCATTATGACGGGTTATAAATTATGAATATGGCATGCGCTTTCACTCATAGTCCGCTTAAAATATACCTTGGCAAACGATCTCGTAAGTCACTTTGATGAGCCAGTCTTCCCGTCGTTAGGGGGAGATGAGAACGATCATGTTCAAGTAGAACGACTTAGAATTGTCGTAGTTTGTCCCTACTGTGCCTCACCAAGTTCCCTAAAGTGACGATATTAAATACATGCTGCAAACATGTCTGCAAGGATTGTGTCCGGTCATGGACGTTCGTCACCTATAAATGGTGATATGGTAACACCACAAATTGTGGTAGATGGTGTTACTAGGCCGTGGATCTCATAGAGTATTGGGATGCCACTTGGTTCGATAAATACTCTCGCTAAGAATGTATACGAGCTTGGTACATAAAATCATATGATCAAATGAACTCATCCGTCTCATGTGATTCTGGATTATAGTCATCATTGGGGGACGCCTCAATGAATGATAATCCATAAAGAGTACTCTATGAATAAAGCCGGTTCATGAGGACGTGGAATGTGAGTTTAATCGAACCATACTTCGTTGAAAATCTACAACGTTGTAGCCTTGGCCTATAATGGAAACATATGCGATTCTAGTATAAACAAAGTGATAGCCCTTTGTTGAAGTGGTACCGACACTCCAAAGATAAGATCTATCTGTATACTTTGTTAAAGCGAGTGAGAGAAGGAGTTAAACTCACCTCATGGCGCGAGGTTTCCCATGAACGCACTGGCATCGACTACGATGACACGAAACTTAGTTGTGCTATCGTAATTGATGTTATAGCATCCACTATCTTTTCAGTTAGATAGTTTCCCAAAAACTGACGTGCAGCTTGTGGTTAAATCTTATCTTAGTGGGGAACTAAGTTAAGTGATGGAAGGATCTCGTGGTGGATCAGACTCAAATCAAGTGGCTCCTGACCACGGAGCGCGTCGACAAGTGATTGTCGGGAACGCATATATACTTGATTTGGAAGAGATATGAAGCTTTTGCGTGTAAAACTAAGGGTTTATAGTGATGTACTCTTGTGATACTAAGAGATTCCGCTAAATTCAAAGTTAAGAATGAAAGGATCTTGGGGACACTTGATGATGCGTATTCATCAATCGGTTTAAGGCAATCTAAGGGACGGTTTCCCTAAGAGACGATAAAGTAATGCCTATATGATTCCCGATGATTAGTCGAAGTCATAATAAGACTTGGCTCACTTAAGTGATGATGCAGTCTTAAGAGAAAAGTACGGTAATATGTACTCATGTTTGACTCGATGTACTCATTCATAATAATCCGGTAAAGCCACTGTGATGATGGCCTAGGATGCGCTCACGCAATGTATGTGAATGACAAGAAGCTTGAAGTTCGCTCTATCTCGATAAAAGGACACTTGAAAACTGATACCCGAATCTGCCCAGAATGTGTTGGTCTATTTCCTATATGACCTACATGTAATACCCGTAATTTTGTTCCCCGAAACTTTTTTATTTTTGGCGGAAGTCTATTTTGGCGACTTGCTTAGGACCGTTTCGTCATCCTTAGAATGATTAATTCTACACTTTTTGTCATCCGAGTTCGTTTCGGTATCGTTCTGTTGAATTCCGTGCTCTTTAGCGACTTTTCCACGTATGAGTTCGACTTTGTTAAATCACCATAAATTCTTGGAAACTCCAAAAATTCTGAATCTTGGCAATATTATAAAGCATCGAGTTAGCTTTCCATTGGTTCAAACGGTGAGTCAATCGGAGTCCGGACGAGGGAGTTATGGTCGAAATAGCTAAGTCACTCTCATTTTCCAGATTCGTCCAAAGCGCACTGTACCGGTGCCGCGGCACACACAGGCTGAGCCGCGGCACCTTGCCAAGCCACAGGAGCGAATTTTGGGCCTGTGCCGCGGCACACATATACTGAGCCGCGGCACACATGACAGATTACCCCTATATCTGCGTTTTTTGTGCGATTCAACCTATACTTTTCCCATTTCTTCACTTGGGCGAGAGAGGAGGTTTGAGAGGAAGATGTTTCTTCACCTATCCCTTGAGTGTGTGATTTCTCTTCATCTCTTTTCGATTGTGAAGCTCGGATCATCGATCTATCGCGTGCTCTTCGAATCATAGTGCTTGGATCTTCAAGAGGTAATTTCTTCAACATCTTGGGTTTCGATTTTGTATTAGGTAATGATATTTTGGATGTTAAAATCATGGGGTATGAAGTGATATACGCATGATTATGGACTTGTTGGAGTATTCATCGGATTATTGAAAGATTATTCAAGAACACTTCGAATTTTGTATTGGAAATTGGGGATTTTGTTTGACTTCATCCTTTTAATCCGTAGTAATTTAGATTAGTGATGGATTGAGGATTATTTAGGTGTACTCTATCATTGCCATCGTTATTCCACGGTTGGATTGTATTGGTTCGTCGTTTTGGTTGAGTTATTAGTCGACGCCTTGAAGGTTTCCGACAAAATGTCTAAGAGGGGGGTTTTGTGCGTTGTACGATTATTATTCATCGTACGATTGTTGATTTATCATTGATATGACTTAGGGACGAGATCCTTGTGAAGAACTCAAGTCGGAACCCTTCCGTTCGTTGTCTTCTTCGTGGTTCAAGCTTCCCGGTCGAACCGTGTTCTTCGGGATCTTCGGTAACGTTTATTAAGGCAAGTATACATTTATGATTATGCGTTCGACTTTGAAAGTAAGAGGAATTGATGGTATGATATGAGCGAACCGTTTTACGGCATTCATAGAAATATTGATGGCATATCATGAGCGAACCGTTTTACGGCATTCATAGATATATTGTTGGCATGTAATGAACGAACCGTTTGGCGGCATTCCTACATGTATCGGCGTATGAGGTGAGCGAACCGTTTCTACGGCATTCACATACGTAACGGCGTATGAGGTGAGCGAAGCTGTTTCTACGGCATTCACATACGTCTTATGAGATTTAGTTATTAGGAATACTAGTCTTTAATTGATGAATTGACGGATATTGATGAATTGACGGATTACATTTACTTTATTGTCGAGAAGTATTATGTTTCATATTGTTATACTTGCACTAGCTATTCGACTAACCCCTTTATGGAAATACGTTTCATGTATTTCAGTTCCAGGAGAGCGGACATACGGGTATCGGGTCGGCATGAAGATGATGGGCAAGTGTGATCATGTCTTGTCTCGGTTATTTTCTTGGATTCCTCCATTCGGTGTTGTTGTCTTGGAATGGATTTTTAATACTCGAGTATTGTATTTGATTTCCTTGATGTTCCGGCTGTGTTGCCGAGGTATTGATTTGTGCAGTGATGTATATGGTTTCATTGGTTATGGTTTTGAATACCATTTGTATCGTCTTTCATTCTATTATATGTAGACCTTGTCGGTCAAGTTTATAGTTCCGCGTATGTTTAGCCTTGTGGGTCCCACGGCGGGGCTCACGGCGCTGTAATATACCCTGAATAACTTGGGGGTGTTACAGAATATGGTATCAGAGCTTAGGTTTATGGATACCTAGGCTGTCGGTCTTTTGGGTCGATTGAGTCGGCATTTGCCCACAGTATCACTACTCTGCCATCATCACAGTGCGACCGGTACTTGTAAGTCCTCTCACTCTTCTTGTATTCTTCTTAATCGTTTCGTCTATAGCTTGGTATTCTTGGAAATTGGTCACTTCGAGAATGTGCGATTCGGATTATACTTACGCATGTATGTGCCCTTCAGAATGTTGGCTGAAAGTAGGAAGAATCGTGGCCGTGGTCACGGACGTGAACTCTTCCTTGAGATTTTGTTAAGTTGCTAATTTCGATAATGGTGTGTATCGGTATGATGTTGAGACTTTGTTTAGGAGTCGCATGCTAGTATCACGGGAGATCTTCGACTTCGCGGACTTGTAAGTATGTTGTTCGAATTATTCGATAATTCTTGGTGAAATTGAATTCCCGTTGAAATGTTATTGAATTGAGTATATGTATTGATTTTGCCGTATGCTCGTATTTGGTATGTCATGACTTTGGACAGGAATTGTTGAAATTGGCTAAGAATGGAATTATTACGTACGTTAATAAGGTGAGATTACGTACGTAAGATTGGCATGGTTACGTACGTTAAGGCTAAGGTATTACGTACGTAACGAAGTCATCGGACGTAACCGAGTCTGGTCGGCGGGTGGGACCTGTTTCGGCACTTTCGGCGGAGGATGTTGACAGTGAGTCAACGTCGTTTACGTGCGTTATACGGGGCGTGTTACGTGCGTAACGACCATTATCTTGTAGCAAGTCAACCGGTATATTACGACGTTATATGGTATGGGTTACGTCGTAATGGACTTCACGGAATGAGACGGTGAGTTTGTTACGTGCGCTATGGATTCGGATTACGTGCGTTAAGGTTGTTACGTCGTTAAGTAAGGACACTTACGTGCGTAACGAGATCTTGTGATTTTATATTAAGAAATGCCGTCTTTCATTTGTTCACGAAAGGAAACTCATTTCTCCCACCCCAGCTCGTCCCTCTTCACTTCTAAGAGTGTTCTAAACACTTCTAACATGATTGTGAGCTTGGAATCATGGAATTAGAGCTTGGTTATGGAACTATTGTTGATTCTTGAAGTGATTTCTTGTGTTATCCATATTCTATGAGGTTTATGTTGAAGGAAGATAATGATATGCTTTGAATATGTTGATTATGATTATGGAATCATAGAGATCTTGATGTTCTTGAGGCCATATGATGACTATGATGATTTAATGATTCTTGGAATGGAGTTCAATTATTCTTTCTTCGTGGTTCGTCCATACAAGGTAATCCTCGTATCCCTTTGATAGTGGCTCATTTTTTTTTTCTTTTTGGACTACTACTTGGGAGGGAGTATGTTGGGAATCGTGTATTTTGATGTTCGTCTTATTTCAATGAAAATGCATAAATTGGGTTACTTTTATCCATTGCGTGAGTATTTTTGAAATGGATTTTGGTATTTTGCCAATGAAATTTTATTTTGTAAAACCGATTCCCTAAATCGAGTTTTTGGCATTTTAACCTTGATCGTTTTGACGATATTTGGAAAATGATTTTTTTAGTATTTGAAAAATATTACCGTCATCAGTCTTTTTGACATTTTTGAAATGACGTGGAAAATTGTGCTTAGCCTGGTAAATCCTTGTGAGAAGGGTTTACGGCGTGTAATACTCCCGTGAGGTTTGGGGTGAAGATTGTAGTATTCGGATATTGTTGATGTCATTTTGGATATTCTTGGTCTATGGTATACATTTCGGAAGGAAGTCTGGATAGAGGTATGTTTTGTGGTAATCGTACATAGAAGATTGTGTACGGGAAGGTATTCGGTATTGAGGTATTATATGGTATCATGTGATAATGCTATACGAGATTTATTGGAATCGTAATAAGAGATTTCGGATGTTGATATGATTACTGAGATCTTCTTCATATGACGATAAGGGTTTTGTTGCGATTCTTGAGATTGTATGAATGACATGATGAAGAAAATGGTAACATGGAGATATATACCTCGGATATGTTGTTCTGAACGTGATTTCGGATATTTCATGTTCTTGAAGAACTCTTGAATTATACGAGGTGGTGAAAAAAAAAAAAAATTTAGAAGTGTTGATTTTTGAATATGAATATGGAATATTCATATCTAGAGCTAAACTATGTGTTGGAAATAATATTCGTATAGGAAATACGAATGTGATTATGAGCTTGACGAGACTATTATTCATCTCTGAATTTGGAAGCCCATACGTACGGAGCAAATATTCAAATCGAATGATTGGATTGTTCGATAACCTTTTTAATATGATTATCTATTGTTTTGAACCAGTCGGATGATTCGAATTGATAACGGTCATAAGTAAATTTTAACGACGGATTTACGAGAAGGGAACCTTGTCAATTCGTGTTTAAGAATTGAGTTTGGAACATTTAGACCACGATTATTGGTCGAATTGGTTCCGATATGATCATCATATTTCACTCGTATTGTGGACGAGGATTTGTAAGTGTCCGAGTTGGATTGTTCGGTGTGATTAGCCGAGATATGGTGAAAGCGATTGAGTTCGTAGTTTGGTGGTATTGATATTGGTCGTCATCGAACCGGTTGATTATCAATCCTTCGTTTTACAATAAGATATGATGTTTGATCATAGATTATGACTGTGTTGCGGTTAAGGTTGAAGGGCTCGTAGATTAACTTGGTGGGGGAGGAACTCGTAAGACGAAATCAACTGAATTGGTAACAGTTCGATGTATTGATATCGAGGCAAGTTTTATACTTGTATTAATCAATGAGATTAATGTTATCGTGTAGGTGTACGAATGTGTGTATTATTTCGAGACTCGGCCTCTTTATGATTGTATTGATATCGGGGGATCATTGATACGACGCCCGTCGGAAAATTATGCCAAATGTTACTGTTGTTTGTAAAAGGCCGGTTCGAGGCATTACGATACTTGTTGGCAAGTTGCTATCGATAGCCGGTTCGCGGTATCGATGTATCGATTATTATTGTTCGCGATTAATGTCGTTCTGAGACATCGTTGAATCTTTGTCGTCGAATTGGAACTGTAGCTATGATGTTACGTTAACCTATTGGGGACGTTTGATATATCCTTTTGTCATCTCCGTTTCGGTGGTCGGTTTAAGACACCGGGACATCTATTCTATCGTATCATTGATTATCGATTGACCGTTCTAAGGTAATCGATATATTGAATTGGGATTATCAAAGATAATTCCCATCCGTTGTCAAAAATATTCTCATCCATTGTATCATTGTTATCGATTGGCCATTCTACGGTAATCGAAGTATTGAATTGGGACTGTCGAGGATAGTTCCCATCCGTTGAATTATTATTGTCGTGTTGGCCGATTCAAGGCAGCACACTATTATTCTTGTGAACTCGATAATTTTGTGATCGCTGAGGGTTGAGGATTTCCCGAACTGTTGTGTTGTGATCGTTGCTCGTGTTAATCGGTCCTTAGGGATTTTGATCCCAGGATGGTTGCTTTGAATATTGTTGGTCGTGTCGATCTTTCATTATTCGTGTGTCATCGTTCACTTGGTGAGTCTTATGATCCATATTGGATGTTTTATCCCTTGAGTTTCGTTGTCATGTTGTATCGTGGCATATCCGGAATCATGTCTGCGTGACGATTGGTTATGTGTAGGATTTTTAGCCGGGCACCCGATGGTCATGCGTGGATATTTCCGCATTGGACCGTGCACACGAGACGTAGTTCTTGAGGCTAATTAGGTACATTGTCACACGTATATTCTGGATTCCGTATACGGGGTGGACATGTGCACGGACACATTTCCGGATCAGGCGTACTGTGATGTCCCTCTTGAGCTTTATTGATTGATCGTTCGTAGTCCATGTTGTATTGGATATGTCCGACGATTTGCGACTGGTTGTTCATACGCAGAGGGGTATGTCCGACAGTCAGGTTGGTCTCTTTGAGATCTATTTTGTGATGATTTGCAGCTTTCGGCTGTTCGGCTTTCAGGCCATTGTGATGTATCGGTATTTCCGTTGGAGCCTTCGGGCATTGTGAATTCGTATCTTTTTCGGCATTGGTTTGGTTTACCTTCGGGTAATGTATTGTTGTGTTCTATATTGATGATTCGCCGTTTGGGCATAAGTTTCGGTTCTTGTGCATCTCGTTGAGCTTTTCCTGGCGAAATATTTCTTCTCCCTACTTGTTTTAAGTTTCGGGACGAAACTTCTTTTAAGGAGGGTAGAATGTAATACCCGTAATTTTGTTCCCCGGAAATTTTCTATTTTTGGCGGAAGTCTATTTTGGCGACTTGCTTGGGACCGTTTCGTCATCCTGAGAATGATTAATTCTATACTTTTTGTCATCCGAGTTCGTTTCGGTATCGTTCTGTTGAATTCCGTGCTCTTTAGCGACTTTTCCACGTATGAGTTCGACTTTGTTAAATCACCATAAATTCTTGGAAACTCCAAAAATTCTGAATCTTGGCAATATTATAAAGCATCGAGTTAGCTTTACATTGGTTCAAACGGTGAGTCAATCGGAGTCCGGACGAGGGAGTTATGGTCGAAATAGCTAAGTCACTCTCATTTTCAGTCGTAAATCCAGCGCACATGTGCCGGTGCGCGGCACACTGGCTGAGCCTCGGCACCTTTGCCGAGCCACAGGAGCGAATTTTGGGCTGTGCCGCGGCACACATATACTGAGCCGCGGCACACATGACAGATTACCCCTATATCTGCGTTTTTTGTGCGATTCAACCTATACTTTTCCCATTTCTTCACTTGGGCGAGAGAGGAGGTTTGAGAGGAAGATGTTTCTTCACCTATCCCTTGAGTGTGTGATTTCTCTTCATCTCTTTTCGATTGTGAAGCTCGGATCATCGATCTATCGCGTGCTCTTCGAATCATAGTGCTTGGATCTTCAAGAGGTAATTTCTTCAACATATTGGGTTTCGATTTTGTATTGGGTAATGATGTTTTGGATGTTAAAATCATGGGGTATGAAGTGATATACGCATGATTATGGACTTGTTGGAGTATTCATCGGATTATTGAAAGATTATTCAAGAACACTTCGAATTTTGTATTGGAAATTGGGGATTTTGTTTGACTTCATCCTTTTAATCCGTAGTAATTTAGATTAGTGATGGATTGAGGATTATTTAGGTGTACTCTATCATTGCCATCGTTATTCCACGGTTGGATTGTATTGGTTCGTCGTTTTGGTTGAGTTATTAGTCGACGCCTTGAAGGTGTCCGACAAAATGTCTAAGAAGGGGGTTTTGTGCGTTGTACGATTATTATTCATCGTACGATTGTTGATTTATCATTGATATGACTTAGGGACGAGATCCTTGTGAAGAACTCAAGTCGGAACCCTTCCGTTCGTTGTCTTCTTCGTGGTTCAAGCTTCCCGGTCGAACCGTGTTCTTCGGGATCTTGATGCGTTTATTAAGGCAAGTATACATTTATGATTGTACGTTCTCGACTTTGAAAGTAAGAGCAATTGATGGTATGATATGAACGAACCGTTTTTACGGCATTCATAGAAATATTGATGGCATATCATGAACGAACCGTTTTTACGGCATTCATAGATATATTGTTGGCATGTAATGAACGAACCGTTTTGACGGCATTCCTACATGTATCGGCGTATGAGGTGAACGAACCGTTTCTACGGCATTCACATACGTAACGGCGTATGAGGTGAACGAACCGTTTCTACGGCATTCACATACGTCTTATGAGATTTAGTTATTCCGGAATACTAGTCTTTAATTGATGAATTGACGGATATTGATGAATTGATGGATTACATTTACTTTATTGTCGAGAAGTATTATGTTTCATATTGTTATACTTGCACTAGCTATTCGACGGCTAACCCCTTTATGGGGGAAATACGTTTCATGTATTTCAGGTTCCAGGAGAGCGGACAGACGGGTATCGGGTCGGCATGAAGATGATGGGCAAGTGTGATACTGTGTCTTGTCTCCGGTTATTTTCTTGGATTCCTCCATTCAGTGTTGTTGTACTGGAATGGATTTTTAATACTCGAGTATTGTATTTCAGTTTCCTTGATGTTCCGGCCTGTGTTGCCGAGGTATTGATTTGTGCATTGATGTATATGGTTTCATTGGTTATGGTTTTGAATACCATTTGTATCGTCTTTCATTCTATTATATGTAGACCTTGTCGGTCAAGTTTATAGTTCCGCGTATGTTTAGCCTTGTGGGTCCCACGGCGGGGCTCACGGCGCTGTAATATACCCTGAATAACTTGGGGGTGTTACACTACACGGCAGCTCACTTGATGGAAAATGGTGAAATTGGTACCATTGGAAAGGTTTGTGTCTACTTTCCAAGGAAACCAACCATTTGATCACATCCATCATGTTGAGTGACATATGACTATTGTTGCAAAGTAGGACAGGATATGTCCGGTAATTTGCTGAGTCAACTTCGATAGAGCTTTGTGATCTGCTCAGGTCGATCTAGGTTACGTACTGTATGTGAATGAAAAGCTATGGGTGTCTAGTTTTCATAAGTTCTTACAGTCTCGTTGATACCTATTGAATCGAAGAAGTTATGACTGATTTAGTGCATGGAGGTCAAGACTTTAGAAAACTTGATTTTCGGATAAGTCTTTAGTGACTCTGCACTTTGGATGTGTCGCGCTCTTTTTGTCCTTAAACTAAGGTTTGTTTTTCCCACTGGGTTTTCACTTGGTAAGGTTTTTAACGAGGCGACCTATGAGAACATCCATACTGATGATCGTTGTATACATTCAACTTAGACCAAGAGGTATTTTTCCCACTGGGTTTTTCCTTGGTATAGTTGTGAGGGCAACTTGGCATCCGACTCCTATGATTTGAGGTACTCATCAGGGGGAGTCATTATGTATACATCAGGGGAGTATACATGACATGTTATGTTGGTGCGTTGCAATCTTTTCCTCATCAAGCCTTTATTTTTCCCATGAGGTTTTGTTTGGCTTGGAATAGGTTTTTACGAAGGCAACATCTTCTGCACCATTGTTGTATTAGTGTTCGACACAGGGGGAGTGTTCCGGGAATTATTATTCCCGTGATGTGTCTTACCTAATACTGATTGTAGATACATAGATGGAAGGTTCTAGATCCTTCTAGAGGTAGTAGGATCCTATTAGATGTCTTACCTTATTTAGGAATCCTATGTATGGAAGGACTCTTATTGTAATGCCTATATAAAAGCCCCTCTATGAGTGTTATGAATGCAATTGATTGACTCGTATTTACAGTCTTTTACTTTCTCCTGAAACAGTTTTTTAATATTCCATATTTTTTAATTTTTTTTTAGATTTTTTATATTATTTAGGTTTTTATATTTTTTTCCACGTGTCAGCCACGTGTCGTCCACGTCAGCTCCGGTGGCCGGAAAATACACCGGCCGGCGACGGAGGACGGGGGAGATGTGGGGTTTTTTGGTCCGCCGAAGACAGATGGGGTTTTTGGGCCAATTAATCTCACATACGGAACCCATTTAATAATTTTCTCCTCAATTATTGGTGCTACAGCCATAGGGCTGATTTCTCATCAGTGAAAATTAAAGGCAGTTCTAATTAGTAATTACTCCTACACAAATATAAAAACAAAAACAAAAATAGAAATGTCCAATTTTCTCCCATACGTAAACATCACCACATACATATAGGGGTGTACAAATTAGGTTTTTATTCAAACCGGTCCGGGTTTTAAAACCGAATCGGTTTTTGATCGTATTCTGGGAACCGGTTTTTTGACCAAATCGGTTCGGGTCGTGTCTGGTTGGGGACTGTAAAAACTCGACCCTATACTAACCGGTTTGGGTCGGTTTGTGACCGGTTCGGGTAGGAAAAACCGGTTATAACCGTTTTTAAAAAAAAAATTAAAAAAGTAATATATTCTTATTAAATAAACCCATTATACATTAAATATAAACTTTTATTAAAGAAACTCATTACAACATCAACTTTTATTCAAACATTTAGAATTTAAAACATAAACTTTTATTAAATAAACTCATTACAACATCAACTTTTATTCAAACATTTAAAATTTAAAACATAAACTTTTATTAAATAAACTCATTACAACATCAACTTTTATTCAAACATTGAGAATTTAAAACATAAACTTTTATTCATCGAGAGTGATATCTTCTTCGGAGCTAGCCTCGCGCGAAGCTTCATCGAGAGCAATTTCTTCATCGGAGAGTGAGATTGCAAAACCTTCTTCCACCTCGATATCGTGTATTTCTTGTTCAATGTCTAGTTCTCCTTCAAGACTTTGAGTGTGTTGTATACGCTCGGATGCGTCCAAGTGATCCTTCAAGCAAATACACATCTCGATGATGTCGGTGTGAGTCTTGTTCTTCGTATAGATAATACCTACCACTAAGAGAAAAGCGGATTAGAAGCTACCGTAGAAGCTTGGACTGTTAGTAAATCTCGGGTCATAGCGGTTAGAACGGGAAATTGAGTTTCCCTTCCTTTCCACCAAGCCAAAATATCAAAATTTGCGAATTCATGGGGTCCCATAGTCGATAAAAAATCGGTTCCAATATATCTCCCATATTCGCTAGTCGATGATTGGTCACCCTCACCCCTAGCCCGTTTAGTGTTTTCTTCTCTTAAACTATTATATAAGTTAAGCATGGGATCCGCGCTAGTAGAAGTAGAAAATGATGATGAAAACGAACTTGAAGAATCATTTCTTGAACCATACTTTTTAAAATAAACCCCGAATAAATCTTTGCAATTTTTGTTAAAAATGGCTTTTGCATCTCTTGAATAGAAAACGTTTTCGTTATGCAACTCTAAATCAATAGAGATTTTGTCGATAAGTAGTTCCACCCCGCTAATATTCATACATGGGTTCAAGGCGGCGGAACAAGTAATTACCGGTGGCATTTCTTTAAAATATTTTCTTAGTTTTTCTTTCATGGGCGAAACCATTTTTTCATATAAATCACCACTTAATTCGTAGTCACTTAATTTTGAACACATTAAATAAATTTGATTAAGTACCAAATGACTTGTGGGATAATAAACACCCGATAATAAAGTTGTTGCGTTTTTAAAAACTTTGAGCAATTCGCTTATTTTTCTAACTATATCCCATTGTTCCGACGTAAATGGTGTAACCCTACTCGTCCTATTCGCAAGTTCATCATGAAAAAGTTGTAAAGTATCACGTTGGCGTAAACCACAACAAAACATTTTATAAGTCGAATTCCATCTTGTAGGAACGTCCCAATTAGGGGTTAAAAAAATAGAATTTGTGTCCTTATACAATTTCATATATTGTTTATATCTAGCTTTACTTGAACAAAATATATCTTGTAATTTTTTTTTAAAAGCGTCTTTTACCAAACTTATTTCGGGTACCGCTAATCCGTCTTGCACAACCAAGTTTATAATGTGTGCAACAGATCGACTATGATAAAAAAAATACCCTTCGAAGGCGGTTTATATGTTAATATTAATTTTTTTACTGCGTTTGTATTATTAGACGCGTTATCAAATGAGATCGAAAAAACTTTTTCTTGTAAGTAAAGTTATTTGTTACATTTTGTAACATATGAAATAAATTTTGACCCGTGTGAGGGTACTCAAAATTTTCAAAAGCAATCATACGCTTCATCATTAGCCATGTATCGGGATCAATCCAATGTGCAGTAACACAAAGGTATGAACCGGGCAAACCATGAGGTGCCGACCAAACATCGGTTGTTAAGTTTACATTTGTATTTAAGTTTGCAAAACCGTTTACTAGTTCTATTTGAGTCCTTTTCCATAATTTAATACAATCACGTCTAAGAGTAGCACGACTTACTTGTTTATATCGCGGTTGAAGAGTATTTTGAATTACCTTAGTCAATAGAGGGTTATCGAAGTGGTTGAATGGCAAACCTTCTTGAATCACGTAACTTGCAAATTGTTGTCGGCACCGCTCCGCCTCTTATGCAAAAAGACCCCCTCTCGTGACATAGATGCTTAACCGGCTTCCGGAACGGATTTGAGTCCTTCGCAATACTTGTCGGTATGCATCTTCAATGTCGTGTTGGATTCATGTTTCAAAAACTTACCGCAATGTTTACAATGAGCCTTAAGTTGCCCATCCGACAACTTCACGAGGTTGAAATTACACCAAATTTTTTGGTTTCGGGTTGTTTCTATAACTTCAACAATCTCGGGTGCATTCGTGGAAGCGGAAGAAGATTGAGTTGCCATTTGAATTGAGAGAAACGAGCATTTTGTAATTTTTTTAGTACTTGAAGAGTGTTTGAGTATTGTGACTAAACCAAAACTCAAATAGGCTATTTATATTTGATTAGGGATGGCAAAATGGTAAAAAAAAAAAAAAAAAGGGCAAAAAACGGTCAGATTTTTGAATGCAACGGACATATGACGGTCACAAGAAAAACCGGTTTCAAACCGGTCTTTTCAACCCGATTTCCGAAACCGGTTTCCCTAAAACCCGACCCGAGTCGGTTTCTAACGGGAAAATGAAAAACCGGGTAGAAACCGCCGGTTTTGAGCCAACCCGAACCGGTTTTGGTCAAAAACAGGTTTTGACCGGTTTCGGTTTCAGTTTTTTTTCCGGTTTTAGTTTCGGTTTTTTTGCCCACCTCTACATACATACTTGCACTTTCAGTCAGGATAACTGATTGGCTGCCCTCGCCCACGCTGGCACAAGATCCCACGATCTTCTTTGTTCGGGGATCTCGCCACGTGTCAGCCCAGCCCTTTTGCCCAAAGGTTAATAACCCCATGGCTAGAGATGTTAAACGGGCTCGGGCCCGACGGGCTGGCCCGTTTAACCCGCTAAAAAACCGGGTTAGGGCCGATATTTACTAGCCCGTTTAAATCCGGGCTTTTTTTACCCGGACCATTTAGCCCGAAGCGCGTTAAGACTAGCCCGAAGCCCGCTATATATATATATATATATATATATATTGTTAATTTCAACCTACAGTATTTGTTAATATATATGTAATATATATTACTATTATATCTAACATATATTACTATTATATAACATATATTACTATTATATATGTAATATATATTAATATTATATAATATATTATTACTGTATTTATTAATATAGTGTGTGTATATATATATATGTATATACATAAAAGTGTATTTTTTGTTATATTTATTATATTATATTTGTTAATATATATATATATATTGTTACTGTTTTTTTTGTTGGTTTATGACTTATAAAATAAAAAATATATTTTTTAAGTATTTAGCCCGTTTAGCCCGACGTCCGCTAGGGTTAGAGCCGTTATTTCCTAACCCGTTTAAATTCGGGCTTTTTTGGCCCGGACCGTTTAGCTCGAAGCCCGTTAGGGTTAGCCCGGAACCGCTAGGGCTAGCCCGTTTAACATCTCTACTCATGGCTCATTAATTACCCACCTCGATTTATTCAAAATCCCGATATTGCTCTCAACGTTAAATATATATATATATTTTTTTCTAATTTTATACACTAGAAATTTTACTTTTATACAGAGCATTCAGGGAATCTATGTATAGATATAGTAAGTTTTGTTTGTCTATGGCTCTTCTGGTTTGGAGTGAATCAGAGTGAATCCCCTTTCACCCATATCTATATGCCTGTATTTTATATATAAATCCAACTTTCTCGAAACAACATTTCCATTTTAGGCATGGCACGAACTATTGAGACCGAACAAAATTTCGAAATCAAATCGAAATTCATAAAAGTTGGTAAAATCTGTAAAAACTGAATTGTATAAAATCGAACCAATCTGAAACCTAAAATTTGAAAAATCAAACCGTTCTAAATGGTTCAGTTCGATTATAGGTTCCTACCGAATCGAAATAAATCGAACCGATCCGATTATTAAAATAAATAAATATTAAATGTAATTTATAGGAAATTAATAAATACTAGTTCATTTTCTACATAAAATTGTTCCTGATTCATTCTTGATTTTTAAGTCTAGTATACAATTCTTAAAACACAACTTTGGGAGAAGTCTTGGGTTCTAACCCCACCAAGGAGGTGAAAGAGGAGGTTTTTTCTCTTTATGATCCTCTAGCTCCTCGGGGCTAGCTCGAGCGACTCGCGATTTACTTCTCTCAATGATTAGGAGTGGGTTCTTTGAGGGATTAGGATTAGTCCGGCTTAGCTGGGATCACCTAGTAATAAAAAAAAGGGTTGCTATTCCCCCCGACACCCGCCGTCTTCCCCCTTTCACTTTTTTTTCCATTCTATCTTTTAGTTACTTTTTGTTATTTTTTATTTTTTTAGCAATTTTAACTTAATATATTTAATATTAATATTATTTTTTTGTTATTATTAAAATTAATAGTTTCTCATATTTTATTTATTATTTTAAAATATATTGTTAGAAATTTCTTTTTTTTTTCTTTTCTATCCTTTACTCCTTTGCACTTTAATTTTTTTTTTCATATTCTTTATTTATTTGTTCTTTTTTCTTTGAATTTTTATTTTACTTTATTATTATCAAAATTAAAAATTTCTATTATTTATTTATGATTAAAATAACTACGACACAATATAATAAATAATAAATACGGAAAATACGATCAACATTGATAAATAAATTATTCAATTACATTATCTGTTCATCAAATCGAACCAAGATTGTATTCTTTCTCCATATGGATCAGCCCATCCTTTACAATCTTCATTCACGTTATTCCACCATAAAATTGGAATTGGTGGTACAGGATAATCGGAGTTCAAAAAAACTTGTACAAAATGATTACCATTAACTAATGCAATTGCTATATGTTGACGTTGTTGAAATGGAATTGGAGCTGACCTTAATGGCAAGTGTGTAAAACAACTTCCACTAAGAGGAGTAAATGCATGCAACACAACATTATATCGTGTTGCAATGACAGTCCCATACATAATGTCCATCCAACTCCACTGTGGTGCCGGAGATTCAAAGAAATTTAGTGCTCGCATCATATTATCGGCAGCACCTCGTTCAAGATAAACACGATCGTAGAACTCCATATTTTGTTCAATTTCAAAGTAAAGATCTGCCCGAACCTGCTTCCAACCATCTTCTGAATTATACCCGACTTGTGCGGCTATCGCTCTGTATCCGCAGTTACCATCCCCAAGAACATCAACTGTATGACTGACGTGACTCTGATATGCACTTGGCATTTGTGTGATATATGGATCATTGATTCCTTTTCCTGAATTTCATGTACGAGTGTTCGTAGACTCAAAGCAAGAGCACATCCTCGGCTGACTTTGCTCTTTTTTACTAGGCCGACCTTTGTTTTTGTGTTATAGGGTGGTTCTTGATATTTGCAGTTAGATGGATCTACCATGTCAATCATTTTATCTAACATATGATATCTCATGGCTGGATCCATTTTATCCAACTGCGTCTTTAACGTTGTCATTCTATCGGGAGATCTCGCCTCATTTGGCAAAGCATAGGTCATGGATAACCTTTTCCAGTGGCAGTGGATCTCGCCTATTGGAATTGACAAGAATTGTGACTGATAAAACGATAAGCGATGCTTACATGGCAAACCATATACAAATTTGAAACTACAATTACAATTGTCCAGATATTGTCCGTCGACCTTCTTCAACTCATTAGAGATCAGGTGGAGTGCCTCCAAGGATATGCAGCCTAGTAAATTTTCGTATATTTCATCACTAATATCATGACGTCTCATAATACGCGACCTTTCAAATGATGCTTTGATATCTCCAAATTCCAGAATCAACATCTTGTCGATTTTTTCAACAGATGTGTCGATCGAAGACATCGTATCACCAAAATATTTTTTCAATCTTGAATGAGCTGACTCTACCCTGAAAATTTATAATATTGTGTTACAATATGAAATCAAGATAGATAAATACTAGTATTTTAAGTACATAACATAATACCTTTGACTTGAACGACATCCGATATGCATATAATTATTCGTCCAAGCGTAGACAAATCGATCACTGTAAGGCAATAACCATGTTGACCATAGATATTCTATCACTTTCGGGTACGATTTTATATTTATCTATCAACAACTTCCATTCATGTTCAAAAGAATCCATATCAGATGATATATAAACTTTGTGCCAAGACTGATTAAAGTTAGTCCATTCGGCACCTAAGAAGGGACTGCATTTTTTCATGACATTTTTATTTATGTGCTATATGCAGATAATGTGATGTGCGTTGGGAAAAACTTCTCCTATTGAAGATATTAGTGCCAAATCTCTATCAGTAACAAGCACAGATGGCATTAATGCCCCTTTTTCAAGCATAATTTTTTTAGACAATTTAAATGCCAAATGTATCGTTCTGTTAGTTCATCACACATATATCCAAACATAAGTGAATAAGTTTGCTTCGTGGATATGATACCGACAACCTCCAAGAAAGGAACCCGGTATTCGTTCGTCTTGTAAGTGACGTCAATAACGAGTACCGTAGGAAATTGAGCATATAACTCAATACTCTCTCTATGAATCCAAATAAGATCTGTAATTGCTTGTGTCTCCATATGCACACGGTACATATGAGTATAACCTGCATGTACCAAAAAATAGTTAGTTAATAGATGGACAAATTATATTAATTTTCAAAAGAAAAAAAAAACTTAATTACCTTTATGAATTAATTGAGATAAAGCATATTGGATGTTGCTTAATAAACCCTTTTTGGCCTTCCTTTAGCTTTGTACTCCATTGTAAATACTTTTTGTAATACCCGTGTATTTTATGAGTGTTGTTTTAGATGTATTTTGTGGTATTGTGGCTATTTGGATCGTATGTATTGATAATTGACCTTGGTATGTTCATGGCTGATAATTATTGAGCTTTGTGATTTTCGGATTGTGCTCGTTTTTGCCGGAATGTCGAAGTGGTGACTCGAGAGTTATGGCCGTAAGATATGAATGTATTACCAAAAGGGGGTTAATAGAATAAGAGTAGGTATTTCCGAATTGTGATTTGCACAAGGACTGACTTCGGTCGATCACCATAAATTCCACAAAAATCCAAAAATTCTATTATTTTACAGAATTGTAGAGAATTGAGATAGCTTTCTAATGGTTCAAACGGTGAGTCAATCGGAGTCTGGACGAAGGAGTTATGGTCGAAATAGAGGACCCTGGTGCAGTGACACGGCCGTGTCATTTGACGCGGGCGTGTCGAACTGTTACGGTTAAGCAAAAAGGTTCTGGACTGTGACACGACCCCTGACTCGACCGTGTCCTGTGACACGATCGGAAGTGCAGAAATGCTGAAAAACCCATTTCGGGAGCTATATTGGTCGATTTTTCGGGCATTCTAGCACCTTCCCTTCATCCTCCACCTAGAATCCTTCATCTTAAACTCCAAAATCAAGCCATAAACATGTTCCAAACACTATAGAATCAAGATATCAAGTTCATTATTGAAGAATTATCCATCTCTTGGTTGAATTAAGGTATGTGGTTGGAGTTCTTCAAGTTATTTCAAAGAATTTTAGGGTTTGTTGGGAATTCTTGATTCAAGTTCGTTTTGGCTTTGAATTATGTTAGATTATGATGTTTGTTGGTTCCCAAAGAATGATGAAGATTATCCTCACTATACCAACACGAGTCTTTTTCTAACGCGTTTTGTCCTCACTCACACGCACCTGGGAAACTTCCCAGGGGGTCACCCATCTCATAACTACTCCAGGCCAAGCACGCTTAACTTTGGAGTTTCTATGAGATGGATACCAGAAAAGAAGATGCATCTTGTTGGTATGAGTAGTCCAAATCAATTCATTTAACCACTTTCTAGTGCAGATCTCACAGGTCGAATCGCAAGCCGCACCTCGCGCATTTTTAAGCTCATGCGGGCAGGATGCTGGACCGAAGCCCAACAATCCCCCTCCCAGTATCTGCGAGCATTTCAGCCCCATAGTCTGGAAACTTCCGCGAACTAGATTTGATCACACGGCCCTCTAGCGGCTAGATTCATTCACACATTTCTCCAACACTTGACATCAGCATATGTTCCAACTCCGTTTACTCACGCGCCAAGATCTCGGGCCCAAAGATACTAGATTTGATCACATAGTCCTCCAGCACCTGACAACCTCTACTGCACCAGCATCTCAGTTCCGGCCAAGTGGCAATATCTGCTGCATGCCCGCCTCTCAGTTCCAACATTCTAGCAGCCTCTATTTTACGATACTCCGAGGGAATCCGCACACGTGACTTGCTCCGATACCAATTGTTGGTCCCCAAAGAATGATGAAGACTATCCTCACTGTACCAACACGAGTCTTTTTCTAGCGCGTTTTGTCCTCACTCACGCGCACCTGGAAAACTTCCCAGGGGGTCACCCATCTCATAACTACTACAGGCCAAGCACGCTTAACTTTGGAGTTTCTATGAGATGGCTACCAGAAAAGAAGATGCATCTTGTTGCTATGAGTAGTCCAAATCAATTCATTTAACCACTTTTTAGTGCAGATCTCACAAGTCGAATCGCAAGCCGCGCCTCGCGCATTTTTAAGCTCATGCGGGCATGATGCTGGACCGAAGCCCAACAATCCCCCTCCCAGTATCTGCCAGCATTTCAGCCCCATAGTCAGGAAACTTCCGCGAACTAGATTTGATCACACAGCCCTCTAGCGGCTAGATTCATTCACACATTCCTCCAACACTTGACATCAACATATGTTCCAACTCCATTTACTTCCGCTGCGCCAGTATCTCAGTTCCAGCATACTAGATTTGATCACATATCCCTCTAGCACCTGACAACCTCTACTGCACCAGCATCTCAGTTCCGGCCAAGTGGCAATATCTGCTGCATGCCCGCCTCTTAGTTCCAACATTCTGGCAGCCTCTATTTTACGATACTCCGAGGGAATCCGCACCCGTGACTTGCTCCGATACCAATTGTTGGTCCCCAAAGAATGATGAAGACTATCCTCACTGTACCAACACGAGTCTTTTTCTAGCGCGTTTTGTCCTCACTCACGAGCACCTGGGAAACTTCCCAGGGGGTCACCCATCTCATAACTACTCCAGGACAAGCACGCTTAACTTTGGAGTTTCTATGAGATGGCTACCAGAAAACAAGATGCATCTTGTTGGTATGAGTAGTCCAAATCAATTCATTTAACCACTTTCTAGTGCAGACCTCACAGGTCGAATCGCAAGCCGCGCCTCGCGCATTTTTAAGCTCATGCGGGCAGGATACTGGACCGAAGCCCAACAATGTTGTAATCATGTTCCTTTGTTTTCCCTCAAAGTTTATGTATTAAATTCCGAGTTTTTAATCCATTCTTGGGTTCGACCTTTGTCGCCTCCGTAGTGTTCGATTAAATGTCTCTAAGGGTAGAACTTAGGGTGAATTCTTCCATTTCCATGGTGTTGTATATTGATTCGGTATCCCGATGTGTTAGGGTTGAATTGTTGAAGGAAGTTCGAACCGTACGTCCATCCGTTCGTTGTTTCCTGTGTCGTTCGAATTGAGGCAAGTACTTTGATTGTGTTTGATGTACTTCGTGTGAATATGTAAAAATGTGATTTGTGCCAATTGTTGATCGAGTGTGTGTGAGCCGAGTAAAACCAGTGAGGGTCCCCTGGGGTCCGGTCGGCTGCGTTTCCCTACGGATCATTCGGTTGGGCTATACAACCAGAGAGAACTTGACGAGGTCTCTTGGGGTGCGTATCTTGCGGGATGCGGGGCCATTATAGCTCGGGAGGTTGTTTTGTGATGATGATTGTGATGTGTTATTCCGCAATATCTGTGATGGCACTGAGATTTCTGTGTTTTTTTGTTGATTATTCACTTGTTGTACATATTCTAGAATCATTGTACTTGCACCGGCTTCTTGCTGACCCCTTCTGTGGTGGATATACTTTTGTGTATTCAGGTACAGGTCCATAGGGAGGACCAGCATAGGGCGTACACGAGCTTGGTGGGCAGCAGTGATATCGTATGCTAATTTGAGTTGGTGTTTGTTTGGTCATGGTCAAAGTCATGTTTTGGTTTTGTACTCGTGCGGGTACTGTCTGTGTTGTATGTTGTGTCAGATTTGATGGTTAATGATGTTGTTGTACTCCCGTTGAAATGGTTGTGTTTTATGATCCTACGGGACGATTTGTTATTTGGTATTGTGGTGTACAACTTATCGAGTTGAATTTGGTGTCTTTTAATGGATGAATGTCCTAGTTTTGTTATCATTTAATGTATTTTGTGTTGCTCTTAGCCTGGTAGATTCTCTAAAAAGAATCTACAACGCTGTAATATCCTTGTAAATCACGGGGGTGTTACAGAATATGGTATCGGAGCCTAGGTTTATGGATACCTAGGCTGTCGGTGTTTTGGGTCTGTTAAATTGAGCCAGTTGTTGTCTACGATATCATTGGCATGCTACCACCCCGTGTTGCTGTGCTGGAAGAACCTTCAGATGTTGGTTGTTTCTTTACTTCGGAAATAATTACCTTAATATTGTGCAATCTATTATTGTAATCGTTTCCTTGTTGAACCATTCTTATTCTTCAGTATGCCGAGAGGTAGAACTATCCGTCAACGCGGTCGTGGCCGAGGCCGTGGCAGAGTAGTAGTGTCTGAGTCCGAGAGGTCCGTTTCAGAATCGGCATCTCATTCTGCGACTAGGTCAGACCCGATCCCTTTGGGAGGTTCAGATGGAGGCTCGGAGGCCGAAGTGCCTAACGTTCTTCAACAAGTCGTAACACAAGTGCACCAAGTGGCACAAGTGGTGCAGAATATTAATACTGGCAGGACGGTTGAGGATCTATGGCTTCAAGAAGTTATGAAGATGAACCCTCCCAGATTCGATGGTTCCGGTGATGTGAACAACTGGGATCATTGGTTAGTTGAGGTGGAGAATATCTTTGACGGTATTGGTTGTCCTGAAGCCAAGAGAGTCCCGATTGCTCAATATCTGACAGTTGATGACGCTTTGGACTGGTGGCGAGCTGTTAAGCCCAAGGACCGTGATGTCACTTGGGAAGAATTTAAAGAATTTATGGAAGCTCAGTATTGTCCAGTGCCGGTACAGTTAGCAAGAGTCATTGAGTTCTTCAGAGCTCAACCCGAAGATGTTCCTATTTATGAGGCAATCAAGACATACAACAAGCAGTTAGTGTATGTCCAAGATCGGGTTAAGGATGAGATAAACAAGATACTTCATTTCGACGCAAGGATGAAACCGGAGGTCTGAAAGTATATGGCGGGCCTTGGGTGTACGACTTTGAGAGAATATCAGGATAGAGCATTTGCTTATGAGATGGTGTCAGTTCCGGTTCCTGCAGTTTCGAGCTCGAAGAAATCGAAATTTTCTGGTAGTTTCCGAGGCAGTGGATCGCGTAGGCCTCAACCTTCTGTGCAATCTTCTGTTGGTTCCCCTCAGCCTAGTGGAGGAGTGCCGAAAGTTTGTTTTAATTGTGGAAATCCGGGACATATCAGTTCTCGTTGCACTTCTCGCCCCATTGATTGTTTTAAGTGTGGGAAGCAGGGTCATCGCGCATTATATTGTGAGTCAGTGGGCAGGATCTTCTCTAAACAGTCTCCTACTCCGGCCGACACAGTTACGGGTCAGCCAAATCCGAGTGTCGGACGCGGCAGTGACAGAGGTAAGACCGAGCGTAGGGATGCACCTAGTATTAGATCAGCTCCACCTCGATTGTACGAGATGAGACGGACTGATGACGTAGGGACTGCAACTACGTCAGGTATTGTTTATATTTCGATGCACCCGGTAGATGTATTGTTTGATTCTGGAGCTACTCATTCTTTTATATCATTGTCTTGTGTGAATCGTTTGGGTCTAGACGGTCTCTCTGCATGTGAACCTTTTATTGTTGGGATGCCAAGTGGGGAAAGGATAATTGGGGATCGAGAGATTGCCAACTGTCCTGTAACCATTGGCAGTAAAGATTGGTCATCCGACTTGATTGTGATCGATATGATGGGAGAGGATTTAATCCTCGGTGATGATTGGTTAAATCGGCATGGAGCGATAGTAGATTATCATCGGAAAATAATTTCGATAGTCGCGCCGGATGGTACTGAGCACGTTTTTGAAGGAAAAAAACCTGGTACTTCTGGGAAGATTATTCGAGCCATGAAGGCGATGAAGTTATTGCGACAAGGTTGTACCAGTTATTGGTGTTACACATTGAAGTCGGAAGTTGGCGAGGTACAGTTGTCCTCTATTCCAGTTGTGAATGAATTTCCAGACGTATTTCCGGATGATTTGCCGGGATTGCCACCACATCGTGAAGTGGAGTTCGTCATCGAACTAGAGCCCAATGCGGTGCCAATATCCAAGGCACCGTAGAGAATGGCCCCATCGGAAATGTTAGAATTGAAGAAACAATTGGGTGAATTGTTGGACAAAGGTTATATTCGGCCTAGTGTGTCGCCATGGGGTGCACCAGTATTGTTCGTACGAAAGAAAGATGAGTCCTTACGGCTATGTATTGACTATCGTGAGTTGAATAAACTCACTATCAAGAACAAGTATCCGTTGCCAAGAATCGATGATCTATTTGACCCATTACAAGGGGCTACAGTTTTCTCCAAGATTGATTTGAGGTCAGGATATTACCAACTGCGAATTCGAGATTCGGATATCCCCAGGTCAGCATTTCGAATGAGGTATGGGCATTACGAATTCGTAGTTATGCCATTCGGTTTAACAAATGCTCCGGCGGCATTTATGCAGCTTATGAACAAAACCTTTATCGAATATCTCGATAAATTTGTGGTGGTGTTTATTGACGATATTTTAATCTATTCCAAAAGTGAGGCGGAGCATGCCGAACACTTGAGGATCTCGTTGAGTATTTTGAGGGCTGGTAAGCTTTATGCTAAATTTTCTAAGTGCGAGTTCTGGCTTAGAGAAGTTTCTTTTCTGGGACACATCATATCAGCCGATGGTATTCGAGTAGACCCTCAAAAGGTTGAAGCAGTCTTAGCTTGGGAGCCTCCACGGAATGTTAAGGAAGTTCAGAGTTTTCTGGGATTAGCGGGCTATTATCGTCGATTTGTCGAAGGATTCTCAAAAAATTGCTCGACCGCTCACCCTATTATTGCAGAAAACTCAGAAATTTGAATGGAGTGATGAGTGTCAGAGGAGTTTTGATGAATTAAAGAAGAGGCTAACTACGTCTCCGATCCTAGCCTTACCACAAGGAACAGAAGGTTTTGTTATTTATAGTGATGCTTCTAAACAAGGATTGGGATGTGTATTGATGCAAAATGAGAGAGTAGTGGCTTATGCGTCTCGACAATTAAAGCCATACGAGATGAATTATCCTACTCATGATCTTGAGTTAGCCGCTGTGGTGTTTGCGTTGAAAATTTGGAGGCATTACTTATATGGTTCTTCTTGTCGAGTGTATACGGATCATAAGAGCTTGAAGTTTATATTCACGCAGAAGGAGCTTAATATGCGTCAGCGGCGATGGTTGGAATTGCTTAAATATTATGATTCTTTACCATCCAGGTAAAGCGAATGTCGTTGCCGATGCGTTAAGCCGCAAGTCAATCGTGTTGCAGAAGTTGGAACTACTTACCATTCAACCGAAGCTCAGACGAGAGTTGATTGATTTGGAAATTGAAGTTTGGCCTCACAGAACTCAAGGACAGTTGCATTTCCTTGAGATTACGTCCTCCGTGATGGAAGATATTAAGTCCAAACAGTTAGATGATCTCTCAATTATGCAGCTTCGGGAAGATAGTGTTAAAGGAAAAGCTCCTGTATTCTTAATCGATGAAGCTGGAGTTCTTCGATTTCGAAGTATAACTTGTGTACCTAATCGGGATGATCTCAAACAAGTGATTTTGAATGAAGCACATTCTACTCCGTACTCGATTCATCCAGGTATGAGTAAAATGTATAAGGACTTGAAGAAAAATTTTTGGTGGCCGAACATGAATAAAGATGTAACGGCGTTCGTGTCGAAATGCTTGACTTGTCAGCAGGTTAAAGCGGAGCATCAGAGACCTGCCGGTAAATTGCAACTGCTACCAATTCCGGAATGGAAATGGGAAGATATAGCGATGGATTTTATTGTAGGAATGCCAAAGACGCGAACTGGAGTGAATATGATTTGGGTGATCGTTGATCGGCTAACCAAATCCGCACACTTTCTGGGCATTAGAGATACTTGAGGACCGTAGAGGTTAGCTCGGTTATTTATTGCGGAGATTGTGAGACTCCATGGTACCCCAAAAAGTATAGTGTCTGATCGCGATGGGCGTTTTGTGTCTCATTTCTGGCAAGCAGTACATCGAGCACTCGGTACCAAACTGAATTTCAGCACCACTTATCATCCCCAGACAGACGGACAGTCGGAGAGGACGATCCAAACGCTGGAAGACATGTTGAGGGCTTGTGCGTTGTATTGGAAATAAGATTGGGAGACTCATTTACCATTGATTGAATTTGCGTACAATAACAGTTGGCATAGTTCGATTGGGATGGCTCCGTTTGAAGCATTATATGGAAGACAGTGTAGATCGCCAATCTGTTGGGACGAACCATACGAGTTACTTGGAGTAGAACCGGCCTTGGTGGTTCAAACACGGGAAAAAGTCGCAATTATTCGGCAAAGGTTGTTGACCGCTCAAGGTCGACAAAAGTCATATGCCGATATTCGTCGTCGACCGTTAGAGTTCCAGGCCATGTGTTGTTGAAGTATCGCCGACTCGTGGAGTTCTTCGGTTTGGCAAGAAGGGGACGCTTAGTCCTCGTTATATTGGCCCATTCGAGATCATGGACAAGGTAGGTGATGTAGCTTATCGACTAGCGTTGCCTCCAACACTTAGTCATGTTCATAATGTGTTTCATGTTTCACAATTCCCGATCCAAGCCATGTTATTGATTATCAAGAGATTGAGGTTAATGACGATGTCACGTATGAAGAACAACCGGTAACCATACTAGTGCGACGAGTAAAACAATTGCGACGGAAAGTGATTCCGTTAGTAAAGGTCCAATGGTCTAAGCATGGAATTGAGGAGGTCACGTGGGAGACCGAGGATAGTATGCGTGCCCGATACCCCAAACTTTTTGTATCTTAAGTTTCGGGACGAAACTTCTTTTTAGGGGGTAAGGGTGTAATACTCGTGTATTTTATGAGTGTTGTTTTAGATGTATTTTGTGGTATTGTGGCTATTTGGATCGTATGTATTGATGATTGACCTTGGTATGTTCATGGCTGATAATTATTAAGCTTTGTGATTTTCGGATTGTGCTCGTTTTGGCTGGAATGCCGAAGTGGTGACTCGAGAGTTATGGCCGTAAGATATGAATGTATTACCAAAAGGGGGTTAATAGAATAAGAGTAGGTATTTCCGAATTGTGATTTGCACAAGGGCTGACTTCGGTCGATCACCATAAATTCCAAAAAAATCCAAA
Source organism: Orobanche coerulescens (assembly GCA_033398695.1). Lineage (NCBI taxonomy): Eukaryota > Viridiplantae > Streptophyta > Magnoliopsida > Lamiales > Orobanchaceae > Orobanche > Orobanche coerulescens. Next base: position 20,976,891 of record CM065816.1, read on the forward strand.
AATTCTAAAATTTTTCATATTTGTATAGAATTGAGTTAGCTTTCTAATGGTTTAAACGGTGAGTCAATCGGAGTCCGGACGAAAAAGTTATGGTCGAAATAGCAGACCCTGGTGCAGTGACACGGCCGTGTCATTTCACGCGGGCGTGTCAAACTGTTACGGTTAAGCAAAAAGGTTTTGGACTGTGACACGACCCCTGACTCGACCGTGTCCTGTGACACGACCGAAAGTGTAGAAATACTGAAAAACCCATTTCATGAGCTATATATAGCTTTTGGTCGATTTTTTGGGCATTCTAGCACCTTCCCTTCATCCTCCACCTAGAATCCTTCATCTTAAACTCCAAAATCAAGCCATAAACATGTTCCAAACACTATAGAATCACGATATCAAGTTCATTATTGAAGAATTATCCATCTCTTGGTTGAATTAAGGTATGTGGTTGAAGTTCTTCAAGTTATTTCAAAGAATTTTGGGGTTTGTTGGGAATTCGTGATTCAAGTTCGTTTTGGCTTTGAATTATGTTAGATTATGATGTTGTAATCATGTTCCTTTGTTTTCCCTCAAAGTTTATGTATTAAATTCCGAGTTTTTAATCCGTTCTTGGGTTCGACCTTTGTCGCCTCCGTAGTGTTCGATTAAATGTCTCTAAGGGTAGAACTTAGGGTGAATTCTTCCGTTTCCATGGTGTTGTGTTTTGATTCGGTATCTCGACATGTTAGGTTTGAATTATTGAAGGAAGTTCGAACCGTACGTCCATCCGTTCGTTGTTTCCCGTGTCGTTTGAATTGAGGCAAGTACTTTGATTGTGTTTAATGTACTTCGTGTGAATATGTAAAAATGTGATTTGTGACAATTGTTGATCGAGTGTGTGTGAGCTGAGTAAAACCAGTGAGGGTCCCCTGGGGTCCGGTAGGCTGCGTTTCCCTACGGATCACTCGGTTGGGCTATACAACCAGAGAGAACCTGACAAGGTCTCTTGTGGGGCGTATCTTGCGGGATGCGGGGCCAGTATAGCTCGGGAGGTTGTTTTGTGATGATGATTGTGATGTGGTATTCCGGAATATCTGTGATGGCACTGAGATTTCTGTGTTTTTTTGTTGATTATTCACTTGTTGTACATATTCTAGAATCATTGTACTTGCACCGGCTTCTTTCTGACCCCTTCTGGGGTGGATATACTTTTGTGTATTCAGGTACATGTCCAGAGGGAGGACTAGCACAAGGCGGACACGAGCTTGATGGGCAGCAGTGATATCGTGTGCTAATTTGACTTGGTGGTTGTTTGGTCATGGTCAAAGTCATGTTTTGGTTTTGTACTCGCGCGGGTACTATCTGTGTTGTATGTCGTGTTAGATTTGATGGTTAATGACGTTGTTGTACTCCCGTTGAAATGGGTGTGTTTTATGATCCTACGGGACGATTTGTTATTTGGTATTGTGGTGTACAACTTATCGAGTTGAATTTGGTGTCTTTTAATGGATGAATGTCCTAGTTTTGTTATCGTTTAATGTATTTTGTCTTGCTCTTAGTCTGGTAGATTCTCGAAAAAGAATCTACGTCGCTGTAATATCCTTGTAAATCACGGGGGTGTTACACTTTTAATGCCTGTAGTATTAGATGGGTCACGTTCCTTCAAGGCGCTCAAAATAAACCGAGGAGCAGTAATCTCGGTCATTTTACTCACAATGCACTTTTCATCTCGTGTTAGTCATGATGTGTACTCATGATCCTCTAAATATTGTGTTGGGGCATGATTATGCTCTCCGCACACAATAGTAATTCCCCACAAAATACCATCTCGAGGAATCGGTACACCTCGTAGAGAGAATGGACAACCATTTTTTTTGTACTAGTACATCTTTTTAAAGTTTCTCCACTTTTTAAATATCTTGGTGGTTGATATTTTCCTCCCTTTTCACAAATGAGAGTGCATTTCGGGAGTTTGTTACCTATTTTCCTTGCGGATTTATCAATAACTATGATGGATCCATTTTTCCTTCCGGTCGTCCTCACCCAATCTAACATCTCATCTCTACTTTCAAAAATCTGTAAAAAAAATAAAAAGAGTAAAACTGATTAAATGAGCAATACATATACTAAACTAATTAAATGAAAAGAGCAAAACAAAAAAAATATATTTATACGAAAAAAGAGCAATATATATATATATATATATACCAAAAAAATGACGAAACACGAAAAAAAAAGATATTTACACGAAGTCGTACCTGATCAGTGGTAAATTCACACGACATGTTCCCATTATTTGCTGAATTATATTCTTCCATATGTACCAAAAAATAGTTAGTTAATAGATGGACAAATTATATTAATTTTTAAATGAAAAAAAAAACTTAATTACCTTTATGAATTAATTGAGATAAAGCATATTGGACGTTGCTTAATAAACCCTTTTTGGCCTTCCTTTCGCTTTGTACTGCATTGTAAATACTTTTAATGCCTGTAGTATTAGATGGGTCACGTTCCTTCAAGGCGCTCAGAATAAACCGAGGAGCAGTAATCTTGGCCATTTTACTCACAATGCACTTTTCATCTCGTGTTAGTCTTGATGTGTACTCATTATCCCCTAAATATTGTGTTGGGGCATGATTATGCTCTCCGCACTCAATAGTAATTCCCCACAAAATACCATCTGGAGGAATCGGTACACCTTGTAGAGAGAATGGACAACTAGAGGTGCCCAAAACGACCCAACCCGCCGGGTCGACCCGCCGACCCGGACCCGGCTGACCCGTGCAAGACCCGGACCCGGCCGACCCGTGTGACCCGCCGACCCGGACCCATGGTATACACGGGTGGGGTCCGGGTCGAGCTTCCCCCAACCCGTCGACCGGGTCCGACCGTCGACGGCGGAAATTAAAAAAAAAAAAAACAAAAAAAAATTCAAAAATGGCCGTTGGACCCGGTGGTGGACCCGGACTCGCGGGTCGGACCGTGACCCGGGTCTAACGGCTAGTCCGATTTTAAAAAAAAAAAAATTCCTAACTATAAATACCCCTCCCCAACACAATTTTTCCACACCTTCAATACTATTTATCTCTCAAACTCTCATTGTTAATTGCTATACTACTTAATCTCTCTTTTTTTCGCATTTTATCATTATGTCGAGTTCGACAAGGGAAAGGGTATTGCTACATCTCCCAAAAAATCCAAATGTCCAAGTTCGAGCGAATGGGTCTTTGGGGCAAATCAAGAAACCATCCGGAATAATTATTCGGGAGCCCCAAAACCAAACTCCACCCGGTTTTGAAAATGAAAGTCAAGATCCCGAATATGATGTTACACATGAAAATATCTATTACGGTAGTACAACAACTACCAAATGAAGAAGAAGTTGATCTCCGGGGATTTCGACGTGTCCCGAATCGTCAACAACCGCAAAACATCGACGAAGAAATGGACCATGAAATCGATGAAGCTATGTTAAATCAAACATATGCAACATTCGAGCGCACTCTTCATGGCGTACCAACTCCGACGCAAAAATCAAAGTCGGGCGCCCCGCGGCAAGCCAAGTCAAGAAGAACCTCCTTATGTTGAGGAGTTATCGTCCGAGGAGGAAGAAAATGTGAAAGGCAGAGGAAGCAAGAAAACTAAAGCAAGAAACAAGCATGCCCTGCTGTAAAGGAGACCGGTATCCGTACTTTTTCAAAACACTTTAAGAAGGAAAAATGCCTGATGGTTCGATGAAGGTATCTTGCAACTACTGCTCGAAAGAGTATCCGTATAAAGGCGGGGATGGATATGGAAATTTTAAAAGGCATTTTGAAAATAACCATGCCTCGGTCCACGGAGAACAAAAGTCACAAAGTCAACTCAACTTCCAACCTTCTACTGGAGCCGGGCCAGACGGCAATCAAGGTATGTCTGAATCTCAACTTTATAAATATAATGAAAAAATTGCTAGAGAACAAATGGCAAAATTATGTGCACAAGAATCTTTACCTTTTAATTTTGCGGATAGTACGGGTTGGGAATACAGGATGCAAAATGCCTATAATCCTGCTATTAAAAGAATTCCCCGTACCACAATGACTAGACAAGTAGTATACTTAGCCAAACAACATAAACTTGCACTACGAGCTTATTTTAGATCTATAAATCATAGAGTTTCTTTAGCTGCAGATACTTGGGCAGATTTATCATAGAGCTTATTATCCCACGTCTCCCAAAGTTTTATTTCATTGTTGTTTTATTGTATCTGAAATGGATGCTTGTAGTAAATCCGAAAGATTATCGAATGCTATTTACAATATGTGTTTAAAATGGCTAAAATACTTTAATCGTATTCATGATGTTTTCTTGATTAGTGCTGTTTTATCTCCCGATTTAAATTTAGCTCAAGTAGAACAATTACTTGAAATATATTATAATATTCTTAAAAATTTGGGTTTTCCTAATATTGAGGATACTGTTGAAAGTCAAACTTTATTTGAAAATATTCCTGACGTTGAACAAGTAAAAATTGATTTGAAAAATAGTTTAGAAACTGTTTTTTCTGAATATTCTTCTAAATACGGTGATAAGATTCAATCTCAAAAATCAAGAACTAAGACTACAAATACATTTAACATGGAATTCGACAGAACTCCCACTAACCCATTTCAACAACAACTCTATAATATAGCAAGAAATAGGGGTGGTAGTAACGTCGGTCAAAGAAATGACCTTAGTAGATATTATGCAACTAGTTTTGTGCCGGAGGATGACAATGCAGGTACCTTTGATCTGTTGGATTGGTGGAAAAGAAGGGGAACCGAATTTCCCATACTTTCCATTATGGCACAAGAAATTCTTGCAGTGCCCGCATCCACAGTCCCCGTTGAGAGTGCTTTTAGTGAAGGAGGCTATATGCTGGACGAGCGGAGATCCCGAATGACGCCAAAAAATCTCGAGGCTCAAATGATACTTAAAGACGCAACAAAAGCCGAGTTACTGTAACACCCCCAATCCACTCAGGGATATTACACGCCGTAGACCCTCTCCTCGAGGATCTACCAGGCTGATAACTAAAATCAAACATCTAAACATCGCCTTTAAGGCTAAAATGACTCAGTAGACCGACTTGGTCTTTCAATAATAACATACAACTCATTCCCAAACACATACCCACGCAGGGGTCGAAATAAAATAAACTCCCGTACAACGGGGAAAAGATACCGCAGCGGAAAAGAAAATACAACTGGACCAATACGACATCAACGGAACCTCGTGTGATTAGTATCGTTCATCTTTCATCATCCTTCGTGCCGACCCTGTGCTATGCTCCAAAACCTGAATGCAAAAATAGACATCCACCCCCCGAATACTCGGGGTTAGCAAAACTCCACCGTTTTGCTAGTGCAAGTACAAGTGCAAAAATACGAGCCATACAATACGAGTTCCCGTAACAATAATAATCAGAATCCTCACAGATCCAAACGTAAAGAAAAGTACTTCCCGAGGCAAGAGTTTTGGGTAAACATTTCCAAAACCGAAAGATCGCAAATAAGGGAAACAATTTACAAAACAGTTTAAAATGCCATCGAGAGTTTTAATAGAAAACAATTTAGGATTATCAAATCCTAATCTTTCCAAAATCAATAGGGTCACATTTCAAAGGTTTTGTTTTCGCAATTAGAAAACCAACAAAGAATACACAAGGTTAAAACCCATGTCACGTGTCTTCGGCGGACATAACATCAATACAATATAATCACCCAAGATACGTAAACCTTGGTCACCAAAAATACAACATCAACTCGTGAATCCGTGGCTATACCATCGATTCCCTTCGTGGCCCCGCGGACCCTCCCAAGGTGAGTAGAATGCGTTTTGAAATCATATACACCAATTCGTGAAGTTTTACTCGTGAATCCAGGGCTATACCATTGGAATTCCCTCCGTGGCCCCGTCGAACCCTCCCGAGGTGAGCAAATACATTCACCAAACAAACAACCGCACTCGTGAATCCAGGGCTATACCATTGGAATTCCCTCCGTGATCCCGTCGGACCCTCCCGAGGTGAGCGAAATGCATTCACACAATTAACATGTCGCAACAAGGATATTCATACAATCCACCAAAGGCAACAAACACAAAGCACGACATAATCGTCAAATCACAATGCACCAAAAATGAGATAATATATGCACACACGCGTTATCAAGCGCAACATCAACACCAAACATATCCATAGGATTCACATAGTCACTTACAACCCACACAATTTACAAAACACATGCGTTTTGAAAGTGAGCCTTTAACGAGGCTAGTCGAATCTTTTGAAAAACCCGTTTCAAACAAACACACACACATACCAAGACGATCACCAATCATCATATCCACAAAACAAGAAATGTATGGACAAGGTACTTGCCTCGAATAATTAGACGATGACACGAACTAACGGAAGAGTTGAACACGACCGCAAGGAACCGGCGGAAATGAACCTAACGATTCGAATAGCACAATCACAACCACTTCTAAACGATTACGGAAAAGGAATACACTGAAACCCGCCTACGATTCATGTATATTCGCACAAAAATAACAACGAGGGCGGACCACAACCAAACCCTCTCGATTCCGTAAAACTATGAAAATATACCATGAATCCGTAGGAAAACTAATGATATCAACAAGATTAATCATATTCATCAAGAATCCATCAACAAAACGGGAAGAATCGGACAAAACCCCAAAATCCCCAATTATCCAAAAAGGTAGGGTTAAAGGAATTCTTACCTCTTGATGAATCAAGCATTCAAATCCAAAAACCACGGGTTAGATCCGCAATCCGAGCCACCCGATCGAAAAGGAATGAAGAAATCTACACAAGTAAGTGATAGATGGAGGAACTCTCCCTCTCAAGTCTCTCTCTCTCGCGCACGGTTGAAGAAGGGGGAGGAAATGAGCGATTTACGCTGAAACAACACATTTATAGTGTAACACGCAGACCTATCGGCCGGCCTATCGGCCGATAGGCCCAACCGATAGCCATACCGAAAGTAGGCGAGAGTCTATCGACCCCCTATCGGCCGAAAGGCTCCCGGAAGTGCTCGCCAAAATCGAAACGACCATAACTCTCTCGTCCGACTCGATTGACTCACCGCTTGAACCATTGGAAAGCTAATTCGATGTTCTATAATATTGCAAGATTTATAATTTTTGGAGTTACCAAAAATTAATGGTGATCTAACAAAGACGAACTCATACTTAGAAAAGTCGTTTAGTAATCCTGAATTCAACAAAACGACACCGAAACCCGAACCTGAATACGAACTGAAGATACGGTTACGAAGTACTCACAAAGACGAATCTAAGAGCTAGTAGGACACACAATTCCGACCACCCGAAGGCTCGAAATTCGACAACGGAAGGTAATTACCCCAAACTTTGGGAAATTACGAAAATGGCCCAAATGCCCGAAAATCACCATACGTGATCGAATAACCAAACCGAAGTTCACAACACGTCTAACAAAGTTAAACGGACTTGCGGAAACTCAAACAATAGTTTGGTCGAGATTCGCAAGAATCGAACTCAAGTGCGGAAAAGTCGCTAAAAAGCACGAACTCAACGAAACGACACCAAACGAACTCGGATGTCAAAAAGTGTAGAATTAATCATTCTCGGAATGACGAAACGGACATGAGCGAGTCGTCAAACAGACTTCCACTAAAAAAAAAAAGAAATTAATGGAAATCGAAAATTGCGGATATTACATTCTACCCTCCTTAAAAGAAGTTTCGTCCCAAACTTAAAACAAGTAGGGAGAAGAAATATTCCGCCAGAAAACTCAACGAGATACACAAGAATGCGTAACTAACGCCCAACGGCGAAATGTTACAAACAACGCAAAGGAGTATACGGCGTGAAAACACGCTCCACGGCGACCAACACAACGTCGCCGTTAGGGGTATAATAAAAACAACAAGTGACAAACGTCATCAAACGGATAATATAGCCAAGTCAATTATCCGACAATCACAAATCACAACGAACGAAAATCAATATGATTGACCAACCCAACGGTACACCAATCAAAACGCGAGTCAACCGCTGAACAAACACGAAATCCCACCGCCTAAGGGCTGGAAGATCGAAAACGAAACTAATTTCCCGAACTGAAGGGAATTACGAAGGAGCCTGAATGTTCGCCAATCACGGAACGAGGTCAATATAAACCGAACAATCAAACGATCGAGACAACAAAAATCGAAGAATCATGTTCGAATCACGAAGAACAATAAAGTTCAAACAACAACTCCCAGGATGATCTGGTGAGAACTACAAGACATGCATTGCCGAAGATCCACAGGAAAGGGAATAGCGATTGAAAAGTCACAACGACAACGAGTTATTCCGAAATAACACCACACTCGTTCGATCAACAAAAGCAAGGAGCAGGACAAGCTCAGAAATGTCAACGAACATAAATGAGTCGACAGAGTCGAAAACACAAGAGTTCCAAAGCCGATCCACTTCGAATAAAAGAACTAGTAGAACCAGATGATGTCACTCCCAAACAAGGTTCACAAGAATCGAATCGAACTCAAAAAGTAACATCGATAATCAGATCGACCCACAACAAGATCACACTGCTCGGACGATGAAACCGAAATATAGAACAAGTTCATAAAGTACCAACGATCACGAGCGAATCGACAGACTGGATAAAGAGAAAATACAGAAGTCTAAAAACAACACGGGTACTACATTCGACCTCTTATAAAAGAAGGTCGCCCCCGCAACTCACAACAGCAAAATCAAGGTGACGACACAACAAGCAACCGACAAAAACATCCTTCAAAGGCCTCTCAAAGCCGATTCTGATATCTGTGCTGAAGCGCGAACTCCGAAAGTCTCGGTAGCCAATTCACAAAACTGAATTCGGTGTCCCTCGAGTCCACACTTGAAATGTGTCATCGACGAGAAAGACAATTTACACGTGCATGCCCCGGCACATCTCGATTGAAACGCATCGGCTCGGCATACCGAAAATACAAATGCTAGATACAATGGGGCATAACGTCGCAAAACAACATAGCGGAGATGCCAACTCAGCACAACAAGGAATCATAATACATATCATATACAACGATTATCATCGTAAAATAATACACACAAACACTTCAGCAACGACGGTATCGTTCGGCGACCTCAACGGCCCGAACGATAACCAGCACATAATTACAACCATCATGAAACAATCATACATGTACACAAATGTACAACTCAAGCTTTAACAACCCACACTCGTGCGACAACACGCAAATCACCACGAGGTGATAACAAGAACACTACCACACCTCTCACAGAGGGCTAGTACAACAAATGCGTGGCAACGACTCGACGTTCATGCCACCAATTCGATCACAATTCGGGGTTAACACCGTAACGAAAGTTCGAAAACCCTACACGCATTTCCGGTCCGCAAACAGGAATGATAGGTTTTAAAAACGAAAACCACCTTTGAAGACAGTTTGGAAACACCAGTTGATCTTGAGTATCATTTTACAAAAAGTAGTACAAACACCATTATCGAGACTTTGAAAATCATCTAGCGTTTGAACAAAAATGAGGACACCTTTCCTTTAGTGAAAAACTTTCAAAATATTCGACTTGGGTCTAAGCAATCGCATTTGAAAATATCTCAAAAATATTTTTGGTCCTCAACCGAAAATTTTTGAAATGAATTGCGGCATTAGAAAACGCCTTGAAAACACCGCAAGAAAATAATTCGCTTTAAAAGTACGTCTCGAATTTTAATTTTCTAAGATACTCAAGGTTTTCAAAATAATTCAATGGGCTAGAATGCCCAAAAATTTCAGGTAATTACAAGGAACAATATAGCGCCGTGGGTCCCGCACCGAACCCACCATGCTAAAAACCAATTACAAAAATGCCCAAAAAGGCCGATGACGGTAATATTTCAAAACTCACGAAGCCATTTAGAAAATAATAAATACCGTCATAAGAATTTCGCTAAAACGATCAAGGCCGTAATGCCAAAAACTAGGTTAATGAATTGTTTTTCAAAATAAAAACTCAGTCTTTAAAATAAAGAAAGACAATACAAAAGAACTCACGCAATGGATAAAAGAAATAAAGTCAAACATGCACAAGACAAAGAACACTGCTCCTCATATGAACGAAAAATGGGAGTCAAATAATCACATATCACGAAATCAAAATCCATAAGAGGATTCCGTCAATTAACTCATAATAATAAAATAGCTCGTGTCACACGAGGCACAACACAAAGAAGGGAGACTTACATACACAGGTCGCACGAAGATGATGATCGCCCCACGATACTAATCACGACCAACAAACTCAAACGACGCGTCGCGACACGACTCGCCGATAAAAATCCAACGAAACAAGACTCAAACAACACGACTTGACCCGACAGCCTAGGTTTCCTCAACCTAAGCTCCGATACCATTTATGTAACACCCCCAATCCACTCAGGGATATTACACGCCGTAGACCCTCTCCTCGAGGATCTACCAGGCTGATAACTAAAATCAAACATCTAAACATCGCCTTTAAGGCTAAAATGACTCAGTAGACCGACTTGGTCTTTCAATAATAACATACAACTCATTCCCAAACACATACCCACGCAGGGGTCGAAATAAAATAAACTCCCGTACAACGAAGAAAAGATACCGCAGCGGAAAAGAAAATACAACTGGACCAATACGACATCAACGGAACCTCGTGTGATTAGTATCGTTCATCTTTCATCATCCTTCGTGCCGACCCTGTGCTATGCTCCAAAACCTGAATGCAAAAATAGACATCCACCCCCCGAATACTCGGGGGTTAGCAAAACTCCACTGTTTTGCTAGTGCAAGTACAAGTGCAAAAATACGAGCCATACAATACGAGTTCCCAGAACAATAATAATCAGGAATCCTCAAAGATCCAAACGTAAAGAAAAGTACTTCCCGAGGCAAGAGTTTTGGGTAAACATTTCCAAAACCGAAAGATCGCAAATAAGGGAAACAATTTACAAAACAGTTTAAAATGCCATCGAGAGTTTTAATAGAAAACAATTTAGGATTATCAAATCCTAATCTTTCCAAAATCAATAGGGTCACAAAATTTCAAAGGTTTTGTTTTCGCAATTAGAAAACCAACAAAGAATACACAAGGTTAAAACCCATGTCACGTGTCTTGGCGGACATAACATCAATAAAATATAATCACCAAATATAAGTAAACCTTGGTCACCAAATATACAACTTCTACTCGTGAATCCGTGGCTATACCATCGATTCCCTTCGTGGCCCCGTCGGACCCTCCCAAGGTGAGTAGAATGCGTTTTCGAAATCATATACACCAATTCGTGAAGTTTTACTCGTGAATCCAGGGCTATACCATTGGAATTCCCTCCGTGGCCCCGTCGAACCCTCCCGAGGTGAGCAAATACATTCACCAAACAAACAACCGCACTCGTGAATCCAGGGCTATACCATTGGAATTCCCTCCGTGATCCCGTCGGACCCTCCCGAGGTGAGCGAAATGCATTCACACAATTAACATGTCGCAACAAGGATATTCATACAATCCACCAAAGGCAACAAACACAAAGCACGACATAATCGTCAAATCACAATGCACCAAAAATGAGATAATATATGCACACACGCGTTATCAAGCGCAACATCAACACCAAACATATCCATAGGATTCACATAGTCACTTACAACCCACACAATTTACAAAACACATGCGTTTTGAAAGTGAGCCTTTAACGAGGCTAGTCGAATCTTTTGAAAAACCCGTTTCAAACAAACACACACACACATACCAAGACGATCACCAATCATCATATCCACAAAACAAGAAATGTATGGACAAGGTACTTGCCTCGAATAATTAGACGATGACACGAACGGAACGGAAGAGTTGAACACGACCGCAAGGAACCGGCGGAAATGAACCTAACGATTCGAATAGCACAATCACAACCACTTCTAAACGATTACGGAAAAGGAATACACCCGGAAACCCGCCTACGATTCATGTATATTCGCACAAAAATAACAACGAGGGCGGACCACAACCAAACCCTCTCGATTCCGTAAAACTATGAAAATATACCATGAATCCGTAGGAAAACTAATGATATCAACAAGATTAATCATATTCATCAAGAATCCATCAACAACACGCGAAGAAACGCACAAAACCCCAAAATCCCCAATTATCCAAAAAGGTAGGGTTAAAGGAATTCTTACCTCTTGATGAATCAAGCATTCAAATCCAAAAACCACGGGTTAGATCCGCAATCCGAGCCACCCGATCGAAAAGGAATGAAGAAATCTACACAAGTAAGTGATAGATGGAGGAACTCTCCCTCTCAAGTCTCTCTCTCGCGCACGGTTGAAGAAGGGGAGGAAATGAGCGATTTACGCCGAAACAACACATTTATAGTGTAACACGCGGGACCTATCGGCCGGCCTATCGGCCGATAGGCCCAACCGATAGCCATACCGAAAGTAGGCGGAGAGTCTATCGACCCCCTATCGGCCGAAAGGCTCCCGGAAGTGCTCGCCAAAATCAAACGACCATAACTCTCTCGTCCTGACCGATTGACTCACCGTTTGAACCATTGGAAAGCTAATTCGATGTTCTATAATATTGCAAGATTTATAATTTTTGGAGTTACCAAAAATTAATGGTGATCTAACAAAGACGAACTCATACTTAGAAAAGTCGTTTAGTAATCTGAATTCAACAAAACGACACCGAAACCCGAACTCGAATACGAACAAGATACGGTTACGAAGTACTCACAAAGACGAATCTAAGAGCTAGTAGGACACACAATTCCGACCACCCGAAGGCTCGAAATTCGACAACGGAAGGTAATTACCCCAAACTTTGGGAAATTACGAAAATGGCCCAAATGCCCGAAAATCACCATACGTGATCGAATAACCAAACCGAAGTTCACAACACGTCTAACAAAGTTAAACGGACTTGCGGGAAACTCGAAACAGCAGTTTCGGTCGAGATTCGCAAGAATCGAACTCAAGTGCGGAAAAGTCGCTAAAAGCACGTAACTCAACGAAACGACACCGAAACGAACTCGGATGTCAAAAAGTGTAGAATTAATCATTCTCAGAATGACGAAACGGACATGAGCGAGTCGTCAAAACAGACTTCCGCCGAAAAAAAAAAAAAGAAATTACCGGAAATCGAAAATTGCGGATATTACAGTTACGAGATCAAGAAAATAAATGGGATGACCTATTAGCGGACCAAGATGCCTATCAAGAAGGCACTACCGAAGGAGAGTCTAGTCAAATGAGTCAAACCGACGATCAAGACGACGACGACATCGACTTCGACTAAAGGTAAGTAAGGTAAGTCAGGTAAGTAAAGAACTACGTAGGGCTTTGATTCCTCACGAGGATACGTAGGCAATTTAATTTTAAGTGAAAACTTAAAATTAAATACAAGCCCATTTTTTTAACTCTTCTCAAGTAAAAGAACTACGTGGAGCTTTGATTCCTCACGGGGATACGTAGGCAATTTAATTTTAAGTAAAAACTTAAAATTAAATACAAGCTAATTTTTTCAAATGATTTCCTTTTTCACTTATAGTTATTTTTCGTGTATAAAATGATAACAAATAAAAGTTTTATATACATTTTTAAAATAAAAAATAAAAAAATAGACGGGTCGACCCGTGACCCGGCGGGTCGGACCCGGACCCGGACCCGTGGCCGACCCGTCGACCCGCCAACCCGTACATTTCATATGTACGGGTGGGGTCCGGGTCCTGTCCTGTCGACCCGGCGACCCGGCGGGTCCGACCCGGACCCGGACCCGTGGTTGGGCACCTCTATGGACAACCATTTTTCTTGTACTAGTACATCTTTTTAAAGTTTCTCCACTTTTTAAATATCTTGGTGGTTGATATTTTCCTCCCTTTTCACAAATGAGAGTGCATTTCGGGAGTTTGTTACCTATTTTATTTGCGGATTTATCAATAACTATGATGAATCCATTTTTCCTTCCGGTCGTCCTCACCCAATCTAACATCTCATCTCTACTTTCAAAAATCTGTAAAAAAAAAATAAGAAGAGTAAAACTGATTAAATGAGCAATATATATACTAAACTAATTAAATGAAAAGAGCAAAACAAAAAAATATATTTATACGAAAAAAGAGCAATATATATATATATATCAAAAAAATGACGAAACACGAAAAAAAAAAGATATTTACACGAAGTCGTACCTGATCAGTGGTAAATTCACACGACATGTTCCCATTATTTGCTGAATTATATTCTTCCATTTATTATAAACAGAATAGTGTTTCAGAAATGTGAACAAATAAGTGATATTACATGAGAAATTTAAGAAGAAAATATAGAGAGATGATGCGTTATATTTCTTCTTCACTCCCTATTTAGTGTAACACCCCCAATCCGCTCAGGGATATTACACGCCGTAGAACCTTTCCTCAAGGATCTACCAGGCTGGTAACAACAAACGAACAACTCGACAATGCCATTAAGGCTAAAAAGACTCAATAGACCGATTTGGCCTTTCAATAAATACATACAACTCAATTACAATACATGCCCACGCAGGGGTCGAATACAACACACTCTCGTACAACGGCGAAAGAATACTGCAGCGGAAATAAAATACAACTAAACCAATAACATCATACGGATCCTCGTGTGATTAGTATCGTTCATCTTTCATCATCCTTCGTGCCGACCCTATGTTATGCTCCCAAACCTGAATGCAAAAACAGACATCCACCCCCCGAATACTCGGGGATTAGCAAAACTCCACTGTTTTGCTAGTGCAAATACAAAGTGCAAATACGAGCCATATAATTCAAGTTCCAAGAATAACAATAACCGGGAATCCTCGTAGATCCAAATGCAACGAAAGGTACTTCCCGAGGCAAGAGTTTGGGTAAACATTCCAAAACTGAAAGATCACAGTTAAAGTGAAACAATTTGTAAAACAGTTTAAAATGCCATCGAGAGTTTTAATAGAAAATAATTTAGGATTACCGAATCCTTATCTTTCCAAAATCAACAGGGGTCACCGCCCAAAGGTTTTATTTTCGAAAATAGAAAACCGACAACAAATCACAGGGCCATAGCCCAAAATCACGTGTCCTCGACGGACATAAAAATCAACACAACGTAATCACGCACGCGCATCGCCTAGGACCGGGACGAAGCCACAAATCCCACTCGAGGCCTCGAAGGACCCTCCTGAGCTGGCTAGCGAAACAAATCACACACACGCATCGCCTAGGACCGGGACGAAGCCACAAATCCCACTCGAAGCCTCGAAGGACCCTCCCGAGCTGGCTAGCGAAACAAATCACACACAAATCACAACCATAAGTTATCCCGGCATCGGGCTAACAAGCCACGAACCTCGAAGTCCCGGCAAGACGTACCCGATGATAACCCCACTAGTCCGGCATCGGGCTAACAAGCCACGAACCTCGGAGTCCCCGCAAGACATACCCGATTGGATAACCCATGACACGTACATCACAACCAAATCACAACCATAAGTTATCCCGGAATCGTGCTAACAAGCCACGAACCTCGGAGTCCCCGCAAGACATACCCGATGATAACTCCATAAGTTATCTCGGCATCGGGCTAACAAACCACGAACCTCGGAGTCCCCGCAAGACATACCCGATTGGATAACCCTACGGTCTCGCCCGACCCATACTAGCAAGTATGGATCCCGGAGATTCAACAATCCTACTCGGAGGCACATCACGTATAACAAGCACACAACAATAATCGATTATCAATCCAAACAACATTAAGCATCGCAACCTCCTTTCAAAGGAGTAACAACTAACATCACATCATGTCAAAACCGCAATACACTGAAATGAAGCCATATACGTACACACGCATTATCATACATAACATAAACTCCAAACATATCCAAAAGATCCACGTAGTCACTTACAACCCACACAATTACAACACACGCGTTTTGAAAGAGAGCCTTTAACAAGGATAATCGAATCTTTTGAAATTAGTTTTCAAACGACCAAACAAACACATTTAGACGACCACCAATTATCATATCCACAAAACAAGAATTGTATGGACAAGGTACTTGCCTCAAAAATCGACACGCAAGTATTCTGACGAACACGGCTCAACCGGAAAGCTTCGAAACGCCCGACGCTATCGAAACGGAAGACGACGACGAACGAAAGGGTTCAACACGGTTTCTTCGCAAGAAACACGACCCTAACATCATACAATCAATAAATCATCGATCATACGAGGAAGAATAATCGTAGAACACCCGAAAACCCCTCTAAGACATTTTACCGGACTCCTTCAAGGCGTCGGTCAAGAACTCGACCCAAACAACGAATCGATACGATCCAACCATGGAATAATAAAGGAAATGATATAATACATCTAAATAATCATCAATCCATCACAATCCTAAGTTAAATCGGATTAAACGGACGAAATCAAACAAAATACCCAAAATCCCCAAAATTAGATTTTTAGAAAATCTGACCTGATTCGGTAGATCGGAGGATGTTATAGGATGGATGATTGATGATATGAACTCCAAGACTTCATGGATTTATTGTCCAACAACATTTCTCCATGATTAACCAAGCTCCATCCGCGGAAGTGAAGAAAACGAGTGAGAAATGGCTGAAGAAAAACGCTGCCAGGCCTTAAATAGGCCGACTGTCGGCCACCTTACGTACGTAACCGGCCATGGCTTACGTACGTAACCTGCCATGGCCGACTCACTGCCTAGAAATGCCGGAAACGTTACGTACGTTACCGGCCAGGGCCTTACGTACGTAACCGGCCTTACGTACGTAACTACCGAGCATTACCGACGTAACTCGGCCTGGGCCGAGATTGCCCGGCCATGACTCGGCCGGGCCAACTCCGACGACCCGAACGACCCCGAAACCCGAACCTGAATACGAATCGAAGATACGGTTACGAAGTACTCGCAAAGACGAATCCGAGCACTAAGAGAACACACGATTCCGACCATCCGAAGGCTCGAAATTCGACAACAGAAAGTAATTACCCTAAACTTTGGGAAATTACGAAAATGGCCCAAAACGTCCGAAAATCACGATACGTGATCGAATAACCAGACCGAAGTTCACAACACGTCTAACAAAGTTAAACGGACTTACGGGAAACTCGAAACAACAGTTTCGAACGAGATTCGCAAGAATCGAACTCAAGTGCGGAAAAGTCGTCAAAAAGCACGGAACTCAACAAAACGACACCGAAACGAACTCGGATGTCAAAAAGTGTAGAATTAATCATTCTCAGAATGACGAAACGGTCATGAGCGAGTCGTCAAAACGGACTTCCGCCGAAAAAAAGAAATTACCGGAAATCGAAATTACGGGTTTTACATTCTACCCTCCTTAAAAGAAGTTTCGTCCCGAAACTTAAAATAAGTAGGGAGAAACAATATCCCCTGCCAGGAAAACTCGACGAGATACATAAAAACCGGAAACTCGTGCCCGACGGCGAAATGCTGCAAGAAACGCAAAGAGACATACGGCGTGAAAACACGCTCCACTGCGACCAACACAACGTCGCCGTTAGGAATATAATAAAATCAACAAAGGACAAGCATCATCAAACGGATAATATAGTCAAGTCAATTATCCGAACAATCACAAAACACAACGAACGAAAATCAATAAGATTGACCGACCCAACGGTACATCAATCAAAACGCGAGCCAATCGCTGAGCAAATACGGAAT
Organism: Orobanche coerulescens; assembly: GCA_033398695.1. NCBI lineage: Eukaryota > Viridiplantae > Streptophyta > Magnoliopsida > Lamiales > Orobanchaceae > Orobanche > Orobanche coerulescens. The sequence goes on from CM065816.1 coordinate 20,994,702, forward strand.
TCCACCGCCCAAGGGTTGGAAGATCGAAAACGAGACTAATTTCCCGAACTTAAGGGAATTAGGAAGGAGCCTGAACGCTCAACAATCACAAAACGAGAACAAAAACCGAACAAACAAACGATCGAGACAACAAAAATTGATTTATCATGTTCGCATCGCGAATAACAATAAAATTCAAACAAAAACTCCCAAGTTCACGTCTCAGCTCGAGACAATATATGATCCGGTAAAACCAACAAGATGTGATTCACATAAGATCCACAGGAAAGGGAATAGCAATTGAAAGATCACAACGACAAACGAGTAATTTCGAAACACCACACTCGTTCGATCGATAAAAGCAAGGGATAGGGAAAGCTCAGAAAATGTTAACGAACATAAACGAGTCGACAGAGTCGAAAATACATAAGTTCAAAATCTGATCCACTTCGAATAAAAGAACTAGTAGAACCAAAAGATGTTACATCCGAACAAGGTTCACAAGTATCGAACCGGACTCGGAAAAGTCACAGCGATAACCAGATCGACCCAAAACAAGATCACAACTCGTTCGAACGATGAAACCGAAATACAGAACAAGTTCAGAAAGTATCAACGAACATGAGCGAGTCGATAGACCTGAGAAAGAGGAAATGCAGAAGTCCAAAAATAATACGGGTATTATATTCAACCCCTTCTAAAAGAAGTCTCGTTCCCGAAACTCACAACACGAAATCAAGGTGACAACACAACAAGCAACTGACAGAAACATCCTTCAAAGGCCTCTCAAAGCCGATTTCGATGACTGTGCTGAAGCGCGAACTCCGAAAGTCTCGGTAGCCAATTCGCAAAACTGAATTCGGTGTCCCTCGAGTCCACACTTGAAATGTGTTAACGACGAGAAGGACAATTTACACGTGCATGCCCCGGCACATCACGGTTGAAACGCCTCGGCTCGGCATACCGAAAATACAGATGCTAGATACAATGGAACTAACACCGCAAAACAACATACCGGAGATGCCAACTCAGCATAACATATCAACGCATACAAAAATCACAACAACAACGGCATCGTTCGACGATTACAACGGCCCAAACGATAGCCAGCACACAATCATAAACATCATGAAACGATCACCAATGTGCATAAACGCATAAAAATCCAAGCTTTAACAGCTCACACAGGTGCGATAACACACAAGCCACCACGAAATGACAACATTAAAGATCATCATCACACCTCCCACAACGGGCTAACAAAACATATGCGTGGCGAACGACTCAACGTTCACACCACCAATTCAATCACAATTCGGAGGGCTAGCACCCTAACAACAATACCAACATCATACACACCTTCTCCGACCAAAAGCACGAAATGATGGGTTTTAAAAACGAAAACCACCTTTTGAAAATAGTTTGGAAACACCAGTTGATCTTGAGTATCACTTTACAAAAAGTAGTGCAAACATTGTTATCGAGACTTTGAAAATCGTCTTGCGTTTGAACAAAAATGAGGACACCTTCTCTTAGTGAAAGACTTTCAGAATATTCGACCCTCGGGTCTAAGTAAAAGTGTTTATAAAACATTGAAAATATCTCAAAACATTTTGGTCCTCGAGGTAGAAGAATTTTGAAATATATTGTGGCACCTTGGATGTACCACGAGAAAATAATTCATTTTAAAAGTACGTCTCGAAATTTATTTTCTAAGATACTCAAGGTTTTCAAAGATAATTCAATGGGCTAAAATGTCCAAAAATTTCAGGTAATTACACGGAACATTATAACGTCGTGGGCCCCACGCCAAAACCCACGAGGCTAAAAACCATTTACAAAAACATCAAAAGGGTTGATTACGGTAATATTTCAAAAACTTACAAAAGCCATTTACAAAATACTAAATACCGTCATAAGAATTTCGTCAAAATGGTCAAGGCCATAATGCCAAAAACTCGGTTAAGGGAATCGGTTTTCAAAATAAAAATCAGTCGGTAAAATACCGAAAGCCATTACAAAAGAACTCACGCAGCGGATAAAATAAATAAAGTCAAACATACACAATCCAGCAACACTACTCCTCATATGAACGAAATATGATGGTCAAATAACCGCATATCAAGAAATCAAAATCCATAAGAGGATTCCGTCACTTAACAAATAATCATAAAAATAGCTCGTGTCACACGAGGCACAACACAAAGGAGGGAGACTTACATCCACAGGTCGCACGAAGATGATGATCGCCCACGATACTAATCACGACCAACAAGCTCAGACGACGCGTCGCGACACGACTCAGTCAGATAAAATCCGACGAAACAAGACTCGAAAAACACGACTTGACCCGACAGCCTAGGTTTCACAACCTAAGCGCTGATACCATTTATGTAACACCCCCAATCCGCTCAGGGATATTACACGTCGTAGAACCTTTCTTCAAGGATCTACCAGGCTAGTAACAACAAACGAACAACTCGACAATGCCTTTAGGGCTAAAAAAACTCAGTAGACCGATTTGGCATTTCAATAAATACATACAACTCAATTACAATACATGCCCACGCAGGGGTCGAATACAACACACTCACGTACAACAGGGAAAGAATACTGCAGCGGAAATAAAATACAACTAAACCAATAACATCATACGGATCCTCGTGTGATTAGTATCGTTCATCTTTCATCATCCTTCGTGCCGACCCTGTGTTATGCTCTCAAACCTGAATGCAAAAACAGACATCCACCCCCCGAATACTCGGGTTTAGCAAAACTCCACTGTTTTGCTAGTGCAAATACAAAGTGCAAATACGAGCCATATAATTCAAGTTCCAAGAATAACAATAATCGGGAATCCTCAAAGATCCAAATGCAACGAAAGGTACTTCCCGAGGCAAGAGTTTGGGTAAACATTCCAAAACTCAAAGATCACAGTTAAAGTGAAACAATTTGTAAAACAGTTTAAAATGTCATCGAGAGTTTTAATAGAAAACAATTTAGGATTACAGAATCCTTATTTTTCCAAAATCAACAGGGGTCACCGCCCAAAGGTTTTGTTTTCGAAAATAGAAAACCGACAACAAATCGCAGGGCCATAGCCCAAAATCACGTGTCCTCGACGGACATAAAAATCAACACAACGTAATCACGCACGCACATCACCTAGGACCGGGACGAAGCCACAAATCCCACTCGAGGCCTCGAAGGACCCTCCCGAGCTGGCTAGCGAAACAAATCACACACGCATCGCCTAGGACCGGGACGAAGCCACAAATCCCACTCGAGGCCTCGAAGGACCCTCCCGAGCTGGCTAGCGAAACAAATCACACAAAAATCACAACCATAAGTTATCCCGGCATCGGGCTAACAAGCCACGAACCTCGGAGTCCCCGCAAGACGTACCCGATGATAACCCCACTAGTTATCCCCAAGACGGCTAACAAGCCACGAACCTCGGAGTCCCCGCAAGACATACCCGATTGGATAACCCATGACACGTACATCACAACCAAATCACAACCATAAGTTATCCCGGCATCGTGCTAACAAGCCACGAACCTCGGAGTCCCCGCAAGACATACCCGATGATAACCCCATAAGTTATCTCGGCATCGGGCTAACAAGCCACGAACCTCGGAGTCCCCGCAAGACATATCCGATTGGATAACCCTACGGTCTCGCCCGACCCATACTAGCAAGTATGGATCCCGGAGATTCAACAATCCTACTCGGAGGCACATCACGTATAACAAGCAACAACAATAATCGATTATCAATCCAAACAACATTAAGCATCGCAACCTCCTTTAAAAGGAGTAACAACTAACATCACATCATGTCAAAACCGCAATACACTGAAATGAAGCCATATACGTACACACGCATTATCATACATAACATAAACTCCAAACATATCCAAAAGATCCACGTAGTCACTTACAACCCACACAATTACAAAACACACGCATTTTGAAAGAGAGCCTTTAACAAGGCTAATCGAATCTTTTGAAAATAATTTTCAAACGACCAAACAAACACATTTAGACGACCACCAATTATCATATCCACAAAACAAGAATTATATGGACAAGGTACTTGCCTCAAAAATTGGCACGCAAGTATTCCGACGAACACGGCTCAACCGGAAAGCTTCGAAACGCTCGACGCTATCGAAACGGAAGACGACGACGAACGAAAGGGTTCAACACGATTTCTTCGCAAGAAACACGATCCTAACATCATACAATCAATAAATCATCGATCATACGAGGAAGAATAATCGTAGAACGCCCGAAAACCCCTCTAAGACATTTTACCGGACACCTTCAAGGCGTCGGTCAAGAACTCGACCCAAACAACGAATCGATACGATCCAACCATGGAATAATAAAGAAAATGATATAATACATCTAAATAATCATCAATCCATCACAATCCTAAGTTAAATCGGATTAAACGGGCGAAATCGAACAAAATACCCAAAATCCCCAAAATTAGATTTTTAGAAAATCTGACCTGATTCGGTAGATCGGAGGATGTTATAGGATGGATGATTGATGATATGAACTCCAATACTTCATGGATTTATTGTCCAACAACATCTCTCCATGATTAACCAAGCTCCAGCCGCGGAAGGGAAGAAAATGAGTGAGAAATGGCTGAAGAAAAACGCTGCCAGGCCTTAAATAGGCCGATTGCCGGCCGCCTTACGTACGTAACCGGCCATGGCCGACTCACTGCCTAGAAATGCCGGAAACGTTACGTACGTTACCGGCCAGGGCCTTACGTACGTAACCGGCCTTACGTACGTAACTGCCGAGCATTACCGACCGTAACTCGGCCTGGGCCCAGATTGCCCGAACGACCCCGAAACCCGAACCTGAATACGAATCGAAGATACGGTTAAGAAGTACTCGCAAAGACGAATCCGAGCACTAAGAGAACACACGATTCCGACCATCCGAAGGCTCGAAATTCGACAACGAAAAGTAATTACCCTAAACTTTGGGAAATTACGAAAATGGCCCAAAACGTCCGAAAATCACGATACGTGATCGAATAACCAGACCGAAGTTCACAACACGCCTAACAAAGTTAAACGGACTTACGGGAAACTCGAAACAGTAGTTTCGAACGAGATTCGCAAGAATCGAACTCAAGTGCGGAAAAGTCGTCAAAAATCACGAAACTCAACAAAACGACACTGAAACGAACTCGTATGTCAAAAAGTGTAGAATTAATCATTCTCAGAATGAAACGGTCATGAGTGAGTCGTCAAAACGGACTTCCGCCGAAAAAAAAAAGAAATTACCGGAAATCGAAATTACGGGTTTTACATTTATAGCCAAACAAGACTATTAAATAATAAAAACAATTGACATGACAATTCAATAGGTAGTATAGATTAGGAAACTATTTTGGTGAAAGACATTGAAATGACAATTCAATAGGTAGATATAGGTTAGCGAACTATTTTGTTGAAAGACTTTAAAATGGCAACTCAATTAGTAGCTAATAATAATAATATATATCAAGATAATAATATATAATCTGAATAATAATATATATTATTTGTATAGATGACTATTGATGTAGTGGAGGATATTGCAATTTGTTATTTGGAAAAAGGGTTTTTGAAATATATGGAAAATGTTTGTTGGTGAATTTTGGGATAAACCCGGCCTTTTCTTATCGGAATCGACCCACTGAATAAGAGTCACTGCTACGCAGTGAGGTCCGTCACTTTTTGGCCAAAAAACGACTTTAGGCCTTCGATTTTGCTTTTTTCTGTTTTTAGGGATTTAATTGTAATTTTCTAAAAGTTTGTATGGTTATTATTAATTGCCGTGATTTTAACTCTAACTTCCATAGGGTATATATGCGTGTAAGGCATTTATTTCAGACGTTCAATGAATTGAAATTTTCTCTAAATTTTCTTGAAATTCTTAGATCGGTTGAATCTAGATCCGTTCGAACATATTTTCTAAATATTTTTTTTAAATATAAATATATTGTATAGTAATAAATTTATAAAATTGTAATATATAAAGTATTATATATATATATATATATATATATATATATATATGTGTGTGTGTCTTTTAAAAAAATGGGAGGGACAAAAAGAATATTTTGGTCTTTTTTGTTAAGAGGGGAGATTAGCAAAAGAAGGGCGGGATTAGCATACCCAATAAATAATACATTGAGAGAGACGATAGTAAATTTCTTTTTTCTTTTGTAAATATAGATAAATTCACAATTTGATATTCAATTTAATTAATAAAATATATTGTTTTAAGTAACTTTTTATTTGCAAACTTTTACCTTCTTTATAATCATTTGTTTCAAAAATATATTATAATATTAATGTACTATATGATTTGTTAGTAAAAATAAATATATTTAATTTACTTATAATTAATTTACTATACATCTGAGTTAAAGCTTGCCTGAAATTTCAACATATACCCTCCAAATTTTTTTAGATGTCGTTTGACTTTTTGACACATATTTTTAGGTGCTTTGATCGGGTAATTAAATTTATCGTTTTTTAAATTTTATTTTTTTGAATAAAAATATACAATCTAAATTTTAATTCACAAAAAAATTATTTAAAGATAATAATTTTAACTATACGATCAAAGCACCTAAGAATGTGTGTCAAAAAGTCAAACGACATCTAAAAAAATGGAGGGAGTAAAAAATTTCTTTCATATATAAAACAAGAGGAATGCTACACCCACAAACAAACTTCCACGAAAACACCCACAAAATAATGTATCAGCGAGTGATTGGTGTGTTTTGTGGCAGTTTCTCTCTCCTCTATCACATTACACCAATCACCCACTGACACGTCATTTTGTGTGTATTTTTGTGAAAATTTGTTTGTGGGTGTAGAATTCCTCATAAAACAAATATAACATTATACATAAGTAAATGAGTTTTTGACAAAATTAGTGTTTTTGAAAAAAATATTTACCATAATAGTGTAGTTCCAAAAATATTTACAATAATAATGTATTTTTCAATTTCCAGCATTTCATCATTTTTTATGTTTATATTTGGGTAAAAAATTTTACACTAAAAAGCTTTTGGACTAATTTAAAGTTACACAACTTTTTTTCATCAAAATATTTCAAAAATTTTGAAATCACACAAATTGTGTGGATGCGTTAAGAATTTCCGTCAGAAAAATAAAAAGAAAAAAAATCTAAAAATTCTAAAAAATTTGAAAAAAAATAAAAAAATTCTGAAAATTCTGCAAAATCAGAAAAAAATCGGAACTTTTATTTTTTAAGAAAAAATTATCTGGAATAATAATATTAAAAATCAAATCTTTTATTTAAAATTCAAAAATAAAAAAAATGGAAAATTTAAAAAATATGACAAAAAATCGAAACTTTTATTTTTTTAATAAAAAAATATATGGAATAATATTAAAAATCAGAATTTTTTATTTAAAATTCAAAAATAAAAAGTAAAAAATAAAAAATTCTAAAAATTCTGGAAATTTATATCTGAAAAAAAAATCGAAACTTTATTCTAATTCTAACCCAAAAAATTTTATCGAGGCTTAACTGTATTCACTTTTTTAGTTATAATTAGAATAAAGTTCCGATTTTTTCAGATTTTTTAATTTTTCCAGAATTTATTATTTTTTACTATTTATTTTCGAATTTTAAATAAAAAACCTGATTTTTAATATTATTCCATATATTTTTTTCTTAAAAAATAAAAGTTCCAATTTTTTGTCATATTTTTTAAATTTTCCAGATTTTTTTTTATTTTTTACTTATTATTTTTGAATTTTAAATAAAAGATCTGATTTTTAATATTATTATTTCAGATAATTTTTTATTAAAAAAAATTTTCCGATTTTTTCTTTATTTTTTTAAATTTTGCAAAATTTTCAGAATTTTTTTATTTTTTTTCATATTTTTTAAATTTTCCAGAATTTTCATTTTTTTTTTACTTTTTATTTTTCTAACGAAAATTCTTAACGCCATCCACACAATTTGTGATTTCAAAATTTTTGAAAAGTTTTGGTGTCACATGAAAAAAAAATTGTGGTGTAACTTTAAATTAACCCAGAAGCTTTTATTATAAAAAAAATTTTACTCAAACAAAAACATAAAAAATTGAAATGCTGGAAATTGAAAAAAACACTATTATGATAAATATTTTTGAAACCACACTATTATAGTAAATACTTTTTTCAATAACACTAGTTCGGTCAAAAACTCCAAGTAAATATTACTCGATGCGATCTCAAATAATAGCTTCTTTACTTTCTGGCATGCATGTTTAGGAGTAAGCAAAAAAATTTAATTTTTATGTCATATAAAAAATTAAAATTAAACATAATTATGTGCGTGCCAAAAAATTACTATTATTTATGACGGAGAAAGTATAATTTTGGGCCTTGTAACAATGAGGGAGCATTGAGATTCCTTTTAGGGTATTTATTTATGGCGAAAATAACGTACTTTGTAATCAGAAGAAGATTGTGGAGCATCTTTTACTATACAACAAAAAAACTGTGACTCATCTCATTTATTTATTAATAATCTAAACGTAGGGTCACCCCTTACAAATTCCCTCTTCACCCACCCACCTCTTTTACTCAACACACACCTCTTCTACTCTTCTGCAAACAACACCCTGCTTTCTTTTCTTCAAAATGTCGGTTGTATCGCCGAAGTTTACAAACGACCTCTTCGTTAGAAAAATAATCAATGGCATAGTCACGATTTACATTGATGGTTTTCCCACACCATGGACGAAAACTGTCGTTGGTACAAAATCTGGCCAGACAATTATCTTCACTGTCGCTCACTGCCTAAAAATCCAGAATCTGTCAGTGGAGACACTTGCACAGAAGATTCGTGTAAGGTTTAATGAAGACCCGGTGAAATATATCGCCCAAATCTGCTACTATCTAGTGAACTCTGAGATACTATTTCTCCGAATACACAGAAATACTATGGGCGCACTCTTCGGAACAAATTGTACCATCACATGATTGGTACAAACTCCCATGCGGATGGGCATATGTAGCTATGGGTTGAGACCTTCTCAACTTTTGTTGCTCCAACCGAAATTGATACAAAGAACTAGTATTTCTGTGGATTCGGAAAAATAGTATCACAGAGACAGTAGCAGATTTAGGAGACATATTTCATCGGGTTTCCATTAAACCTTACATGAATCTTCTGTGCAACGGTCTCTACTGACATATTCGGGACCTTTAGGCAATGAGCAACGGTGAAGATAATTGTCTGGTCAGGCTCACGGTGAAGATAATTGTCTGGCCAGATTTTGGCCAGATTTTGTACCAACGACAGCTCCCGTCCATGGTGTGAAAAAATCATCAATGTAAATCGTGACTACCATTGATCATTTTTTTAACGAAGTGGTCGTTTATAAACTTCGGTGATACAACCGACATTTTGAAGAAAAGATAGCAGGATGTTGTGTTGTTTGCAAAAGAGTAGAAGAGGTGTGTGTTGTATTTGTTTGCAGCGAAGAGTAAAAGAGGTGGGTGGGTGAAGAGGGAATTTTTTATTATTGTGTACAGTAACTTATCTCATTTACTATTTATGAAGTTATTTGTTATATTATTTATTATTTTATTAATAATTCAAACATAGTTATAAATTCCCTCTTCACAATAATCCTCCAGGGCAGGTTCAGGGGGGGAGGGTTAAAAACATTTTCCGAGGGACCTTCCATCAAGGATTTATTGAAGGCGTCCCAGTTTTTCGGGTCAGCAGCACCTTTGACAGATAAAATAACAATAGGTTATGATGTTTACTTGATACATAAAGATCACATGGAAAATGAAAAACAAGGGTACAGAAGTTTACATACACTTTAAAACAGAAGGACCCGTATATAGGGGTTGCGGGTGTGTGAATGATGGAGACCCCAAAGGCAGCCATGGCTTCCAAGTCAAGAGTGTCACAATATTTCTTCGGGGCAGGTTCAGGAGAAGGGGTTGAAAACATTTTCCGAGGGAGCTTCCATCAAGGATTTATTAAAGGCGTCCCAGTTTTTCGGGTCAGCGGCAGCTTTGACAGAAAAAATAACAGCAAGTCGTGATATATAATTGATAAATAAAGATCACATGGAACATGAAAAACAAAGGTAATGAAGTTTACATACAGTTTAAAACAGGAGGACCCGTACATAGGGGTTGCGGATGAGTGTAAAAAATGGAGACCCCAAAGGCTTCCATGGTTTTCAAGTTCAGAGTATTATAATTCTTATTCTTTTCTGATACAGAAGCAAAAGCAGCTTTGTTCTTCTTGATACACTCCCTCTTCTTCCGAGACTTTGAAGCTTTGTTGTTTCGTTGCTTCTTCCTATGAAACTTCTTCGATTTGCCCATATCTTGAATTCTCTACCTCTGATTTCACAAATCTATACCAACAAAAATTACTAATCAAATTCAGTAATAATCATATACAATATATATATATATCGGGATTGATTATGGTGGAAACCCCCTTAATGATGAAATCTAGAAACCAATTGCATTATTAAACAATTTCATTGCATATTTGTTATTATTTGTTGCATCAAACTGGTAGTATATGCAACAATAATGTAATAAAAAAATATATAAATGCATATAATCCTACACATCTACAGCCGTTAGATCATTAATATCAATGGCCTACAAAAGTTCCTAAGGTAATTAGTTTTCATATGATATATTTCCTCTCTCTCTCTATATATATATATATATGCAAGCACGGATAATCTACATATAAACAATCACATGGTTTGGTGAAAACAGATACAGTGAAGATAAAGGGGGTGGAGAAAAAGCTAGCTTAAGGATTTCAAGAAAGGCAGGAGAAGGAGCTTAATATCCTCCTAATATAGGCAAAAAATCATACAGAACCAGCATCTAGAAATAACCAACCTGATAGATATCCTCCAAATATCAATCAGTTCCAGTAAAAATCAAAATTTCGAAAACCTCCTATATTTCCATGTAAAAATAGAACTAATTACCCATAATCAAATCCTGGAAATCCCACAAGATTCAGAAAACATCTAAATTCTCAACAAAACCATGACTAGCATAGCATATAGAATCAAAAAATTCAATGAAGCAAACAACTTAAGTCGAACGGTGAAGCCAAATTTCATAAAAGCACGGAAACACTTAGCATGTATACAACCTCCGAAGCACGGACTCTCCCAGACAGGGAGAGTGTCCGAGTCCAGTTCGTTTTGGACTCGGACTCGCCGCCGACGCGGTCGGACCGCGTCCTGTTGACGTGGTGTTGTGGACGCGCGAGGGACGCGCCTTCGACGCGGCTGCGGACGCGGTCTAATTTTCTTTTTCTTTTTTTTTGGTTACAAACGGGACAGAAGAGACGCGACATACCTACCTCCAAAAAAGAAAGAAGAAACTGCAAGCGACGGAAGAGGCGGAAGCGGAACCCTAGGTCGCGCAGCTCCAACCGCGACGGATCCCGACGCACAACAGCAAGTAAGTTTCTCCTCTGGAGGTCAGGTCACATACCCACCCCTGTTCTCTTCTCGATCCCCTTCCCTACTCCCAGCTTCCCTTCTCGATCCCCTTCCCTACTCTCTTTTATTTTCCCCTAAAAGATAGGGCAAATGCAGATTTTTTTTAAATGACTATCGATGATTTTAGTCGAGTATTTATTGATAGTAATTTGAGGTCTAAAAAAAAATTATGACTTCTTACTGTTTTATTTAATTAATAATTAGTAATGATTTTTTTCGTTACTTTTTTTGAACTTATGACTATGTTTTTTGGTTTGATGAATTTATTTTTTTTGTGATGAATTTGCTCATATTTATGGTAGTATTGTGATGATATTCTATTGATTCTAATATATATATATATATTTTATATATATATATATATATATTTTATATATATATATTATATTGTTTAATTTGCCGAGTCCTATGCCATGTTCGAGTCCTATTTTTTGGAGTTTTTCCGTGTCCCCATGTCCGTGTCCGCGTCCGTGTCCGTGTCCGTGTCCGCGTCCGTGTCCGTGTCCGTGTCCGTGCTACATAGTATACAACTATCAATCAGTTCCTGTAAAAATCTATTCTTGATATCATAAGTGCACTCTTCAACAACCTTCCAACGTCGACTTTCAACCAGCATACATATGAGACCTAATCTTCACCAAAACTTCCTAAACTAAATGTTTATCCAACTGATTGACAGTAAAATCAACCACTCCTCAAACAAACACGATATCTCGTCCATCAACATCTCATCGAACTGATTGACTGTCGTAAACCTCTTCTGCGACTTGCCTATGACCTAATGATAATCAACAAAACTTCCTAAACTAATTGCTTATCCAACTAAAACATAAACGACAAAAACTTCTTCACATCCTCCGTTTTTAAAATACGACTGCTCAATAAAACACCTAAGCAACAACCTCTTCAAATCTCCATACTATCATCGTAATCAACCTTTGGAAAACACGATATTGCCAATCAAAACTTCATCAAACTAATTGATAGTCGTAAACTTCTTCACAACCTCCGTCATCAAATACGACCGCTCAATAAATAAAACACCTAAGCAACAACCTCTTCAAATCACCATACTATCATCGTAATCAACAACGATATCAGCCTCTGGAAAACACGATATCGCCAATCAAAACCTCATCAAACTAATTGATAGTCTTAAAATTCTTCACAACCTCCGTCATCAAATACGACCGCTCAATAAATAAAACACCAAAGCAACAACTTCTTCAAAATACATGCTCTCATCGTAATCACAACGAAATCAACCTCCAAAAACACGATATCTCGCCAATAAACAGCTCAACAGATTGACTGATAGTCGTAAACTTCTTCATTATCGATCAAATTCAATAATGAAGCAATCGTATATAAATAAAATAAAAAACAACAAGCACTAATAAATTTCAACAAGCAAGCAAGCACATATAATCAACATATAAACAACAATTAGTAATCAATTTCAATAATCACGAGTAAAAGCATAGAAAAGGCGAGAGGGGGGGGGAACCTAGTTTCAGGAGAGCTGGATCGAATTGATAATCAGACAATATTAGGGTCTTTCGCGCTTATTGGTATATATATAATGATTATGATTATGACTCTTAATAATTTTTCAATTATGAACAACAGTGAAGAAATCCAGAAATGAAAGCGACCCAAACGCCTGCCAAGAAATAGACACACCCACTGAAAGAATAGTCTGATCATACAAAGCCAGTAACAAGAAAAAAAAAATAATGTTATCTCCTGATGTGAAGATTGATAAGTGTTCATGTAATTGCTATAACAAGTACAAAATACAATACTTTCATCAAACACCTACAACAGCGAAGAAACCGAAAAAAAATGTGATCTGAGCAACTTTAGAAAGAACCAAACACCCATTGAAACCAAAAATCAGATAAAAAAGGGACAAAAATGAGAGAACTACAACCCTTTAACAAAAAGGGCCTGCCTCCCAAAAGTCGCACCGTATCCTCTAAAACACACGAACCACAATGTGCGCAAACAGCAGTGAAGAAATCCAGAAGCAAAAGCGATCCAAACGCCTGCCAAGAAAAAGACACGCCCAGTGAAAGAAAAGTCTGATCATACGAAGCCAGTAACAATAAAAAAGAAAAATCAAACCAAACCCCCCAAAAAAAGAATAAAACCACATAAACACATAAAGACCATCTGAACAGAACGAGCTCCGATAACACCAAAATCAGCAAACAAATAGAGCAGCCAAAATTGTGTAACAAAAGCTAACAACATTATCATAAATATCAAATATAACACATTCAAAACAATCAAACCACACTCCAAAGAAACAGAAAACACGACAGATGCAAAACAGACAACGCCCATCCACTGCCAAAAACACCATGCGAAGGAGAAAAAAAAAAAAAGAAACGTAATCAGTTTAAAAAAAAGCTCAAATAAACCAAAAAAAAATCAGGCGGCACTAAAAGATACCTATATCACCAAATAAAACACATTCACAACAACCAAACTACACTCCAAACAAACAGAAATCGCGATAGAAAGAAATCTACCTAAAAAAGGGGGGAAACGATAGAAAAAAATTAACCTCCACAGTTAAAAAAGAAGGCCCAAAAAAAAGGGGGAAACGATCGAAAGAAATCACAAACCCTAAAAAAATACCTAATAAATAACGATCCTAAAACAAAACAAACCTAGACCGATGCTCGCAGATAACAGCCAAGAGCCCAAAAAAGGAACGAGATCCAGACGCCTGTAAAAAAAAAAAGGAACGAAGCCAGAGCGACGACAATGAGAAACTAATAAGCCTCTTCAGTAGACCAGAGAATGAAAAAAAAAACGAGAAGGAGTGTAGAGAAGAAATAGGTTTACCGTAGAGCGAGAGGAAAAACGCGGCTAAACTGAGAAGCCTCTTCAATAGAGCGAAGAAGAAAAACAAAGCGGCGAAGAGAGAAGAAGGAAAATAGGTTTACCGAGATGGTCAGAGAAGAATATAAAGAGAATTTAGAAAAAAATATTTAATATTAGAATATTTAATAATATTTTAATCAAAAATAATGTTAAAAAATTATGATATACTTCATCCGTCCACAATCAATATTTTTTTTTTGCCATTTTGGTATGTCCACAAAAAATGTTCCCTTTCCATTTTTAAACACTACCCCCACAATACAATTTACTAAAATATCCTTATAATTTTTATATATTTACACATTTTACCAGGCTGACCCACATATTAAATTATTTAACCAACTTAATTAATATTAAATTATTTTTAATGTTGGACCCAAACTCCACTCGCATCAAGTTAAGGAATATTGATTGTGGACGGAGGAAATATCATTTATTGGTAGATATAGAACTTGTGTTACACTCGGTGCCCAGTGGAAGGTTTTAACACAAGATGTCCTCTAGAAAAAAAAAAAAAAAAAAAGGTTTTAACACAAGTTTCATTCATATTTAATTAACAAAAAGTAATGTTGAGAATAAGTAATGCTGTACTTTCATACTTATACCTATCATAGTTTAATGAATTATTCTTTGTTTTATGAGAATCTAACAGTACTTCTGTATATCAAATAAATGTACGATCAACTAATTTACCAAAATTTTGATATATGAATGGGCAGTCGATAGTTGTTAAAAATATCCGTATTCGTATTTCAAATAAAATGAATATTATTTGTATTCGAAATAAGTTAAATATTATCCATACCTGAATTTGATAATTTTAAATACAAATATGAATATATGTATGTTTTTATCCAATAATATCTGAATGTGATATATATATATAATTTATAATCATTTTGTTTAGCTTATAATATAAATATACACATATTTTTATTTATTAAATAATATATTTATATGACGCATATATAGTTATAAATATATTATAAATATGTATAAATATAATGTAATTTTATGTTAAAGATAACAAAATAATTAATTAAAATAAAATTTCAGAAAATAAACATAAACCAAACCAAACCAAACATACCCAGTATATCCCGCTCAGAGCAGGGTCTGGGGAGGGTAAGATATACGCAGACTATGCCCCTACTTTTTACTTAGAGGAGCAAGCTTCCAAGACTTCAGCCACAAAGACAAAGATAGAGTGGTGGATACAAAGAAACATATTGCATTTAAAAAGCTCACGACTATACCGAGCACATGGTTTCATTCACATGAGACTTACCTAAGGGGCCTTGAATCGCACTCTCGATGAACGCCGCTCTAACCAAGAGAGGCTGACTGCGTCTGCCTCCCGTAAAAATACATCGCACGCAAAAGACAGGGGGATCAAATATACGGTAAAAGTAAAAAGTGTAATGCTCTAGGTTAAAGCTAACCGAGACAACCCAACCCTGACGCTCTCAACTACAGCACCGCTCCCTACAAAAGCATCCACAACTCTGATCTGGCGCCTCCACGAGCACCTATCAACCGTCATGGTATCAGAAAGGTTTAAGACCTTCAAATCTAATCTCAGCTCCTCCTCCCACGTCCTCCTCGGTCTGCCTCTCCTCCTCTCCCCGACAACCAATAAACTCTCGACCCTCCTCACCGGAGCAGAAGCCTGCCTCCTGCGGACGTGGCCAAACCATCTCAACCTTTCAGAAAATAAACATAAATGGCCTAAATAAACTTAACTTTTAGTTTAATTTCAAAAAGTAAACTTTTTTTATTTTTTTACTATATGCTTACTATTTTTTAAATTAAAATTTAATATTAAAATAAATAATTTTGCGTTTGAAAACAAATAATATCATGTAAATATTATAATAAATATTCTTAACAACATAAATAATATATAATCGAGCATCTACCCGGAAATTAATCTAGTGTGTCATATTAAAAGTACCCTTTTAAATTAAATTAAATAATTAATAACAATCATACTCGGACTCCTCAAAAGCCTTCCGAGCCTTATATACAAATACAATTTGCACATAGGCCTCCAACGTCGACTTCCTACCGGTAGAAATCTAATTCTGTTCTCAATATCATACTAAAAAATAAACGACAAAAACTTCTTCAAATCCTCCGTCTTCAAATACGAATGCCTAATAAAACACCATACTCTCATTATAAAAAAAGGCATCGACTCCTCAAACAAACACGATATTTCGTCCATCAACACCTCGTCAAACTGACTAATAGTCCTAAACTTCTCCTGCAAATTGCCTATAACCTAATCATCACTAAAGCCTTGTAAACTAATCGCTTATCCAAATCGAACATAAACGATACAAACTTCTTCACATCCTTAGTCTTCAAATACGAATGCCTAATAAAACACCATACTCATATTATAAAAAAAGCATCGACAACAAAATCAACCTCCGAAAAACACGATATCTCACCAATCAACACCTCAACAAACTAATTGATAGTCATTAATTCCTTTATTACCAATCAATTTCAATAATCAAGCAAGCACATATAAAAAACAACAGTTACTATTCAATTTGAATAGTCAAGCAAGCACATATAATCAACATATAAAGCAACAATTAATAATCAATTTCAATTAGTAAAAGCATAGAGGACTTACATATTTACGAGAGAAAACCCTAACTTATGTAGAAATATTTGGTGTTTGGCGAATATTTATAGAGGATATTTTTACTCTTAATGGGTTGGGCCGCTGGGCTCAGAAAAATCAATATATACAAATTATTTGTTTATTTTTTCTAATCATATAATTTTAGCAATTAATTTTTAATTATTTATTTACATATAAATTTTATTAATTACATAGATTAATAGTAGAATATTTACTAATATAATTTCAATAAAAAACAATTTTAAAAAGTTATAATACATCATTTATTTGGGGATATAAAACCTGCGTTAACACTCAAATAATTAGCTTTTTTTTTGGAATAATTAGGTTTATATACCTTAAAAATGAGTATATATTTTAACAAATCTAAGGGTAAGCGAGAGTCGAACCCGGGACAACAAGACATAAGCCCTTATCACTTGAGTTCGCGCTCCATTGGCCACTAAGATTGGCATGTAGTTAAATTCATTTACAAATATTGAGTGTTAAAATGTAGAGGACAACATTACTTTTTGTTAACTACATATGAATGAAATTTGTGTTTTCTGTACATTGAGTGTTAACACAAGTTTTATATCCCCCGATAAAATGATGTATTATAACTTTAATTTTTTTATATTTTGTAATATTCTAATCAAAATCAGGATAATAAAGTGTAAACGAATTAACCACCAACTTTATAGGGTTTTGCAAGTATAACCTCACGATTTATTCTCGTACAATTCTGGTCTCCAAACAAACACGACATCTCGTCTATCAACACCTCATCAAACTGATTGACTGTCGTAAACTTCTCCTGCAACTTGCCTATGACCTAATGATCACCAAAGCTTCCTAAACTAATCGCTTATCCAACTCGAACATAAACGACAAAACTTCTTCACATCCTCTGTCTTTAAATACCATTGCCTAATAAAATACCATACTCTCATTGTAAAAAAGAGGGAGCAACCACTCCTCAAACAAACACGACATCTTATCCATCAACACCTCATAAAACTGATTGACTATCGTAAACTTCTTCTACAACCTGCCTATGACATGATGATCAACAAAGCTTCCTAAACTAATCGCTTATCCAAATCGGACATAAACGATACAAACGTCTTCACAACCTCCACCCTCGAATACGACTGCTTAATAGGACACATAAGCACTCTCATCGTAATCGACAACAAAATCAACCCCCAGAAAACACGATGTCTCGCCAATCAACACCTCAACAAACTAATTGATAGTCATTAACTCCTTTGTTACCAATCAATTTCAATAATCAAGCAAGCACGTATAAAAAAACAACAGTTACTAATCAATTTGAATAATCAAGCAAGCACATATAATCAACATATAAAGCAACAATTTATAATCAATTTCAATTAGTAAAAGCATAGAGAACTTACATATTCACGAGAGAAAACCCTAGCTTATTTAGAAATATTTGGTGTTTCGCGAATATTTATAGAGGATATTTTTACTCTTAATGGGCTGGGCTGCTGGGCTCAGAAAAATCAATATATATAAATTATTTGTTTATTTTTTTAATCATATCATTTTAGCAATTAATTTTTAATTATTTATTTACATACAAATTTCATTAATTACATAGATTAATAGTAGAATATTTACTAATACAATTTTAATAAAAAAAACAATTTTAAAAAAACAATTTTAATAAAAAACAATTTAAAAGTTATAATACATCACTTTATTTGGGATATAAAACTTGCGTTAATAGCTTTTTTTTTTTGAATAATTAGGTTTATATACCTTACAAATGACTATATGTTTTAACAAATCTAGGGGTGAGCGAGAGTCGAACCGGGGACAACAAGAGATAAGCCCTTACCACTTGAGTTCGCGCTCCACTGGCCACTATTTAAAGATTGACATGTAGTTAACTTCATTTGCAAATATTGAGTGTTAAAATGTAGAGGACAGCATTACTTTTTGTTAACTACACATGTGTAACACCCCAAGATATTCGGAATAATTACAGCGTTGTAAACCCTTTATATAAGAATTTACAAGGCTAAATTAAAAGAAATATTGATCAATACGAATAATACCACCAATAGTTGTGTAATTTAGTAACCAGTTTAATCATCCAAAACAACTCATTAATACAAAATTCTCAAATCACCATAAAGAACACACGTACTCGAGTACTTAATACAAAACCAAAATACCAAAACAATTCAGACGGATAACATCATTGTGCCCCTTCGTCATCATGCTGACACTGTGGTTGCTTCCCCGCTCATCGACTACCTAAACATTAAACAAATGTCCACCCCCGCAGGGGTTAGCAAAACGATGCTAGTACAAGTACCATAATTATACAAAATCAGATATGCAACAACAATGCATAGCAAAAACACAAAACACGGACTTCCTCTACCAGAATCCAACGATGCGAATCCACATGATTCCATCAACACAACATAGGGTAATCCAATGATCCAGCGCCCTCCGCATAGATCCCAAGATGATCCCGTCGGACCAACACGAGGTGGACAACTGATCCAGCACCCTCAGCATAGATCACACGATCCTATCGGATCAATACAACTTATACAATACAACTATGCATACATATATGCAAATCAATATGTTCATCAACATGGACAACATATGAATCAATAACATGAACGACATTATGACAAATCAACTTGGACGACCTCATGTTCAACAACATGAATGACAATATGCATGATCAAAATCATCAACATTAACCCAGAATCAAATTAAGATACTTGCCTCAGAAATGACGAGAAGGATCGATACTTCCAATAACCTTCAACCTGCTCGAAGAACTCTCACTCGATCAATTCACAATATCCTAACCTTAATTATACAATAACACCAACATAACTAACGGTTCCGGATAATCGCTTCTAAACATTATACGAACATGAAAAGACATAATCTATCCGATTATGATAAACACACTAATTTGCCCCAAGCCATACCGGTCGAATCATCACTACAATTCTTATCCGAACAATAATCTCATAATATTTCAATCAAGTCTAAACACACATTTCGATTGAATTATTCAAGTATACCTCATGAAAGTTCGTCCTACAAGGATCCTAACCATAACCATCATCAATCCAACACAACATGATTTTGGAATTATCTTGAATAACACCATAATCATCACATAAAACTCGTTACTAGGTTCAACATGATCATCACCTTCTTCTACAAGGAATAAACCCTAAGTTCGATCCATCTAGTTCCCCTATACGCGTTGTTCGATCATATTTTTCATAATACACTTGATAATCTCAGTAACAAACTCAACAACTTTAGTAGCATGTTCATATTCGACAACGAGAACATGAAATCCAGATTGGTGAATCGTCACATACCTTATACGGAAGGAAATGATGAAAACACTTGATGAACTCGAACGCTTGAACACCAATCCCCAAAGCTCCTTGCCTTCAATGATTATTTTCAGAGGCTGATATGAAGGCTTAAGGTCGAGAGGGTAACTCTTCAAGTCTCGGAAATTGGGTACATGACGAAATGTAAACTGAGAAATGAAATGAGGTGATGTCGTATTTATAGAAAATGACCATTAGCACGCGCTGTTGCTCCTCTTTAGCGTGCGCTAACGGGTTCACATCCCATTGTCTCTTTCTATTCTTGGCTTAACCTACGCTAAACAGTTTTTACGTATGTTAATGCAACAGTTAGCGTACGCTAATGCCTCATTGTAGCATACGCTAACGAGTTTATGAAGCTTACTCTCTCCACTGGTCATTGTTTAGCGTGCGCTAAACACAGTTGACTTAACTTTATCAAAAGTATTTCGGATACATCCAAAAGGTCCGAGATTCCCTCGATTCCAAATCTTCACCTACCAATCCTGTCACATTCAAGTTGACCTCATCTAGCGTGCGCTAGCTCACATATTTAACGTTCGCTATACCTCAATGTTACCGTGCGCTAAATATACATAAGCACATGTATGAATTAACATCTAAGAAATCATACACTCAACAATACTGGATTATGAAATATGGAGGATTATACTCAGATCAATAATACGACATATGCAATGCCACAAGGTTCAAATACAGATAAAATACACATCAGATATTCGGGTATTGCATACTTCCCCTCTAAAAAGAAGTTTCGTCCTGAAACATAAGATGAAAATAATTCCGGATCTATAGCCTCCATACCATCCTCCGTCTATTCTTTGAATCCGTGTCACGACCATTGAACTTTAACTAAGGATATTGGTTTATTTCTCAATTGTTTGACCCGACTCTCGAGTATCTTGATTGGTTTCTCCTCGAATGTGCCATCATTAGCTATTTCAATCTCGCCGAAATCGACGACATGACTGGGATTTGGTACATACTTCCGTAACTGGGATATGTGAAACACATTATGAACATGACTCAGTGATGGCGGCAAGGCCAACCTGTACGCCAAATCTCAACTCTTTTAAGAATCTCGAATGGTCCGATATATCTCGGATTCAGCTTTCCTCTCTTCCCAACATGATAAATTCCTCGAGTAAGAGAAACCTTCAAAAGTACGTGATCCCCAATCTCAAATCCTAATGGGCGGCGGCGCACGTCCGCATAAGACTTCTGTCGACTCTGGGCAGTCAACAACCTTTCACGAATCAGGGCTACTTTCTCTTGAGTCTGCATTATCAATTCTGGTTCCATCCTAATTAAATCAGACGAATCGTCCCAACATAAGGGTGATCTACATCTTCTCCCGTACAATGCTTCAAACGGTGTCATCTTAATGGAAGCATGCCAACTATTATTGTAGGTGAATTTGATCAACGGCAGATGAACTTCCCAATCAGTTGACCAGTCTAAGGCACAAGCTCTCAGCATATATTCTACTGTCTGAATAGTCCTCTCAGACTATCCGTAAGTCTGAGCATGATAAGTTGTGCTAAAGTTTAGCTCAGTTCCCAAGGCTCTATGAATCGCCTTCCAAAAGTGTGACACAAAACGACCATCCCGATCTGAAATAATGGTCTTCGGCATACCATGCAATCGGACTATCTCCGCAATAAACACTCGTGCCAACTTCTATGGTCCCCAAGTATCCTTAATGCCCAGAAAATAAGCCGACTTGGTTAGACGATCAACTATCACCCAAATTATATTCATCCCCATTCTGGTCTTTGGCATATTGGTGATAAAGTCCATTGATATATCTTTCCACTTTCATTCAGGAATCGGAAGTGGCTTCAATATTCCGGCAGGTCGCTGATGTTCAATCTTTACCTGTTGACAAGTTAAACACTTCGAGACGTATTCCGCTACGTCATTATTCATGTTTCCTCACCAGAAATTCTGCTTTAGGTCCTTATACATCTTACTGGTGCCCGGGTGAATAGAATAGGGCGCACTGTGAGCTTCCTTTATGATTGTCTGCTTCAAAACATCATCAGGGAAGCAAAGTCGACTCTGGAATCTCAAGACTCTATCATCATAAATTATGAATCCTGCGGCCTTTCCCTTGTCCACTTCATCACGTAATCGAATCATCAGGGGGTAATCTAATTTTTTAGATTTGATTTCATCGATCAATGATGAAGTTAATTCCATCACACATAATTGCCCTTGAACGCCTTATAACCATACTTCAATTCCTTTACGAACCAACTCTCGCTGAATGCTGGACTGGGACGTAAGCGTTTCCAACATTCGAATAGAAACAGGTTTTCGGCTTAGTGCATCAGCTACCACGTTAGGTTTGCCTGGGTGATAAAAAATTTCCAGGTCATAATCTTTAATCAATTCCAGCCATCTTCTCTGTCTCATGTTTAATTCCTTCTGACTGAAAATATATTTGAGACTCTTATAATCTGTGAAGATCTGACAGTGAGTCCCGTACAAATAATATCGCCAGATTTTCAGAGCAAAGACAACGGCTAACTCTAAATCATGTGTCGGGTAGTTAACCTCATATGGTTTCAACTGTCGAGAAGCATAGGCAATCACCCTATCATTCTGCATCAACACGCAACCCAGACCCTTATTTGAAGCATCGCTGTAAACTACGAACCCTTCAGTTCCGTCTAGTAGTGCTAATATTGGCGCCGTTGTTAGTCTCCTCTTGAGTTCATCAAAACTAATCTGACATTTCTCGTTCCACACAAATTTCTTAGTCTTCTGTAGAAACTGAGTAAGCGGACAAACAATTTTGGAAAATCCTTCCACAAAACGATGATAATACCCAGCAAGTCGTAAAAAACTTCAGACTTCCTTCACGTTCTTAGGAGATTCCCACTCCAAGATTGCCTCAACTTTCTTCGGGTCTACTTGAACTCCGTCGGCTGATATCACGTGATACGAATTACGTATGTAAGTGTACGTAATGCGTATGAAATA
Source organism: Orobanche coerulescens (assembly GCA_033398695.1). Lineage (NCBI taxonomy): Eukaryota > Viridiplantae > Streptophyta > Magnoliopsida > Lamiales > Orobanchaceae > Orobanche > Orobanche coerulescens. The sequence continues at coordinate 21,018,165 of CM065816.1, forward strand.
CAACGGAAGATTATTATGTTTGGAAAAGTATCAAAGTATCAACCAAAAGTACAAGGTGGTGACCAAAATTTATACGGTTTTCGGCCGTGATGTAGGATAGTGTATGGGTTTGAATGTGTTTTACCGAATTAGACCTATAACTCGATAAAGATAATCTCTCCTCAAGACCTATTGAGAATCGATCAAGTTATAATTCGAGACGCGTCGAAATAATAACTAAAGTTTTGTTGAACTCGTTCAACGTATATTTCAAAGAAATACAAGGTTTATTAATATTCAAGATCATTTACAAATACCACAAGTACTACTATATATAGTAGTTTCCAACCGTAAGAAGATACAACAAAACGAGAAAACGAAACTTCCTAGCAATATACCAATCGGCCGAAATATCCAAGGATGGGATCAAGAAGATTTTGTCCAAGATATCAAGCATCTTGGATTTATTTGGTGACTAAGACATGAAGAAAATCCTTGATGAAAGTCTTCATCCCATATCATGCTTGGGCCGATTTGTGGGGAAGGTGGGGAAGGAGCATTTTGGACTTATCATGGTGATTATGACATGAAGAAGATATTAGATGAAAGTCTTCATCAAATGTTATTGCTTGGGCCGATTTTGTAGTAAGGTGGGGAAAGAGAAATATCTTCATTATCTTGTCAAAGATATGAAGTCAAGTAAGGTCCCTTTCAAGCATGTCTTGGTCGAATCTTCATGCTTTTGGACCGATCCCGTCGTCAAGTTTTACGTTACTCCTGTTCCGATTAACAACGTAACTCCAATCCGCGTGTTCTTTTATCCCAAGTATAATGATGCATGGCCATGCGAATTTGCATCGTCGTGGATGTCGATTTTTATTGGAGCTTCTTCGATTGGAATATTAGATATCGTATCAGGATCACACACATGAACATGATTATAAGCCATCCTACCATGTGAGGAAAAGGGAGACAAATTAATACACAAAGTGTATAAAATAAAGGAGGTCGCCGGCTGACACGGCCGTGTCGATGGACACGGCCGCGGCCGCATGTGCCATGTGCGGCAGACTCGACCGTGTTCGCCCGACACGGGCCGGGTCGGCAGCGTTTCGGCGCTTCTAGGCGAGTAGGACTCGACCGTGTTCGTATGACACGGTCGGGCTGGTCGGCGAGTTGCGATGCTTTCCGAAGAGTAGGACTCGGCCGTGTCGACCGGCACGGGTTGTGTCGGCACGGGCCGTGTCGACGACACACGGGTTCGGTCGGCCGAGATTACACTTTCTAGGACATCTCGGCACGGCCGTGTCGGATGACACGGCCGGGTTCGGCCAGCGTGATCGGCCGCCTGGCAGTGGTGGTCGGCGCTGATCGGCGATTCGCAGTGGTGAATTTTCCGGCGGTGGTGATTTTTCCTAGCATTCGGACATTCCTTTTACGTCTTGTGTCCGTTTTCGCCTAAAAATGTAGTCGCACGTGCACGGCGCGTTGTAAGGCCTTTAACGTCGATTCTTGCTTCGGTTTCTTTATTCGGACTATTCAATTCCGTATCATCCCCTCCCCCTTTAAAGGGAATTGTCCTCAATTCCGAACTTCCTCCGTCATCAAGATAATTAATCAAAGCCTCCAAGTACTTGATCTCGAAAATGTCCGCAGTACGTACATGACCCAAAATCTTGAGACGATAGGTAGTGGGGGGCCCTCGAGAATCACCAACAAAATAACTATCATTATTAATAAAATAATAATAATTACTCCGCCAGGTAATACCGATATCATGAAATGAGTGGACAACTGAAATGGGACGCACGGTTAATTTCACATCGGGCTCATCCTCCAGAATTGGAAACACTGATAATTCCACATCGGGTTCATCATCAAGAATGGGAAACACATGATTTATTACGGACTCCTCTTCGTCAACTGGTTCTGCATCAAAGACCGGTGGCCCTTCATAATCCGACCCAATTTCCATGACACTAAAAGGCTCCTCATCATTAAAATAATTTGGTCCGTTTTGGTCAATTTGGCCAACACAACCAACTAGCCCATGATCAAAGTAGCAAGATCCAGGTTCGTCGACTAGGGAGACACGGCTCAACTCATCTTCTTCGTTGAATTGCTCCGTTGAAAACTCTGTCTCGTCTACTTCATTGAAAATGGTGGTAGGGACATCGTCTTCGTCAAAAAAAACTTCGCTGGAAATTCTTCGATGAAAAAAAAATCTTTGATCAAAGGTTGGCGGCGGGGCGTCGAAGGATTGGTGGTTGGGAAACAACGACTGGTGGTAAGATGTGGCTTTGAACCTTCGCTTGAAATATTTTCTGAATTTTTGCCAATCTGTAATTTTAGGCTTACGTTGTTGTGAACGGGACTGTTTCAATTTTTGCCACCAGAAGGCGGCGCTACCGCGGAGGTGCTTTGTCACCAGCGAAACGCGGCGGTTGATCGGGGCAGCTTTGAAGTCCGAGTGCTCCTCACAAGCATGGAGCCAATCTATGCACGCATCTGGATTACTATCTCCGTGAAATTCCGGTATGCTGCGGAATTTGGACAAGAAATCAATATCGTTGGCATCGTCTCTGCGTCTTTCTTGCATACGTTGCTCCGGTAAGCCGTTTAGTGCGTCACGGAGTTTCATCAAGAAATCAAGATCCGAGAAATCCATAACAAGAATCAAGAGATAGTTCTTGATAAGAAATCGGACAGAAAATTTGCCAAGAAATCCGTGAAGAATTAACCAAGAAGATGATCAAAGAATTTGATCTCCACCGTTCAGACTGTAGTTCAATGAGTTGGCTTACCTTTGTCAAAATTTCGTGATGATCCAACGGTCGAATCCACGGGAAACTTTGTTTTCTTCCGACTGCGCTAATCTCAACAAAAAAAAATTCGTTGAATAAATCGCCCAAGGAGATGACCTTGGGATCCGATACCACTTATGATACGAATTACGTATGTAAGTGTACGTAATGCGTATGAAATACAACGGAAGATTATTATGTTTGGAAAAGTATCAAAGTATCAACCAAAAGTACAAGGTGGTGACCGAAATTTATACGGTTTTCGGCCGTGATGTAGGATAGTGTATGGGTTTGAATGTGTTTTACCGAATTAGACCTATAACTCGATAAAGATAATCTCTCCTCAAGACCTATTGAGAATCGATCAAGTTATAATTCGAGATGCGTCGAAATAATAACTAAAGTTTTGTTGAACTCGTTCAACGTATATTTCAAAGAAATACAAGGTTTATTAATATTCAAGATCATTTACAAATACCACAAGTACTACTATATATAGTAGTTTCCAACCGTAAGAAGATACAACAAAACGAGAAAACGAAACTTCCTAGCAATATACCAATCGGCCGAAATATCCAAGGATGGGATCAAGAAGATTTTGTCCAAGATATCAAGCATCTTGGATTTATTTGGTGACTAAGACATGAAGAAAATCCTTGATGAAAGTCTTCATCCCATATCATGCTTGGGCCGATTTGTGGGGAAGGTGGGGAAGGAGCATTTTGGACTTATCATGGTGATTATGACATGAAGAAGATATTAGATGAAAGTCTTCATCAAATCTTATTGCTTGGGCCGATTTTGTAGTAAGGTGGGGAAGGAGAAATATCTTCATTATCTTGTCAAAGATATGAAGTCAAGTAAGGTCCCTTTCAAGCATGTCTTGGTCGAATCTTCATGCTTTTGGGTGATCCGTCGTCAAGTTTTACGTTACTCCTGTTCCGATTAACAACGTAACTCCAATCCGCGTGTTCTTTTCTCCCAAGTATAATGATGCATGGCCATGCGAATTTGCATCGTCGTGGATGTCGATTTTTATTGGAGCTTCTTCGATTGGAATATTAGATATCGTATCAGGATCACACACATGAACATGATTATAAGCCATCCTACCATATGAGGAAAAGGGAGACAAATTAATACACAAAGTGTATAAAATAAAGGAGGCTGCCGGCTGGACACGGGCCGTGTCTATGGACACGGCCGCGGCTGCATGTGCCATGTGTGGCAGGACTCGATCGTGTTCGACTGACACGGTCGGGCTGGTCGGCAGGCGTTTCGGCGCTTCTAGGCGAGTAGGACTCGACCGTGTTCGTATGACACGGTCGGGCTGGTCGGCAGAGTTGCGATGCTTTCCGGAAGAGAAGGACTCGACCGTGTCGCCCGGCACGGCCGGTCGGGTTTCACGGCCGTGTCTGACGACAATGGCCTGTCTTGCGCGAGATTACACTTTCTAGGACATCTCGACACGGGCCGTGTCGGATGACACGGTTCGGGCCGGCAAGGATCGCCGCCCGGCTGTGGTGGTCGGCGGCGATCGCCGATTCGGCGGTGGTGAATTTTCCGGCCGGTGGTGATTTTTCCGGCAGTTCGGACATTCCTTTTACGTCTTATGTCCGTTTTCTCGCCTAAAAATGTAGTCGCACGTGCACGGCGCGTTGTAAGGCCTTTAACGTCGATTCTTGCTTCGGTTTCTTTATTCGGACTATTCAATTCCGTATCATCACGTGCCCAAGGAACGTTACTTCCTTCAGCCAGAACTCACATTTGGAAAGTTTTGCATAAAGCTGTTCATTTCTCAAAATATTCAAAACAATATGTAAATGTTCTGCATGCTCTTCTGGATTCTTTGAATAAATCAAGATGTCGTCAATGAAAACGACCATGAATTTATCCAAGTATCCTAAGAATACTCGATTCATCAATTGCATAAACACAGTAGGAGCATTATTAAGACCAAATGGCATTACTATAAACTCATAGTGCCCATACTGAGATCTGAATGCGGACTTCGGTATATCAGATTCCTTAATCCTCAACTGATGGTATCCTGATCTCAAATCGATCTTCGAGAATACCGTTGTTCCCTGCAATTGATCAAGCAAATCATCAATCCGAGGCAATGGATATTTATTCTTGATCGTCACCTTGTTTAGATACCTGTAATCTATACACAATCGGAGTGATCCGTCTTTCTTTTGAACAAAAAGAACGGGCGCACCCCAAGGAAAAACACTAGGTTGAATGTAACCCTTCTGCAACAATTCTTCAAGTTGTTTCTTTAACTCATACATCTTTGTTGGCGCCATATGGTATGATGCTCTAAAAATAGGTGCGGCTCCTGGTTCCAATTCAATATTAAACTCTACAGCTCTACGCGGAGGTAATCCAGGTAGTTCGTCAAGGAATACATCTGAAAATTCGTTCACAACTGGAATAGATGAGAGCTCTACTCCTTATTCCTTCTTCATGGCATAGCACCAAAACCCGGCACAACCTTGTTTCAGCAATTTAATCGCTTTCATGGCTTTGATCACTTTCCTTGAGCTTCCTGGTCTCTATCCTTCGAATAAATGTTCAGATCCGTCATCAGATAATTCAAAATATCCTCATAACGATTGAGCCAATCGTCTCCAAGAATTAAATCGTCGCCATGGATATCGACCACAACAAGATTTGATGGCCAATTCCTCCCTCCTATTGACACAGAAAAATTTCAAGCTTCTAGATTTTCCACAATTCTCTCTCCACTCGGCAGACTCACAACATAAGGTTCACAATCATGCAAACAGGAGATTTTCAAACGATTAACACAATTCGGCGATATGAAAGAATGTGTAGCTCATGAATCGAATAAGACACTAACTGGTTGCAAAAGAATCTGAATCGTACCTGATGCAACAACAGTATTCTGATCATCTGACCTCCTCATCTCATAAAGGCGCGGAGGAACGGACCCAACACTGGATGCTTCTCTTTTTCCAAGATTCTGCTATTGCAGACCACTCTGCTGTGTTAGGTTCACACTCGTCTCTTTCGGAACTTGCACTGAAGTACGAACTCCAAATGATCCAGTCACATTCCCGCAAAATGTCGCACGATGCCCTTCTTGCCCACATTCAAAATAGGTCACAGAAGGAGCGGAGCAATCACGCCGAACATGTCCTGGTCGTCCACAGTTATAACACTTCTTCATTGTATCTGTAACCGTCGATGTCGTTCTGAACTTCTTTCTGCCTCGGGAAGGATACGGAGGCCTCTTGGATGAATAGAATAAGGACTGGCCCTTGCGGAGCCCACTACTCTTGCTCTCAGTAAAGTTGCCAGACACTCTCTGCTTCTTTAATTCCGCAAATTTCTCCACTTCTGTCTCTTTCATCTCATAAGCCAGGGCTTTATCCTGATACTGTCGGAGAGTAGTACATTCGAATCCCGACATATATCGTTGGATCTCCGGCTTCATTCTCATGTCGAAGTGAAAAATCTTTTCTGCCTCGGTTCTGACCAGATGTCGCACAAAAGTCAGCTGGTGATTAAAAGTCTTAATCATATCTGCCACAGATGCCTCCAGATTTTGTGGTGAGAAAAACTCTCGGAATATATCCTCTCTAACTGGACGAGGACAATATTGTGCTGCCATCATTAATTTGAATTATGTCCAGTCAGCATTATGATCCTCAAGTCGAATGGCCTCCCACCAGTCGAAAGCTTCCCTAGTCAGAAAATACTGAGCGATTGGAACTTTTTGGTCATTGGGACAATTAATTCCCACAAATACCTTCTCCAGTTCTTTCATCCAGTGGTCCCATGTAGGCATCTCTGAAGAACCGTCAAATTTTGGTGCGTATAATTTGACCACTTCTGAAAGCCACTTGTCTCCTCGTTTTTCTTCGTCACGATGTTGGCCCATCGTCATTTGCATGCGGTCAACCACCTGAGCAAATTGGGTCATCTGAGTGACCACTTGCTGGAGCACTTCAGGCATGTTAGGATTTGCATCTGCCTCCACAGTTCGTGCTCGGTCATTATTAATTGATTCCTGTTGTTCGCCAGAACTGAAATCAGCTTGATTAGCCAACAAATCCGGGACAGACGATGAATCTTCCCGTCTAGCATTACCACGTCCGCGCCCACGACCGCGTCCATGTCCTTCTCTCAATATACTGTAAACAAAAAAACTCAATACCCAGAAAAAAATCTCCTAAAATTTTGTCAATATCCACAAAATGCGCAATAATTGAAATGATAGTATCTGAGATTAAGAAACTTACAACCACGGTTCGCATGATGACGTTGGTTGTACAGTGATGTTATGAGTGACCGGAAAATCAAACGACATAAACATCCCAACTAAATCCAACTGCCAAGATATCCATAAATCTTAGCTCCGATACCATATTCTGCAACATACCCGAGATATTCAGAGTTATTACAGCGCCCTTTATATAAGAATTTACAAGGCTAAATTAAAAGAAATACTGATAAATACGAATAATACCACCAATAGTTGTGTAATTTAGTAACCGGTTTAGTCATCCAAAACAACCCATTTAATATAAAATTCTCAAATCACCATAAAGAACACACGTACTCGAGTACTTAACACAAAACCAGAATACCAAAACAATTCAGACAGATAACATCATTGTGCCCCTTCGTCATCATGCCGACACTGCCCGCTCCTCGGCTACCTGAACATTAAACAAATGTCCATCCCTGCATGGGTTAGCAAAACGATGCTGGTACAAGTACCATAATTATACAAAATCAGATATGCAACAACAATGCATAGCAAAAACACAAAACACGGACTTCCTCTACCGGAATCCAACGATGCGAATCCACATGATTCCATCAACACAACATAGGTAATCCAATGATCCAGCGCCCTCAGCATAGATCCCAAGATGATCCCGTCGGACCAACACGAGGTGCAAAAACCCGTTCAATGACCCAGCGCCCTTAGCATAGATCCAAAGATGATCCCGTCGGACCAACACGAGGTGGACGACTGATCTAGCGCCCTCAGCATAGATCACACGATCCCATCGGATCAATATAACATATACAATACAACTATGTATACATAGATACAAATCAATATGTTCATCAACATGAACAGCATATGAGTCAATAACATGAACGACATTATGACAAATCAACTTGGATGACCACATGTTCAACAACATGAATGACAATATGCATGATCAAAGTCATCAACATTAAAACAGAATCAAATTAAGATACTTGCCTCAGAAATGACGAGAAGGATCGATACTTCCAATAACCTTCAACCCACTCGAGGAACTCTCACTCGATCAATTCACAATATCCGAACCTTAATTATACAATAACACCAATATAATTAACGGTTACGGATAATCGCTTATAAAACATTATATGAACATGAAAAGACATAATCTATCCGATTATGATAAACGCACTAATCTGCCCCAAGCCATACCGGTCGAATCATCACTAAAATTCTTATCCGAACAATAATCTCATAATGTTTCAATCAAGTCTAAACACATCTTTCGATTGAATTCTTCAATTGTACCTCATGATAGTTCGTCCTACAAGGATCCTAACCATACCTATCATCAATCCAACACAACATGATTTCGCAATTATCTTGAAGAACACCATAATCATCACATAAAACTCGTTACTAGGTTCAACATGATCATCATCTTCTTCTACAAGGAATAAACCCCAAGTTCAATCCATCTAGTTCCTCTATACGCGTTGTTCAGTCATATTGTTCATAATAAACTTGATAATCTCAGTAACAAACTCAACAACTTCAGTAGCATGTTCATATTCGACAACGAGAACATGAAATCCAGATTGGTGAATCGTCACATACCTTATACGGAAGGAAATGATGAAAACACTTGATGAACTCAACGTCGAACGCTTGACCACCAATCCCCAAAGCTCCTTGCCTTCAATGATTATGTTCAGATGTTGATATGAAGGGTTAAGGTCGAGAGGATAACTCTCTAAGTCTCGGAAATCGGGTATAAGACGAAGTGTAAACTGAGAAATGAAATGAGGTGATGTCCTATTTATAGAATGACCATTAGCGCGCGCTATTTCTCCTCTTTAGCGTGCGCTAACGGGCTCACAGCCCACTGTCTCGTTCTATTCTTGACTTAACGTACGCTAAACAGATTTTACGTACGTTAATGCAACAATTAGCGTACGCTAATGCCTCATCATAGCGTATGCTAACGAATTTACGAAGCTTACTATCTCCACTGTTCATTGTTTAGCGTGCGCTAACACTCATTCTTAGCGTGCGCTAAACACAGTTGCCTTAACTTTACCAAAAGTATTCCGGATACGTCCAAAAGGTCCGAGATTCCCTCGATTCCAAATCTTCACCTACCGATCCTGTCACATTCAAGTTGACCTCATCTAGCGTGCGCTATTGCTCCACTTTAGCGTGCGCTAGCTCACATATTTAGCGTGCGCTATACCTCAATGTTAGTGTGCACTAAATATACATAAGCACATGTATGAATTAACATCTAAGAAATCATACACTCAACAATACTGGATTATGAAATACGGAGGATTATACTCAGATCAATAATACGACATATGCAATGTCACAAGGTTAATACAGATAAAATACACATCAAATATTCGGGTATTACAATATGAATGAAATTTGTGTTAAAATTTGTACATCGAATGTTAACACAAGTTTTATATCCCTCGATAAAATGATGTATTATAACTTTATTTTTTTTTATATTTTTTAATATTCTAAACGAAATCAGGATAAGAAAGTATAAACGAATTAACCACCAACTTTGTAGGGTTTTGCAAGTATAACCTCACGATTTATTCTCGTAAAATTCTGGTCTCCAAAGATTACAATTATAGATATATATAGGCTAGGAAAATAACGTAAACCCATTAACAATCCAAAACAAATTCAAAATATGTTTAGCTAATATTTGATTCCAATTACGAAATTACATGAAAACCCAATATGAATAAAAAATTACATGAAAATCAAATCAAACTTGAAAAAAAAAATACCAGGTGCTTAAAACAAGAAAAAAAAATCCTTTCAAGTGAATGGTAAAAACTTATAAGCAAAAAATCTACTAAATAAATATTTAGTAATCAGCCCAATCCAATAACTCAACCCATGTTGATAATTAAGTTGACTATTGGTCTTGTAATATTGTCCAACCAATTCTCACGGATAATTAAGCCATAACGCAGTGCATTATTCTCCTCTTGTTCGAAAACAATTGTTCTGAATTGAATAATAAACACATGTGTTTTATAATATACCATAATAATAACGTTTCAATTATTCCTTTATTTTTATATAGTGTAAATGACTATTATGCCCGTGATGTAATTATATAATTACGATTGTGCCATCTGAAGTTTTCCTATAAATATGACTTCAGTTATTAATGAAAATCACACCTGAGAATCATTCTCTATTCTCTCTAAATTCTCTCTCTTTGATATTTCGATTTCATAACACGTTATCAGCACGATTCTAACCGTTTGAGTAATATGATGAAAGTATGCTCTACAGTTGCATCCCCGGATGAACCTCTGTATCAGAAATCTAATTATTACAAACAACCACATAATTTTTTCTTCACAATTGGGCATCTTCCACCAACTCACCGATTTCTACTCCTTTATATGCCTTCTTCTCAAGACTATATCAGATAATTCCATGTTCTGATTTTCATTGAGGAATTAGTTGTTTTCTTAAAATTAGTTCAACATGGCGGAAGGAAATCAATCAAATGATGGCTAATGAAGAAAAAGAAACTAACAAAAAAAAGTTGCTTTGAATTTTGTGCTAAGACAACGTGTCACATCCAAACTCTTCCGAAGCCGACGGAAACATGTCAGATCCAAACTCTTCCGAAGCCGACGGAAACACCATAATCCAACTCGAAGATCCATCATGAAGAGAAAATCTGAAGAGTTACTGACTTCCTGCAGCCATGGACGATGTCTTGAAATCGCCGGATAAAAACTTGATTTGGATGGACCGAATGGTAGCATATCCATAAGTAGTGGCGGCGTTGAACGACGATAAAAGAAGCTTCCTATATCTATGTCTTTTACGTGAGGTACGTACTGCGTTTATTAATATTATGTGTATCAGTGTATGTTGCTGCCGAAAAAAAAAAGAGAAGATGAGAAACAGAAATTAAGTAGAAGAAAGGAGAACTGGACGATAAGGAAAAAGATGAATAGGAGGCTAAAAATAAGGGGGAAGAAGAAAGGTTATCTGCAAAAAGAAAAATGAGAAAAAACAAATCATGTGAAACCAATTCATCTTTGTATTTTGGTCACGAGGACCGACAAGTAAATAAACAAAATATAAAAGAATAAAATATTCTTTTTATTCATTAAATCTCAAATTCGTTTTTTTTGAAATATAAGATACATATGATGTCACAATTGATTTTTCTTGATACCACCGTGACCCATTTCACGAGAGTTTTAATTTGACACCAATATTAATATGGGTGTTAGCTCTTTTCATATATGTCATTATTAAATTTATTAAAATGTACGAATCAGTATCAAACTCTGGAAATCGCAAAGATTTATCAATACATACCATTACACTTGCTATTAACGGCAGTCGATATTTCTACCTATACTTGACGATGACTATATTTTGAGGAACTGATTGTACAATCCTGCTCTGGTAGAAGGAGTTAATTATTTTACAGTTTAAATTATGTCTCTTACTTATCTCAAAGTGGTGGCTTCAAACCACACATTTATTGAGCTTACTTTTTGTAATTACAATACCTCCCATGTGATGAGTTCAATTATCACAAAATGGATGGTTTTACATGTACGCAATTTATATATTATCATCGTGGTTTGTTATAACACATGAATGGTTCATAAATCCTGCTATCGAAGAAGAAGCCGTTGATAAAAATAAATCCTACTCTGGAGAAGTAGTTGATCGATTATCTAAATCCTGCTCTGAAGAAGTAGTTGAAAGAAATAAATCCTACTCTGAAGAAGTAGTTGATCAATGATTCAAATCATGCTCTCGAAGAAGAAGCAGTTGATGGAAATAATATATGATCTCCATAATTATTAAACAAGAATGGAGAAAATTGAGCAAGTGATACCGTAAGCTATCACCGATTAATTAAAGAAAATCCCATGCAAACCGCATGGTGGGATCAATTGACAAGTGATATGGAAAACTATCACTGGAAAATAATTGTTCAATAAATCCCATGTTGATTATATCACATGGTGGGATCATTGAAATCATATTGATTGACAATATTTATGGATAAACATATATCACATAGTCATGAGAATAATGTATTTGCACAAAGGCAAAGATGATCTTATTATTGCTCTCGAAGAAGCACAAAGTAGTCGAAGTGAAAATATCGAAACTAGCTGAAAGGCAGTAAACACTCGACAATATGAAACGCGAAAAAGAAAATACATATGTGTTGTGTCAAGATTTATTCATCCCGACAGGCGATCGACTATAAGGCCGAGCGACCGAGTCAACACCAGTCAAACTATGTCTAGCTCGCCTAATCGAAGATACCAGACCACCATCAAGTACCTAGCGATCGACTCCAAAGGCGATCGCCCTTTGGCGTCCGACGATCGACTCAAGTGCCCGGCTAAGGACAACCGACCTACGCCCCGGTCAGAGACAATCGTCCATCAAAGTCTACAAAGACTGGATCTCAAGACAGCATCCATGTGCAGATCCGAGACAAGATCCGCATTTCGCGGATCATTGACCACCAACAGCTGTCTCTGACTAAGACGGCTTTACCTACCGACAAGCCCGCCGAAAGGCACGAGGTGGGCGATCCGTGGCTTGACTCGACGCGTGCGAGCTTCTCATTGGACCGCCATGCGATCGCCAAAGAATCTCCTGCATACTTTAAAGAGACAAACCCATGTGCTAAAAAACGATCGCCCGCTTATTATAATACAGCAAAAGCGATCGCCCGACAGATCCAAGTCCTATAAATAGAGAACCTCCTCCTACTGGAAAAAGGGTTCCCAACTTATTCACCTACATTCCGAATTCATTCACAGGAATATAGAAGAAGATACATATCATCAAGCTCCTAGCTTTCTCGCCGGAATCTACCTCAGGATTTCTCTCTCAGAATCTCTCATCCAGAAGACGATCGGCAAAGGCAAGAAGTCTCCACAAGGCAGATTCCAAGAGATTCATAAGACCAGGAGCTCAAGCTTCCAGCTACTACTCGCCGTGAGAGACTGTCGATCTCTTGCCGCCGTGACTGTTCACCTCCTTTGTTACATGAACTCACAGAGCATCACATCTGGTTCTTCCGGCAATCTACACGCTCACTAGCTAAGATAACAAGAATCTTTACACTCATTGTAATTGTATTCTTACATTAGTACTTGTATCCTCGAATATTAGTATTAATAATATCTCGCGAGAGCATTCAAGCCCGGGACTAACAATCCCGACAAATCTTGTGTTATTTATCTTTCTCATGGAAGTGTTCTCGCATTTGTTTGCTATCCATCCATTCCAGCAATATCTATCTCCGGATAATATTTTGGGTAGCAACAATTGGCGCTAGAATGAGGGAATCTATACCTTCATTTTTCATTCCTACCGTCCCGAAGAACACTTACTGTTCTCGGGGCATATACTTAAAGTGACACTCACTGCGCTTCAAAGAAAACATTCAGAATCATGACATCCGCTGGTACATCGAAGAGAGCCGCTCTCCGAACCGCCGGACACCATATCCCGACTCAATCCGAACCCCAGCCGACGACCGGGGGAAGCCGCAGCAACGCGAGACTCTCGATCCCGCACCCGAGAGATGGCCCCAACCTCTCACTCGACCAGTTCCAAACCGAGGAACAGATCGAGGAGGCTATGGCCATCCTAGAGGAGCGACGGAGAGCATGCGCGTCGCCCGCAATAACTCCCTCGATCGCCCGCCGTATGGGAAAACGGAAATTCAACGGGCTACTGAGCGAGCGATTGTCAGAAAGACCCAATCCGCGAGAAAAGGCTCTCCCACGACCAGACGGATCCGTATTCAATCGCTTGGGGCGCGACCCATCCTGGCGACCGGGGCATTCTGTTTCCAACCACGAGGAGACGGAATCCGAATCCGTCACCAGGAGTTCGGCCTATCCAACTCACAGCCGAACGCAGTCGCGTCGACTCGCCCGATCGCTGTGGATCAAGATCGATCGCCTCGGCTCCCGCTCCGAGGGTCGATCCGCGAGCAGCCAGGCCACGGCGATGGCCGCTATACAACGCCAGCTCGATGAGATGAAAGCACTCTTGGACACTGGGGCAAGCGCCAGCAGAAAGATCGCCGGGCCGACCGAGCCACTCGCGGTTCACATCGAGCTTGCCCCCGTGCAACCAGCGATCGCTCCTCCCAAAACACCTCCGTATGAAGGGAGATCGGACCCCGAAATCCACCTAAGTAAATTCCGAATCTACATGACTGGGTGTGGGGCATCTGAGGCAACCAAATGCCGGATCTTCCCGTTAACATTGGGCGAGCTGGCCCATAGGTGGTACGCCTCACTACCACCACGATCGATCATCTCCTTTAAGAAACTGGCGAATGACTTCACGTCATACTTCGCCACCAAGGTCACCAGACCAGAAGGCCGCCACCGCTTGATGAAAATCAGGCAGGGGAAAGACGAAACCGACGCAGATTACATCGACCGAGTAGACGAAATCATCCTCACCGGCGAACCCGTCAGTGACGAGCTCACCCTCTTTTCGGTCCTGGGGGGATTCTACGGTCATTCACCAATGTTTAGACATCTCACCAAGGATATTCCCCCAACCTACACGATCTTCCGCGCTAAGGCTGCCGAATTTCTGGCCAGGCAAAGGGTACTCACCTTCCACCAAGGCGAAGAAGCACCACCTCCTGCCCGAAAGAAGGCGATCGCCAAATCAAAGAAGTCGATCGCCAAGCTACCCGGAGATCTCAAGGCCTTCGAGGATATGGAAGCCCATCTCCTCCATACGTTCAACCGAACTCCGGCCCACATTTTCTATGCCATCAAGGGGCACGAACCGCTAAACAAGCCGAAGGCGATAAGGGACCACGGTCACCTGGACAACAATCAATATTGTGCCTACCATAAGAGTCCCGGCCACAGCACCAACCAATGCCACGACCTCCTCAAACAGCTCTGGAGATTGTTCGAGGAGGGCAAGTTGGACAGCTTATTGGCTTAGCCGAAGCCCCTACCAATCTCTATACACGATCGTCCGAGTCGAACACAAACAGGTTGGGAAGCTCATACGAGCCGACCCCTAGATCGACCTCGGCGATCGTCTCTACATGCTTCAATCAAGAGAAGGGGACCTCGGAAGTCTCCCCGATCTCCCTCATAATTTAAGAAACTGGAGGACTCGCTCGCCATCTACAGTTCACCATCTAACATGATGGACTAAGGCACGAGATCGCCTCCCCCGTACAACATACACCATCGAAGGTCGGCATCTACATGACGACCCAAGGTAGAAGAGTGCATCCATGGTCCTGGTGATCGATGGAACCGACTGCTTAGGCCATGCAAGGTCCCTTTGGGCCAAGATCGCCCGCCCTTCGTTTAAATACGAGGTTGGCGTAGTCTGAGGGACCTCCAAAATTAATCAGTGGACATGATCGCTCGCCCTCAAAGGTTCATCATTTAACGTGGTGAACCCGGACAATGCGACGCGTCACTACCCCCATCTCAACGTACACCGTCGAGGGTCGCCATCATCATGGCGACCCGAGGTGGAAGCAGAGCTAACAAGCCGCGGGCGTGGAGTTGAATCATCCAACGCTGCCCCGCGCAAGGACTCCTCTAGACCAAGACCGTACGCCCTTCGTTTAAATACGAGGCGAGGCGCAGCCTAACAGAGGACCCTCATAATAAAGTGAGTCACGAGACACTCAATGTCTTCGCGCATCAAGACATGATCAGGGAGTCGGTCCATCGAACTCCGCGATCGTGCACGGTTCCTCAAGATGAACGACCGTCCTCGAGGATTCGACAAAGTTGACGACCGCTTACTCAACGAATTATTTTCATCCCCTTACTTTCACTAAGTGAATAAAAACAAGGGGGAAGAGTGCGGACTACCTATACGACAATCGTATCTATTCAACCACATACGGAGGTCGTCATTTTTCAGATGTTGTGCAGCGATCGAATTTGTTGTAAAAGTTATCTTTATGAGTTTATCAATTCATTTGGAACTACCCTCGCAACGATCTCTCCTCACACATTTGTACAAAGTCAAACAAAGACTAAAAAATAACAATCATTCAAGTGATAAGGCAGAAAATCAAACATTCATTTCATTACTTGAAGGATCAAAATACATGGTCGCCCGAAGACCAAAATACTACAAAGAGAAAACTACAAAACTACAAGACAAAAAGCTAAAACAAGCAAGCAAAAGCGAAGAGCCTCAGGCCTCCGCCTGGCCTTCGCCTTCAGCCATCGGCTCGACCTGTGGTCCTTCCCTAGTTTCCGGAGAGACCTCCCCGTCCTCCGAATCGTCAGGATGAACGATGTTCGCCGGAGTCGGATACCAGCTCAGATCGACGCCAAGCTCCGAGAGATCCAAAATCGACAAGGAGAAAGCAGGATGGAGAGGATGCTCCAACGCATACGCCTTGAAGTTCTCAGCAAGAGGCCCGACCTCCAAACCTCCCTTCTTAGCTGCTCGGATCGAGTCGGCGAACGCCATATAATAGGCGAACTCGCTGACAAACTCCAAGTTTTGAAAGGGATCAGCCTTGGTCGCCTCTACCTCTCTTTTCAGCTCCGCTATCGCCTGTTGCGACCCTTGGAGCTCGGCCTCCCCCACAGCTACCTTCTCCCTCGACTCCGCCAGTTCGCTAGTCAACCGAGCGATCGTCACCTTCTGACGAGCGACCTCCTCCTCAGCAACCTTCTGCGCCCGGGCGGCATTCAGCATCTTGTCCCGAAATCGGTCAACCGCCAAACGAGACAACTCGGTTTCCTTCCTCGCCAGCTCAAGCTCTTGGATCGCCTGCTTGGCTGCTCCAAAGAGTCCTTCTCCATTGCCACGATCTTATCGGCGAACTCGGCGTTCTCTTTCCAAGCCGCCTCGAGATCCGCCTGCAGGCGAATAGTGGAAGGTCGCCCCTTAAACTCCTGCGCAGCCTGGACATCCATGGTTGCCGTCTGGAGAGAAAGGGCGAGAACAGCCTGCATCATACTCCCCGATCGCTGACGAGCGATCGCATCTAGATCGGTCGTCCAGGCCTTCGGTAGAGCAGAAGCGGCCTTGCTGATGTATTGCGGGATGTCACAGGACTGGCGAGGAGATCGGCTCGCCAACAAATCCACCACCATCTGCGGACAGGTTGGATCAACTCTACGGATCCTGCATCAGAACCACAAAAAGTTAACACAACTCCTACGCAATTGCAAGTTTCAACCCAAAATTGCAATCTACCTCTCAGCCCTCTCAGGGTCGCGACCGAAGTATGGTTTCCCTCGAGGAGTCTCAGCGTCAGCGATCGCCATCTCTCGCATAAAATCCGCAGAGGGCGGCTCACTCTCCGGAGGGATAATGGTGATCGGAGGCGCGGCGATCGGCACCTCATTGGCGGGGGCAGGAACCGGAGTTTCTTACGGCCTCGGCCTTTTGCGATTCGTTCGAAGCCCTTCCTCCAGAACTTCCTCCTCAGCCACGATCGGCTCCACGCGAGGCTCCGTCTCCGGAATAATTGGCAGCGCAACAGGTGGGGCCCGAGACGACTTCTTGTGGCGGAGACGGCCCAGAACTCCAGGATTCGACATGGCGATCTCCGGTGGGGGCTCCAAAAAACGGGGAAAGCGAACCTCTACAGTTAAGACGATCGATCAACAGTTAGATATTTTCCTCAAGTAAGGCGATCACCTAGAAAGTGAAGGTCGCATAAACTCATACCTGGTACCGAGAGATGTCTCGGGAAATGGAATAGCCGAGCCGACAACCAACGACTCTCCTTATTGATCCGGCTAGCGTCAAGATCGTCGTCCGACAAGCTCCGTATACGCTCCCAGACAACCAGGAAATCAAAGGGTAGCTCCTCGACCGTCGGGATATGAAAACCTGCAAAGCCGAAATAAAATTAGATCAGTTCAGAACACATCCGAACGAAGGGAGAGTCTAAACCCTACCGGGATTCCTCTCCCGAAACTCAGTGGGGATCTCCAGCTCGCCCGAAGGATTGTCGCTCGAAGAAGCCCTCCACGCACCGGCGACCCAGAACCACTTCGTCGGATCGCCCCGCGCCTTATTCGGGACTCCGAGGATTACCCGACCAGATCGGCCCTGAATGTGGTATCCTCCGGCCGACCCTTTCTGAGCCGTCAGCTTGAACAAATGGTTCATCTACGACGGCGATGGGAGGCGGTACAGGTGGTGACCGCCGAAAAGAGTGAGAGTGTAGATAATTTGGAGCCAAGCGTTCGGCGTCAGCTGAAGTGGCGCCACGTTCCAAGCAACGGCAGTGGGAGACAAGAAAGATAGAGAGCGCGGCCGGCCTCCATAATCGCCTCATTCACGGCGACCATACCCATCGAAGGCTGATCGGCTTGCTCATTCTCCGCCGGCGCGAATATATCCACATCTGAAGGAACATGGAACCTCGTCCTCCAGACGGCCAGATCTTTCCTGGTCGCCGAACTCCGGATTTGGCCAAGCGACCACAAAGATCGCTGCGCAGCCCGGTACTGCGATCGTTTGGGAAGCTGATAAGAGTAGGCGACCGAGTATCCCCAGAAATCGAATATCGGAGACGGACCGGCCAACTTCTCCATAATCTCAAAAGCCAGATAGGCCCGGCCGAAAGCGCTATGCTGCTCCAGTAGGCCTTAATCGCCAGATCTCTCTCTATCTGCGACCGTCTGTTTTCAACAGCCGCTTCCTTAGCGACGTCGACTTCATTAAATAAAGCCTCGATTTCAGCAGGGTCAATTCCGGCCCGAATAGCTTCAGCGTCCGTCTCCAGGTGGAAGTCAGAAGAAGGTCCTCCCCGGACAGTCGATGTCCCGGCGGCGGAACTGGTACCCACTCCATGTGATGATGACGTTCCAGCCATTCTCAAAGAAAGAAAGGAGAAAAGGATTTTTTCTTACCCAAAGATGAAATTAATAGACGATCGGCAGTCGAATCTCTCATAAGCGTTCTTTAGAAAAGTCCTTCTTTCTCCAGAGATGAAGTGCGTAAGAGTTTTGACGCTGCGCCCTCACGTCCTTTTATAGGAGGCAAAAAGGACTCCTGTGCAATTAAGAAGAATCTCAGGGGTCGGAAGTGCAGCCGTCGCATTCATTGACTCCCTCGAGACCCGCGTACGCGTCTTTTCAAGGACGCGTCAGTCGAGGAGTCATTAATGACCGTTGATATCCTCCAACAGAAGCCCGACATGTGCGCAGAGACTTTTCCACGCCTATTGCCTTTTCCCGCGCAGTTTAGCGGCAACCAGGTCGTCCAAACTCAGAATCTATCAGCTCAAAGATGATCGCGAGTTCAGTTAAACGCAGAGTCGCTCGTCAAAAGTTCAGCGATCGCCAAGAGAACCACCTCACCCCACGTTTCCAACATAGGAGCGAGCTGGGGGCAATTGTTGTGTCAAGATTTATTCATCCCGACAGGCGATCGACTATAAGGCCGAGCGACCGAGTCAACACCAGTCAAACTATGTCTAGCTCGCCTAATCGAAGATACCATACCACCATCAAGTACCTAGCGATCGACTCCAAAGGCGATCGCCCTTTGGCGTCCGGCGATCGACTCAAGTGCCCGGCTAAGGACAACCGACCTACGCCCCAGTCAGAGACGATCGTCCATCAAAGTCTACAAAGACTGGATCTCAAGACAGCATCCATGTGCAGATCCGAGACAAGATCCGCATTTTGCGGATCATTGACCACCAACAGCTGTCTCTGACTAAGACGGCTTTACCTACCGACAAGCCCGCCGAAAGGCACGAGGTGGGGCCGTCCGTGACAGCGACTCAGACGCGTGCAGGCTTCTCATTGGACCGCGCGACTGACTGCCAGCAACTCCTGCATACTTTAAGGAGACATGCCCATGTGCTAAAAAACGATCGCCCGCTTATTATAATACAGCAAAGGCGATCGCCCGACAGATCCAAGTCCTATAAATAGAGAACCTCCTCCTACTGGAAAAAGGGTTCCCAACTCATTCATCTACATTCTGAATTCATTCACAGGAATATAGAAGAAGATACATATCATCAAGCTCCTAGCTTTCTCGCCGGAATCTACCTCAGGATTTCTCTCTCAGAATCTCTCATCCAGAAGATGATCAGCAGAGGCAAGAAGTCTCCACAAGGCAGATTCCAAGAGATTCATAATCCCAGGAGCTCAAGCTTCCAGCTACTACTCGCCGTGAGAGACTGTCAATCTCTCGCCGCCGCGACTGTTCACCTCCTTTGTTACAAGAACTCACAGAGCATCACATCTGGTTCTTCCGGCAATCTACATGCTCACTAGCTAAGATAACAAGAATCTTTACACTCATTGTAATTGTATTCTTACATTAGTACTTGTATCCCCGAATATTAGTATTAATAATATCTCGCGAGAGCATTCAAGCCCGGGACTAACAACCCCGACAAATCTTGTGTTATTTATCTTTCTCATGGAAGTGTTCTCGCATTTGTTTGCTATCCATCCATTCCAGCAATATCTATCTCCGGATAATATTTTGGGTAGCAACAATATGAAACCCATAAAAAGAGAAGGGGTGCGTCTCGAGAGTATAAAACTCCGTAACTCTGCCACCCCCTAGCATCAGGGTTTATAATGAAAGATCTAAAAGATCAAAACTTCTTTTTCGTTTGGCGCCAATACTTTGTGGCTGATGAGCTTTGACTTCCAAATTCTTAACTGAAATATATGCCTAAAACTTTATAAGTAGATCAGCAACAGTGTCAGCACATATTACTATATCTCGTGATGGCTGAGATATAAACTTGTGATCTACTCCTTTATCCAGAAAGGCAAGCAAATCGCTGAAGAAATTATTAATATTCAACAAACCTATAGGTTTGGTATGGAAGCCCCGCTCAGCCCATGATGTGATGTTGAATATCTCATTGAGTGTGCCATAGCCACCTGGAAGAACAATAAAGGCATCACTATTATTCACCACATACATCAAACTATCATGCACAGACTATGTTTGAAGCATCAACCCAGTTGAGCCCCCTATACTACTGGTTCTAACTGTGGGATAGTGTAAGGCGCTTGTTACTCTTATTCTCCCACTTTGTGCATCCTCTAAAAGATAACCCAGAAATCTATTATTACTCCCACCATATAATATATCGATTTTGTGTTTTCCTAATTCTTTTACGAATTGATATGCCATATCTATATGCTGGATATGACCTATCAGTTTGGATCCACCTAAAATACATATAATTTTAATTAGATGAGATATATATGAGGATTCTGAGAATTCCATCTTTCTACACTAGACTTTCAAAATACTTTTATGGGAGATACATTTTCTGATTTGTGTATCCCAAATTTAAAGAACAAACTTCTTACTAAACGACAAATGACTTCACTATTTTCATTGAAAAGGGAGCGACAGATAAGTTATTACTTTTACTATTTTCTTTTTGACAAAATTGCAAAAGAAAATGACGTTATCGATTGGCAGTTGAGAAATTTAAATATTGGAAAATAATATTCATCAACTTGCATTATTTTTCTATTTACCTTATACCAACTTTAACAGAACGGACTTACAAACTGGATCTTTTGAGACTAATTTTATAACGTTCCCATTCATCCTTAAATTGTATCCACAAAGCCATTAGTTCACGATGAACGTATCCACTGGGATGTGTATCAAGAATCTGTTGGATATCATGATCCATAGATTCCTTATTCAATCCATCCTTCTATTTTATCTTCTCAATTTTTTTATACAAACCCCACAGATTTGCATCGTGTGTCACTTGTCCACCGAGCACATTTATAGCACACACCTAATCTTTTTGCTCTCCGTTTCTTTTCAACACTACTTTTACCTGTACCTGTCATGTACTTAAATGAATTTGAAAATTCGCCAGATAATTGTACTTGTGCTTCGATCAACCATCGAATATCTTCTGGGATGCCATTTCTCATTAGCACCCTTAATCTTTCGAGTCGAGCTCGATAAATTGTTTTTATGATATTCACTGGAAGAGATGGGTAATATTTACAAAGATTCGAAAGCATTGAATCCATTATGATATTCAAACCCTCGGTATGGGTGATTGTGAATACAATGATAATCTATTTACATATTGGAATTACGCGTATGAGATTTGACTCCGCGTCCTGAACCGTATGAACTACGACTCTATATTTGAATAATGAACATAATATGACATGTGGTAGCAACGACTCCATGTTGAAAATGATGTGCAAAAATAGCACCGAAAGATGATGTGATATGTCGGTAAAATATCTATATGGTGATATAGACACATCGTCTTCAATTATTTGTTCTCGATTAATATCACTACTAGCCAATATTAGGAATGAATCCCTAATAAATTTGGAATATATTAAGGGGGAGTATGAGCCCACTTCCTCTACATGTGAACTACTAGATATTATGGATCCACCAGATAGTCACATGTGTATATGACTCGTAATCAGAAATTTACGAGATGATTTGCTCACGGTTTGAGCATATATTCCAGATCAGATTAAGCTAGTAATATATCCCAAATAAACTTGAATAGATCCCAGAAAGGATCAAGATATGTGCATACAAGTGGGATATCAATTGGCATACTATTTGAAGTCCTCCAGCCAATATCGAGAACATAATATATAAACTCTCATGACTGAAGATGAATACTGAGATACTGGCATATGAGTTTGGTGCTCAAGAAATCTCTCAGCATGAGGGGGAGTATTGGTAGTTGGAAATATGTGAAATGCATCACACTATATCCTCACAACTCAAATATGAACTTGAAGTTCAAAGATGCATGATAGATTATTAATCCTTGGTACCAACTACAACTGCTTTGATAAATACATAATAATTCCCCCAATATGAATCAAAGCAAATGATAAAGGAGGCATATACTTTTCAGAAGTATATAGACATAACCACAATGCAATGGATGATTGATAATGAGATATCTCGGCAAGTTATATTGTCATGGGAAATAAATATTGAAAAGTGTCGACACAATATAGCGCTATGAATGATAAATGATTGAAACGAGTATATCCATGAAATGAGGATAACAATGAAATGAAGATATCCATGAATGAAATAAGGATATCAATGATTGGAAAGAGGATATCGATAAATGATATGGAGATATCCATGACTGTGAAATATGGATATTGGAAATGAGGATATTAAAATCCATGATTTGTGAGAATGAGGATATTGAAATCCATCGAAATTGAAATATATGCCCTTATAATAAAATGAAACATATGGGCTTACTGAAAGTGACTCCTCAGGAAATTTTGAACATATTATCAGTGCGTGCAGTCACTCAAAATAAAGTGTTGTGAACGAAAATTATATGCTGTACTCTTTTCCTTGACTGAGGTTTTATCCCACTGGGTTTTCCCAGCAAGGTTTTTAACGAGGCAGCTTAATCAAAACCAATATGGAATCTCCAAAAGAAATTTGGAATATATTGCAATGAATATGAGTTCGATATTACAAAACTGCACTGAAGATGATACTTGTACTAATTCTTGGAGGATTATTGAAATGCTTGGGGCATATTTATAAAATACGCGTTGCACTCTTTTTCCCTTGACTGAGGTTTTGTTCCATTGGGTTTTCCTAGCAAGGATTTTAACGAGGCAACTGGAATGGCGTATTACTATGAATAATGTACTCTTTTTTCTTCATTAGGATTTTCCCATTAGTTTTTTCCTAATAAAGTTTTAACGAGGCATATTCATGGCATAATGAGGAGCACTACAAAGATCAAGATTATTCCTCAAAGCTTGAAAATAGAAGGAGTAGTTGTACTCTTTTTCCTTCGATCAAGTTTTCCCCACTGGGTTTTCTTGACAAGGTTTTAATGAAGCAACACGTGGATACTCCAACAACGAATGATATACATAACAGATTCACTCAGTTTTTGTCCCACGAGGTTTTACTCAGACGACACAAGAATACTCATACAAGAACTATCAAGATAAGGGGGGAGCAAATTTACGAGATTACAGATTGCTGAAGTTTTATCCAACTGAGATTTCCTACCAACATTATGATGCAACATGATATGATTGCCAAAACTCCAATACAAACAGTTTGAAAGTTTTTCTCCCATTGGGTTTTTCTTCAAACTAGTTCAAGAGATATTTATGTAAATAGTCATTCAAGGGGGAGTGTTATAATATACCACGAAAGTGATGTTTCAATTACCCATTTGTTTTTATATAGTGTGAATAACTATTATACCCCTGATGTAATTATGTAATTACGATTGTGGCATCTGAAGTTTTCATATAAATAGGACTTCAGTTATTAATGAAAATCACACCTGAGAATCATTGTCTATTCTCTCTAAATTCTCTCTCTTTGATATTTCGATTCCATAACAATGTGAATATTTTGATGTCGTGCTCCGCATCATTCTTCTCTCATTTGAAAAAAACTCGTTCACGAGTTTTAATATAAATATGTATAGTTATTGAAATATGTATGTAAATAATTAATTATTAAATTATATAATTAAAATACTTTAACCCATATTATATTTAATTTAGAAAACAATAAAATTATGTAAATATAATGTAGTTAGATAAATTAACTTCAAAAACCTCCTAAATTTCCACATAAAATAGCATTAATTATCCATAACGAAATCCTAAAAATCTAAAAAAAGAAAATAGAAAAACTCCTAAATTCTCAACTAAACCATGACTAGCATAGCATATAAAATCAAATAATTCAATGAAGCAAACAGCTTAAGTCGAACATAGTCAAGCCAAATTTCATAAAAGCACGGAAACACTTAGCATGTGTACATCAATCAGTTCCTGTAAAATCCTGTTCTTAATATCATACTCGGACTCTTCAAAAACGTTCCAAGCCTTATATACAATTTGCACAAAGGCCTCCAACGTTGACTTCCTACCGGTAGAAATCTAATTATGTTCTCAATATCATATTAAAAAATAAATGACGAAAACTTCTTCAAATCCTCCGTCTTCAAATATGAATGGCTAGTGAAACACCATACTCTCATTATAAAAAAAAAGGCATCGACAAAAAAATCAACCACTCCTCAAACAAACACGATATCTCGTCCACCAACACCTAGTCAAACTGAATAATAGTCCTAAATTTCTCCTGCAAATTGCCTAAGACCTAATCATCACTAAAGCTTTGTAAACTAATAGATTATCCAAATCGAACATAAACGATACAAACTTCTTCACATCCCCAGTCTTCAAATATGAATGCCTAATAAAACACCATCCTTTATATTATAAAAAAGAGGCATCGACAACAAAATCAACCACTCCTTAAAAAAATACGACATCTCGCCCATCAACACCTCATCAAATTGATTGACCATAAACTTCTTCTGCAACTTGGCTATGACCTAATGATCACCAAAGCTTCCTAAACTAATCGCTTATCCAACTCAAACATAAACAACAAAAACTTCTTCACATCCTCAATCTTCAAATACCAATGCCTAATAAAACACCATACTCTCGTTGTAAAAAGAAGCATCAACCAATCCTCAAACAAACACGACATCTCGTCCATCAACACCTCATCAAACTAAAATACAAAAGTATTTGTCCCATTTAAGGGGTTAGCGACAACAGCTAGTGCAAGTATAATCCATTTGAACTACTATCCTAAGCAGATGAAATATGCGCCAAAACCATTTTAGAAAACATTTGTACTCCGGAATATTACGGTGCACATGCACAAAATACAGTTCTCCAACAAAACATTTCAAAGGTTAACCATTGATACGAGACTCACGACCACTGTACCCCGCAGAGGGCCCGCCGGACCCTCTCTGGGTGGTTAACCCCAATTCATGATATGCATACACACGACATTACGTATTCCCAGAGGCCCTGTCAGACCATCCCTGAGTGAATATATGCATTCAAATCCACAACATACACGGGAAGCCATAATTCAAATACTAGAACATGCATACAAATGTAAAGTACTTGTCTTTGAGACATCTTCGACGAAACGGAAAATGAACAATGACTAGGAAGGACCCGGAGTGACCACGACCGTCCCTAAATGAGAGATTATCACAAATCAGTCCTAAGCGAAAACAAAAACCGAACGGAATACGCCCACAACCCCGACTACCAAGTATAACATTACACGAACGACGAATACGGGCGAAGGTTTTCACAAAACCTCCCCGGACCAACAATTCACGG
Organism: Orobanche coerulescens; assembly: GCA_033398695.1. Taxonomy (NCBI): domain Eukaryota; kingdom Viridiplantae; phylum Streptophyta; class Magnoliopsida; order Lamiales; family Orobanchaceae; genus Orobanche; species Orobanche coerulescens. The sequence continues at coordinate 21,044,435 of CM065816.1, forward strand.
ACTCAACTCAATGGAAATGGATTGGGAATCACCCAACAATAATAATCGATAAGAAATATCACAACATGAACGAACAATTCGAGTTTAAATAAGCAAAACCCGAAAAACCCCCACAATTGACAAAGTTAGGGTTCTAAGCCAAATACCTTAGATTCGGATGGAGCAGGGAAATTCCGTTGATGATAATATGCTACCACGACACTACAGTTGATGTAAGATGATGAACACACGGATTGAAAGTGATAAAAATCGCCCCTGGAGGTTTTCTTGCGTCGCCCGTCGAAAAAAATGAAGAGAAGGAAAGTGAGTGAGGGTTCTGTCCTCTGCCCGCTGTTTTAAGAACAGCGGGCTGTTACAAGGATGTGAACGGTACCTGTAGCCACTGTCACTTCAGGATTCCCAGCTCGTCTCATCTCATACACACGGGGCGGAACAGACCCCGCACTAGATGCTTCCCCTCTAGATGGCTGCCCATGTCCTTGACCTCTGCCGAAACTCTGCTGAGGCTAATTAGCTGTCGGAGCCTGATTCACGCTCGGTTCTCTCGTATCCGGGGCCGACATCTGAGTAACTGGTGCCCGATTCGCATCTCCACAGTACGCAGCATGATGTCCAGAATGACCAAAATTATGACACTGCGGCGGCGACCAACACTCACTCATCATATGACCCGAACGGCCACATTTAAAACAGATGTGACCATGAACAGGAACTGTCGGAGCAGACTTAGAACCATGGCCTCGCCCAATTGACGGGGACTGACCCAAAGGCTCGCAGACCATACTGAGTCTTCTGATGCCCGCCAAACTTACTTCCTGAAAACTGAACTGAAGTCTTCTGCTTCTTACCCTCTGCTGCCACCTCTGTTGCATAAAAAGAAATCTCATAGGCCATCGCCTTGCTCTGATAATCCTTTAAAGTTGTGCACCCAAGACCTGACATGTAGTGGCGAACCCTCGGCTTCATCCGAATGTTGAAGTGGTGAATCTTATCTTGCTCATCTCGGACCTGATTCCTCACATAATGTAGCTGCTGATTGTAGTCCTTGATCGCCTGTGAGATGGGAACATCCTGGGGTTTTGCTTCAAAGAAGGCTCGAATCCTTCCCTCTTTCACTGGCCACGGATAATATTCGGCCTCCATCAATTCTCGGAATTCATCCTATGTAGCTTCCCGGTCACGTGGTTTCACTGCTTGCCACCACATTGCTGTCTCCTTGGCGAAGAAGTACTGAGCGATTGGTACTTTCCTCTCCTAGGAGCAGTTTGCCGCCTCGAACACTTTCTCCATCTCGAATAGCCAACTCTCCCAACCAGAAGGGTCAAAAGTACCATTGAAATGCGGAGGACGCATACGGATAACGTCCTAGAGTAGCTTATTAGTACCAGAATCAGTAGGCGGAACCGAATTAGCATTAGCTTGGTTAATCAGAACTGCCTGAGTTAGTAGCGCCATCTGATTTGCTACTTGCTGCAAAATGTTCGCTACTCCAATATTATCATGAGCATTAACCAAGCTAGCAGACTGATCCTGCTGACCTTCGGCACTAGACGGGACACTGTTCGACAAAGAAGGCATTTCCGAACCAGCCCCAGTACTATTGAACATGGCCGCCCCACCGGCTACGCCACGAGGCATTCTTAAGAAGTAACTAGTGAGTATAGTTCAAACACAAAACACACCACAATACTAAGAATGAACAACACGGGATAACGAAACGAGTCAAGTTAGGAAAAACTTACGAGCACCGACGTACTGAGATGATGGCGTAGTAGTGATACTATTCAAAAACGACACTCGACTAGACCCAAATAACCGACAACCTAGGTATCTATAAACCTACATTCTGATACCATATTCTGTAACACCCCCAAGCCGGTCATGGCATATTACAGCGCCGTGGACCCCACCCTTTGGAATCCACCAGACTAACATACAAAATCGACATTACGACAGTGATAAACATCATTAACATACGAACGACTTCTCAATCCAAGACATACAAATAAGTAGACTGAACCCAACAGTGCAATGTAACGTCAAAACCAAACCCAAATCGGGTACACAACAATTACAATGTTCGAAAGAATGAAGTACTCGAGTACTGAAACAAATGACATGATTAATAAAATTTAAAAGACATGACATCAACGAACGACCATTGAACAGAATCACCCTTGCTCCTCATCCTTGTACTGTCCGCATGCTCGCTCGCCTCCATGACCTGCTCCTGAAATACAAAAGTATTTCCTGCATTTTAAGGGGTTAGCGACAACAGCTAGTGCAAGTACAATCCATTTGAACTACCATTCTAATCAGATGAAAAATGCGCCAAAATCATTTTAGAAAATATTTATATTCCGGAATATTACGGTGCACATGCACATAAAACAGTTCTCCAACAAAACATTTCAAAGGTTAACTGTTGATACGAGACTCACGACCACCGTACCCCGCAGAGGCCCCGTCGGACCCTCCCTGGGTGGTTAACCCCAGTTCATGATACACATACACACGGCACTACGTATCCCCAGAGGCCCCGTCAGACCATCCCTAGGTGAAGATACGCATTCACATCTACAACATACATGGGAAGCCATAATTCAAATACTAGAACATGCATACAAATGTAAAGTATTTGCCTTTGAGACATCTTCGACGAAACGGAAAACGAACAACGACTAGGAATGACCCGGAGTGACCACGACCGTACCTAAATGAGAGATTATCACAAATCAGTCCTAAACAACAACAAAAACTGAACGGAATACGCCCACAGCCCCGATTACCAAGCATAACAATACACAAACGACGAATACGGGCGAAGGTTTTCACAAAACCTCCCCGGACCAACAATTCACGGATTCAACTCAACGAAAATGGATTGGGAATCACCCAACAACAATAATAGATAAGAAATATCACAACATGAACGAACAATTCGAGTTTAAATAAGCAAAACCCGAAAACCCCCCAAAATTGACAAAGTTAGGGTTCTAAGCCAAATACCTTGGATTCAGACGGAGTAGGGAGATTTCATTGATGATAATAGGCTACCATGACACTACGGTGATGGAAGATGATGAACACATGGATTGAAAGTGGCAGAAATCGCCCCTGGAGGTTTTCTTGCGTTTCCCGTCGAAAAAAACGAAGAGAATGAAAGTGGGTGAGGCTTCTGTCCTCTGCCCGCTATTTTAAGAACAGCGGGCTGTTACGACCGTAACAAGGAGATTTTATGGCTGTAACAAGGACATCTTACGGCTGTAACCAATGGGGTGTTACGGCCGTAACACCCTACTGGACAGCAGTTTGGGAAAACTGATGTCCGAACTATCCCGAACGACCCCGAACCCGAACCTGCTAACAAACCGAACATATGGTTACGAAGTATTCCCGATGACGAATCTAAGCGCTAAAAGAAAACACAATTCCGACTACCCGAAGGTTCAGAATTCGACGACGGAAGTAAATTTCTCTCAAATTTTAGGAAATTACAAAACGGCCCAAACGTTTGACAATCATGATACGACATTGGATTATGAAACCAAACTCATAACGTGAATAACTCAGCCATACGGACTCATGAAAATAAAGAAATAATGGAATTGAATGAGTTTTACGAGAATCGAATGTACATACGATGAAATCATAACATAAAGCGAATCACGTAAAAACACCTCCGAAACTCGTCCAAATGGAAAAACACCAAGAACAAAATAAATTCAAAACGTCGAAACGGTTACAAGCGAGTCATTAAAATATACATGAACCAAAAATAGAAATTGCTAAAAATAGATAGTACGGATATTACAGAGATGAGCTCTCGTCTATTCTGATAGTAAATGAGTACCCTGACGTTTTCCCAAACGAGTTGCCGGGTTTACCACCGGACCGTGAGGTTGAGTTCACCATTGAATTAGAGCCCGGCGCAGCTCCAATTTCGAAAACGCCGTATCGCATGGCGTCTACCGAGATGCTTGAGTTGAAGAAACAGTTGGGAGAGTTGCTAGACATGGGTTACATTCAACCGAGCGCTTCGCCTTGGGGCGCACCAGTCTTGTTTGTGAAGAAGAAGGATGGGTCACTTCGTGTATGCATCGACTACCGAGAGTTGAACAAGGTGACCATAAAAAAATAAGTATCCGCTTCCGAGGATTGACGACTTGTTTGACCAATTGCATGGAGCGACTGTGTTCTGAAAGATTGATTTGAGAACGGGGTATTACCAACTCCTAGTGAAGGATTCCGATATTCCGAAGACGGCCTTTCCGATGATATACGACCATTACGAGTTTATGGTTATGCCGTTCGGGATAACTAATGCCCCAGTCGTGCTCATCCAGCTAATAAACAAGGTCTTTATCGAATATCTCGATAAGTGTGTAGTCATCTTTATCGACAGTATTCTGATTTACTCGAGGAGCGAGGAGGAGCATGCACGTCATCTGCATATCGTGTTAGAAATCTTGAGAACTCAGCGCCTTTATGCGAAGTTCTCAAAGTGTGAGTATTGGTTGCGGGAGGTTATGTTTCTCGGGCACGTGATCTCAGCCGAGGGTGTTCGTGTGGACCCACACAAGATAGAGGCTGTGTTGGATTGGGCGCCACCCAAGAACGTGAAGGAGTTCCGTAGTTTTCTAGGTTTGGTGTGGTATTATCGAAGGTTTGTCGAGGGATTCTGTAAACTCGCTCGACCGCTTACTCAATTGTTGCAGAAGTCAGAGAAGTTTGTATGGACAGACGATAGGCAGAAGAGTTTTGAAGAGTTGAAGAAGCGATTGACTACCTCTCCCATCTTAGCCTTACCGTGTGGTAATGAGGGTTTTTCAGTTTATAAAGGTGCCTCAGATGAAGGACTTGGATATGTACTCATGCAGCACGAGAAGACGATTGCCTATGCTTCCCGTTAGTTGAAACCGTATGAGTTAAATTATCCTACACATGATCTTGAGTTGGCTGCAGTTGTGTTTGCATTGAAGATTTGGCGTCATTACTTGTATGGCTCATCGTGTCAGATTTTCACCGATCACAAGAGCCTGAAATATATTTTCACCAGAAGTAATTGAATATGAGACAAATGTGGTAGCTGTAGCTAATCAAGGATTACGATCTCGAAATCCTTTATCATCTGGGCAAGGCAAATGTTGTGGCAGATGCCTTAAGTCGGAAATCGGTATCGCTTCGGACACTTGAGTTACTCACGGCTCATCCAGGGCTCCAGTGAGAGTTGACGGGGTTGAGTATTGAGGTTGTTTTACTAGGGAATGCTGGGCAGTTGTGCGCCCTTGAGATATCTTTGTCTCTGGTCGACGATATTAAATCAAGACAGTTAGAAGATCCGATGTTTATTCAACTCCGTGAGAATGTAGTGAAAGGGAAAGCCCCGGGATTCGTGATTCATGAAGATGGTGTGTTGAGATTCCAAGGTCGGCTATGTGTTCCAAACGACATGGAATTGAGGCAGGGCATTATGCGGGAGGCTCATGCGTCACCTTACTCAGTCCATCCGGGCTCGAGTAAAATGTATAAGGATTTGAGGAAGAATTTTTGGTGGAATGACATGAAGAATGAGGTAGTGCAGTTTGTGGATACTTGGGGTTCAGAAAAATTGGCTCGTATTTTTATTGCGCAGATCGTGAGGCTTTATGGTACACCGAAAACTATTATTTTGGACAGGGATGGTCGGTTTGTATCGCATTTCTGGCAGGCGACACATGAGGCTTTGGGGACACATTTGCGTTTGAGCACATCTTTCCATCCTCAAACCGATGGACAGTCCGAGCGTACGATTCAGATGTTCGAGGATATGTTGCATGCGTGTGCGCTATACTGGAGTAGTGATTGGGAGGAACATCTGACCGTGATCGAGTTCACTTATAATAATATATGACATGCGTCGATTGAGATGGAACCGTATGAGGCGCTTTATGGCCGATGATGTCGATCAACATAAGAGCCATCCGATTTAGTTGGCACCGAGCCGGATCTTGTGTTGCAAACTAGGAGGATAGTTGAGTTGATTAGAGAGAGAATGCTGGCGGCTCAGAGTCGACAAAAGTCCTAGGTGGATGTTAGGCGTCGACCCTTGGAGTTTGAGGTAAGGAATCACGTCTTGTTAAGAGTGTTTTCGTCAAAGGGAGTTTTCCGTTTTGGGAAAAAGGGGAAGCTTAGTCCAAGGTATATTGGACCTTTCGAGATATTGGAAAGAGTTGGCGAGTTGGCATACCATTTGGTATAGCCCCCGTCTTTGAGCCATGTGCATAGTGTTTTTCATGTTTCCCAAATGAGAATGTATGTTCCAGACCCGACTCAAGTTATTGACTTCGGGGATGTGGAAATCGAGAAGGATGTTACGTTTGAGGAGAGGCCAGTGAGGATTTTGGAACGTCGGGATAAACAGTTAAGGCACAAAATCGTCCCTTTGGTTAAAGTGCAATGGTCGAGGCACGGAGTGGAGGAAGCGACGTGGGAATTAGAGGAGAATATGCGTGCGAGAAACCTCGAGCTTTTTGATCCTTAAGTTTCGGGACGAAACTTCTTTTTAGAGGGGGAGAATGTAATATCCGTACGTTCTATTTTTAGTAGCTTCTATTTTTGGCGCATGTCTATTTTTATCGACTCACTTGTAACCGTTTCAACGTCTTGAATCTATTTTGTTCTTGGTGTTTTTCCATTTGGACGAGTTTCCGAGGTGTTTTTATGTAATTCGCTTTATGTTATGTTTTGTCGCATGTATGTTCGATTCTTGTAAAACTCATTCATTTGTGTTTTTTCTTCGTTCCCTTAAGTCCGTATGGTTTAATTATTCATGTTGCGGGTTTCGGTTCTTAAATCCGATGTCGTGTCGTGATTTTCGGACGTTTCGGGCCGTTTTGTAAATTCCTATAAGTTTAGGAAATTTTACCGCCTTTGTCGTATTTTGAACCGTCCGGTAGTCGGAATCATACTTTATTTCAGCACTTAGCTTTGTCGTCGCGAATACTTCGTCTTTATATTTTTGGATTTTATCTTTGTTTGCGTTTCGACTCCGTACTTTCCTGAGCAGCGGACTGCATTCAGCAGTGTTGAACTGCTGCATGAATAACGTACATTATTCATGCTTTCTTATGTACGCTATCGATGCATATATAACGTACGTTAACCTCACCATGTTAACGTACGTAACGATGCAGTCAGGTATTTAATACCTCAATAGGCTTCATAGGAGTCATTTTCCTTCTTTCATCCTTTCTTGTCCGCGATTTGAGTTCCTCCGAACGATTTCGAGCGATTCTTAAAGATAAATCCGTGGAGTTCTGTGATAGATCGATTGTTGTGCTCTAAACGAAGTTTATCATCATCTTAATCATCTTTCTCCATCCGAATCCACGGTATTTTGACTTAGAACCCTAACTTTGTCAATTTTGTGGGGGTTTCGGGTTTTGTCTTTCTAAACTCGAATTGTTCGTTTGTGTTGCAATATGTCGTACTAATTATTATTTTTGGGTGGTTCCCAATCCGATTCCATCGTGTTTAAACCGTGGATTGTTTATTCGGGGAGGTTTTGTGAAAACCTTCGCTCGTATTGATCATACATGTATGGTTATGGTTGTAATCGGGGTTGTGAGCATATTCCGTTCGATTATAGATGTTGTTTAGGACTGATTCGTGTTAACCTTTCATCTAGGAACGGAAGTTGTCATTCCAAGTCATTCCTAGTCCTCATAGATCTTCCGTTTCGATCACAATGTCTCAAAGGTAAGTACTTTACATTTATTTGCATATTCAAGTATTTGAATTATGGCTTGCCGTGTATGTTGTGGATGTGAATTCGTATGTTCACCCGGTCCGACAGGGCCTCTGGGGATATGTAGTGCCGTGTGTATGCGTATCATGAACTGAGTTAACCACCCGGGAATGGTCCGCGGGGCCTCTGCGGGGTGCGGCGGCCGTGAGTCTCGTACCAACGATTAACCTTTGAAATATTACGTGGGAGAACTATGTTTTGTGCATGTGCACCATAAATATTCCGGAATATAAATGTTTTCCAAAATGATTTTGGCGCATATTTCATCTGATTAGAATGGTAGTTCAAATGGGTTGTACTTGCACTAGCTGTTGTCGCTAACCCCTTAAATGAGGGAAATACTTTTGTACTTCAGGTACAGGTCATGGAGGCGAACGAGCATGCAGACAGTACAAGGATGATGGGCAAGGGTGATTCTGTTAAATGGTTGTTCGTTGATGCCTTATCTTTTAAATTTATTACTTATGTCGTCTGTCTCAGTACTCGAGTACTTCCTTCATTTTAATTGAGTTGTTTTACTTTTAATCCCAGTTTGGGAAGACGTTTGGTTGTTGAGTAATGTCGTATGAGAACTGTTTGTTTAATATTGTGTATCTTCATTACGTGTCAGTGTATTTATTTTGTAATGTCTGTCGTTGGTTTAGTGTGGTTGAGCTGTATGTTAGCCTGGTGGATTCAAATGGTTGGGTCCACGGCACCGTAATATGTCATGCACGTCTTGGGGGTGTTACAACAATGTCATCCCAAACGTGTCATCAAAGGAAGCATTTCAAGCAATCAACACTTTGAATAATTACTTGTTACAACACGAGCAAAACATACCAGGACTTATTTATGCTTTATATAAAGTCAAGGATGGGGTTAATTTTGGCTTTGGTGGAAAGAAGAAACAAGCTACTATAGATTCATATTCTAAAAAGAATTGAATTATGTAACTCACACACACACACACATATATATATATATATAATTCTAGAATTATTACTTTACATATTACTTGGGCCCTTAATGACTTTCTAATTTCTTATTATCTTATGCTTTTAGCGAGAATATTACTTTACAACATTGACCCAAGTTGGGACCGACGAAATTTATTACTTAAGCGAGGTTATTACTTTATCGGATATTACTTAATCGAAATTTAAATATATATATATATATATATATCAATATGAAATAATAAAATTTAAGTACTAAGAGTGGTGGGAGTGCATATATTGCTTCACTCACTTCACTCACTCCCAACCAATCCTCTTGCGCCACATCATCTCCCACTTTTTTCTTCACTCAACCCTCCACTCACTTTTTTTTTGGAGGCGCCACTTCACTCACCCTTCACTCACTTCATTTTTTTTTCTTTTTTCTTTTTCTTTTTTCTTTTTTCTTTTTTAAATTCTATTAAAATTTATTTAAAAACTAAAATTTCATTAATAACTAAAATAAACATTACATAATATTAAAAGACCATAAACATTACATAATTAAAATTTAAAAACTTAAAACTTAAACATAAAATCCTACAAACTACATGGCCAACCGTATTTTGCGCATAGCTCGCATTTTCTGTTGATGACGAAATCCTTAAAAACCGGGTCTGAGATATGGTCATGCAGGTCCGAAACGAACTTCATGTCACGATTGTACATCTCTCCATTAATAAAGTTTAAATATTCTTCGTCTTTTTTCTTTTGAACCTCCAACTGCGCATGCATTAAACTTTTCTTTTCGGCCGTGTAACTTTCAAAGGCATCACGCATCGAGCTTCGGCTTGAATCTCCAGAAGTCGTCTTTTTTTTGCCTTTCGATTGACGTGATGGAGTTGGGTTCTCGTTGAGGTTCGGTAAGTCACACTCGAAATATTCCACGTTTACCGGCGTTTGAGCGCTACTTGACTCCGACGACTTTCTTTTCTTGCTCGATCCCGTGGATTCTTGAGTCTGACTAACCATCGGTTGTTCTTGCCACTTTGGTTGATCTTTCACAACGTGCCACGCTTTAGAATGCGCGAAAATTTTCCTAAATTGTTTTTCAAAATCACGATTGGCTCTTTCAAGGACTTGAAGATCTTCGCACCCACTATCTCTCAAGCGATTCTACAAATTTATAAAACAATATATATACAATATATAACAATATCCAAAAAAATAAATATATACATATATAACGTTTTTAAAACTTAAAAAATCACAAATATAAAAATATACCGCTTGTTGGTAGTAACCATTGAACGCTTGGATCAAAGTATGCATAAGAGCCCATTTTGAGGTCAATTGATGATGAGTACGGTCGGTTCCCGGGACAAGAGTTCTAAAATGTTTTAGAACTCGCTTTCAAAATCCTAGCCTTGGTCGACGGTCGCCAACTTCTTTGTCCACCAAAATTTTAATCAAAGACTTAGCTAACGCATCCTCCTCATCGGGCGTCCAAGACTTACTTGGTTTTTTTTTTCTTTAGAACCACCTCTTCGACCTCTTCATCCTCTTCGAATTGTTCTTCATCATTTGGTTGTGTCTCGGGTACCACGTCAACATTGTCGAAATATTCATCTTCATCGGTATCAAATGGAATGGGTAACGGTTCACTAACCCGTTCACGCCTTTTTTTGGGTATAGCGCGGCTCGTACGGGTTGAAGTAAGGATTTGGCGGTGGAGATTGTTGGGTATAGTTAGGCTCAAATGGGTCGAAGTTAGTGGGAATTTGAGGGAGGGGTTGTTGTTGGGAGTAAAAATATTGTGGAGATTGAGGATACATTTGGGGGTGGTAAGGTTGTGCTTGAGAAGATGATTCGAGACCGGGTTGTGATTGAACTCGAGGACGAATTGCCCCTCTCGAACCACCTCTAGATCCATGAGTACCTCTTCTTGGATCTCTATTTTTTCCACGCTCCATAATCTTTTTTTTAAGTCTCGGTAGTATTTTTTTTTGGCTACTGATGTAGAAGGGGGTTTGTGTTTGTTTTTTGCTATTGTTTGTGTTTGATATTTGCAATCTACCAACTGTGGACAAAACAAGCTTTTAAACAAAAAAAAGGACCGTTGGCTACTACGCTCCTTTTCAACGGTTAAAAACTCAATCCAACGTTCGAATTCCTTTTTCTTCCCGTGTGTGAGCTGATACCGCAAAAGAGCATACCGTGCGGTATGTAAACCGAGGCGGCGGTGTTCCCGCTCGGTAAAACATACCGCAATAGCCCATACCGCAACCACTCCCACCACCCTAAACATCGCCTCAAACTTCAGCCGTTTATATTAAAAATTAAAAAGTCAATGTAGTATTTAAAATCACGGTAAAGACCGCTTTCAAAATACAGGTAAAAGACCGTTTATATTGCTTTATATTTTAATTTGTGGGAATCAATTTTTTAATACCAAAGCATAAAATTGATAAGTTCTATATCCTCATTCATAAAACTATAAGTTTTTGGTACCATTTTGATTAAAAAGACTAAAATGTCCTCTCTTTTGTTGTATTGTTGACTTCTCCCTTTTTTTATTTATTTAATTTAAACTACTTTTCTTCTCTTTTTTCTTTTTTACTTTCCTCCTCCGATCGATATTAATGTCCAAGAACCAAAATTTAACTACAAACATATACATCAAAACAACACAACCATTTTATTTTTGACAAAAGGGTCTCTCAAAAAATCTGATAGAAATCACAAGATTGTTCGAAAATAAAAGTTGACGTTGAAATAGGACTTCATTTGTCGTGCTTCTAAGTTCATAAAGAAGGTATGCATCATTATTTGAACGATGAAAAAAAATTCCAGATCTGTTTTTACGGACACGATCGCTGCACACGATGGGAAGCCACCGTGTGCAACGATCGTGCGCAACGACCTTAACATCGTGCGCAACACTAACGTGTCCACGATCGTCTAAAATCGTGTGCATCGATCGTGTTCATGGACAGAAACTTGCACACGATCACTGCACACGGTAGTATACGACCGTGTGCATCGGTCGTGTCCAAGGCAGACAGTTTTATAATATTGTTCGCTCATTTTTCTGAATAGTTATTCATCTTTTTGTAATCAGATGTCGTGGCAGCGTATTTTGATACATCACGATGGTCATTGGGAGCGATCGACATATGTAGGCGGGGACTCCTTTTTTGTCTATATCGAAACGAGCAAAGTTAGTCGTGCAAACCTCGTGGGGGTTATCAGAGAGGGTTTGGGTGGTCCAAATGAGTCCGATTACAAATTATGGTACTTGACACACATGGCCAAAGGAAACAAAGTAAAAGTCATATTACGGGGCGATACCGAGATACTTCGATTACTAGTAGAATACAAGGAGGATCCTGAGGTCTATGTTGAGAAAAGCAGCTCCTCCACTCCCGAGGTTAATATGGGATGTAGCAGCTCGAGAGTAGAGCCCGACAACATAAATTATGACATGCCTTCCAAAGAGTATCAATACGAGGAAGATGAGGAAGATGAGGAAGATGAAGAGGTGCATACATCCGAAGATGAAGATTGTTGTAAAGACTTGCTTGAGTCACTATCTACGGAATTTCTTGCTTGGGTTCTCCAACCGGCCCAAATGGATAGGATTATGAGTCGTCGGAACTTCTCATCCGACCATCAATCTGCGAGCGAGCATGAGCATATACAATCAATGCGTATCTGGATCATTCCATTTCTGGACCCCGGTAGTGCCGGGACTTTGGGTTGGGTCGAGCAGCCTCCACCAGTTACCGGTCAGCTAGAGGTGGGGTCCACCTTTCGTTCGAAGACAGAGTTGAGGATAACTGTAGGAATGTATCATTTGGAAAACATGCTACAGTGTATCACTGATCGTTCCGCCGATAAACGTATAGTGTTTGTCTGTAAGAGTGGGCGAAGAAATTGTCAGTTTAGGTTGTGTGCTATTGAGGGTGCAACTATTTGGAGAATTACTAAGTTGTGTTACTTATATATTAACAATTATTTGTTAATGATACACTTATCTAAAAAGTTATTGATTGAATTAACATAATATATTGCATATCATGTGTCGTCCAATTGTTCTCAGTGTATTAGTACGTACGGATAAGTTCAATCATCTGGATAAATTACCTCATATACTAATGAATTACAACGAAATGACAAATAGGAGTTTGTATAAGAAGCTATATAGTAATTAATGTTTGAACAAGCGATGTTTGAATCACAAAACATCATTCTAGATAACACAATAGTTCAAATTTGCAAAAATACCAAAAGTTCATATGCACACGATCGTGTACGGTCGTGTCCAGCCTTGTGCACGATGGAACACACGATCGTGTGCACGGCCGTGCCCACGATGGTACTCACGGTCGTGTGCACACGGTCATGCCAGCCATCGTGCGCACACGACAGCATCAACCCATGACCGTGGGTAGGTTGTACACGATCGTAACACACGATGGCCACGATCGTGTGCATCCATCGTGTGTAACACAGAGCCAACACATTAAGATTTAACAACACTGACACATTCATATTGCCAAAACTGTCTAAATACAACATAAATATTTAACAACACACCATGAACCATTCTACATGTCTAAATACAACATAAAGATTTTAGCAGCTAAACCATATCGATATTTCTTAATATATTTTTCATTAAGTTCCTTGATTTGGTGCCTTGCTCCTGGGTTTGCGAGAGGCAGTCGATCCAAGTACATGCACGCGAAGGGGCCACAACTGTGATTGTCGTTTTGTATGAACTGTAGCTCTCGTGGCATAATTTTGAAACTCATCTCCGTGTCATACTTCGTTTTCGATTGGTTGTTCATCCAATACCCGGATTGAGCTAGCACACGAGGCATCAGACGCATAATCGGTCGCAGTTGGTTGAATCGGTATCGACCATCTTCGTGGTGGTGTGACAAGGAATCGTACAACTCCACGGTCCATGCTATGATGTCAATCTTGATAGTCACCCAGTGGCTTTGGTCGAGGCAACAAATGGCAATGATCTGTTCAAACAAAATATGTAATCATATAAGATCATCACATCAAATATAGCGAATCATTTATAAATAAAAATTTCAAATGGCAACAATTCGTCAATTATTTATAAATATAAATTTCAAACTTACTTCGTTGCAATTTAACCATGGAACTGCATGTGGTGTATCAAGACCTGTCATGTAGTCCTCGATGCATTTAGGAATTTTCCACTCCTTGTAAACCAGCTTCCCCGTCACCTTGATACCAAGTGGATCATCCGGATGGAGTCTTGCAAACTCGTTGGCTAAAACTAACTACAAAAAGCCAAACCACAAAATTAAAAAAAATCGATATCAAACCAATGATATACAAGTGAGTAGGTTATAGAACTTACGTAAAATAGGGAGCCGGCAAGTACAGTGCCAACTCTACCGACACCAACACTACGGACTCCCCTCCGAAGCCTCGCTCGAGTCGAAAGCACATAACAGTCTATCACCTCGGCATCAAAGTCTTCACGGCTAGACTCTATCCGGTCAAATAACGCCTGGGTGAGAGCATGCTCAGTCTCTAAACACCGGACAATAGCATCACGTGGCTGCTCCCTCCTAAACTGTAGGTACAACTTCTTCAGAGCCTCGCTATCTCTGGGAGGCGCAACCACAAAAGGCTCCCGAAGAGCAGCATATGGTCGACTCACTCGCGGTGGAAGACTACGCTCACCCAAATGCTGCGTTCCGGCACTCTCACCATCTTCGTCACCCTCAGCATCCCTCTCACAACTATAACGATCAGAGAGCTGTACAGTCGGGTGCTCGATCTCAAAAACTGGCTGCTCGATCTGAAATGGAGGTTGCTACTCAGGACCACCACCCTCACTTCGAAACATCGCACTGTAATGATGCTCGTCCTGAAACCAGTCGAACATCGTCCCATACTACTGAAACGGCGCCTCAAATGGCTCATACTGATGCTCGTAACCAAGGGGCTGCTGAGTCCGCTCCTCAGAATGATGGGTAGGCGGATGCTGAGAATGGTGACTCGGCTGACGCTGAGAATGGTGACTCGGCTGACGCTGAGAATGATGACTAGGCTGACGATGAGAATGGTGACTGTGTGCTGCGCCAGAGACTGAGTGACGTGGAGGGTCAGGAATCCTCCGCTGGGCGCTGCTAACAAATGCAGAATGACGAGGCCTATCATGGCTCCTAACTGAGTAGTGTACTGGGCTACTAGAACGTCTATGCATAGGTCCGAAGAAATACACGATCCCAAAAAGCACCCGGCGAGAAACTCGAGCAATAAATCCGGACTCAGAATCGTCGTACAAGATCGCCTTCAAACGGCGATCGAAGTACTCATCCCTGCTCGTGTCCTGGGTGTGGTCCGGACAAGGAAGTCCGTGGACACAACACACCCTCTCTGGCTGCCTCTCCCGGTCCGATGTCTCTGCACCATCTACTGGTGGGTTACTCTGCCGGCGTCGCTTCGACACTTTATGTGCCGACTCATATGTAATCAATTTTCCAGCAGCCTTCTTCAACCTATCCATAACTTTCTTCCTCGGGATCGGCGCAAGCTCATCCTCCTTATTCCTCACAGCTATTCTTACAGGCTTAATGAACTTAACGTCATATGGCGAGCCATTCTCAAAGCTCAGGTAGTAGTACTCAGCCTCATCCTCCTCCAGATGCGGTAAAGAAGGAAGTACTTTGTGCTGCAACAATAGTCATTAAAGCATACCATTAGATGGGCAATCACATAATGTTGAAGAGATGAGTGAAGTTAGGAGAAAATACGTTTACAAATTTATGTACCTTATCGTCGAATAAATGAGTGAAATCACAAAACATCTTCCTCGTAGTCCACATCAAACACCGGGGGACTTGGACAGTTTTATCTCGAATACCACACAATGCTCCCAATGCAGGAATCATCTCATACGACCATATTTGTAAAGCCCAAACAGGACCATAGAAGTGATAGTCCTTGTGCTCTTGTCCCTCCTTCATGGCAACGTTGCCTATGTAGTAAGATAAAACCCCAAAGGCATAAGAACCCCAAGGAAACATATCCCACTGCTCGAAATCCTCAACTAATGCCCATGTCTCGACCATCATGTCGTCACGGCATAGGATAAAGTAGTAGTATATAAGCAAATTGGCAACCTTGACATAATCTCTTATGTCTCTACCAAAATCTCGAGCATTGAACCTCTTCCGCAGAACACTAACCTTAATATTTTTGCCATGGAGTATTCTGTGGAAAATACCGTCATACGGAAGGAGATGGTCGTCCTGGGGATGGAAGGTAGAGTTTCCAAAATGGAGTCCTGTGATCAAGGCAAAATTACGGGCCGTAAAACGAATGGTCCTCCCGCAAACCTGGAACCACGACTCATCCGGGGGGATTTGATCACCCTCCAATTGACGAGCAATCAAGTGATGTAGGGCAATATTTGAACTCCCATTCCTCCTAACTTTAATCAAGCGCCCCAGGACCCCCTCGGTCAAGCTCTCGATAGCTCAATCAGCAACAGCGGAATTGCGGCCCATACTTCTTAATGTCTCAATGATCTCTTTAAATACCGCCTCCCGTATGTAAAGATTCACTTGACGTGTAACAAAACGCAATGTAGGTCTCTTCCATACGCAACCAGTCTGCAATATGGACATACAACTCATAAGAATATGATAAAATGCTTAAGAGAACGAAAAAAATTACGCCTTGCACACGATCGCATGCACACGATCGATGCCCGACGTGTGAAGACCATCGTGTGCCACACGACGGTTCACACGATGGGCAACGATCGTGTGCCTGCGATCGTGTGCAAGGCAGGAGCTTTTTCTCTTCTAGCACACGACGGCACACACGATCGACGACCGTCGTGTGTAACCATCGTGCCCACGAAAGACCATCGTGTACACGATGGTCTCATCTTCTTCAGCACGATCGTGGGAAGATGAACAACCGTCGTGGCACGATCGTGTGTGAATGAAAATACACTAACCGGCGGCTCATTGACGAATTTCTCTTCAGATGGAGTGTCACTAGCGGAACTTCTGGCGTCTTCAGATTCTCTGTGGTAGTCGGAGGTCGACATTTTCTGGTCGGCGAAGGGTTTCACGACGGGAGAGTTTTTTTGCAGAGAGGAGGAGAGTTTTTTGGTGGAGGAAAATATTGAGTTGTGGGACCGTTTTTTTACTGTTGTTTCGTTTTAATAATCTTCCTTTTTCTTTCTTAGTTTTTTTTTCTTTTATTGGTAGACTTTAAGGGTAATAAAGTCTTTTAACACATTTTGGTATCAAAAACTTATAGTTTTATGAATGGGGATATATAACTTGTTACTTTTATGCTTTGGTACTAAAAAAGAGAGATCCCTTTTAATTTTGTAAGTTTTGACGCCTAAGATTTATCTTATGAAATTACATATTTATGATATTTTTAAAAATTCTTTTTTCTGTCATTGGTAATTTTTATTTCTATGATTTGTTTCTTTCTATCTTATATCCCGATATATCTCTTCTTAAAAGCCAAGTACTGTATTAGTTGATTTTGTTTTTAGAATTTTTATCCTAAAAATTCTTCGAAAATTAGAATATAGCTTTCAAGTTACAAAATAAAATAAAATGATTTAAAACACCCCATATCAGAGACCTCGTCTCCTCCTTTATATGATATAAATACGTGGGATCTCTCTTTTTAGTATCGAAGCATAAAACTAATAAGTTATATATCCCCATTCATAAAACTATAAGTTTTTGATACCAAAATGTGTTAAAAGACATTATTACCCTTAATGTCTACCACTAAAAGAAAAAAAACATAAAAAAATAGAAAATTATTAAAAGCAAACAACAATAATCTAAACGGTCCCACAACTCAATATTTCTCTCTGAAAAAATAAACTCTCCGATGTATCTCTCGTAAAATCGAAATATCCCCGTCGTGAAACCCTTTCGCCGGCCAGAAAATGTCGAACTCCGACTACGAAAAAGAATCTGAAGACGCCAGAAGTTCCTCACACGCTAGTGACACTCCATCTGAAGAGGAATTCATCAATGAGCTGTCGGTTAGTGTATTTTTATCCACACACGATCGTGCCGCGATGGTTGTTCATCGTCTCACTATGGTGCTGAAGAAGATGACACCATCGTGTGCACGATGGTCTTTCGTGGGCACGATGGTTTACACACGACGATCGTCGATCGTGTGTGCCGTCGTGGGCAAAAAGATCAAAGGCTTCTGCCTTGCACACGATTAATGCCCGTCCTGTGAGTCGTCGTGTTGCACACGATGGTCTTCACACGACGGGCATCGATCGTGTAACACCCCGAAGACGATCAGGGCATATTACAGCGCCGTGGACCCCACACTGTGGAATTCACCAGGCTAACGTACCAACAAGACATTCGACAACGACATACAATCATCAACAAAACGACAATTCAAATAAAAGACTACAATCCGACAAATAAAATCCGACATCAATCCATTTCCCAAAATGGGAACACAACATTAACAATTTTAAAAAGGAAGTACTCGAGTACTTAAACTAATTTTATAATACAGAAATCCCAAAACAAGACATCAATAATAACTGACAGAATAGAACACCAACAATCAACTACTGAACAGTATCATGCTTGCCCATCATCCTCATACGACTCAAGTGCTCGTTTATCTCCAAGACCTGTACCTGAAATACAAAAGTATTTCCCCCATTTAAGGGGTTAGCGACAATTGCTAGTGTAAGTACAATCCATTTGAACTACATTCTAATCAGATGAATATATGCACCAAAATTATTTTAGAAATCATTTATATTTCGGAATATTATACGGTGCACAAACACAGAACACATTTTCTCCAACAAAACAATTCAAAGTTAACCTTGGTACGAGACTCACGACCACCGTACCCCGCAGAGCCCCGTCGGACATCCCTGGGTGGTTAACCACAGTTCGTGATACGCACACACACGGCAATACGTATCTCTAGAGGCCCCGTCGAACCGTCCCTAGGTGAACATACACATATCCATCCACAACAACCACGAATAGCCATAATTCAAATACTAGAACATGTAAACAAATATAAAGTACTTGCCTTTGAGACATTCTTGAAGAATCGGAAATGAAATACGACTACGAACGACCCGGGTGGAAAACGACGGTTCCTAAATGAAGGATCAACATAGTTCAGTCCCAACGGACAATAATAATCGATTGGAATACACCCATAACCCCGATTGTAAACTACGATAATGAACGATCAATCGATACGGGCGAGGGTTTACGTAAAATCTCCCCGTATCAACAATTCACGAATTAATTCGAGGAAAATAGATTGGGAATCACCCAATAACAACAATCGGTAAGAAATTTTGCAACATACATGAATAATTCGGAATCAATCATGAAAAACCCGAAAAAACCCCCAAATTAGACAAGTTAGGGTTCCTGAAGAAAATACCTCGGATTCGGACGATGGAGGATGATTACGCTGATGGTAATATGCTAACACGATTCTACGGTGATGGAATACGAAGAATTCTCCGATCAAAGCTGAAGGGAATCGCCCTCTGGAGTCGCCCCGTGAAGAAAATGGAAGAAAAGAGTGAAAATTGCTGTTTTTGAACTGCCCGCTGATATATATAAAACGTGTAGCTAGCGCACGCTAACTATCATAGATAGCGCGCGCTAACGGGGCTATAAACGGTCCAGTAGCTACTGCTACCACTCGCTAGCGCACGCTAACAATAACGAGTTAGCGTACGCTAACTGCAAATCGGTAGTGCATGCAAGGTAACAAGGAGTAGCGTGCGCTACCCACGCAGCAGTTCAGTACTGCTCAGATCAGCAGTACACTGCTGCCGAAGGTATAAAACTCGTAACGCACGACAAGGCCAGAATCCAAAAACATAAACACGAAGTATACAAGACGACGGAGTTAAGCGCTGTAAGAAAATATAATTCCGGCCACCGGAGAGATTCCCTAAACTTGTAGGAAATTACAAAAATGGCCCAAGTGCCCAAAAATCACGAAATGACGTCGGATTTACAAACCGGAAGTCTCAACATGAACAATTCAACCATACGAACTTGCACAAACCAAGAAACAATGAAAACGAACGAGTTTTACGAGAATCGAACGTTCATACGGCAAAACATGTCATAAAACGAAATTACGTGAAAACATCTCCAAAACTCGTCCAAATGGAAAAACTCTAAGAATAAAGTAGATTCACAATGTCGAAATGGTTACAAACGAGTCGATAAAAATAGGCATACACCAAAAATGGAAACTGCTAAAAATGGAAAGTTACGGATATTACAGTTCGTGTGCATGCCATCGTGTGCAAGCAGTGTCACTTTTTTTCGTTCTCTTAAGCATTCTAGCATATTCTTATGATTTGTATGTCTATATTGCAGACTGGTTGTGTATGGAAGAGACCTACATTGCATTACACGACAAGTGAATCTTTACATACAAGAGGCGGTATTTAAAGAGATCACTGAGACACTAAGAAGTATCAATTCCGCAGTTGGTGATCGAGCTATCGAGAGCTTGACTGAGGGGGTCCTGGGGTGTTTGATTAAAGTTAGGAGAAATGGGAGTACAAATAATGCCCTACATCACTTGATTGCTCGTCAGTTGGAGGGTGATCAAATCCCCCCGGATGAGTCGTGGTTCGAGGTTTGCGGGAGGACCATTCATTTTACGGCCCGTGATTTTGCCATGATCACTAGACTGCATTTTGGAAACTTAACCTTTCATCCACAGGACGACCATCTCCTTCGGTCTGATGGTATTTTCCACAGAATACTCCATGGCAAAAATATTTAGGTTAGTGTTCTGCGGAAGAGGTTCAATGCTCGAGATTTTGGTAGAGACTTAAGAGATTATGTTAAGGTTGCCAATTTGCTTATATACTACTTTATCCTATGCTGTGACGACATGATGGTCGAGACATGGGCATTAGTTGAGGATTTCGAGCAGTGGGATATGTTTCCTTGGGGTTCTTATGCCTTTGGGGTTTTATCTTACTACATAGGCAACATTGCCATGAAGGAAGGACAGGAACACAAGGACTATCAGTTTTATGGTCCTGTTTGGGCTTTACAGATATGATCGTATGAGATGATTTCTTCATTGGAAGAATTATGTGGAATTCAAGATAAGTCTGTCCAAGTCCCCCAGTGTTTGATGTGGACTACGAGGAAGATGTTCTGTGATTTCACTCATTTCTTCGACGATAAGGTACATAAATTTATAAACGTATTTTCTCCTGACTTCACTCATCTCTTCAATGTTATGTGATTGCCCATCTAATGGTATGCTTTAACGACTACTTTTGAAGCACAAAGTACTTCCCTCTTTACTGCATCTGGAGAGGATGAGGCTGAGTACTACTACCTGAGTTTTGAGAATGGCTCTCCATATGACGTTAAGTTCATAAAGCCTATAAGAATATCTGTGAAGAACAAGGAGGATGAGCCTGCGCCGATGCCAAGAAAGAAAGTTATGGATAGGTTGAAGAAGGCTGCTGGGAAATTGATTATATATGAGTCGGCACATAAAGTGTCGAAGCGACGCCGGCAGAGTACCCCACCAGTAGATGGTGCAGAGACATCGTGTAATACCCAAATTTTCAATATGAATTTTTCGCGTTATTTTATCTAAGATATACTGGATGACTTGGTGTCTATACAGTATGGATAAAATAAATTGAGAACTGAGACAGCTGTATTTGTACTCGTATAACTGTCGTAGTGGTTCGACAATTATTTTGAGGATACCGTGTATCAGGTTATCGTACTTTTGATATTGGGTATATCGTATGATGATGTTATTGGATTCAGTACATGTATTCAGTATGCAGTATGTTCGTATTTTGGTATGTCGAGACGGACGAGGAGAATTGGAAAATGGCTAAGTATATCCTGATTAGCGCGCACTAATGTTCAAGTATAGCGCACGCTATCGTTCATGGTTAGCTCACGCTAGAGGCAGAATGTAGCGCACGCTAAATGCAGTCAGATCGGAAGGGATCTACGTGTGGACCCGGCTGCTTTCGGCGCACGTTCTGGTAAGTCAACGGTTGTTGTCCTGAAGTATTAGCGCACGCTAAAGCATGAGGCTTAGCGCACGCTAATTGTAGATCGGTCAAAGAGAATCTTATCCTTGTTAGATCGGCATGTGGGGGCACATGCGGTATGTAGACTGTAGCAAGTCAACTGATATTAGCGCACGCTAAATATAAGGACTTGCGTACGCTAAACAGTGCGAATTACGTACGCTAATGCATGGGCATTACGTACGTAAGCTCATGTTCGAGGCAAGACAGTGGCCTCTGGGCTGCGATAGCGCACGCTAAGGCCGTAGCACACACTAAACATAAGGTTTAGCGCACGCTAGTAATACACTTTATAAAAAGGGGACAGACGGGTGTTATGAAGCATTCTCGTCCATTTCTTTCCTTCCACTCGATAGAGAGAGCTTTGGGAGGTACTTGAGTTCCTAAAACACTCTGTGATGATGATCTTTAACAAGATTAAGATGGAGAGCATGGATTCAAAGCTTTGTTCTTGAAATTATTAATGATTCTTGGAATGGAATTCATAGAGAGAGTCTTGAGGTTCCAAATACTGGATTATGATGGAGTTGAGCGTCCTTATCAACATTTGGAGCTTGGAAATGATTGGGAACGGATTCAACCTTGATAATCCATCCTTTTCTTCAAAGAGGTAATTAATCTTCACTTTGGATTTCGTTTTGGGGATTGAATATTGGTGTTCTTGAGATGATGATTATCATATTAATGAGTTGATAAGTATGATTCGAGATGGCTTACTTAGTAACGTTGATGTTATTGTTGGTATGCGGATATTGATATGTTTCGTATGGTTTTGAATGGTGTTCAGGAGATATGTCGATTTATATCTCCCTTTATTTCGGATTTGATGTTAAGATGATATACAGATATATATGACTTAGGTGATTAATTACATGTTAGCATATCGGATTATGATGGTTGTCATGAACATGATTATGGAATCATGGTATTCTTGGTGTTCTTGGATATATATCACATCAAAGAGGAAGGATATATGTTGGTTTGATTATTAACATGGATAAGATAATTGAAACTAACATTATGTTGATTGTAGTGATTGAGTTCGTATGATAAGATATGGATCATGATGATGAGATTGAATCTGGAAAAGTTATTGTTAATCTTGGAGTATGATTTCCTTTTCATTCGGATTCGTAGTCGCAAAGTGTTAGTCGATGCTTGGAATGCATGCAACTGTGTAGCATTAGCGCACGCTAAGCTTACTGGCTAGCGTACGCTATCGGGAGCGACTTAGCGCACGCTACGTTATGCGTTTAACGCGCGCTAAGTAGGCAGACATTGTAGTATTTTCGTGTTGTGATTATGAATTCATGATGGTTTGAACTAGATTGTTTAAGACTGTATTTAATCGAAATATTGTGGAACTGTTGGGTTATTGATCGGTTATTGATTGATAATTATGATTTATCGGATTTCGGCTTGTATTGTTGATATGAGTTCGTAATTGTTTGAGTTGTATTGTTCGGTTTTGTAAATGATCGAGGTATTGTTGAACCTCTGAGTTTGATTGGTTTGTTATACTGGTTATTGATTATTATCGGATGTGTTGTCATTTGATTATTGCATTAGGTCGCTATAATTGAGCGTTGATTATGGTCGTTGTGTTGCGGTCAAGGTTGGAGAGTTCGTAGATTGCTTTTGGTCGGGGATGAGGAGCTCGGGGACGAAGGCAATGGATTCTGGTAACAGCTTCGTGGTATCAGTATCGAGGCAAGTTTATACTTGTTCAGTTTATAATATTTGATGAATGGTTTCGTTTTCATTTCATTTATAATTCGTATAGCAATGTCGTTAGAAATGTAAGTTGTCGGATAATGAGTTGTATATCGTACTCTGGTTTGTATTAAATCATAAGGTATATGATTTAATTATATTCAAGGAAGACGTGAGTTATCTTTGGTCAAGGATATAGTATATCGGATATCGAGGATAGTTATCGTGATGACATAAGTATCGGGATAAAGGTTTATTGGTATTAAATGGATTATACCTATTTCGGGATTATTCGTATAACTGTGTATTCGTTCAGCGATGTTGGATCATGGAAAAGATATTGTTTTCGGCTTTGAGGTAATTTATGTATTGTTCAGTTATGGGATAATTATTATGTTGAGCTGTCGTATATGTTGTACGTTGAGGCTTCGTGTATTGAGATTCGTATTGGTTGTTCGTTGAGGGATGTTGATCCCAGGACTATTGTTAGTAATAATGGTTGTGTTGATCGTCTCATTGAGGGATGATGTTGAATCGTATGTCCGAGATGGTTGATCGTATGGATTATCCTTTGGGGTTTGTGATCCCAGGATTGTTGTTTTGGATAGTGATTAGTCGTGTCGACTTTTCTTTGTCAGATTGTCATTGTTCACTTCGGTGAGTCTTTTGATCCTTATTGGATATGTAATTCTTTGAGTTTCGTTGTCATGTTTCATCGTGACATATCTGGAATCATATCTGCGTTCCGATTGGTTACTGTGTAGGATTTTTAGCCGGGCACATGATGGTTATGTGTTTATATTATTCCGTATTGAACCGTGCACACGAGACGTAGTTCGTGAGGCTAATTAGGTACAAGACCACACGTGTATTTGATCGATACCCGGGTGGCTTGTGCACATACACATTTCCGGATCGGGCGTACTGTGATGTCCATCTTTTGAGCCATATTATTGGGTCGTTCATAATCCATGTATGATTGGATATGTTCGATGGGTTGCGACTGGTTGTTCATATGCCCGAGGGGTATGTTCGACAGTCAGAGTTATTTCTTTGAGATCCTTTATTGTTGATCATTTGGAGTCTACCTTGTTGAGGGTATTCTCGGTTATTGTTTGTCCTTTTTTGATCATTTGGAGTCTACCTTGTTGAGGGTATTCTCGGTTATTGTTGGTCATTTGTTGATCATTTGGAGTTTACCTTGTTGAGGGTATTCTCGGTTATTGTTGATCTTTGTTGATCATTTGGAGTTCACCACGTCGAGGGTATTCTCGGTTATTGTCGATCTTTGTTGATCATTTGGAGTTTACCATGTTGAGGGTATTCTCGGTTATTGTTGACCCTTTGTCGATCGTATTGGAATTCATCATGTTGATGATAATTTCGGTTGTACTTTGACCTTGGGTTGGTCGTATTGGAGCTTATCATATCGATGATATTCTCAGTGATGTATTGGTTGATCGTTGTTATTGACCGTATGAGCATTCAGACTGTACGTCGATGTTTCAGGACTTGTGTATTCATTGTTTTGTGGTAGTTGATCTACAGATATGTTGTATGTTATTGGTTTATCCAGGTTGAGATTTGATGGTGTAATCTGACGGACAGGATTTGGCACAGATTGGATTACTCCGTACTTGTGAGTTATGATAATGTTTTGAGGATACTTGGTATTGTTTGAGTACAGTACAGATAATTTTTGTTAAGTCCATTTCGTCATTTGAGAATGCAAAATACGGATTATGGTAAGGATTGAATTGTTATGAATTGCCATGGATTGGTAAGGTTATGACGGTAAGATTACGTTGGTAGTATTCTTACAGTATTACTACATTGGTATGTAATTATTTATGATGATGTGATCAATATCATTGTTGAGTATTGTGGCTGACCCCGTCGTGGGCTTTATTTTTAGGTACTCGGAGATCGAGCTAGTAGCGGTCGTGAAGGGGTGAGCTTCCCGGGTGATACTGGCTGTGACATTTATTTCAGTATCGAGTATTCTTTTCTGGTTGTATTTCCGCTGCAAATGTGTATTTTGAACTGTGTTTTATCCGCTGTGTGTGTGTATTTTAAACTAGCTTTTCGGTATCTTTACCAACTCGTGTGTATTTTCAAATGGTCTTTTGGCATTTTGCGAACTTGGATTATTTCGTTAAACCCTTTTTCCTAACTGTTTTATCGGTACGTTTAAGGGGTGGCTTAACATACATTTTAAACTGTCGGGATTTGGCATTCCGCCTTGTATTTTCAAATGGTATTTTATGATGGTATTTGAGAACTATGTTTTTGAAAATATTTGACTATTTAAAATATTACCGTCATTGGCCTTTTGGCATCTTTAAACGTTTTTGAAATGGTTTTTAGCTGGTGGGTTCCGGCGCGAGACCCATGGCGTTGTAATATCCCGGATGGTTTTGGGGGTATTACACATCGGACCGGGAGAGGTAGCCAGAGAGGGTGTGTTGTGTCCACAGAATTCCTTGTATGGACCACACCCAGGATGCAAGGAGGGATGAGTACTTCGATCGCCGTTTGAAGGCGATCTTGTACGACAAGTCTGAGACATGATTTACTGCTTGAGTTTCTCGAAAGGTGCTTTCTGGGATTGTGGATTTCTTTGGACCTACGCATATACGTTATAGGAGCCCGGTGCACTACTCATCTTGGAGCCATGATAGGTTTCCCGATAGGCCTCGTCATTCTGCATCTGTTAGCAGCGCCCAACGGAGGATTCCTGACCCTCCACGTCACTCAGTCTCTGGTGTGCACCCCACAGTCACCATTCTCAGCGTCAGCCTAGTC
The DNA here is from genome assembly GCA_033398695.1 of Orobanche coerulescens. Taxonomy (NCBI): domain Eukaryota; kingdom Viridiplantae; phylum Streptophyta; class Magnoliopsida; order Lamiales; family Orobanchaceae; genus Orobanche; species Orobanche coerulescens. Next base: position 21,070,812 of record CM065816.1, read on the forward strand.
ATCATTCTCGGCATCAGCGTAGTCACTATTCTCAGCATCAGCCTAGTCACCATTCTGAGGTCCAGCACAGTCACCATTCTGAGATCCAGCACAGTCATCATTCTCAGATTCATCATTCTTTTGAGCGGACTGAGCAGCCCCTTGAGCCGACTCTACGGTTTCTAGATTATGAACATCAGTATCAGCCATTTGACGCGCCGTTTCAGCAGTATGGGACAATGTTCGATTGGTTTCAAGACGAACATCATTATAGTACGATGTTTCTCGGCCATAGTAGTAGTCCTCAGCAGCAGCCTCCATTTCAGATCGAGCAACCAGTTTTTGAGATCGAGCAGCCGGTTGTACAGGTCTCTGATCGTTATAGTTGTGAAAGGGATGCTGAGGGTGATGAAGTTGGTGAGAGTGCCGGGACGCAGCAGTTGGGTGAGCGTAGTCTTCCACCGCGAGTGAGTCGACCATCTGCTGCTCTTCGGGAGCCTTTTGTGGTGGCGCCTCCAAGAGATAGTGAGGCTCTGAAGAAATTGTACCTACAGTTTAGGAGGGAGCAGCCACGTGATGTTATTGTCCGGTGTTTGGAGACTGGGCATGCTCTCACCCAGGCATTATTTGACCGGATATATTCTAGCCGAGAAGACTTTGATGACGAGGTGATAGATTGTTATGTGCTTGCGACTCGAGTGAGGCTTCGGAGGGGAGTCCGTAGTGTTGGTGTCGGTAGAGTTGGCACTGTACTTGCCGGCTCCCAATTTTACGTAGTTCTATAAATTACTCGCTTGTATATCATTGGTGTGATGTGGATTTTTTTTTTATTTTGTGGTTTGTTTTTTTGTAGTTAGTTATGGCCAACGAGTTTGCAAGACTCCATCCGGATGATCCACTTGGTATCATGGTAACAGGGAAGCTGGTTTACAGGGATTGGAAAATTCCTAAATCCATCGAGGACTACATGACAGGTCTTGATACACCAAATGCGGTTCCATGGTCAAATTGCGATGAAGTAAGTTTAAAATTTATATTTATAAATGATTCGCTATGTTTGATGTGATGATCTTATATGATTACATATTTTGTTTCAACAGATCATTGCCATTTGTTGCCTCAACCAGAGCCACTGGGTGACTATCAAGATTAATATCATAACATGGACCGTGGAGTTGTACGATTCCTTGTCACATCAACACCAAGATGGCCGATATCGATTTAACCAACTGCGACCAATTACTCGTCTGATGCCTCGTGTGCTATCTCAATCCGGGTACTGGCTGAATAACTAATCAAAGAAGAAGTATGACACGGAGATGAGTTTCAAAATTATGCCATGAGAACTACAGTTTATACAAAAAGACAATCACAGTTGTGGCCCATTCACATGCATGTACTTTGATCGACTCATCTCTGCAAACCCAGCAGGAAGGCACCAAATCAAAGAACTTAATGCGAAATATATTAAGAAATATCGATATGGTTTAGCTGCTAAAATCTTTATGTTGTCGTTAGACATAGTGTAGGATAATATATTTTTAATACTGATGAGTATGTATTTTAATTTTAATTCAGATATATTTGGCAAGATTAATGTGTTGTATTGTTAAATCACACGTAAAATGGTTTATGGTGCAGTTGGTAAATCCAGGCTAGCTCTGTGTTGCACACGATGGCTGCACACGATCGTGGCCATCGTGGGTTACGATCGTGTGTAACCTGCCCACAGTCATGGGTTGCTACTGTCGTGTGCCCACGATGGCTGCCATGACCGTGTGCACACGACCGTGTGTCCCATCGTGGGCACGACCATGTGCACCATCGTGTGCATATGAACTTCTGGTATTTTTGCAATTTGATTTATTGTGTTATCTAGAAGGATGTTTTGTGATTCTAAAATTGCTTGTTCAAACATTAATTACTATATGACTTCTTATACAAAATCGTATTTGTCATTTCGTGTAATTCATTAGTATATGAGATATTTCATACAGATTATGAACTTATCTCTACGAACTAATACATTGAGAATATATAGACTACACATGATATGCAATATATTATATTAATTCAATCAATAACTTTTTAAATAAGTGTATCGTTAACAAATGCTTGTTAATATATACGTAACAACACGTAAATTGACGAGTAATTTGAGAAATTAGTGAAAATTGTTGATGTTCTTATGCACACGACCGTGTGCACCATCGTGTGCACACGTGGATACAGTGCCAATTTGACACCGTAGACGTGACACCTGGTTGCCAACGTGGCACACGATCGGAGCACACGATCGTGCCCATCGTGCGCCACATCGTATGCACTACAAAGGGCAGCATCAAATTATTTTATTATAAAATCCCATCGTGGGTCCCCCCCCCCTTTTTCAATATAGCCCATCTTCCTGGACCGATAGCGAAATACCTGAACCTTAGTCCCACCTTTCACTATAAAGCCTAGTCAATTAAAATCCTTTAAAATCCATTAAAATCAATATGCGAAATGAGCGGCCGATTACGAGAAAGCGATTTAGGAGGAATCGAAGCACCTCCACCAAAAAGAAGAAGGAGGATACCTCCTCCCAACCCACCATACAGAAGTAGGTCGAGAGGAAGATACTCAATGCTCAGAGTAAGTTTTTTGATTTTGTTGTATGTGTAGTGTGTACTGCGAATTAATGTGTTTCATGGAACAGGACCTATTTAAAAACACTGCAAGCACTCGAGTTATACTAGATGGTGATGATGATGATTTAGAGATTTCTGAGAAGACAAGTAAATAAGTTAAGAAAAAGTTCATGGAGATGATGATACAAGACTAAAGAAACAACAGCAGATGGGGGAAAAGGGATCCAAGTGATTGTGGTTTTTAAGTTATTTTTAGATATTTTGGTGTGATGGTGATGAACTTTTGTTATGTAAAGTTATATGCTTTTGGTGTAAACTATTGCTCTTTAAAGTGAGCTACTTTGTTATGGTTAATATTTGCTTCCATAGTCACCTTTATTTGCTTTACATCACTGAACACTTCAATTTCAATTCAAAGATAAAGAAAACAGAGACAAAATTATGCATTTCAACTAATAATCAGGATAATGAATTAATACATGGTCCATCGAGGATCAAAATATCAGCACGTGATTGTTGCTAGTAAGTCACAAAAAATAAAAATACATAAGCAATTTAAGTTTCATGGTATGGACATCCCCTTATGTCATGGTCATCATTACGACAAATGCTACACCTTTTCTTCTGTCGACGCTTTTGCCTCGTTTGTTCATCCATTCCTTGAGTTTCTTCTAGAGGGATATTCAAATCCACACCACCTATGGGAATGAATGCTTTGAAAGATTTTCTATTGTGGCTGGTTCCTTTACACCTACTGCACACCTGAGGCCGTCCACCTGCGGGCAAATTTTCAACAGCGGACCGTGCACGACTCATCCTTGGTCGGCCGGATTGTCGTACCCCCTCTGGAGGTAAGCAAACGATGGATGAGATCTCCGATGGGACATTCCACTCATCAGGATGTGGGATAGGATTCATGTGCTCCTTATAAGTCTCTCTAAGGCCTTGTTGCTTGAAATAACGACTAACAAAATCATACACAGACAAACCATCGCCGGCGCGCCTGTTACAATAAGAAATTATGTCAAGCATGTGGTGTAGGATATTTTATATTTGATACTTATGAGTATGTATTTTGCTTTTTTATCCAGATATATTCTGGTAAGATTGATGTGTTGTGTTGTTAAATTTGGAAAACTGGTTTATGGTTCAGTTGGTAAATCCAGACCAGCCCTGTGCTGCACACAATCGCAGCACACGATCGTGACCATCATGGGTTACGATCGTGCGCATCTTGCCAACGGTCATGGGCTGCTGCTGTCATGTGCATACTGCCATGACCGTGTGCACACCATCATGCACACGATGGCAGCCATCGTGGGCATATTATAATGTTTAGGAAGTTGGGATGATTATTATGCTTAAGTAACCATTGTTGAGAACATTATAATTGGAACCTTGTTACGTCAAACAACAAGAGTAGTGTTCTGAGATTGATAACCCGTAGTGAATGGTGTTTCCATAATGATTGTAAACTTGGTATTGATATCACTTTTGCTAAACGGACTTAAGGAAAAGGATCATCGAATGTTGTATCACTTCTTATAAAGTTGGATTGGTTAATTGATCTTCATGATAAAGTTTGAATGTATTGATGATATTGGTAACAAGTGTATCAACCTTAAGTTATCCGGACCACATATGAGAATTCGTAATCAAGATTGAATTTGGTGTTGTGATGATATATGTATTCTTGAATTCGAAGATGTATTAAATCGTAAGATCATTCGGGCTTTCATGAGCATAGTATGTATGAGAATATCGTACGTTAAACACTAAGGATATCGTACGCAATCTCACCAAACGAGACCATTGTCTGCTCAGTAAGGAAACTGACAAATGTATGTTTAGCGTGTGTTAGGCTCTATAGTTTACGTACACTAACGAGCAGACTTAACGTACGCTACGTTAGGTACGTAACGTACGTTATATCATCAGACGAGTCAGTTATCTGATCATAGAAGTAATCTGCCAAATGCATGTTTAGCGTGCGCTAGGCTTCGTAGCTTACGTACGCTAACGAGCAGGCTTAACGTACGCTACGTTGGGTACGTAACGTACGTTATGCCAACTAGATAGAATACGTATTGTTGAACTTTCGGCCGTAGATGGATCGTTAGATATTCTAACGTTAGTTATTCGACGTGAGATGAACTCTATATTATTTTCTTCTGTTTAAGGTTCGAGCTTTGCAACGTGATTAATAGAAGGGGAGACCTTTGAATGTATTGACATTCATCGAAGTTTTATCCTTATCATCAATTCGAGGCATGTACCCTAATTATAGTTGTTCGTAATATGTCAGTTATGTATTTGTTGTAATGTGCATATGTGTTGTGATTAATTATCCACCATGCGTTGGTCCGACGGGATCATCATGGGAATCTATAGCTGTGTGCGCTGGATCATTGGATAGGTAATTCCACCATGCGTTGGTCCGACAAGATCATCATGGGAATCTATAGATGTGTGCGTTGAAATACCATCAGTATGATGAAATTGTCGTAATGTGTTATGTGTTGCTATTATTTCTCGTTGGAGAAACTTGTCATGATTATTGTTGAATAAATCATTGTTACATAATTATCGTACTTATACTAGCATCGTTGTGCTAACCCCTTCGGGGGTGAACATTTGTTTATGTTCAGGATCCAAGAGAGCAGGAAAACAACTACTGGAGTTGCATGATGACGAGGGTACAGAGTGATGTTCCGGCCGGGTTTAATTGTCTAATGTTTGCGTGATTTAAAATAAGTACTCGAGTACGTTGTCTTTTATGATGTTGTATTTGGCTTTGTATTAATGATTATTCGTGGGACGTTTTTATTTTTCAGTACTATTTCAGAACCATTGTATTTCCTATCAGTTACTTTCAATTGTTGGTATTTGTTATTGTCTTTTCGTCTCATCAGCCTTGTAAATTCTTACGTAAATGATTTATGGCGCTGTAATATTCCTGAATATATAGGGGGTGTTACAGAATATGGTATCAGAGCTAAGATTACGGATATCTTGGCTGTTGGGTTAAAATAGGGTCATATATATCTTGGCCGTATATTGAGTATTTATGCTTACAGTATGTTGAGAAGAGGACATGGACGTGGTCGCGGTCGCGGACGAAGGAATGCTAAGAGAGAAGCTTCACCTTCAAATCAGGCTAGCCACATCTCAGGCGAGCCACAAGAATCTATTAACAATGAACCAGAACCTGCTGTTCCTGACATCCTCTGTCAGGTGGTCAACCAGATGACTCAGTTTGCTCAGGTTGTGGGCCGAATGCAAGTGGCAGTAGGATTGCAACAGGGAGAGAGATAGCAAGGCATCCCAGACGTGGGAAATCGAGGAGATTGATGGCTCCAGGAGGTGGCGAAAATGCATCCGCCAAAGTTTGACGGTTTCTCGGAGACGCCGACATGGGATCACTGGCTTAGGGAGTTGGAGAAAGTATTCACAGGGATTAACTGCCCAGACAACCGGAGAGTTCCCATAGCCCATTACTTTCTGACAGGGGAAGCGTCCGAGTGGTGGGAAGCCATCCGACCTATAGATCAGGATGCCGACTGGGGAGAACTTAAATTGATGATGGAAGCTCAGTACGGCCCTCATCCAGTGAGGGAAGCCAAAGCTCGATATGAGAATGAAACAGGAGATACAGAGGTACATGTATGGTTTTGAATGCACCACTCTCCGTCAGTATCAGGACAAAGTGTTGGCATATGATATTAAGGAAGCAACGATGGAAAAATTCTCAGAATCCAAGAAACAAAAAGTGTCGGGCAATTTCACGGAGCACAAGAGCAGTGGGCCCTGCAAAGACCAGTCATCCTATCATTCATACAAGAAACCTCCACATCCATCCAAGATCGGAAAGAACTTCAGAGCGGTATCAACACCGACAGATGTGGTTAAGAGTTGTTTTAATTGTGTCGCCCAGGACACCTTTGGCGTGATTGTTTCCGTTCCCCAGTAACATGTTATGATTGCGGACAGGAAGGGCATCGTGCGATGTTTTGCAAGGATGCCACGAAGTTAAATGGAGCCCGTACTTCGCAGACGGCTCAGAAAGAAGCAAGTGTTCAGCAGACGCAGCAGAGTGTCCAGCTACCCCAGAGTTTTGGTCGAGGATGGGGCAGAGGACAGTTCGACCGAAAGGGGACGTCGAATTCTGGATCCGTCCCTCCACGCCTGTATGAGATGAGGAAGGCAGACGATCAGGATGCTGCTGTCGCATCAAGTACTGTTCAGATCCTTTCACAACCAGTTAGTATTTTATTCGATACAGGGGCTACACATTCATTTATATCATTGTCTTGTGTAAATCGTTTGAACATTTCTGGTTTTCGTAATTGTGAGCCTTATGTTGTGGGTTTACCGAGTGGATAGAGAATTGTGGGAAACTTAGAAACTAGATATTTTCCTGTATCAATTGGAGGCAGAGAGTGACCCTCAAATCTGATTGTGATAGAGATGCAAGGAGACGACCTAATTTTCGGAGATGATTGGCTTAATCGATATGGAGATATCGTAAACTACTAGAATAGGAATATCTCGATGATAGCTGGAGATGGTTCCGAAATATTGTTCGAGGGATGGAGACTAGGAAGCTCAGGAAAGATGATCAAAGCAATGAAAGCTGTCAAACTGCTAAAACAGGGTTGTACTGGATATTGGTGTTACGCAATGAAGAAGGAAGACGGAAAAGTAGAACTTGCATCCATTCCTGTTGTGAACGAATTTCCGGATGTGTTTCCTGACGAATTGCCTAGACTACCTCCACGACAAGATATGGAATTCACCATTGAGCTGGAACCAGGAGATGCACCAATTTCTAAAGCGTCGTATCGTATGGCACCTACTGAGATGTACGAATTAAAGAAGCAACTGGAAGAGTTACTGGACAAAGGCTATATTCAGCCAAGCGTTTCGCCCTGGGGTGCACCCATTCTTTTTGTCCGGAAGAAAGATGGATCGCTTCGATTCTGTATTGACTATCGAGAATTGAACAATATGACGATCAAGAACAAGTATCCGTTGCCACGGATTGATGATTTATTTGACCAGCTGCAAGGAGCAACAGTATTTTCTAAGATCGATCTGAGATCGGGATATCATCAGTTGAGGATTAAGGAGTCCGGTGTTTCGAAGTCAGCGTTCAGAACTCGCTACGGACATTATGAGTTTGTATGATGCCGTTTGGTCTCACTTATGCACCTACTGTGTTCATGCAATTGATGAATCGCGTATTCATAGAGTATTTGGGCAAATTAGTATTTGTATTTATTGATGATATTCTGGATTCCAAGAGCCCGAAAGAGCATGCACAGCACTTACGGATCGTTTTGGACCTCTTGATAAACGAGCAGTTATATGCCAAATTTTCTAAGTGCGAATTCTGGCTAAAGGAAGTGATGTTCCTTGGTCATGTGGTGTCAGCGTAAGGAGTCCGAGTATATCCCCAGAAAATCGAAGCAATTATGGATTGGAAGTCTCCTAAGAATGTGAAGGAAGTCAGGAGTTTCTTAGGACTTGCTGGGTATTATCGTCGGTTCGTGGAAGGGTTTTCCAAAATTACCCGCCCACTTACTCGATTACTACAGAAAACCCAAAAGTTTGAGTGGAACGAGATGTGCCAAGCCAGTTTTGATGAATTGAAGAAGAGATTGACGACGGCACCGATTTTAGCACTACCACAGGGCACTGGAGGATTCATAGTTTACAGTGACGCTTCAAACCAAAGTCTCGGGTGTGTACTGATGCAGAATGAGAAGGTGATTGCCTACGTATCACGACAATTGAAGCCCTATGAAGTAAATTATCCAACGCACGATTTGGAGTTGGCAGCTGTGGTGTTCGCCTTGAAAATTTGGAGACATTATTTGTACGGGACTCACTGTCAGATCTTCACGGATCATAAGAGTCTCAAATATATATTCAGTCAGAAAGAGTTAAACATGCGGCAGAGGAGATGGCTGGAATTGATTAAGAACTATGACTTGGAAATTCTTTATCATCCATGCAAAGCAAATGTAGTGGCCGATGCACTTAGCTGCAAGCCTGTTTCTATTCAGATGCTGGAGACTCTGACCTCCCAGACCAGCATTCAACGTGAATTGATTTGTGAAGGAATTGAAGTATGGTTGCAAAGAGTCCAAGGACAATTGTGTGTGATGGAATTAACTTCATCGTTAACCGAAGAAATTAAATCTAAGCAATTAGATGATCCTATGATGATTCGGTTACGTGATGAAGTGAGCAAGGGAAAGGCCTCAGGATTCGTAATTCATGATGATGGAGTTTTGAGATTTCAGAACCGACTTTGCATTCCCGATATCGATGTTCTAATGCAGACAGTTCTGAAGGAAGCTCACAGTACACCTTATTCTATTCACCCGGGCACCAGTAAGATGTATAAGGATCTAAAGCAGAATTTCTGGTGGGGCAACATGAAGAAAGACGTAGCGGATTATGTCTCTAAATGTTTGATTTGTCAACAGGTTAAGATCGAACATCAAAGACCTGCCGAAATACTGAAGCCGCTCCCGATTCCTGAATGGAAGTGGGAGGACATATCAATGGACTTTATCACTAATATGCCGAAAACGAGAATAGGAATGAACATGATTTGGGTGATAGTTGACCGTTTAACCAAATCGGCTCATTTTCTAGGCATTAAGGACACTTAGGGACCAGAGAAGTTGGCACGAGTTTTTATTACAGAGATAGTCCGATTGCATGGTACGCTGAAGACCATTATTTCTGATCGAGATGGTCGCTTCGTGTCTCATTTTTGAAAAGCAGTTCATAAGGCCTTGGGAACTAAGTTGAACTTTAGCACAGCTTATCATCCGCAGACAAACAGACAGTCTGAGAGAACTATTCAAACAATGGAAGACATGCTGAGAGCTTGTGCCTTAGATTGGTCGACTGAGTGGGAAGTTCATTTGTCGTTGATTGAATTCACTTACAACAATAGTTGGCATGCTTCCATTAAGATGGCACCTTTGAAGCATTATACGGGTTGAAGTGCAGATCGCCCCTGTGTTGGGATGATTCATCAGACTTGATCAGTACGGAACCAGAATTGATCATATAGACGCAAGAGAAGATAGCTTTGATTCGTGAAAGACTGTTGACCGCCCAGAATCGATAGAAATCTTATGCAGACGTGCGCCGTTGCCCATTAGAGTTTAGTATTCGAGATCACGTGCTTTTAAAAGTTTCTCCTACTCGATGAATTTTTCGATTTGGAAAGAAAGGAAAGTTGAGTATGAGATATATCGGACCGTTCGAGATTCTTGAGAGAGTTGGAGAGTTAGCATACAGGTTGGCATTACCACCATCGTTGAGCCATGTTCATAACGTATTCCACGTATCCCAGTTACGGAAATATATACCGGATCCCAGCCACGTCATTGATTTCGGTGAGATTGAAGTCGCTAAGGATGGTACGTTTGAAGAGAGACCGATCAAGATACTCGAAAGTCGAGTCAATCAATTGAGAAATAAACCAATCACTTGGTTAAGGTTCAGTGGTCGCGCCACAGAGTTGAAGAATCCACTTGGGAAACGGAAGATAGCATGAAGTCCAGATACCCAGAGTTATTTTCTTATTGAGTTTCGGGATGAAACTCCTTTTTAGAAGGAGAGTATGTAATATCCGGATAAATTGCTGAGTATTTTCATCCGTATTTGAACCCTATATTACTCGAATTTTTGATATCAATAATCAAAGTATGATCTTTCCCGTATTCGTATCCACGTGCATGATCATATCAACCTTGTTAATTTATTCATGAAACTACGTCATAGCGCACGCTAGCTAGTAAGTGTAGCGTACGTTATGAGTCACAGGTAGCGTACGCTACTGACAAGGCATAGTGTATGCTAAGTAGTCAATTATTGATCATATTGGTCGGCACATGGGCCACCTCGAGACGGGGACAAGATAATATTCCCCCGCATGGACCTGTCAGTTTTAATATTAAGCTGGTCAACGAAGATTAGCGTATGCTAAAGGATGTATGTAGTGTGCGCTAAGTATGTTTATTACGTACATAATGGTGTTGGTGTAGTGCACGTAACAGAGTACAGAATGAGGCAGTAAGCTATAAATGGACGATAACGTGCGCTAAGTATAACAGATAGCGCACGCTAAGTTAAAACATTATAAATGGGACAACACCCCATTTCATTTCATTATGTTTTCTTCACTTGCCTTTCACTTCCTTGAAGTCCAGAGAGCCTCCCCCTTCTACATAAACACCCCTAGACCATCTATACTTGATCATTGGAGATTGGATATCACTTGTATTGATCATTGAAGCTGAGAATCATCTTGGATTGGCATACAAGCAACCGAAGTTGGATTCTACATATTTGTCTTGGCATTTTCTCCATCTTAAGGTATGTTATGCTATCTCCAACATTAGATTCGTGCTCTTAAGGATGTTTTGATCATGCTAGAAAGAATATTAGGCTCCATAAATGATTTATACAACCAAACATAATGTTTAGGAAGTTGGGATGATTATTATGCTTAAGTAACCATTGTTAAGAACATTATAATAGGAACCTTGTTACGTCAAACAACAAGAGTAGTGTTCTGAGATTGATAACCCGTAGTGAATGGTGTTTCCATAATGATTGTAAACTTGGTATTGATATCACTTTTGCTAAACGGACTTAAGGAAAAGGATCATCGAAGGTTGTATCACTTCTTTTAAAGTTGGATTGGTTAATTGATCCTCATGATGAAGTTTGAATGTATTGATGATATTGGTAACAAGTGTATCAACCTTAAGTTATCCGGATCACATATGAGAATTCGTAATAAAGATTGAATTTGGTGTTGTGATGATATACGTATTCTTGAATTCAAAGATGTCTTAAATCGTAAGATCATTCAGGCTTGCATGAGCATAGTATGTATGAGAATATCGTACGTTAAACACTAAGGATATCGTACGCAATCTCACCAAACGAGACCATTGTCTGCTCAGTAAGGAAACTGACAAATGTATGTTTAGCGTGTGTTAGGCTCTATAGTTTACGTACACTAACGAGCAGACTTAACGTACGCTACATTAGGTACGTAACGTACGTTATATCATCAGACGAGTCAGTTATCTGATCAGAGAAGTAATCTGCCAAATGCATGTTTAGCGTGCGCTAGGCTTCGTAGCTTACGTACGCTAACGAGCAGGCTTAACGTACGCTACGTTGGGTACGTAACGTACGTTATGCCAACCAGATAGAGTACGTATTGTTGAACTTTCGGCCATAGATGGATCGTTAGATATTCTAACGTTAGTTATTCGACGTGAGATGAACTCTATATTATTTTCTTCTGTTTAAGGTTCGAGCTTTGCAACGTGATTAATAGAAGGGGAGACCTTCGAGTGTATTGACATTCGTCGAAGTTTTATCCTTGTCATCAATTCGAGGCAAGTACCCTAATTATAGTTGTTCGTATTATGCCGGTTATGTATTTGTTGTAATGTGCATATGTGTTGTGATTAATTGTCCACCATGCGTTGGTCCGGCAGGATCATCATGGGAATCTATAGCTGTGTGCGCTGGATCGTTGGATAGGTAATTCCACCATACGTTGGTCCGATGAGATCATCATGGGAATCTATAGATGTGTGCGTTGGAATGCCATCAGTATGTTGAAATTGTCGTAATGTGTTATGTGTTGCTATTATTTCTCGTTGGAGAAACTTGTCATGATTATTGTTGAATAAATCATTGTTACATAATTATCGTACTTGTACTAGCATCGTTGTGCTAACCTCTTCGGGGGTGAGCATTTGTTTATGTTCAGGATCCAGGAGAGCAGGAAAACAACCACTGGAGTTGCATGACGACGAGGGTACAAAGTGATGTTCCGTCCGGGTTTAATTGTCTAATGTTTGTGTGATTTAAAATAAGTACTCGAGTACGTTGTCTTTGTATTAATGATTATTCATGGGACGTTTGTATTTTTCAGTACTGTTTCAGAACCATTGTATTTCATATCACTTACTTTCAATTGTTGGTATTTGTTATTGTCTTTTCATCTCATCAGCCTTGTAAATTCTTACGTAAAGGATTTATGGCGCTGTAATATTCCTGAATATATCGGGGGTGTACCGTATGCACACGACAGCATAGGCAAAAAACATTGAATGATGTGCACATTAGAGCAAAATAATTACCTTATAGCGGCAACAACATGACGACATGGAATCTGATCCAAATCAAACTCACGACAACAACATGTCCAGGTTCGAAGGTCGACCTCATAAGAAACTTTGTTTTCTTCGACTTTATAAACAAGTGGGGTGGTAGCTCGAACAGTAAGAGTCAGACTGGCTTGCACAGAGTTAGAGAGCTTTTCAAAACTGTGCATTATCAACTCATAGTCTCTTGATGTAGCTTCTCCCCGCTTCTCATCAAACCAATTCTCTAAAAGTAGGTGAAATATCTCAAGTAACGAGCAAACAGGTAAACGCCTCGCCCACAACATACGATTATTAAAGCATTCAACAACATTGGATGTCAAGAAGTTATAGCGTCGTACCGGACACTTCGACCTAGCCCACCTCTCTGGCCCAATTTCGGAAAGGCGCATGTGAGCCCCATTAGGGCTTTCAATATGTAGTTTCGAAAAGTAGTTTTCAAAAACTTTTTCACGATGCATGCAGGCAGCAGTTCTAAAGAGTCATATAGCATGACCACCGTAGGAGGCAGATTTTTTGCAAGATGGTGATAGCACAACCCGTGGAATGCATTCGGATAGACAGCTCGAACAACATTCGGAATGCTCTTATGATGCTCACTCACAATCAGTAAATCTTCCATCGGATTGTAGCATCTGCGCAGGTTATACAGAAAATAAGTCCATGACTCGTCGTTCTCTATTGGACCAAGACCAACTGCAAGAGGAAATACTTGCTCGTTCTCGTAGAATGTGACGGTCGCAAATAGAGTTCCTTTATTCCTTCCCTTCAGGTGGGTCCCATCAACTGTAATCACCGGTCGAAGGCATGTATCAAATACCCTAATACTCTGTCCGAGTGCAATGAACATGTGGCAAAACACTCCCTCACGAGTCGTCTGCAAATCATAAATTGTCCCTGGATTATGCTATTTTAACAAATATAGATAATATGTGAGCCTCTGATACGACTCATCAAAGCCGCCATATGTATTCTCTATCGCTATATTCCTCATCCGGAGAGCAAAACTGTATAGCATGTCAATGTCTTACTCCTTACACATCTTTGCAATCATATCCTTTGGCCACAAAGTGACCCCCTACCGGTCAATCTTTTAGCAAAATGATGGGCGGCAACTTCAGAAGTGACCAACCGTGCGGAAGCACGGTTCAAATCAGGGTGACAGCTGTGCTCCAAGGTCAACTTAGTAATTCTCCAAATAGTTGCACCCGCAATAGCACACAACCTAAATTGACAATTGTTTCGCCCACTCTTACAGACAAACACTATACGTTTATCGGCGGAATGATGAGTGATACACTGTAGCATGTTTTTCAAATGATACATTCCTACAGTTATCCTCAACTCTGTCTTGGACCGAAAGTTGGACCCCACCTCTAGCTGACTGGTAACCGGTGGAGGCTGCTCGACCCAACCCAAAGTCCCAGCACTACCGGGGTCCGGAAATGGAATGATCCAGTTACGCATTTATTGTAGATGCTCATGCTCGTTCGCAGATTGATGGTATGAGAAGTTCCGACGACTCATATGTAATGCCCCCAAAACCATTCGGGGATATTACAGCGCTGTGGGCCCCGCGCCGGAACCTATAAGGCTAAAAATTATTTTCGCAAACGTTTCAAACACGCCAAAGAGGCCAAGACGGTAATATTTTGCAAATATTCAAATAGTCTCCAAAAATCTATTTTCTAAATACCGTCATTAAATTACATTTGAAAACAAAAGGCCAAAAATGCCAAAATTCAAAAATTTCAAAATGTATGTTAAGCCACCACTTATACGTACCGATAAAATAGTTTAGGGAAAAAGGGTTTAACGAAATAACCCAAGTTTACGAGATACCCCAAAAGACCATTTTGAAAGTTATACATGAGTTGGTAAAAATACCGGAAAAGCCATTTTAAAATACATACGCAACAGATATAAACACAGTTCAAAATATACATTTGCAGTGGAATAAAACAACTAGTTAAGAATACTCGATTTCCAAAATGATGCTATAGCCAGTATCACCCAGGAAGCTCATCTCTCCACGATCGCTACTAGCTCGATCTCCGAGTACCTAAAAATAAAGCCCACGACGGGGTCAGCCACAATACTCAATAATAATAACGATCATATCACATAAATAATTACATACCAATGTAATTACAAGTAAGAATACTCCCAATGTAATCTTACCGTCATAACCTCACCGTCTCGTGATAATCCATATCAACTCAATACTTACCATAACCCACATTCGCATTCTCAAATGACGAAATGATTTCAACTACAACCATCTGTACTGTAATCAATCAATACCAAGAATCCTCAAAACATCATCATAACTCATAAGCGTGAAATAATTCATTCGTGCCAAATCTTGTCCGTCGGATCGCACAATCAAATACCAATCCTGATAATAACCAAACATACACAATACATCTGTAGATCAACTACCACAAAATAATGATAACAAGTCCCGAAACATCGATGTATAGTCCGAATGCTCATACGATCAATAACCAGATCAACCAATAACTCAATCGAGAATATCATCGACATGATAAATTCCAACACGATCAACAAAGGATCAACAATAACCGAGAATACCATCGACATGATAAACTCCAACACGATCAACAAAGGATCAACAATAGCTGAGAATACCATCGACATGATAAACTCCAACACGATCAACAAAGGATCAACAATAACCGAGAATATCATCGACATGATAAACTCCAACACGATCAATAAAGGATCAACAATAACTGAGAATACCATCAACATCGTAAACTCCAACAAGATTAACTATAATGGATATTCAAAGAAATAACCCCGACTGTCGAACATACCCCTCGGACGTATGAACAACCAGTCACAAATCGTCGAACATACCCAACCATAAATGGAGGATGAACGGCCAATCAAAATGGCTCAAAGATGGACGTAACAGTACGCCCGATCCGAAAATATGTTCGTGCACAAGCCACCCCGAATATCGATCAAATACACATGTGGTCTTGTACCTAATCAGTCTCACGAAGTACGTCTCGCGTGCATAGCTCAATGTGAGGACGTGAACCCATCACATGACTATATGTGCCCGCCCTGAAAATCCTACACATAACCAATCAGCACGCAGATATGACTCCATATATGTCACGATGCAACATGACAACGAAACTCAAGGAATTACATATCCAATAAGGATCAAAAGACTCATCAAGGTGAACAGAGACAAACTGACGAAGAAAAGTCGACACGACTAATCAATATCTAAAACAAAAATCCTGGGGTCATGATCCCCAAAGAATGATCAACACGATCAACAACCTCAATGCAACCGTCCTGGGATCATCATTACTCAATGATCGATCAACACAATACGAATCTCATTAACCGAAACCTCAACAGAAATAATTATTCTCATAACTGAATAATACTTAAATTACCTCAAAACCGAAGACAATATCCTTTCCACAAATAAACCATCATCTCGAAAATTTATGTTTTTAATATCATTGCTATATGAATTATAAATGAAATGAAAACGAAACCATTCATTAAATATTATAAACTGAATAAGTATAAACTTGCCTCGATACCGATACCACGAAGCCGTTACCAAAATCCATTGCCTTCGTCTACGATCTCCCCAGCCCCGACCAAAAGCAAACTAATGGCTCTTCAACCTCAACCTCAACACAACGGTCATAATATACGATCAAAACATCACAACCTATTGCAATAATCAATTAACACACATTCGATAATACTCAACAACCGATATAACCAACCAATCAAACTCAGCGGTTCTACAATATTTCGGTCATATACAAAACCAAACAATTACGAACTCATTTCAATAATACAAGCCGAAATCCGATAATCAACATTAACAATCAATATAACTGATAACAAACCCAATTCAATTAATCACGAACCCATAACTACAATACGAAAATACTACACTATCTGCCTACCTAGCGCACGTTAAACACATAACGTAGCGTGCGCTAATGGTCACCAATTAGTGTGCGCTAACCTCGTGCAGTTGCATGCATTCCAAACATCAACTAACACCTTGCGACTACGAATATGAATGTAAAGGAAACCATACTCCAAGATCGATCACACCCTTTCTAAATTCAATCTTCTTCATCATGATCCATATCTTATCAAGAACATACAAACTCAATTATTAAAATCAACACAATGTTGGTTTTAATTATCTTATCCATGTTTATAATAAAAAACCATTATATATCCTATCACATTTTCCTCTTTGATGTGATATATACCAAGAACACCAAGAATACCACGATTCCATAATCATGTTCATATCAAACAACATAATCAAAGACATATATCATCATATCATCATCTTCCTCAACCCAAACTCCATGAAACACCAAGAACCCTAACAACGATTCCATAATCATTCATTTAGAGAGTAATCATCAACAATAATATCAATATCTAAAAATGAGGAGAATGATTAACCAACTTATCTCAAAAAGACAAACAACACAATTCAAACCACAAGAATCATATCAATATCCATAGATCGACAACAACAACATCATAATCCGGTAATCCATCTTATAATCATGCTTATCAACTTGTTTATATGATAATCATCAACTCAAGAACATCAATATTCAATCCAAAATGAAATCCAAAGGTGAAAGTAATTACCTCTTTGAAGGAATGGATTGAATCCGTTTTCAATCAATTTCCAAGCTCCAAATGTTCTTAGGAATGATCAACTTAAATGTTTGGAACCTCAAACTCCTCTCTAAGAACTCTCTCTATTGGTTGAAGTGAAGAAAATGGGTGAAATGCATCTTAACACCTGCCTCTCCATACTTATACTGCACACTACTAGCGTGCGCTAAAACTTGTATTTAGCGTGCGATACAGCCCTAACGTGCGTTATCCTTCCTTGATAGCGTGCGCTATCGAAGTCCAGAAAGGCTACTGCCTTGCTTCGTACATCATTTTATGTAATACCCGGTTGTAATTCAGTCATTATCATTCAGTATTTATCGTTCAGTAATTGCCACTCAGTAATTTTCACTCATTAATGATCATTTGTCACTCATATTCAATCATTGTATTCACCATTCATAGTAATTGTATCTGTTGGGATTCGGTGCCTAAAACGAAGGCCCAGTGGAAGCGGTAAAACGAAAATTAATTCGATCCGAATCCCTAAGAGGATCGATCGAGCTACGTATATACGAATATCAAAAACGAATTTAACAAGAGATATAGAAACTCACCCTTGTAGTCCGTTGATTAGATGGATAACCTTCTCTTGAGATATTCCCCAAGCTTTGCTTGATCTCTACGAATCTATTCTGCTTCAAGCCCTTGAACGATCCAATGCCGAAATCACCGCGTCTCTACTTGCCACGCGCCGGAGAAACGACCGGAACGACGATCACCTTGCTATCCTCTGAGGATACGGCTAGAGCTAAGTGATGAAGCAATATATGTAAAGATTACTACACTCTAAGTGTTTTAATCTTACTCTCTATTTTTCTCTCAATATTTCTCTAAGAAAATTGAAGGAAAAGAATGAAGAAGATGAAGATGAAGTTGAAGACCATAAAATGAACTCTAAGTTCTTTTTCTATCTCTACTTCCTCTTTCTCACGTTTTGGATCAAGTGAGGTGAGAGTGAAAGTCTTCTCTTCTTATTCTACTTTCCACTCACATGTACATCTCATGCACGTGATATTCCTTACAAGTCATTTTCATCCATTATAAAATGGACACAAAAGAACAAGATGGGAAGGTGGATGGAAAGTGAGGGGGGGCGGCCAATCTAGAAGGATTCGGACGAATTCTGTTCGTTTCGGACTCCCGAGAGTCCAAACAGATAAAGTCCAATTCCGTTCCAATGTATTTATATCGTTTAATTAATACAATTAATTAAACATATCAAATACAAAATAACATAATTAATTTCTCCAAGAAATAATTATATTCATGAATTAAATTAATCACCCAGTGATATATTTAATTCATTAGGCAGTAAATCAATTTATCCAATAAATTAATTTAAACATCCAATGTCCCAAATTTAGATATCCAATATCTAATATTCATAATGAGAGAATTAGCTTGATTCATTCCGTCGTCAATCCTATTGCGCGACTCGGTAGGTTCGTCTCAGTCAGCAATGGGAGGAACCAAAGAGTAGTAGCACCACCTAGCCAGCCTGGCGGCCTACACTGTACCCCAACTGAGAACGAATGATTGGGATCATTCAAGAACCATTCTGTCGTGAATACCAGTATACGTATAAACCCTTCTTTCAAATGTCCCGATAAAGTTATAGGGTCACGGTCAGTCAAACCCTATATGTACTTGACGCTATGCATGCGTTAATGAAAATCGAGATCATCGAGCTCTCGTGTATCTAATACAGCTAGCTCCAATGCTTTGGCCAAAGACTTATGATCTCATATGCCAATAACCGCATAGGACATATAACCCGTTCACTAATAGGAGAAAGAATTCTATCTTGGTATTCAGTATGACCTGCTACTTGCCCATCAAGATGCACGTCGAGATTGACCCCCGCCTTCCGGTTTATAGGGTCGAACTACTCTAATGAAAATCTTGACGTCACAAGCACATCCCTACTAAATCCTCAAGTCAAAGGTTCACGAATACCTATCACAACCTTTTGATTTCATCATTGACTGTCCCAGAGTGAAATCTGTGTGACGAATCGAGGGTGAGTCGGTTCGAGTATACTAATCTAATTAGCATACCTATAACGTGTGCTCTCACTAACCATTAGTGTTCGACAGGCACTCTCCTTGTCAAAGAACACGTCATACAAGTCTTCACATAAACTTAACGCCCAGTTAAGTTTCATCGACTTGCGAACGATTAAGTATTTGAGCTATAAACCTTTCCAGTGCCGACCCCCCTTTATCAAATAAGGAGTGGAACGTTTTGCTCTCAAATACAGGGACTACTTTCTATATATATATTTACGAGTTGGGAATGCCAGTAACTACCAGTAAATAAAGAAACATTCATTGCCTTATATTGATGATTTACATAATAACAAGTACAATGCCCTCACTCAACATCCTCTGAGTGGCATTCGAGGGCATACTCCTAACAATCTCCCACTTGCACTCAATGCCAGACACTGTGGTATCTAATGCCCATGTTCTCCAGATGACGCTCCAAGCTAGTCTGAGAAAGTGGCTTGGTCAGTGGATCGGCGACGTTGTCGGCCGAGTCTACTATGTGCAGCACAATGTATCCCTTGCGAACAAATTCTCTTACGAGATGATACTTCCTCTCAATATGTTTGGTGCTGTTGTGAAACCTCGGCTCCTTGGCCTGCGCTACAGCTCCGTCATTGTCGCGATGCAGTAGAACAGCAACTCGGACATGGTATCACTTGAAGTTCTCCCGAAACTTCTTAATCCGTAACCCTTCCTTGGAAGCCTCCGAGGCCGCTTGATACTCGGCTGACAGTGGAATCAGCAGTCGCGCTTTGCTTGGCGCTACGCCAAGATACTGCTCCTCCATTAAGAGTAAATATGTAGCCAGAAGTAGACATCGAATCGTCCTTCAGTCCTTGGAAGTCCGAATCAGTGAATCCCACCACATCCAATTCTCCACCGCCATACATAAGAACCATATCTCTAGTCCTTCTTAAGTACTTGAGAACGTTCTTTCTGACGATCAATGTTCCCTACCTGGGTTTGCCTGAAACCTACTCACCACGCTTACATCATGCGCGATGTCAGGTCTTGTACACAACATAGCATACATAAGGCTACCCACGGCCGAAGCATATGGTATATTATTCATTTCCTTTCGTTGTTCCTCATTTTGAGGACACATCTTCAAGGTGAGTTTTATTCCATGTCGCATCGGTAGGAACCCTCTTTTAGAATCATCCATATTAAATGTCTTTAAGATTTTATCTATATAGAGGGCTTGGGAAAGACCTATTGTTCTCTTCGCTCTATCCTGGTAGAGTCGAATACCAAGAATATAGGTAGCTTCTCCCAAGTCTTTCATGGAGAAATTACTCGAAAGCCAAGCTTTTACAGAACTGAGCATTCCCACATCATTTCCTATTAGTAGAATGTCATCTACATATAGTACTAAGAATGCGATCTTGCTCCCACTAACCCTCTTGTATACACAAGGTTCCTCTTCATTTTGCACGAAGTCAAACTCTTTAACCGCCTCGTCAAAACGAAGGTTCCAACTACACGACGCTTGCTTCAGTCCATAAATGGAACGCTGAAGCTTGCACACTTTCTGAATATAAACTTCGGACATAAAGCCTTTAGGCTGCTCCATATAGATTTCTTCCTCGAGGAATCCATTAAGGAAAGCCGTCTTTAAGTCCATTTGCCATATCTCATAATCGTGGTAGGCAGCTATAGCAAGCATCATGCGAATAGACTTGATCATGGCTACGGACGAGAAGGTATCGTGGTAATCGATCCCTTCCTTCTGGGTATAACCCTTTGCCACAAGCATGGCCTTATAGGCGTCAACCTTGCCATCACCATCAGTCTTTCTCTTGTAGATCCACTTGTTCCCAATAGGCACTATGCCCTTGGGGCAGTCTACTAGAGTCCAAACCTGATTGACATGCATCGAGTCTATCTCAGCTTCCATATCTTCACGCCATTTCGCGGAGTCTACATCCACCATCGCTTGGTCATAGGTTGTCGGGTCGGTCTCTTGGATATCACTTGGAACCTCATGGAGACCCAGCTCCTCCAAGTGCACAAGCCCATACCTCTCAGGTAAATGAGACACCCTACTAGACCTACGAGGTGGTTGTACTTGTGTTTCAGAAAGTTCGGTTCTAGTTTCTTGTACAGGTGTCTCTCGAGGAGTTTCCTTGTATTCTTCTAAAGAAATACTTCTACCTGCTCCGCCTTCCTGAATGAATTCATCTTCCAGGGAGTGTACTTGTAAAACAACAATGATCTTTCGATCTTCGGGCATGTAGAATAGATATCCCATCATCCCACACGGGAATCCAATGAAACATACCTTTGCAGACCTAGCTTCCAACTTTTCCACCTTAGTCTTCTTGACATAGGCGGAACATCCCCAAATCCTAATATGATTAAGACTTGGTTTCCTTCCCTCCCACATCTCATGTGGAGTTTTAGGAAAGGATTTGGAAGGACATCTGTTCAAGATGTAAGCGGCAGTCAGGAGTGTATACCCCCATAGGTAAATCGACAAGTCAGTATAGCCCAGCATGGAACGGACCATGTTCAACAAGGTCCGGTTCCTTCTTTCTGACACACCATTTAATTGAGGAGTACCTGGAGGTGTTAGTTATGAAACTATTCCATGTTCCTTAAGGAACTCGTCAAACTTTGTACTTATATTCTCGCCACCTCGGTCCGACCGAAGTGCTTTGATATGATTACCAATTTGTTTCTCGACTAGGGCCTTGAATTCCTGGAATTTCTCAAAGGCCTCGGATTTATGTTTCATTAAGTATACATAACCATACCTAGTATGATCATTTGTAAACGTAATGAAATATTGATATCCGTCACGTGCTGCTTCCAAAGCACCACATACGTCAGTATGGATTAATCCCAGTTTATCAGCGGCTCTTTCAAATGTCCCTGTGAAGGGGGACTTAGTCATTTTACCTTTAAGGCAAGATTCACAAGTAGGAAAGGGATCTGATCCCAATGGACCCATAAGTCCATATTTTTCCATCTTGTAAACCTTGGTCTGACCAACATGACCAAGTCTAAGATGCCATTTCAAATCTTGATTGGTTTCATCCCTACCACATTTTCTAGTCATAGTATTCACAACTACTTTGTTGCTGAGATTTAGATGATACAATCCATTCAACAATGTAGCAGTACCCACTAGTTTATTTCTAAAATAAATTTTGCAGGAACCATCACCAATGAAAAATGAAAAGCCTTTTCGGTCCATGACCGGAATGGATACAATGTTTTTGTGCCCCTTGGGCAAAAAATGTCATTAGAAGAAATTCACTAAAAAAAGATTGAGCCAAAGTCCTACCACCGTCTCCGGCACTTCTCTCTTCAACCGCACCGCCGTCCGGACACCTCTCCGGCCATCTCACCCTCCAGCCGTTCCGCCTTCACCGCACATTCCTTCATCTGCACATTTTAGCGTGATCCGGTTCCACAGTCCTCCAACCGAACAAGATCTGTCATTGCCGTATCATTCTGCACCTTTCATTTGCACAGATCCATGGTCGTCGCCGAAGCTCACGACGACTGAAGCTTCGTCATCATGCCGAAGAAAAAAGAAAGTCTCGGTCGCCCTCTAAATCTAATGTCATCTCACCGGCTTCAGTAGACGTCATCTGCAGTAAGCCAGTTTCGTCGCCGGCACCATCTTCCTCGCCAACCTCGTCGCCATCACGATCGCCATCGCGTCCGCCGCTGGTGGTGCCGTCGCTTGCAACGACCGCAAAGACTCCGATTAGCACAGGATTTCCTGATTATACTCTCACCGGAAATATTATTCCATCGCCTCTACAAAGCTCCGGCGTCGCCGTCCCGTATTCACAGCAGCTGCCGTATGCGCCGTCGCCGTCGCTCACAACCCTAGCGGCGGATGAAGTTCATGCTTCAAACAAGACGATGGACGGAGGAGAGCCGTCCATCTTAGGGCCATTCCCATCAGACGGTCGGAATCTGACGGGCCTCCAATTAAATAATGAAGCCCAGCCCACGAAATTGGAGGTTAGCCCAACTGCTTTCTTACCTAATCACCATGGGCCTGCTCTATTTTGGCCCAGTTCTTATATGCAATCTGGCCCAATCGTTCTATCTTCTTTAAGCCCAGACAATTCTTCTTCTAGCCCACTCAACCTAAAAACTAAATCTTCTGAGCCCATCTCACTTAATCTCAACCAGCCTGACTTTTTTTTAGCCCAATCAAATAATTCCAATCCTCTTCAGCCCAAACCTTCTAAACTCAATACCCTTTTAAATTATTTCAGGCCCACAAACAAAATTCAGGCCGGCCCACCCTCTTTAAAACAGCCCACGTCCGCTGCCCAAGCTGCGGCCTGTAGGTCACAAGTCGTCCAGAAACAAGTCTAGAGGGGGGGGGGGGGGGTGAATAGACTTGTAGAAACTCTTGAACTCTTTTTCTCGAGGAGTGAGTTTCTTCAGCTGATGATCAAACAAATGACTAGGAGTCGTTTGTTCTTGGATATGTGCGGAAGTCAGCTGATGACGAATATAGATTAACTTAATGAAACACTTTAACAATGGATGCAGCAGTTAGAGTATGATGCGATGTGATAAATAACACAAAGGTTATAGTGGTCTCGGAGGTGGGGTAATCCTCTACTAATCCACTTTTCTCCAAACCGGTTGGAGATGAATTCACTATAATTGTCAACCGGTGATAAAGATTACGGTGATTCACTACACACTACAATGACTTCCAACCGGTGGAATTCCGTGCCGTTGTACACAAACTTGTGCCTTGCACCTCTTGATCCGCGATCCTCGGATGCCTTTGATACCGCTACTTCAACCGTTGAAGTACCCCTTACTCAAGATTTAAAGACAAGAGTGTTTGTCTTCTCCAACTAAAGAGCTTCCTTGAATATGAACTTTTGGATCTGCTCTTTTCTCGATGCTATTTGATTGCTTAGGATTGCTTTGTTTGCTTTGATCGCTTAGAGTATAAGTTCGCACGGTAGTTGCTCGTTCAAATCTCTGGATATATATAGATCACGATCTCTGAGCTTCTTCCTTGTAGCCGTTGCAAATCTGAACAAATCCGTCCGTTGGAGAGAGACTTCATTGTTTAATCTTTTCGAGCGTTTGCAATTTGGATTCCCATTATTTAATTTCATCTTCCGACTTGTGATGACTTACGCATGTGAGCGCGAATCTTTTGAATATAAAAGGATTAAAGTCTTTCACGGTGGGTCGGGATGATTTAAATAAATCATATCTCTTGCGGGAATCACTCGATTTGTCTCTTCACGTTGCATGTGAGCTTTCCGTAATATTTGACTTTTCAAAGCATGCCTTGACGTGGACTTGGAGTACTAGGTGTAGTTGAGTAGGCGATGTGCGGCTTACTTCTCTGCAGTAGGTCGTCTCGCGATATCTTTTTGAGACTTGTCCAGTCGGGTGACTTCCACGAGGTTCCTCATTTGATCTGGTCAAACTACTCGACAATTTTTAGTTGACCAGGCTACTCTGATTGGAGTCGGCTGTACTTCTCTGATAGACTAGACTGTACTTTAGTACTTAGCCGATTTTCAGCCTAACTAACTTTGGCCTACAGAAGATACTCATTTGGTTCTTCTTTACATTTTGCCAATTTTATACTTAACACATTTTGGCCTATGGAAGATACTCATTTGGTTCTTCCTTACATTTCGCCAATTAATAAACATTTGATTCTAAATTAATGACATCATCAAAATCTAACAAGTATTCCTAACAAATTCCCCCTATTTTGATGATGGCAAAACTAAGTAAGAAATCAAATGGCCAAGTCTGCACTTAAGTGCAAGACAAAACTGAAATCAGTCTAATATTGAGACAACAGGAAAATTGTCATTCAACAGACTGTTCATAAAAGTTTTCTGACTTATCATAGAAATTATACAAGAATGTTTAAGTACAGAAAATAAATTACAAGTAAGAAAATAATTAAAATCATCTGCCTCTTCCTCTGCCTCTTCGAACAGGCTGCTTGGCAGGTCTGAATGGTTTGGCTCCAATGGGTCTTACCTTGACTGGAGCAAGGCCATACTTCCTTTTCACCACTAGAGCTGCGAAGTCCTGCTCTGCCGCGATCTGAATTTGTTTTCAAGGCGGACTCGCTTGATTTCCTCCGTAGTTGTAGTTCATCAAGTTCACCATCCATGCGGATGGTGCTTCTTGACTACGAATTTAGGGATCAAGGGAAAAGCTTTTTTTTCTTTTTCATTCTACTTTAGAATAGCCCAAATCTTGGGAATAACTGCTTACAACCAGTTGATGAAAATCTCCAGTTGGGAGAGTTTGTCATCTGAAGAAGTTCCCAGACATAAAAGTCTCTGATGAACTTCTTCCTAGCAGCTCCCCATATTTCAATAGCTTCAAGTGGGCAGAAATCTTCCACATACCATAGCTCCAGACCTTCCCACTCAAGAGTAGGTTCGAAGCCGCCTCTGGTCCTTCTGCGCTTCCCTTCAGGCTGGTCAGCCTTGTCTTCTGAATCTACAGGTTCCTTCCTCTTCAGGCTAGAGGGTCCTTCAAGCTGGGGGACATCCTGCTTTTTCTTACTTCTGAATTCTCTCCCTTCCCCCTGAATCCTCTCTTCCCCCTTTTTGCCAGCATCAATGAGGGTTGTTAATTGTTGCTCCATGCGGCTCATCCAGTCAGACATGCCAAAAGGCATTCTGTTGTTTGTAGGAGGAGGAGGCTGAGGGATCTGTCTTTGCAGCAAGGTATCAATCTTGGCATTTATCTGTTGAAGGTCAGGAGTGACCTGTGTTGACAGCAGCTCCCCAATGGTGTCTCTGACAATCTGCTTGATCAGCTCAGTCATGGTAGGAGATAACTGAGCTGATGGGGAGTGTTCTCCTGATCCTTCAGCAAGGGAGCCACTCGACTGCAGGCTCCTGTCTGCAGCAGGTAGGTCAGATAGAGTCTTCTCTGGGGTCACGACACTGAGTCTCTGCCCGGATCGGCGTCTAGCCGTGGTGTCTGGGAGGTACAACAACCCTATCTGCAGCTTCGTTGGTAGGTTCTGGCTCCTTCTCTGGCTCCTTTTCTCTTTCTTCCTTTTTCCCTTCTTCATCTTCAGATTTCTCTTTTTCTTTCTCCTCAGATTTTTCTTTTTCTACTTCTCCAGATTTTTCTTTCTCTTTTCCAGTAACCACACCAGCTTCTCCTTCACCTCCATCATCATGATCATCATCATCATCATCATCCTTAGCATCATCTTTTTCCTTCTCTCCTTCATCATCATCATCATCATCCTTAGCATCATCTTTTTCCTTCTCTCCTTCATCATCATCATCATCCTCTTGATTTTCTTCTTTTTCTTGCTCCACTTCTTCTCCTTCTTCTTCATCTTCCTCATCTTCCACTTCTTCTGTTTTTTCAATTTCCTCTGTCTCCTTTTCAACTGGTATGTTTTCTTCTTGTTCTTCTTTTGCTTCTTCATCCTCCTCAACTAAATTGATAATTTCATTCTTTTCATCAACTTCTTCTATCCTTATCTCCTTTTCTACTCTCTCTTCCTCCTCTTCTCCAAAAGTACCATCAAAAATACTTAGCATTATAGAGTGGATAAAATGGTCCATGTTTGTCTCAAAGTGTGACATGAACCAGTTATCCTGGAGGAGTAAAGCCAAATCTGACTCTTTGCAAAAATCAGTCAGAACATCCTCCGTGGCTTGGGGGTATTCCCAACCACTAGTTTCAATAAAAATTTGAAAATTTGTAAAGGACATGGTTTTAAGAGTTTTCCACTCCTTAAAAATATTGACAAAAGAATGTTTTTCTGCTTGTGGCTTGACAAGCTGTAGTTGTTCTATGGAAAGATTAAAAGTGTTATTTTCCAAAAGATTGAATGAGTAATCTGCCAGGATTGATATAACAAGACTGCTTCCTCTTCTTCGGTCATGTATACGGGAGGAGTAATGACAGTACAATTCTTGTTTCGGTGCACAGTGCAGCAAGTCAGGTGGTGGAGGCCCGGTGGGTGGATGGCATGATGTTCGGTGATCTCCTTCAACTGCGGCTTCCTTGGCCTCTTTGGAGAGGGTTCGGGTGATGACCGCAGTTGGAAGGTTCTTCTGGGGCTGGTCCCCTTCTCTTGAAACGAATGGCGATTGGAGTATCATCGGACTCATGCTCGGACTCATTGCGATTCCGACCTCGGTGCGAGTTGGTCAGTCGGAGATCGTACCTTGGGCAATAGCTTGAGTCTGGTAAATCCTTCAATATCTGGGCTGCCCTCCCAGTGACTCCAACCTTTTTCTTATCATGGTCCATATGACCTAACCTCTTGTTTGGGTGGAAAGGGTCAATGTTTCCCTTGGCCACGCCAGCCTGTTCCAAGAACCAACTAAGATGCGTTCCGAACGCCAACTTAGTCTTGAACTTCTTCTCTTCCTCGAGCCATTCGACTTTGTTCACCTCGCGAACAAGTTGCCTAAAAATATAATCGGCCCAGTCTACTTCCTCTCGCTGAATTAGCGCACCCAACACCATGAACTTTGAGGATGATAGTTGGTCATAGCTTCCTGCCATTCCCATGACTATTTTATTTGTGATGTCCAGAGCGACTCGGTAAACTCTTTTCAACTCATTTCTTTTCGCCGTAAATTTCAACTTCTCAGGGACATTTTCAAGCTTAATCGTCTTCCATGTTTCGGCGGGTGATTGTTTGAGTGCTTCGACCGCCAAACCGCGATTTTTCATCCCGAATACAGAGCGAATCTTCTCTGTATCTATGGTGGCGGTACTCCACCGACCGTGCTCGAATCAGTGTGAATCAGGTAAGCGTTGCGGTAAAATTCAACCACATCTTCCTTGAACAAGTGTTGAGGGTTGATTTCAAGAAACGGGTAGATTCCGTTCAGCTTCATCGCCCGGATTAAGTCGAGCATATCAAAGTCGTCTAGATTTGCTTCCAGTAATCCTTCGAAATCGACGACCATGGAAAAGATAACTTGGTCCTTCATCGCCTTCAAGTTTGCTCCGTCAAAAGATGCCATTTCTGCAAAAGGATTTTAGGATTTAGTGTGTATTTTGCTCTGTAAATTTTAGGGTTTCTGAAAGCGTAAAGAGGAAAGTGAAAGGGTTTTCTTCCTTATAAAGAAGATGAAGTGACGTTTGAATTAGTTTATTATAAGTTTAAACGGTGGTACGCCTTTTCATATTCTTTTGAATTTCAAATTTGAATCGGTGGCCCCATTTAAAATTTGACGGTTGATTCTGATTGGCCACCGTAGAGGTTAATTAAATGGGCGTGTGACGCGTGTATTTAAAATTGCCACTTGGCTTATAAAATGTATTTTTTAAATGCTATTTCTTAAGCCAAAATAATATTATAAATATGGCAGATAAAATTGAAAATTAGAGATCAGTTTAGAGAACTTAGGTAGTGATTCGTTGTTGTTGACCGCTCCGCTTCTGGTGAGTTTGACTTCTACTTTGGTACTCTGTCTGACTAAGTTGCTCCGTGGTCTTCGTCTTCTACTTTGCATCGGCTTAGGTGATTAAGGGGGTTCGTCCTTCCTTCAACTTGCTTCGAACTAGATTCCCGATCTAGTAATCCAAGATCTCTGCTCGGCTCTAGGAATCTCTCTTACGCGGGGGTTTGGTGAAGATGTCGACTATTTGGTAGTCTGTGCGACTCTTTCAACTCTAACCCTTTTGTTAAGCACGTGGTCTCGAATGAAATGGTGCTTAACGTCAATGTGCTTCGTCTTGAGTGCAAAACCGGATTGTTGGTTATTGCAATAGCGCTATTGTTGTCACACCATATAGGAACTTCGTTGGCAATAATATTGTAGTCCCTTAATTGTTGTCGATCCATAGGATGCGTGCACAACTACTGCAGACTAGGTATTCGACTCAGTAGTGGAGATAGAGTTAGAAACACGCTTCTTGCTAAACCAGATATCGATCTGGTTCCTAGGAATTGACACGTTCCACTAGTGCTCTTCCTATTGATTTTGCATCCGTGAAATCCGCATCTGAGTATCCTGATAGCTCGAAGTTGTCATCTTTGGGGTACCATAGTCCAACATTAATGGTAGACTTTAGGTACTTGATTATTCTCTTAGCTGCATCTAGGTGTGATTGCTTCGGCTTGGACTGGAATCTTGCACAAACTCCAACTGCATATGATATGTCTGGCCTGCTTGCAGTTAGGTACAGAAGAGATCCGATGAGTCCTCTGTAGTGGGTTGAGTCTACTGATATTCCTGCCTCGTCTGCATCCAGGTGAGTGCTTGTGCTCATTGGAATTCTTGCGGGTTTGGTTGATTCCATTCCATATCTCTTGATGAGATCTCGGGTATACTTTGCCTGGTTGATGAAAATTCCTTTTTCCATCTGCTTAACTTGTAATCCGAGAAAGAAGTTAAGCTTTCCCATCATACTCATCTCGAATTCTCCTTGCATGAGGTTGGAGAATTTCTCACAAAGTTCTGGATTGGTTGACCCGAATATGATGTCATCCACATAAATCTGAACTATTAGAATGTGGCCTTCGTGCTCCACTCTAAATAGGGTCTTGTCCACTTTTCCTTTGCAAAATCCATTTTTCTCAAGAAACACAGACAGTGTTTCATACCATGCTCTCGGTGCTTGCTTGAGTCCATACAGAGCCTTCAACGACTTATAGACTTTGTCTCCTTTGACAAAACCACGGGGTTGCTCTACATAGACTTCTTCTTCTAGGATTCCATTCGAAACGCACTTTTCACATCCATTTGGTAGACTTCAAAATCCTTGAATGCGGCATATGCGAGGAATAGTCGATGGCTTCTAATCTTGCAACAGTGCATAAGTTTCATCAAAATCTATTCCCTCACATTGTGCATATCCTTTTGCTACGAGTCGGCTTTATTCCTAACAACAGCTCCGTCTTCATCACTTTTGTTTTTATACACCCATTTGGTGCCAATAACTTTCTTGTGATTGGAGTGCATGCATTAGTTCCCAAACTTTGTTTCTCTCCATCTGATCCATTCCTCTTGCATGGCATTAATCCATGAATAATCTTCCAAGGCTTGTTACGCTGTCTTGGGTTCAATTTGCGACATGAAACATGAGAACATCGCCATTCCTGCTGGTAGAGTTGACTGTCTTGTCTTGACTCCATCGATCAACTTTAGATAATTTGCTGAATTGGATGATCCTTGAGCCATTTGGGGATCTCGTCCTCTTCTGGGTTTGTTCCCCCTGTTGGATTGCTCTGGTGGTTATCTGCATCTGATTTGGATTCAGTGCAATGGATCGGCTACCGCCTTGTCATCTGCAGCTTGGTTACGGGTGCAGATGAGTCTTTGTCGACTCATTTGGGTTTTCTTGACAAGCTGGATCGGATAGGTTTGGTGATCTGTCGATCTGCGATTGGGTCTTCATCAGTGCGGTTGGGTCATCAGTGATCTGCAGTGAGTCCACCATTCCGGTGTCATGTACAATGACTTCTTCAAGGGTTCTTGACTTGAGCTTGTTCTCAATTTGCTCAAGTTGTTTCCTGTACTCAACGTAGATTCATCAAAAACAACATGGGGTGTTTCTTCCACAACTAAGGTTCTTTTGTTGAAAACTCTATATGCCTTGCTTCTTTGGGAATATCCCATAAATAGACCATCATCGGCTTTAGCATCAAAGGCATTTAGTCGTGTTTTACCGTTGTTGTGGATGAAACACTTACAACCAAAAACATGAAAGTAAGCAACAGAGGAGTTCTATTATTCCAAACCTCATAGGGAGTTTTGCCATGTCTCCCTACTATCATACTCTCTGATGCAGGTGTGGCGGTGTGTTGGCAGCTTGACCCGAGAACCTTTTGGGTAGGTCCGCTTCGCAATCATGGACCTTCTTTGCTTCCTTCGAGTTGTTCCTTCTTTCAAGAACACCATTCTGTGGGCGTCACGGCTGCAGAGCTCATCTTTGGATCCCATTCGATCAGAAATCGATTATCGCCTTGTTGAGAAACTCTCCTCCTCTATCCGATCTGATCTTGATTATGGAGAGGGATTTCTCATTCTGGATCCTTCTCAGCTTTCAGTAACTTGGTCAAGGTTTCACTTTTCTTGTATAGAAAAATGATCCAAGTGTACCTTGAATAATCATCTACAATCAAAAGAGCATGCTTTCGCCGCTCAAAGTCCTTGGCTTGATAGGACCAAATAGATCCATGTGGAGTAGATCTAAGATCCTTGTTGTGAGCGTTGTAGGTGACCGGCTTGAACGACGCCTTGGTCTGCTTTCCCTTGACATGCATCACGAGTGCTTCCTTCTTGAATGCTTCATTTGGAAGTCCTCGACCCGGCTCGAGAGCTAATCTTGTTGATGGCTTTGAAGTTCGGGTGACATAGTCTTTTGTGCCACGGCCATCCATTCTCGGCTACGGTCTTGGATAGAAAACGAGTTAGGTGTTCTGTGTTCCAATCAATCATGTATACATCTCTTCTTCTAAACCTTGTAGCTATATCTCTCCGGATAAGATGTCTATCACCATACACTTCAAGATGGTGAAGACTACTAGATTCTTCGTCGCGAATCGGCTTATGCTCAGGAGGTTGTATTTGAGACCTTTGACATAATGGACTTTGGATATCACAATGTTTCCTCGGTGCAGCTCTCCAAAGCCTTTTGTCTGTCCTCTAGAGCTATCTCCAAAGGTTACATCGGGACCTCTTTCTTTGATATATTTGGTCAGCATCTTCTTGTTCCCGGTCATGTGCCTTGAGCATCCAGAGTCTACAAACCACTCTTCACCTCCAAAATTTGAGCTTGAGGAGATGTGGTTGTAGTCCTTCCACCTTTTCTGCAATTAAACAAGCAGAGATTTAGGTACCCAAATTTGTGTGGGTCCTTTGGGGTTAGTTGGTTTCCTGGAGAATTGATTTCTCCTTGGATTATAGGAATTATTATTATAACCCTTAAAAGGTGCCTGTGGTCGAGGTCTAAATCTCCTGGTTGGATTGTATACCGGATATTCCTCAAAATAGTGTGGGCCATTTCTAAATCTAGGCTGAGACCATTTGTTAAACCTTTGTGGTCTCCACACTTGTTCGTTTTGGTAATTTGGATAACCTTGAGGTTTCCATCTGCCCCTCCCATTATGAAATCTATTTTTAGGGAGTTGTTGGTAATAGTGGGCATGTTGTGCCGGCTGCTTTTGCTCAGGCCATTGCCTGAGTCGCTGTCTAGGTGGGTATGCAGTGTAACTTGTTGCGGCTGAGCGTTTGACTTGGTTATTGCTGCTTTTGAAAAACGGTTTATACAGGCTCGTGATCGAGACCATTGTTTCTCCTTGATGAAAGTGGTTTTAGAACTAGAGGAGTGTGAGGATCATATCAAGGCCCGATCTGGAATACGGTGGCCTCTTGTTAGTACACAATTCGTCCCGAGTTAACGACGCTTTCGGGAGGTTATTTCTGCGCTTTGAGTTTTATTTATACGTGCGGCTTAGTAAACTCGGCTTTTGCATGAGCAAGTGCGGTGACTTTTCTCTAAGTAAAATATTTAGCGGTCTATCTCAATTGTATTGGCACTTGCACAGTTTTAAAATCACCGTATTTGTCTCGGTCTTATTTAAATCTAGATGAGTTTTTCAAAATCATTTTTAGCCGCCTATTCTCATCTTGCAACTTAGTCTTCTCTGGCGTCTGACTTGATGTGCGATTTAAGTGTTTCAAAATCTTTGAATAATTGATTTACCGATTCATGTAAATCCATATCTTGCGACATGGTGAGCTATTATTAGAACCCGGTAGGTTTAGAGGTTACCTCTTCATCGGCCAAGTTTGCCATCGTGCAATCATATTCCTCGTCGTCATCGGAAAAGAAACCGCCGCTTGATTCGACATGCTCTGGTCTTCTCAATGAGAGCTTTTCTTCTTGTCTTCCTTTACGGCCACCTCCTTTTTGGTTTCATCCTTTTTGAGCTCGGGACAATCCATTTGGATGTGTCCTATCTTGTGTGATTGTAACATTCAACTTTCCGACTTCGACCTTCTAGTTTCTTCTGGGATTCTCCTTGTAGTTTTTCTTATACTTGGAGTAGTTCTTCCTGAAGTTACTGAATCTTTGCATAATGAAAGCCATTTCCTCCTCAAAGTCTAGCGGATTTGGAGGTTTCACATCGGACAGGCTCTTAGCAGGGGACTCGGCTGCAAATGCGATTCCCTTCTCTGCAGGCTCAGTCGAGGATGAACTCGGAAGTTCGAACTCGTAAGCCTTCGAATCAGAGAATAGCTCCTGAATCTTTATCTTATTCAGGTCTTTGGACTCTCTCATAGCTACAGCCTTCATGCTCCATTCGGGATTGAGCGATCTGAGGACCTTGAGTGCCATTTCCCTGTTGCCATATGTTTTGCCCAGGGAGTTGATCTCGTTGATAATTTCGGTGAACCTTGTGTCCACTTGGTCTATAGATTCTCCATTCTTCATTTTAAAGTTGTCAAACTTTTGGATGGCTATTGACAACTTGTTCTCCTTGATCGCTCCGTTCCTTCGCACATTAGAGCTAATGTGTCCCATATCTCTTTGGCATTCTTACAATTTTGATCTTGACCATTGTGGATTTGTCAAGAGTTTGGTAAACACATCTCTGCCTGTTGTCAAGATTGGCGACTTTCTCTCTTCGAGTCGGCTCGGTTCTCTTCTTAGGAATCTTTTCGGGCCTCCCAGCTGCGATTTCCTCGGGCGTGTTGTCCTTCTCGAAAATGAATGGACCATCTTCAATGATGCACCACATGTCGTCATGGATTGAAGATAAATGTGCCTGCATTCTTATCTTCCAGAGATCATACTCGTCAACTGAAAAGACAGGTAGTCTAGAGTGCATGTGTTCCATTATAACATGAGAGATAAGATATATATCTTAATATGGATCTGGTTCGTGAAAAAAAATGAACCAACCTCTCCGATACCACTTGTAGGTCACAAGTCGTCCAGAAACAAGTCTAGAGGGGGGGGTGAATAGACTTGTAGAAACTCTTGAACTCTTTTTCTCGAGGAGTGAGTTTCTTCAGCTGATGATCAAACAAATGACTAGGAGTCATTTGTTCTTGGATATGTGCGGAAGTCAGCTGATGACGAATATAGATTAACTTAATGAAACACTTTAACAATGGATGCAGCAGTTAGAGTATGATGCGATGTGATAAATAACACAAAGCGGTTATAGTGGTCTCGGAGGTGGGGTAATCCTCTACTAATCCACTTTTCTCCAAACCGATTGGAGATGAATTCACTATAATTGTCAACCAGTGATAAAGATTACGGTGATTCACTACACACTACAATGACTTCCAACGGTGGAATTCCGTGCCGTTGTACACAAACTTGGCGCCTTGCACCTCTTGATCCGCGATCCTCGGATGCCTTCTGATCTGCTACTTCAACCAGTGAAGTACCCCTTACTCAAGATTTAAAGACAAGAGTGTTTGTCTTCTCCAACTAAAGAGCTTCCTTGAATATGAACTTTTGGATCTGCTCTTTTTCTCGATGCTATTTGATTGCTTAGGATTGCTTTGTTTGCTTTGATCGCTTAGAGTATAAGTTCGCACGGTAGTTGCTCGTTCAAATCTCTGGATATATATAGATCACGATCTCTCGAGCTTCTTCCTTGTAGCCGTTGCAAATCAACAAATCCGTCCGTTGGAGAGAGACTTCATTGTTTAATCTTTTACGAGCGTTTGCAAATTTGGATTCCCATTATTTAATTTCATCTTCCGACCGTTGTGATGACTTCGCATGTGAGCGCCGAATCTTTTGAATATAAAAGGATTAAAGTCTTTCACGGTGGGTCGGGATGATTTAAATAAATCATATCTCTTGCGGGAATCACTCAATTTGTCTCTTCACGTTGCATGTGAGCTTTCCGTAATATTTGACTTTTCAAAGCATCCGACGTGGACTTGGAGTACTAGGCAGTAGTTGAGTAGGTGATGTGCGGCTTACTTCTCTGCGGGTAGGTCGTCTCG
Source organism: Orobanche coerulescens (assembly GCA_033398695.1). Lineage (NCBI taxonomy): Eukaryota > Viridiplantae > Streptophyta > Magnoliopsida > Lamiales > Orobanchaceae > Orobanche > Orobanche coerulescens. The sequence continues at coordinate 21,106,352 of CM065816.1, forward strand.
GCATATCTTGTTTGAGACTTGTCAGTCGGTGACTTCCACGAGGTTCCTCGACTGCGATCTGGTCAAACTACTCGACAATTTTTAGTTGACCGGGGCTACTCGATTGAGTCATGTACTTCTCTGATAGACTAGACTGTACTTTAGTACTAAGCCGATTTTCAGCCTAACTAACTTTGGCCTACAGAAGATACTCATTTGGTTCTTCTTTACATTTTGCCAATTTTATACTTAACACATTTTGGCCTATGGAAGATACTCATTTGGTTCTTCCTTACATTTCGCCAATTAATAAACATTTGATTCTAAATTAATGACATCATCAAAATCTAACAAGTATTCCTAACACGGCCCACCCCTCCCAGCCTCCTCAACCCATCTCCCCCCAGCCCTCGAACACCACCGGCGCAGCTAACCCTCCTGACCCAGCCGGCTGCCTCCAAACCCAGCCCAATCCCCATAACCCCAAACCACCAGTCCAGCCTATCCTCATGACCTCTCCCCAGCGAGCAGCGCCCTCTCCCCATGCATTCGCAAGCTCATCTCAACCGACCCAACATGGCGCAACCGAGCAGCCGAGGCCGAAACCGTCCTACGCTCAAATGGTCAACAACCAAAATGGCTCGATGCAGCCCGGTTTCTCCCAACAACCCGGTTCGACAATAAAATCATTTAATTTCGACGGAGCTAAGGTGAGTCCTTTTGGTACTCTCTCCTCCGTAAATGAGAAAACGCGTGTAACCTTCTCTTCTTCTGATATGATTACTCTTGCCGCTTCATGGGAACGCACTTTAATTCTTAAATTTTCGCATGCTATTCCCGCCCCTCGAGATGTGTCTGCGGGTTTGACTGACATGAAATTGAGGGGTAAATTTAGTTGGAGTTGGATGAATTATTGTCATGTTGCGGTTAGATTTGATAATGATGAGGATTTTAGACGTATTTGGTTAGGTTCTACCTGGAATTTTTCTGGATGTCCTGCACGAGTATTTAAGTGGTCACCTAGTTTCTCGATTAGGACGGAGACGTCTGTTTGTCTGGTCTGGATTAGACTTCCGGGCCTACCTCTTCACTTATTTCATCCACGTGCATTATACACGATTGCCAAGGCTATTGGCAATCCCATTTTAGTTGACGCCCCGACGGCCACACACTCACGACTATCCGTCGCCCGTGTGTGCGTCGAGATTGACCTTCTTGCACCCAGACTGCCTGAGATCGAGGTTGAGTTTGGCGATCAGGTTATTACACAGCGCATTATTTACGAGAGAGTGCCACTTTATTGCTCTCTCTGTTCTCACGTGGGACACGATCCGTCCAGCTGCTACATAGTTGGCAACAAAGAACGGCCTCCACCGCCCCAGCGTAAGAAACCTCAGGCTGCGCCTTCTCGTCAGCAGAAGACGCAGCTTGCCCCTCCTAAAGCCACTAAGGCTAGAACTTCCCAGGCAGCCCCTAAGGAGCCTGCCGCATGGCAAGTAGTTGCCAAAAAAGGGCCCAAGGAGACGGGATTGATTCCCAAGGGCACAGCTGCTACTGGCCAGCACTCTTACTTTGCATCTTTAGACTCCTCTGCTATAGAGGAGGAGGATTTAGTTGGCACTGACGATATCATTAGTATGGGTGATAAAAATAGTGTGTCGGGTAGCGATTGCTGTGGTCACGAGATTCATGACGATCTTGTTCTAGAGGGTGACACAGAGTCCTCTACCGTCCCTCTCTCTTCTAGGCTCTTTGAGTCTACCTCCCCCCACCATGACGGTCACGGCCGCATCGACGACCAGATTGTCGTTCAGCCCGAGTCCTTGGCCATGGTGGTTTTCCAGCCTCGCCCTCCTCCCTCTTCTTCTTTTCCCTCTCTCTCAGACTGAGTGCGGTCTTAAATGCACTCAATTTGAGATCTCTGAGTCGAGTCTCTCTTCCTCGGCGATGGTGCCTCTCCTGTCGGCACCAAAGCCCCCGGTTAAGAGACGGTTGATGTCTACTACTGCTGCCCCTGGTGTCACGACTAGGGGCAAAACTTCTTCTGATTCCACGATATCCACACGTGGAAGAGCAGCTTCTCGCGGACCGTATTCCTCCTCTAAGGGGCGATCTTCATCGCCCCTGAAAGAGGGAACATCTGCCCGGCAGGATACTACTCGGAGACGGGGCCGCTGCAGTCAGCGTCCTAGGTCTCCGTCTGGGTTCATTGTTTAGTTTATGTCGATACCCATTCTTACATGGAACGCTCGTGGTCTGAATAACACCGGAGCACAGAAGCGCATTCGACATCTCAACCGTGTGCATAGGTTTGCTTTTATTGGCATTTTAGAACCCATGGGTTCCAATGCTAATTTTGATTTTTATATTCGTTCATTAGGTTTTGCATCGGGACTTTATAATCGGTCTAACAAAATTTGGTTCTTTTCTTCCCCCCACTTTCAGCATCAAGTTTTGTTGGATACCGACCAAGTCATTCATCTTTCTATTTCTTCTTCCCTTCTTCCGCAGATGATTTACGTCACTTATGTCTATGCCAGCACTAACCGTGCTGGTCGTTACGCCCTTTGGGACACCCTCCGTGAGATTGCTTTGGAAGTAGAGGGGTTGCTGTGGCTAGTCAACGGTGACTTCAACATCTTCCTGCATTCACATGAGCGCGAGGGTAGTACCACTGATCGTTCTCCAGAGATTCTGGACTTCGCACAGGCTATTGCTGACTGTGAGTTGATTGACGCGGGCTGCGAGGGCGATATTTTCACTTGGGAGCGCAATGGTTTGAGGGAAAGGCTAGATCGTGCTTTATTTAATGAAGCATGGTCTAACGTGTTTGCGGTCTCTACCATCACTCACCTGCCTCGACTTCGGTCTGACCATGCGCCTCTTCTTATCCAGTGTCGCTTCTCCGCGACACGTCACAAGTCGTCATTCCGTTTCCAGAGTATGTGGGTCCGGCATCACACATTCTTGGACACTGTTAAGGAGGTCTGGCTGACTCCGACCGGGTTATCTGGCATGTGTAACCTACAGGCCAAACTCCTTAGGGTTAAGCGTAGACTGAAACAGTGGAACTGGTATGTTTTTGGTAATCTTCTTACGAAGTTGGATGAGACCTTGAAGGCTGCTGACGAGGCCGAGCGGCGATATGATTCGGATCCTACTCCGGAGAATAGAACCGCTATGCACCGTTTTCGTGCTGAGTACCATCTTCGTCTCTCTATGGAGGAATATTTCTGGAAACAGAAGGCCGCTGTTCGTTGGATTACTGAGGGCGAGCGCAACACCCGGTTTTTTCAGGGTTTTGCGAAGCAGAAACGTTGTCAGTCGCATATTCACAGCATTGAGGATGGTGGTACGACGATCGCTGTAGAGTCGGACATCAGATCATCCGCTGTGAATTTCTTTAGGACTCTGCTTACATCCGATGGTGATGTTCTTGTCCCCCCGGATGACACTTGCTTTCCCTCTATCCCCTCTTCTTTTGATTCTGATAGTTTGTGTGTCCCACCCTCTCCCCTTGAGATTCGTGCTGCGGTTTTTGATATCGATCCTCACAGTAACCAGGCTGACGGGTTCTCATCTTTGCTTTTTTAGTATTGTTGGGAGATTGTTTCTTCCGACGTGGAGGGGGTTGTGCTCGACTTTTTCGAGGGGCATCCTATGCCTCCGGCTTTCACGGCGACTACGGTCGTCTTGATCCCGAAGAAGCCTGTTCCGAGCGGTTGGTCAGATTACCGGCCTATTAGTCTGTGTAATGTGACCAATAAGATTATCACGAAAATCCTTAACGCTCGGCTTGCTCCTCTCCTCCCTCTTCTTATCTCTCCGAACCAGAGTGGATTTGTTCACGGGCGGGTTATTTATGATAATATCCTTTTGTCCCAAGAACTTATTCACGACCTCCACGTCGCGGACATTCATGGTGTCCCGAACCTTGCGCTAAAGCTTGATATGGCTAAAGCGTATGATAGGGTTCACTGGCATTTTTTACGTGAGGTCCTGGTGAGGATGGGTTTCCCGGCTAGATGGATTTTGTTCATCCGTCATTGCGTCGAGAGTTGCACGTTCTCTATTTTGGTGAACGGCAGTCCGGCCGGCTATTTTGCCTCTAGACGGGGTTTGCGTCATGGCGACCCTATTTCTCCGTCGCTCTTCGTGCTTGCCGCTGATTATTTATCGCGCTGCTTGGATCGATTCATTCGAGATCATCCTTTGATGAGGTATAGGACGACTGGACGACCTTTACCCGTCTCGCACTTATCCTATGCCGATGACATCATTATATTCACACGGGCTGTGGATGATGGTCTGGTTGATCTTATGCGTCTCCTGGATCACTACTCTATGGCTTCGGGCCAGATGGTTAGTATCCAGAAGAGCACTTTTATTATCGCTCCCAAGCATGCGTCTCGTTGGCATCAGAGAGTTTACGATCTTACTGGTTTTCGCCAGGGGGATCTCCCCATCACCTATCTAGGTGTGCCCCTTTACAAAGGCTTTAAGAGACGAGAGTTCTTTGCTGGGGTGAAGCAACGGATGTTGGATAGCATCTCTGGTTGGTCCCATCGCCACCTTGCTTTTGGGGGCCGTTTGGCTCTTATTAAGAGCACTCTATGCACGATTCCTCTTCACCTGCTTCAGGTTTTGGATCCCCCACAGTACATTATCCAGGAACTCGAGCAGATCATTGCGAGATACTTCTGGGGTGCTGTTGGTCCAAAGAGGAAGACGCATTGGGTCAGTTGGCGGCAGATTTGTCGTCCGGTCTCTGAGGGAGGCCTCGGGATTCGGAGCCTTTCGGATATGGCGAGAGCTTTTAGTTATAAGCTCTGGTGGTGCCTTCGCGCGGGCACGTCTTTGTGGGCGCAATTTATGCTCCACAGAAATTGCTCTGCTGGCCTTTATACGCCTATGCGTACTGCCCTTAAAGCTCGTGCCAGCCACCCTTGGCGCCTTCTCCTGCGCATGGGTATTGAGGCCCAGGAGTTCATTCGCTGGACTCTTGGTCGTGGCTGCGGGGAGGTCAGCTTTTAGGACAATACTTGGATTGGGGATAGGCCGATATCTTCTTATTGTCAGGTTTCTGGTAGACCCCATCTTAGGATTAATGAGTTATGGGTTGATGGGTCTTGGGACATGGGTAGGTTGGAGACTATTGTTGGAGAGGAGCTAGGATTTACCCCTCAGTTCATCCAGGAGATCTCCGCAATTCCCATCGCCGAGGAGGATTCGGATAGTATGTGCTGGACTCTTACCTCTTCGGGTGCGTTCTCATTATCGTCGGCTTGGTCTCACATCAGGGTGAGGGGTCAGGCTAATCTTATTTACGGGGCCATATGGACAGCTTTACTCACACCGACCATTTCGGTGTTTATTTGGCGACTTCTCATGCGACGGATCCCGACTGATGACATCCTACAGAGGAGGGGCGTTTCATTGGCTTCTAGATGTTTGTGCTGCTCGCATACCCTTACCCAGACCTACCATACGGAGACCATTGCCCACCTTTTCTTGGAGAGTGATGTGGCCCGTGACGTGTGGGAGTATTTTGGCGCTTGGACTCATTTATCCATACCCCATTCTCAGAATATTTTTGAGCTCCTGAGTTTTTTCGCACACGGCACACACTTTAGGCACGCGACTTTCATTATTCCTTGTCTGATCCTTTGGTTCATCTGGACATAAAGGAATAGTGCAAAGCATAGGGCGGTTACTTTTGTTTCCTCTCATGTTATTGTGCAGGTGGAGCGTCATGTTGCTTTATTAGTTGGTGCGGGGCTTATTTGCTCTGAGTTCTGGGCGGGTTGCTCGCCTCCTGATCGCTTCCAGCGAGCTACATCTTCCCCCGCTCAGACTCGTCGCCCCGTCCCGGTGGTTTGGCTTCGACCCGAGACCCCTTGGATCAAGCTGAACACGGATGGTTCGTTCGATAGAGACACACAGATTGCGGGTGGGGGAGGTCTGATTAGAGATCATCACGGAGAGCTCCTTCTTGCTTTCCATGCCTGTTTTCAGGCCTCTTCGAGTTTTGATGCTGAGGTCCAGGCGTTGGCAATTGGATTGATTCTAGCCACCCAGAGATCGAGACATGTTTGGATTGAGCTTGATGCTGCTGCTGTAGTGACCCTCCTATCATCTTGCCATCGGGGCTATTGGAAGGTTCGTCACACTCTTATGCGTATCCGACACATTCTCAGAGATATTCAGTTCAGAGTCACTCATATTTTCCGGGAGGGCAACAGGCCGGCCGACTATCTTTCTGAGCTCGGCATGTCGTTTCTCGGCATTCAGACTTATACTTACGATACTGCTCCTCCGTTTCTCCTCTCCCTTATACGGATGGATCAGCTTGGTTATCCGTCCTTCAAATTTAGATAGGATTTATTTTTAATCGGTTGCTTGGTTGCTTAGGGGTCCGCACATTAGCCCACGGTTTTAGTGGTGCACCTTGTACTGATCTAGCGGGCCGTAGGCACTTTAGTTTTTAGGTCCCGGATTATGTCCAATTTTGGTCATAATTCGGATTTGAGTTATTTGGTCTACGGGTCCGCACATTAGCCCACGATTTGTGGTGCACTTTATATTTCTTTAGTGGGCCGTAGATTTCTCCGATGTTTGGACCCGAATTATGACCCATTTTTGGTCATAATTCAGGGCTGATACTTTGTATTTCTTGATTTTATTATTTACAGGTTGGTGGGTCCCGCCTCAACCCCCCGTCCACTCTGGACGTTTTCTTTAAAAAAAAAGTGCATCTTCTAAAGTCAAAACAAAGCCGGATTCTAAACCCAAAAGAAGTGATCCTATGTCGGTCGCCTCGACACTATGCCCGCTTCCGACTGTGATCATAACTTCTCCAGCTCCAAGCTTCCTACTTTGTTCCAGATCCTGATTCACGGTACAAATATGAGAACTAGCACCAGAATCCAGTATCCAGGAAGTAGAAAATACAGTAGCAGAACAATTTATTTCCAAAACTAAAAGTTCTATACCTGAAGTGCCATGAAGAATCGGACAGTCTCTAGCCCAGTGGCCCAGCTCACCGCACTTGAGACAAACATCCTTCTTCTTCTTATTCTTTGGAACCATCGGGGCCTTGCCCTTTCCCTTAAGGTCCTTAGCTTGTGGTCCAGTCCGCTTCTTGGTCTTTTTATTCTTATTCTTAGACTTCCGAAGTCCAGAAGAAATCACAAGGGCAGACTCCTTCATCCGCGGAGTCTTTATCTGAGACTAAGCGGTCACAAGTTTGTTCATTAGCCCAGCTAAATTGCATGCAATCTCATTGCAGTTGAAGTTCATAACAAACTGTGATAAGGAATCAGGGAGAGACTGTAGGATAAGGTCGGTTTGGAGAGAAGTATCCATTTTAAAATCAAGAGCCTCCAATCTCTCGATCATGGATATCATTTTGAGGACGTGTTCCCCAACCTTCTCACCTTCCTTCATCCTTGCACCGAACAGTTGCTTGGATATCTCATATCTAGCAGTTCTGCTGTGCTCACCATAAAGTTCGGTTAAGTGAGATAGCATCTGCCTAGCAGAAGTCATTTTCTCATGAGCTCTCTGAAGCTCATTAGACATGGAAGCCATCATATAAGCACGGACTTTCACATCATCCTTAACCCACTTTTTGTGGTTTTCAATCTCTTCCTTATTCGCTCGGGTCCGCACAGGAGGCGCCGGAATGTCCGTCTCCAAGACGTATCCAAGTGCCTCTATACTGAGGACAATCATCAGATTGCGGAGCCAATCCACAAAGTTAGGTCCCATTAAGGTGTTCTTTTCGAGCAGAATTGCGAGTGGATTCATTGTCATATTGAGATTTGAGTCTGCATTAAGTACGATAGATTAATTAGTGACTCATTTAATTATGTTCTGAGTATAGAATTAAGGTCTTTTCTATTCTTGTTACCCAGCTCCCACTATTTTTATCGGAATAACACACTCCCATGTGAAATCCAGAAGTATCGTCGCTCTACTTCATATTGGTGATCGAGTTCTTTATAAATCTTAATAGAGGGCAACCGAACAGATTTCTAGTCTATTAATTTTCATAAAGTGGTGTCCAACACCAACCCATCTAATGGATGATTCGATCTTCTTTTTCCCCTTGTTCACTCCCCTCAACCTATACGGTTTCTATGGTTCGTGAACAAGTTAAGTTTATACCATCGACGCAAATCAGTTTCACAATTGAATCTTATTCGGCAACCTATCAGGTTTCTAGGGATAAAATTTGCTCCAACCGAAGGCATCCAAATGCGCTCCCGGTAATTTATCCGTCCTCCCCGAACGACTACCCCGATAACTGGGAAGCTTAGCACATCTGGTTTGGATTTCAATTTCCCGAAAACTCGATGGAGGGAAGGAAAACCTTGAAACCTTATAAACTTAATAATTTATCGTAGGAGAATTTTCGCGATTAGCGTTACATTTTGCACATTAATCGTTCAAGCGCGTTTGTGGCATTCATACAATATGAAACAACAATTCACAACCTAGTTGCTACCAACATGTGGTTCATGGACCATTCCTAGAAAACAAAAACTCCGTAATCTAATTACAAGTCTTCGTCTTGAATCTCCGTCTTCTCGAAATGGATCTTCCTCCAGTCTTCGTCATTACATATAAATTTTACATTGAAAATTGCATCGTAGATACAAATTTTTCTAGTAAAATAAATAGGCTCAAAACGGCCTTTACAACCCAATCGAATAAAACGAACGATTCAAAAACTAAGTCCACGAACCACATCACCATTCAAAAGCATTCATACAATAAATACTAAATAAATGGAAAGCGTAGAGATACATTGATCCAATCAACAATACGAACCGATCAAATCGATTCACACAATCGCTAATATGATAACGTTCAAAATAATTCGGTCGACCATAAATATTCCAATTAATCAAATTTCCCTTATAAAATTAAATACCATAAATCATTTAAATCATATTAAATCCAATTTAACATGCGGGAGATTAATTTTCAAGAATACACGAAAAAAACGAGTCGGGGCGAAAATGGCCTGCCATGGCCGAGTCACCCTCGGCGAGATGCGTGACAGGCTGGCATGGCCGAGTCGAGCTCGGAAGGCTGCCGGCATTGCCACTGCGACCACAGGCGCGGCCCTCGAGCTGGGCCGCGGCCCCCGATCTGATGCCGACCAGGCTGAAATAGCCCTGGGCCGCGGCCCCCGAGCCCTGGGCCGCGGCCCCCGAGCCCTGGGCCGCGGCCCCCGAGCCCTGGGCCGCGGCCCCCGAGCCCTGGGCCGCGGCCCCCTGCTCCCGGACCCCTCCCGGACCATCCAACGGCATTTAGGGGCTAGTTTTTCGACCGGATATCTAATATATATTCTCCAACATTCATATCTTCAATATAAATCATATTGCCAAGAAATTAAGATTTATATTTAGACATAAACTTACAAAAAATATAACTACAACGAACGTAAAAATATATACCACGATTATGACTAAAATGATTCCAAATCATTCACCATCTAATCAAGCATTCCAAATGCTTATATCGTATATACGATCGCAAGACCTACGCTTCGATACCACTGTTGGGATTCAGTGCCTAAAACGAAGGCCCAGTGGAAGCGCTAAAACGAAAATTAATTCGATCTGAATCCCTACGAGGATCGATCGAGCTACGTATATACGAATATCAAAAACGAATTTAACAAGAGATATATAAACTCACCCTTGTAGTCCGTTGATTAGATGGATAACCTTCTCTTGAGCTATTCCCCAAGCTTTGCTTGATCTCTACGAATCTATTCCGCTTCAAGCCCTTGAACGATCCAATGCCGAAATCACCGCATCTCTACTTGCCACGCACCGGAGAAAAGACCGGAACGACGATCACCTTGCTATCCTCCGAGGATACGGCTAGAGCTAAGTGATGAAGCTATATATGTAAACATTACTACACTCTAAGTGTTTTAATCTTACTCTCTATTTTTCTCTCAATATTTCTCTAAGAAAATTGAAGGAAAAGAATGAAGAAGATGAAGATGAAGTTGAAGACCATGAAATGAACTCTAAGTTCTTTTTCTCTCTACTTCCTCTTTCTCACGTTTTGGATCAAGTGAGGTGAGAGTGAAAGTCTTCTCTTCTTATTCTACTTTCCACTCACATGTACATCTCATGCACATGATATTCCTTACACGTCATTTTCATCCATTATAAAATGGACACAAAAGAACAAGATGGGAAGGTGGATGGAAAGTGAGGGGGGAAAGCTAGAAGGATTCGGACGAATTCTGTTCGTTTCGGACTCCCGAGAGTCCAAACAGATAAAGTCCAATTCCGTTCCAATGTATTTATATCGTTTAATTAATCCAATTAATTAAACATATCAAATACAAAATAACATAATTAATTTCTCCAAGAAATAATTATATTCATGAATTAAATTAATCACCCAGTGATATATTTAATTCATTAGGAGGTAAATCAATTTATCCAATAAATCAATTTAAACATCCAATGTCCCAAATTTAGATATCCAATATCTAATATTCATAATGAGAGAATTAGCTTGATTCATTCCGTCGTCAATCCTATTGCGCGACTCGGTAGGTTCGTCTCAGTTAGCAATGGGAGGAACCAAATAGTAGTAGCACCACCTAACAATCCTGGCGGCCTACACTGTAACCCAACTGAGAACGAATGATTGGGATCATTCAAGAACCATTCTGTCGTGAATACCAGTATACGTATAAACCCTTCTTTCAAATGTCCCGATCAAGTTATAGGGTCACGGTCAGTCAAACCCTATATGTACTTGACGCTATGCATGCGTTAATGCAAATCGAGATCATCGAGCTCTCGTGTATCTAATACAGCTAGCTCCAATGCTTTGGCCAAAGACTTATGATCTCATATGCCAATAACCGCATATGACATATAACCCGTTCACTAACAGGAGAAAGAATCCTATCTTGGTATTCAGTAGGACCTGCTACTTGCCCATCAAGATGTACGTCGAGGTTGACCCCCGCCTTCTGGTTTATAGGGTCGAACTACTCTAATGAAAATCTTGACGTCACAAGCACATCCCTACTAAATCCTCAAGTCGAAGGTTCACGAATACCTATCACAACCTTTCGATTCCATCATTGACTGTCCCGGAGTGAAATCCGTGTGACGAATCGAGGGTGAGTCGGTTCGAGTATACTAATCTAATTAGCATACCTATAATGTGTGCTCCCACTAACCATTAGTGTTCGACAGGCACTCTCCTTGTCAAAGAACACGTCATACAAGTCTTCACATAAACTTAACGCCCATTCAAGTTTCATCGACTTGCGAACGATTAAGTATTTGAGCTATAAACCTTTCCAGTGTCGACCCCCCTTATCAAATAAGGAGTGAAACGTTTTGCTCTCAAATACAAGGACTAGTTTCTATATGTATATTTACGAGTTGGGAATGCCACTAACTACCAGTAAATAAAGAAACATTCACTGCCTTATATTGATGATTTACATAATAACAAGTACAATGCCCTCACTCAACATCCTCTAAGTGGCATTCGAGGGCATACTCCTAACAGTATCGTGTATCAATCGTCATTCATAATCAATCTAGTTGGAGAATCGTGCTGTGTTTATCATCATTGTCATCTTCATAGTGGACTGTGTGTGAGGAGTAGCGCATGCTACGTACTCTCTTTAGCGCGCGCTAATTGAGTTCGGGTAGTGAACGCTACCTCTCAACATTAGCGCACGCTAATGTAGTTCAAGCAGGCAGTCCAGAAGGCACTGGACTGCAGTTGGGTTGTTAGTAGCGCACGCTACGAATGGTAAGTAGTGCACACTAGTATGTCTGAGTAGCGCACGCTATGCAGTCGGTGTAGCGCGCGTTAAGGTCGGATCAGGCAGAGTCCAGTGGCTATTGGGCTGAATCGGAATAATTCCTAGCGCACGCTACGAGTAGATATTAGCGTATGCTAATCGGTGTCAGTAGCGCACGCTGAATTTGGTGTGTAGCGTGCGCTACCGTAAACAGATCAGAGAACAGGAGGTTCTGGACTTCAGTACTGGGCAGCTGATAATTTGTTAGCGCACGCTAACATTTTGAGTTAACGCACGCTAAGTATATGGTTGTAGCGCACGCTACAAAAGGTATGTAGTGCACGCTACCGTTGCGAACAGAGGGTACTGGACTACCCAGTACACCCGTTAGCGCACGCTACGCACAGGAGCTAGCGCACGCTAAACTGGGGTTGCTATAAATAGGACAGTTCAGTCTTTTCTTCGTCATTCTTCATTTCTTTTCATTCCTTCGTAGGTTCCGGGCGATTTGGAGCTTCTTGAGAAGTGTTCTTCGAGGTGCAATCATCTATCAACATCTCCAAGTTTATAATATCTCAGATAAAATAACGCAAAAAATTTATACTGAAAATCCGGATATTACATACTACACTCCTTAAAATAAGTTTCGTCCTCGAAACATGCAATCCTGCCACAAACAACAGATCAACCCAAAATTTCCAAACTCATCACGAAAGCAATCAATCGTCGCCACAAGCGAATAACCAAAACAGTACTTATAGGTGCGTGAAGCCGATGATCTCCCGTGATACTAGCACACGACTCCCATACGAAGTCTCAACACAATACCAACACACACCAATATCGCAAATAGCATTTTGAAAAGATCTCAAAAATTTTGGAACCTCCAAAAATCGGTTTGACTCAAAGGTCAGAAAATAATTTTCGAAAGTCGCGCTACTACCGCACCGGTAGAACCACATACCACACATGCTTGGGTTTCACAAAACCCAAGCTCCGATAACATCTTCTGTAATGCCCCCAAAATCATCCGGGGATATTACAGCGACGTGAGTCCCGCGCCGGAACCCACAAGGCTAAAAATCATTTTCGCAAACGTTTTAAACACGCCAAAGACGCCAAGACGGTAATATTTTGCAAATATTCAAATAGTCTCCAAAAATCTATTTTCCAAATACCGTCATTAAATTACATTTGAAAACGAAAGGCCAAAAATGCCAAAATTCAACAATTTCAAAATGTATGTTAAGCCACCACTTATATGTGCCGATAAAATAGTTTAGGGGAAAAGGGTTTAACGAAATAACCCAAGTTTACGAGATACCCAAATAGGCCATTTTGAAAGTTATACACGAGTTGGTAAAAATACCGGAAAAGCCATTTTAAAATACACACGCAACAGATATAAACACAGTTCAAAATATACATTTGCAGTGGAATAAAACAACCAGTTAAGAATACTCGATTCCCAAAATGATGCCATAGCCAGTATCACCCGGGAAGCTCATCTCTCCACGACCGCTACTAGCTCGATCTCCGTACCTAAAAATAAAGCCCACGATGGGGTCAGCCACAATACTCAATAATAATAACGATCTTATCAGATAAATAATTACATATCAATGTAATTACAAGTAAGAATAATGCCAATGTAATTTGACCGTCATAACCTCACCATCTCGTGATAATCCATATCAACTCAATACTTACCATAACTCACATTCGCATTCTCAAATGACGAAATGATTTCAACTACACCATCTGTACTGTAATCAAACAATACCAAGAATCCTCAAAATATCATCATAACTCATAAGCATGAAATAATTCATTCGTGCCAAATCCTGTCCGTCGGATCGCACAATCAAACACCAATCCTGATAAGAACCAAACATACACAATACATCTGTAGATCAACTACCACAAAATAATGATAACAAGTCCCGAAACATCGACGTACATTCTGAATGCTCATACGATCAATAACCAGATCAACCAATAACTCAATCGAGAATATCATCGACAAGATAAATTCCAACACGATCAACAAAGGATCAACAATAACCGAGAATACCATCGACATGATAAACTCCAACACGATCAACAAAGGATCAACAATAACCGAGAATATCATCGACATGATAAAATCCAACACAATCAACAAAGTATCAACAATAACCGAGAATACCATCGACATGATAAACTCCAACACGATCAATAAAGGATCAACAATAACTGAGAATACCATCAACATGGTAAACTCCAACAAGATCAACTATAATGGATCTTCAAAGAAATAACCCCGACTGTCGAACATACCCCTCAGACGTATGAACAACCAGTCGCAAACCGTCAAATATACCCAACCATAAATGGAGGATGAACGACCAATCAAAATGGCTCAAAGATGGACGTCACAGTACGCCCGATCCGAAAATATGTCCGTGCCCAAGCCACCCCGGGTATCGATCAAATACACATGTGGTCTTGTACCTAATCAGTCTCACGAAGTACGTCTCATGTACATAGCTCAATGTGAGGACATGAACCCATCACATGACTATACGTGCCCGCCCTGAAAATCTTACACATAACCAATCGGCACACAAATATGACTCCAGATATGTCACGATGCAATATAACAACGAAACTCAAGGAATTACATATCCAATAAGGATCAAAAGACTCACCAAGGTGAACAAAGACAAACTGACGACGAAAAGTCGACACGACTAATCAATATCCAAAACAACAATCCTGGGGTCATGATCCCCAAAGAATGATCAACATGATCAACAACCTCAACACAACCGTCCTGGGATCATCATTACTGAATGATCGATCAACACAATACGAATCTCATTAACCGAAACCTCAATATACAACACATACAACACTCAACAGAAATAATTATCCTCATAACTGAATAATACTTAAATTACCTCAAAATCGAAGACAATATCCTTTCCACAAACAAACCATCATCCCGACAATTTATGTTTTTAATATCATTGCTATATGAATTATAAATGAAATGAAAGCAAAACCATTCATTAAATATTATAAACTGAACAAGTATAAACTTGCCTCGATACCGATACCACGAAGCCGTTACCAAAATCCATTGCCTTCGTCTACGAGCTCCCAGCCCCGACCAAAAGCAAACTACAGACTCTTAAACCTCAACCTCAACTCAACGGTCATAATCCACGATCAAAACATCACAACCTATTGCAATAATCGATTAACACACATTTGATAATACTCAACAACCGATATAACCAACCAATCAAACTCAACGGTTCTACAATATTTCGGTCATATACAAAACCAAACAATCCAACTCAACAATTACGAACTTATATCAACAATACAAGCCGAAATCCGATAATCAACATTAACAATCAATATAAATGATAACAAACCCAATTCAATTAATCACGAACCCATAACCACAACACTAAAATACTACACTGTCTGCCTACTTAGCGCATGTTAAACACATAACGTAGCGTGCGCTAATGGTCACCAGTTAGCGTGCGTTAGCCAGTCAGCTAGCGTGCGCTAACCTCGTGCAGCTGCATGCATTCCAAGCATCGACTAACACATTGCGACTACGAATATGAATGTAAATGAAACCATACTCCAAGATCAATCACAACCTTTCCAAATTCAATATTCTTCATCATGATCCATATCTTATCAAGAACATACGAACTCAATTATTAAAATCAACATAATGTTAGTTTTAATTATCTTATCCGTGTTTATAATCAAAAACCATTATATATCCTATCACATATTCCCCTTTGATGTGATATATACCAAGAACACCAAGAACACCACGATTCCATAATCATGTTCATAACAAACAACATAATCAAAGATATATATCATCATATCATCATCTTCCTCAACCCAAACTCCATGAAACACCAAGAACTATAACAACGATTCCATAATCTATCATTACAGAGAGTAATCATCAACAATAACATCAATATCTGAAAATGAGGAGAAGGATTAACCAACTTATCTCAAGAAGACGAACAACACAATTCAAACCACAAGAATCATATCAATATCCATATATCGACAATAATATCATCATAATTCGGTAATCCATCTTATAATCATGCTTATCAACTTGTTTATATGATAATCATCAACTCAAGAACATCAATATTCAATCCAAAACGAAATTCAAAGGTGAATAGTAATTACCTATTTGAAGGAATGGATTGAATCCGTTTTCAATCAATTTCCAAGCTCCAAATGTTGTTGGGAACAATCAACTTAAGTGTTTGGAACCTCAAACTCCTCTCTAAGAACTCTCTCTATTGGTTGAAGTGAAGAAAATGGGTGAAATTCATCTTAACACTTGTCTGTCCATACTTATACTGCACATTACTAGCGTGCGCTAAAACTTGTATTTAACGTGCGCTACAGCCCTAGTGTGCGCTATCCTTCCTTGATAGCGTGCGCTATCGAAGTCCAGAAAGGCTACTGCCTTGCTTCGTACATCAGCCTACGTACGTAATATCCATGCAATAACGTACGTAAATACAGTCGTTGACCTGCTACAGTAATTCACCATTAGCGTGCTATCCTTCAAACTTAGCATGCGCTAATCGTCGTTGACCCGACAATCTGTACCTTCCCCGAAGATGCCTGGGGTCCATATGCCGAAAGTAACCAATAAAGCCAAGATTCCCTATTGACCAATCTGATATTAGCGTGCGCTAACCATATGCATTAGCGTGCGCTAAATGCCGATAATAATCAACATGGGCCTGCCTGTCGGCCACCTTCCGAACCTTATCCAGAATACCTTACGTACGTTAGGGGTCCTTCTTAGCGTACGCAATTCAAACCTCTTAGCGTGCGCTAAGTATACATCGTAGCGTGCGCTACATATACATCATAGCGTGCGCTAATGTAGCTGTACTTAGCCATTTCCAACTTTTCTTGTCCAACGTCTCGACATATTGGACATGTATATACGACATGCTGAATACATATACTTAATACAATTACATTCTCATATGATATACCCGATATCACAATTAAAACAATCTGATACACGATATCCTCAATTATAACTGTCGACCAATCACGTCAATTGTACAAATACAACTATCTCAGTCCTCAAATTATTTTATCCACACTGTATAGACACCATGCTACCTAGTATATCTCAGATAAAATAACGCGAAAAATTTATACTGAAAATCCGGATGTTACATCATAATCCTATCCATTTGGGCCGGTTGGCGAACCCAAGCAAGAAACTCTGCAGATAGTGACTCAAGCAAGTCTTTACAACAATCTTCATCTTCGGATGTATGTACCTCCTCATCTTCCTCGTCTTCCCCATCTTCCTCGTATTGATAATCTTTGGAAGGCATGTCATAATTTATGTTGCCGGGCTCTACTCTCAAGCTGCTACATCCCATATTAACCTCGGGAGTGGAGAAGCTGCCGTTCTCAACATAGACCTCAGGATCCTCCTTGTATTCTACTAGTAATCGAAGTATCTCGTTATCGCCTCGTAATAGGACTTTTACTTTGTTTTCCTTGGCCATGTGTGTCAAGTACCATAATTTGTAATCGGACTCATTTGGACCACCCAAACCCTCTCTGATAACCCCCACGAGGTTTGCACGACTAACTTTGCTCGTGTCGATGTAGACAAAAAAGGAGTCCCCGTCTACATATATCGATCGCTCCCAATGACCACCGTGATGTATCAAAATACGTTGCCACGACATCTGATTACAAAAAGATGAATAACTATTCAAAAAACTGAGCGAACAATATTCTAAAA
Organism: Orobanche coerulescens; assembly: GCA_033398695.1. Lineage (NCBI taxonomy): Eukaryota > Viridiplantae > Streptophyta > Magnoliopsida > Lamiales > Orobanchaceae > Orobanche > Orobanche coerulescens. The sequence continues at coordinate 21,123,967 of CM065816.1, forward strand.
CGGTCTGCCTTGGACACAACCGATGCACGCAGTCGTATGCTACCGTGTGCAGCGATCGTGTGCAAGTTTCTGGCCATGAACACGATCGCTACAAACGATTGTAGACGATCGTGTTAAACGATCATGAACACGTTAATTGTGCGCACGATGTCAAGGTTGTTGGACACGACTGTTGCACACAATCGTTGCACACGGTGGCTTCCCATCGTATGCAGCGATCGTGTCCGTAAGAACCTGTTGGGGAAATAAATTTCCAGTGGTAAAATATTGATACATACCTTCTTTATGACCCCAAAACACGACAAACGAAGTCATATTTGAATGTCAACTTTTCTTTTCGAATAATCTTGTGATTTTTATAAGATTTTTTAGAGACCTTTTGTCAAAAAAGATTGTGTTGTTTTGATGTATATGTTGTAGTTAAATTTTGGTTGTTGGACATTAATGATCGACTTTGAGCGGATGAGGAAAATGAAAAAGAAAAAAGAAAAGAAAAGTAGTTTAAATTAAATAAAATACAAAAAGAAAAGAGAAAGTCAGTATTGGTACTTTTGGGAGGATATTTTAATCTTTTACTCTTTGCTGTTTTGAGGTCATTTTCTGTTTTTATTTTCGAAAACACTAAAAATGTGTTCTTTTTATCATTTTCGAAAATGCATTTTAGAAAATGAAAAAAATATTTGTACGCAAAACGCAAAATGCCCAAAACCTCGTTTTGAGCGTTTTGTGTGTATTTCAACAAAAAAATCTTCAAAATGCTCAAAATGCATTTTGAGTTTTTTTTGGATTATCCTAATTTGAAACTAAGTCTAAAATAAATATTTATAAATTTAATATTAATATTAAAAAAAAATATTTTGCAAAATAAATTTAACAGAACGTGTTTTCATCAATTTTGAAAACAAAAACAAAAACAGAAAAATACAAAATATTTTTCAAAATGAAAATACAAAGTGAAATACAAACAGAACGCGGTAAATTTTATGATTTGGTATTAGAAAAATGATTCCCATTAAATATATTGATAAAGATAATTTTTAAAGATTGAAAAATAACAAAGAAGGTAATATTTGCTTAATAATTTAATTAATTTTATTTTAGTATTCCCAAAGAGATTGTCTTTTGTATAATTATTGACTTTCTTATGAATTCGAATGTAAATAAGAATATAAATATATAGACTTCCATATAAATTCCATTGTAAATAAGAAGATTTCAATTTTCTGAAGGAAATAGGATTGTCTTTTATACAATTATTGATTTTCCTATAAATTCAAATGTAAATAAGAAAATTTTAATTTTCATTACGGAAATAGGAAAACCTTTTCTAAAAATTATTGATTTTCATATAACTCCGAATGTAAATAAGAAAATTTTAATTTTTATGAATTAAAATAGAGAAGCTCTAGAAAAATAGATAAATATGATTAAGACGATTTGAAGGCGCCTGGAAATTCTCCTTTATACAATATAATATAAAAATATAAAGATATTATTTGAAGGGAAACTGAGGAGAAAGTATATGATAATATTAAGATGATAATATTGGCTTGAAAGAAAATTTAGGAAAATATTAAGATGGTAATTTGATTTGAAAGAAAATTTTAGGAGAATATTAAGATAGTAGTTCGACTTAGGAGAAAGTTTTGGAAAATATAAGGTAACTAAGATTTTTTCTTATTTTTAATATATATTAATTCAAAAATTAGAAAAATAGATTGAGACGATTGAGGGGCGCCACCTCACCGCCTCCGTCTTCTCATTTATATAAGTATATTGATTACATATACGTTTCATAGTCGCGAACAATTCTTGTTTAATTAAAAGAAGATTTAAAATTAATCACTAATAGATATATAAAAAATAAAAAATTTATATATTTTTTATCAATATTAAATATCGTAAAACCTCGATAAACTAATAATCAATAAGTTGTTTCAGGAGAAAGTAAAAGACTGTAAATAGAGTCAATCAACTGTATTCATAACACTGATAGAGGGGCCTTTATATAGGCATTACAATGAGAGTCCTTTCATACATAGGATTCATAGATAAGGTAAGACATCTAATAGGATCCTACTACCTCTAGAAGGATCTAGAACCTTCCATCTATGTATCTACAATCAGTATTAGGTAAGACACATCACGGGAATAATAACTCCCGGAACACTCCCCCTGTGTCGAGCACTAATACAACAATGGTGCAGAAGATGTTGCCTTCGTAAAAACCTATTCCAAGCCAAAACAAAACCCCATGGGAAAAATAAAGGCTTGATGAGGAAAAGATTGCAACGCACCAAGATAACATATCATGTATACTCCCCCTGATGTATACATAACGACTCCCCCTGATGAGTACCTCAAATCATAGGAGTGAGATACCAAGTTACCCACACAACTATACCAAGGAAAAACCCAGTGGGAAAAATACCTCTTGGTCTAAGTTGAACAGAAGTACAACGCATCATTGTATGGATATTCTCATAGGTCGCCTCGTTAAAAACCTTACCAAGTGAAAACCCAGTGGGAAAAACAAACCTTGGTTTAAGGACAAAAAGAGCGCGACACATCCAAAGTGCAGAGTCACTAAAGACTTATCCGAAAATCAAGTTTTCTAAAGTCTTGACCTCCATGCACTAAATCAGTCATAACTTCTACGATTCAATAGGTATCAACGAAACTGTAAGAACTTATGAAAACTAGACACCCATAGCTTTTTATTCACATACAGTACGTAACCTAGATCGACCTGAGCAGATCACAAAGCTCTATCGAAGTTGAATCAGCAAATTACCGGATATATCGTGTCTTACTTTGCAACAATAGTCATATGTCACTCAATCATGATGGATGTGATCAAATGGTTGGTTTCCTTGGAAAGTAGACACAAACCTTTCCAATGGCACCAATTTCACCATTTTCCATCAAGTGAGCTGCCGTGTAGGTCATATGGGAGATAGACCAACACATTCTGGGCAGATTCGGGTATCAGTTTTTAAGTGTCCTTTTTATCGAGATAGAGCGAGCTTCAAGCTTCTTGTCAATCACAGACATTGCGTGAGCGCATCCTAGGCCATCGTTACAATGGCTTTATCAGATTATTACGAATGAGTACATCGAGTCAAACATGAGTACATAATACCGTACTTTTCTCTTAAAACTGCATTATCACTTAAGTGAGTCAAGTCTTATTATGACTTCGACTAATCATTGGGAATCATATAGGCATTTCTTTATCGTCTCTTAGGGAAACCGTCCCTTAGATTACCTTAAACCGATTGATGAATACGCATCATCAAGTGTCCCCAAGATCCTTTCATTCTTAACTTTGGATTTAGCGGAATCTCTTAGTCTCACAAGAGTACATCACTAAAAACCCTTAGTTTTACACGCAAAAGCTTCATTCTCTTCCAAATCAAGTATATACTTAGTATGCGTTCCCAATAATCACTTGTCGACACACTCCGTGGTCAGGAGCCACTTGATTTGAGTCTGATCCACCACGAGATCCTTCCATCACTTAACTTAGTTCCCCACTAAGATAAGATTTAACCACAAGCTGCATGTCAGTTTTTGAGAAACTATCTAACTGAAAAGATAGTGGATGATATAACATCCATTAGGATAGCACAACTAAGTTTCGTGTCATCGTAGTCGATTCCAGTGCGTTCATGAGAAACCTCGCGCCATGAGGTGAGTTTAACTCCTTCTCTCACTCGCTTTGACAAAGTATACGGATATATCTTATCGTTGGAGTGTCGGCACCACTTCAACAAAGGGCTATCACTTTGTTTATACTGAAATCGCATATATTTCCATTTTAGGCCAAGGCTACAACATTGTAGATTTTCAACAAAGTATGGTTCGATTAAACTCACATTCCACATCCTCATGTACCGACTTTATTCATAGAGTACTCTTTATGGATTGGCATTCATTGAGGCGTCCCCCAATGATGACTATAATCCAGAATCACATGAGACGGATGAGTTCATTTGATCATATGATCAAGTTTCATGTACCAAACTCGCATACATTCTTAGCGAGAGTATTTATCGAACCAAGTGGCATCCCAATACTCTATGAGATCCACGGCCTTGTAACACCGTCTACCACAATTTGTGGTGTTACCATATCACCATTCATAGGTGACGAACGTCCATGACCAGACACAATCCTTGCAGACATGTTTGCAGCATGTATTTAATCTCGTCACTTTAGGGAACTTGGTGAGGCACAATAGGTACAAACTACGACAATTCCAAGTCGTTCTACTCGAACATAATCGTTCGCATCTCCCCCTAACGACGGGAATACTGGCTCATCAAAGTGACTTAGGAGATCATCTGCCAAGGTATATTTTATGCAGACTATGAGTGAAAGCGCATGTCATATCCGTCATTTATAACCCATCATAATACGTTGTGGTGACGCATTTTGGCACATGAACATGTGGACGATAAAGGTTTTCAGTCTTAACGCAATCCAGTTAACAAAATGCATACTGTTACACTCGTAACTAAACATTTGAATGATGATAGGTATAGGTGAATATGACATGTTTACCGATGCTACATAACCGTAGCTACTGGTCTTGAGAATCCAACAAAACCGCCATCATGCACCACCGGGATCGAACATAAAGAAACGATTGAACCGATGATAGGCCGTTGGTTTTATCGAACCTCTAGTGCTTTCTTGAAGAGTTCACTCCCTTCACCAGCCCCAAACACCTCAAAATTTCGTGAGCATGTATAAACGGGTGTTAGGATTCCAAAACCATGAACCTTGTGGTCAGAAACCGGTCTAAATGACATCGAACCGGTCAGAAAGATGGTAGTTTAGCGTGCAACGCATACCAAAAACTGTATCATCTGTGGCAAATTTGGCCAAAAAGAGGTTGAAAAATATGTGTCATAAGACCACTTGCAAATTTAAGATGGGAACCAAGTTGGTTGGGACAAAAGTTAGCACAATCGCTGGAAATTAATTCCACGCAGCTTGACCTTTGTTAACTAAAACAGCGATAAATCCCTTGTTAGGAAGTCTATCGACGAACGGTCAGATGTTCTGGAAACTAGACTTCCGTATCTTTCTATCCATATATTGTGCACCACATGGATCATTAAACTCAGATCACAGTGCATGTTTTAATTGGATGCTTTAGTATTTCCCAAGTTTAGTGAGAAAACAAGGTTGAGACCATATCCAATGGCATAAGTGTTGATGCAAAAACATGGCAATGACAGCCATAGGTGCGTTTAAACGCAGCAGGGTGTTCGATTTCTTATCTCGACAAATGATCCTTTCGGTAACTCCAACTTGGTAGACTTGCAGAGAAAGTAGGAATGTCGGTACAGCTAAGGCTGTTTAAAAACCACTGATTCCATTTGAACTTTCAAAGCATAAATAAATACCAAGGAGGATGCGCCTAGTCATGATCAAAAGTGTAGACAAAATCCACCAATGTGCATCAAATCAACCAAGTATTTTAATTCTCAATTTGCAAGTATACATCATAATAGCCATGTTGTGTGGATGCAACACGGTGCATCATAATTAAGCATTTTGAACCATGAGACATAATGAATATACCATAACCAACTCGTCTTGACCATCCAATAAGATCGACTAAACATAGTCAAATGTATAAGGCACATGCCTTTACAAATACTTGGGAAAGTATTCGGACCTATAGTCACACGAACTATAATCGAGGTCAACGAATTCATGTATTTACCGCAATATGCCATTGCTTTACATGTTAAAAATCAAGAGAATTACTCGTACATTCTTTCATATATCATATTGCAAGGTAACGGTGCATGACTACACCCACATGCAATATTTTATTTTAATAGGATGAAAGATGGAGTTTTCCAAGTATGGATTGGGTCAAGACCAACATGGTGGTCGCTCAATTCATCGTGACAAATCCTTCACAAATCGATTTTAACCACGGCATATCCGTCGCAATCGATGTTTGTCCCATTTGTACGTCATAATTCCGTGACTAATCATGAACAAGTCATAACTTTACCGTTACCAACAATGTTCATTTTTTTTCAATTGTTGGTTTAAAATCGACAAAACGGCGACGTCAAATCGCACCCAAAACGTGGTGTATGCAACAACCACAAATATCGACTTTCAACAATTATCCGTGACTCCCCGAGGACCGTCATACAGTTTACTTAGACATATGAGAGTGATACCACCTCTCTTAGGCTCATCCACCGCAAAGTAGCGTGGGAGATAAAGAACCCAAGTACCCAATTCCCAAAAAAAATCCCAAAAGAGAGAAATTGAAAAACGGGAACTTTAATAAAATCTTACGGGTACTTGGTTCCATCTTTGCTTTGATCCTTGAACGGGAGCTTCTCTCCATATGAGCAACATATTTTCGTGATACTCGGTTCCATATTTACTTTGATCCTTGAACGGGATAACAAATATGGCTTTTCTCCATAGCGTGCACATCATCATGAGCGACGTATTTTCCTATATACACGTAAAACATAAACATGGTAAGATTCATAAGTATACAAATTAATGAACAAATGAATCATTAATTAGGAAAAGATGGAGAGTTGAGAAATGCCCGAATAGGGCTACTGCGCTCGATAATTCGGCCGAAAAAGGACTCGAACGCGGCGATACAGCAGCTCGGTATTGGATGAGGTCGGATCTCCAAATTTCCTCGTAAAAATCTGCTTCTATTCGGCGAAAGATTTAGTTATCAATATTACTCAGAATCCGATCTCGACCGTTGAATGCACAGATATTTGTGTTGGGAAGTTGCTGTCAAAATTTTACACCGATCCGACGGTTAACGAATCGGGAAACATATTTTTAGTACGACTGCACTGTGCAGAAAATTTACGCGCGGAAATTCTCGTCTCTTTTTTTTTTTTTTTTTTTCGATTTTCTGCTCCTCCGGAAATTCCTTCATCTGCCGCTTTTGAACAGCACAGCAGCACCAGAGGATGAATCTGAATCCAAAATTGCCTTATGGGCATTAGAAAATAAATCATTATTCAATTTCGGAATAAACAAAATCTCCTTCTCCGTCCTGAAAATATTTCCGCCGACGCCGACGCGTCCTATCACGAAAGAGAATTTCAGAAACGCCGACACCACGCGCCTCACGTTTTTCGAGTCGACGCACGCCAGCAGGATGCCTCGCGTTCCCTTGGTGACTCTTTCGATCTTCGCCTGTTCGGTTTCTCTCTCCTCGAGGCAGCCTTTGATGGCGGCGGCAAAGGTTTCGGGCTAGTCCAGATCTGCGGTGAAGGTCTGTAGTCGGACGCGCCTGGCAGGTTTGTAGTGGGGCTGCAGATCGCGACAGATGAGGGGGGAAGGAGGCGTCACAGGTCGCGATTCCAACGGCTAGGTTTTTTCGGACGCAATTTTTTTTTTCTTTTTTTTCGGATTTTTCAGAAGATTTTTGGGCGAAATTATTTTCGAAATTGCTCAGTTGGAAGACTACGTGCTGATAACGTGTTTCAGGAGAAAGTAAAAGACTGTAAATAGAGTCAATCAATTGTATTCATAACACTGATAGAGGGGCCTTTATATAAGCATTACAATGAGAGTCCTTCCATACATAGGATTCATAGATAAGGTAAGACATTTAATAGGATCCTACTACCTCTAGAAGGATCTAGAACTTTCCATCTACGTATCTACAATCAGTATTAGGTAAGAGAAATCACGGGAATAATAACTCCCGGAACATAAGTTAATTTTCCATGATAAATATTTTTTTTAATATTTATTGTCAGTCCCAGCATAATATATATTATTGTTTGAGGAGAAAAGTAAAGACAGCAAGCAATTGTATTGATAACAATGAATAGAGGGGCCTTTATATAGGCTTTACAAAGAGAGTCTTTCCATACATAGGATTCCTAGTTAAGGTAAGACATCTAACAGTATCCAACTACTTATGGAAGAGTCTAGAACCTACCATAACTCTTATCCCCCTACAACTAGTATTAGGTAAGACACCAATACGGGAAGGATTTCCCGGAACACTCCCCCTGTGTCAAACGCTAATACTAACATGGTGCACAATGTGTTGCCTCGGTAAAAAACCTTTCCAAGTCAAATAAAACCCCGTGGGAAAAACAAAGACTTTGGTGAGGAAAAAGAGCGCAACGCACCAACTACAAATGTCAGAATCATGTGAAGTATACTCCCCCTGAGGTATACATGACTCATTCCATCGAGCCATCTTTAGTTGAGCTCGGATAATCGATACATTCCGATGCTCCTCACATGTTTCTCAAATGTAGATTTGGCGAGACTTAGTGAACAAGTCTGCGATATTCTCATCGGAACTCACTTGTTTCACTTCGATATTGACAATTTCTGCTGCCGATTATAGAAGAACTTGGCGCAATATGCTTGGTATTGTCACCCTTTATGAAACCTAACTTCATCTGCTCAATGCATGCCGCATTGTCCTCAAAGATGCAAGTAGGAGTTCTTTGTAGTGGGATCTAATCCACACGTTCCTCGTATATGGTCTATGGTGATCGAGCGAATGCACTCCCTTACGGATTCGTGCAATGCAATTATCTCTGCATGGTTCGAGGAAGTAGCAACTAGGGTGCTTGGTAGATCGCCAAGATATCGCCGTATTCCCAATGGTGAACACATAACCAGTTTGGGAACGTCCTTTATGCGGGTCGGAGAGATAACAGCATCAAGAAATCCAACTAACGTGTCGTTAGGATTCTCTGCATAAGGGTAAGCTTGCTCGCATTAGCACTTCCGTAGTCAAGCTACCATGCTTAGTGCAATATCGGAGGAAGATCGGCGGTCGGTATGCATCGTCTTCACCTCAACAATTCCTTTCGAATATCACTCTCTTTGCGTAGGAAAGAACAATCCAAGGTCACCGGAGCCTTTCAAGTATCGAAAGATGTGTTTTACTCCATTCCAATGCCTTATCGTGGGAGCGGAGCTAAATCTCGCTAATGATTCACAGAGAATGCGATGTCTGGGCGAGTACATTGAGCCGAGATACAACAACGCACCGATTGCGCTAAGGTACGGTGTTTACGCTCCAAGGACCTCTTCATCCTCCTCTTTAGGGCGAAACGGATCCTTGTTCATTTCAGGACTTCACCAATCATGGGGGTAGCAAGAGGATGTGCCTTGTCCATGCTAAATCGCTTTGAGCATTTTGTGGACATAGGCGGTGATGAATGAGTATACCATCATCTCGATGTTCTAGCTCTAAGCCCAAGCGAGAATCGAGTCCTCCCGGATCTTTCATCTCGAATTCGGATTTAAGGTAGCGGGCCGTTTCCTTGACTTCATCTATGGTACCGATGACATTCATGTCATCTACATGACGGCTACAATCACGAATCCTGCATCTGTTCTTTTCACGAATATGCATGGACGGATGTCACTGTTCTTGTATCCCTTCCCAACCAAGTATTCACTTAGGCGGTTGTACCACATCCTTAGGATTGTTTCAAGCCATACGGTGAGCAGCGCAATTTCACGGCGTACGCGCTCCGTGGTTTAGAGCTACTTGATTTGGGCCATGAAATCCCTTCTGGGACTTTCATATAGATATCCGTATCTAGATCCCCATAAAGATACGCCTGTAACCACATCCATAAGCCGCATGTTCGATTTTCTGACACTACCAAACCGACTAAGTAGCGAAAAGTGATGATGTCCATAACGGGAGAATACGTCTCCTCGTAGTCAATGCCGGTATTGCGAGAAGCCTTGGGCAACTAGTCTCGCTTTAACGCATGACCTCATCCTTATCATTGCGTTTACGAACAAAGACCCATTTATGTCCAATGGTTTAACGCCCACGGGTATTGGCTCGATACGGCCAAATACCTCACGTCTAGCCATTGAGTCTAGTTCACCTGCATTGCATCTTTCCATTTCGCCAATCGGCTCGTTGTTGACACTCGGCAACCGCGGCTCGCGTCGTCGTCTTCAATAATTTCTTGAGCGACGGAGTAGGCAAAAGCATCGTCGACTAGCGTGGGCGACACATCCAATAATGCGTATTCACTCGTACATTGCATCGAGATTTCTTTATTTTCCGACATCAACAAAGTTTCCGACGCGTCGTCGATTGTTCCATTGTTGATTCGAGGACATATCCGTAGTCGAGATAATCTCGTGTGGCGAGTCACCGTGTCGATGATGAGAGGATTTTGTGCCTCCGTTCCTCTTCTCTTTCGAGGTTCGGTATCCTTTCTACCCACCGGCCTCCCCCTCTTTCGAGCGGGGATAAGAGCGGCGAAGCGTAGCCCCACCACTAAGGTTGGCCGGTGGCATCATTCCTTTGGGCGGTGAACCTTGCCCTATGATGGGACTTCCAACCTTGCGGGAACATTCGCACGGGAATGGTAGATCTTGTCACTTTCGCAGCTCGGTAAAGCTATCGGGCATCGAATCCGCAACTTTCAAGGCGAGAATACGTTGCACTTCTAGCTCGGATTGAGCATGCGGGGATCTTGATGAGGCAAGGAGGAGCACACCGGACAATTTCTGGCGTTCAATCGAATCGTTCGATTCCTCTCTCCCCCTAACGACGGGAAGTTTGTCTCATCAAAGTGACAATCGCAAATCTTGCGGTGAAATGTATCTCTGTCAAAGGTTCCAAATAGCGGATAATTTTAGGCGATTCATAGCCAACATATATACCTAATCGTCTTTGCGGACCCATTTTGAGTTGTGGAGGCGTAATCGGCACATATACCGCACAACCAAAAATGCGTAAGTGTGAAATATCGAGGCTCATATCCGATTTACCAAGTGATACGCACTAAACGGTTGATTGGCGGTGGGTGGCGAATAAGTATAGCCGCATGCAAAATTGCATAACCCCATGCGAAATCGGCAAGTTGGTGCGCAATACCAATGCTCGGGCGATAAGTCAGAACCGCTTAATCATAGCCTCGGCAAGGCCATTCTGCGAATGAACGTGGGGGCGGGATGTTCAACATCAATCCCAATCGACATGCAATAGTCGTCAAAGACTTTGACGTAAACTCTCGGCATTGTCCAATCTTAATGACGAGATTGGGAAGTCGGGGTGGTTAGCCCGTAACTTGATGATTTGTGCTAGGAGTTTAGCAAATGCAGCGTTTCTTGTGGATAGCAGAGCGACGTGTGACCATCGCGTCGATGCATCAACCAGAACCATAAAATATCTAAATGGTCCGCACTCTGGTTGAATAGGTCCACATATGTCCCCTTGAATTCTTTGTAAGAAGCGAATATTTTGTGTTGAGTCTTTAGCAAAGGACGGAGAGGGTATCAACTTTGCTAGTGAACAGGCTTTACAAAACGATTTATGGGCATTAGAAATTGCCACGGAAGCCTCGGGATTTACGAGAGATGCACCGTCAACCTTATTAGGGCGTGCGATCTTTAGTCCCGGTGATACGGTATCAAGCTCACTCACATCAATGCCGATATCGAGTGGTGCTTCCAATCGTTTTCTGGACTTGAAAAACGGATGACCATGTGAGTTTTTCAAAATGCGAATCATCATGTCGCGTCCAGGGTGACCGAGTCGGTCATGCCATAGTTGGTATGCTTCGGAATCACACATTTCGTGACTCACAACATAGGATTCAATAACCCTTATTGTAGTCTGGTATAAACCACTACTTAGACTCATAAGTTTCTCGAGAACGCGGCGTCTTCCGCATTCCGCGCAGTAACACACAAAATTGCATTCCATTCTCACAATGCGTATCAAGGTGATAACCGCTGGCACGGATGTCCCTAAAACTTAGCAAGGTTCGGTTTGCTCTTGGGGCATAGAGAGCATTTGTGACATTAATATGCGTACTGCGTTAGGTAGCAAGAAATGAGCAGTCCCCTCCCTTGAATTACTTGGGAGGAACCAATCATTGTTGTCACTGAGGATATGTATGGCACAATATCCTTGAATAATTGCCTATTCCGAAGAATAGTGTGGGTTGTTCCACTATCAGCAAGGCACTCAATTTCGCCACGAGACATCTACAATAAGACATGAAACTCAATTAGTCTTATGTTTAGAGACATAGCGAAAACTCATTTACATCGAGTTTGGGGAAATTCGACCAAGTTGGTTAGGATCAAAGTTAGCACAATCGCTGGAAATAATTTCCGCGCAGCTTGACCTTTGTTCACTAAAACAGCAATAACTTCTTCGTTAAGAAGGCTATGGACGAACGGTCAGTTGTTCTGCAAACTAGACTTCCGTATCTTTCTATCCATAGGTCGTGCACTTTCTGGATCATTAAACTCAGATCTCAGTGCTCATTTTAATTTGTTGTTTTGGTATTTCCCTATTGTTGAGTGAAAGAGCAAGGTTTAAGCCTTTTTCAAAGGCATTATTTTTGATACAATACTATGGAAATATGGCCATAGGAGCGTTTAGATACTTTAAAACGCGTCTTGGTTTACGATTTATATCTCTACTAATGATCCTTTCGGTAACTCCAACTTGGTAGACTTGCAGAGAAAGTAGGAATGTCAGTCTGACTAAGAATTTGTTTAAAAACCACTGATTCCGTTTGAACTCTCAAAGCATAAACAAATACCAAGGAGGATGCGCCTAGTCTTGATCAAAAGTTTTGATGAAATCCTACCAATGTATCAAATTTTTATTTTAACCAAGCAATTCGTTGCTAGCAATTATTTTGTGATAAACCAAACATGCCTTGAAGGGAAAAATAAAATTCATCTTTGCACAATCACAAAGAATTAAAAGAATTTTATTCATCATAGCCAACTTTATTACATTCATGAAAATCCAAAGTAGTTCTCGGAAACTAGAAACAAGACAAAACATAACCAAAGCGTAAAACTAGTCAAAGTCGGCAACATCCATATGTTGGTCTTTGTCCGCAATGGTGAGAGGAGGGATCTCGATCGGATCTCAATATGGTTCACCTCCGTATTCTCATTATCTACTTCCATGTAATTCGACTCTTGAGCCAAATATTGTTTATAGTGCTTGTAGTAAGCTTGGATGTTCTTTGGCGCTTTGCAATTGCGGTAAGTATGCTTCTTCGATCCGCAAGTATAGCAATTAGGCCTTCCTTTGGAGTGGTTCCATTCCGGCGGCGGAGGCGGCCCACGTGGTTGGGTTCCACTAGGTCCGTGGCCGAGCCACCTTGCCTCTTCCACACGTTGGAGCAGCGACCTCGTCTTTTCCCTTGCTTGCTCGAGTCATGCATCCGTGGTGCTTGCAAAAACTGAGTAGCGTTGCCTTTTCTATTTTGTCGTGGTGCTTTCCTGTGGGTAGCCTGATTCACTTCCGGAATCGGCTTTGTACCAGCTGGGCGCGCATTGCTATTGAGAATAATCTCATGGTGCCTTTCTTTTTCGCGAGGTGGGAGATAAGGTCACTAAAGTTCTTAATTCTCCCTTCTTCATAGGCAACGCGCACCGATGAGCAATTACACTTGCTCCCACGGGAAACGTGTTAAGAGTCTTCTCGATCAAATCTTGATCGACTTCTTGACACCACAAAACCAAGATCAGCGCGAAGATCGAGGGCGAAGCTTGATTATAGGCTTCCACATTCGCATAATCCAAAATCGGATTTGCTCCCACCGAAGTTGCAATTCGAAGCGCGATCATGCACATTATTAAATCGTTGTTCGAGTGTGTCCCATAGTTCTTTAGGGGTTTGTAAGTTCATATAACACTTTTTCAACAACGGATGTATATGTCTACGCAAGTACATCAGTGCATTAGCCTTGGTTTCCTCGCTCGGTTCTTGAGCGGTAGGTTCGTTAGAGGGAAAGATGGTGGTAGTAAATCTCTTACCGACGAACGCCAAGCGAACGTCTGAGACCCACCTATGGTACTCCTTACCAGCATGGTCAAGGATGTCGAACTCCGGATGAACATTGGAGCTTTGTGCCATCTACAAGATATAAACAAGAGGAAGTTAGTCTTGTTGGATTTTGTTGACAATGTAAACGGTCACAATCGATGCTTTTAAAAGCGTGTAACATAACCGTTACTCGATTTACTTCCCTTAATTGTTGTTTAGTAAAGTCGACAAAAAACGGCGATATCATATCGCACCCAGATACGTGGTGTATGCAAACAACCACAAGTATCGACTTTTCAACAATTCCGTGACTCCCCCAGGACCGTCACACAGTTTTCTTCGACACGCAGAGATACCGACTTCTCTCGCGATCTCATCCACCGCAAAGTAGCGTGGGAGATAAAGAACCCAAAACCCGTGTCCCCAAAAGAAAAATTCCCAAAAAGGAGAGAATTGAAAAGGGACAAGTCAGATAGTTACCTCGATTATAAAATTAGGTACGTGCTGAATCTGTCTTGTGCTTCGATCTACCGGTTGGTACTCGATGCGACGACGTGAAACCGGAGGCGCAATTTTGACGGCTTCCGAAGATAAGTTGATGTTCGGGTTTTGGTCCGATAGTCGGGCCCAGGTCGGACTGGTTTGGAGGCTGAGTCGGCGGCGGCGGCCGGGTCAGCGGTGGTCGGCGCGCTGGCAGTCTTTGGCGGCCAGTTGGTGGCAATCCGTGGCTCTGGCCGGTGGGTCCGTGGCCGAGGCGTCCGGTGGCGGTGGTCCGGTTGCGGATCTGCTGGACGTTCGGCGAGCGGGCTTGGCCCAGGGCAGCGGAGCGGCGCGAGCAACCAGGTCGGCGGAGGAGCTGCGTGGCGGAGCTTCGGGTCCGGCGGCGGAGGCTGGGCGAGCTTTCGGGTCCGGCGGAGCTGGGCGTGAGCAAGCCCAGTCCGGCGGAGCTGGCCCAGTCTTGCGGGAGGCGGCTGGAGCGGTCTGGCGCGGTTTGTGTGATCGGAGGTCGGATGGCGGCGGTCGTGGCGGAGCTCGGCGGTAAGTGTTGGCCGATTTTTTCGTTCGAGCTACGTGCTTGATAACGTGTTTGAGGAGAAAAGTAAAGGCAATGACAATTGTATTGATAACAATGAATAGAGGCGCTTTATATAGAACTTTCTGAAGAGTCTTTCCATACATGGGATTCCTGGTTAAGGTAAGGCATCTAACAAGATGTCCACTACTTATGGAAGAGTCTAGAACCTACCATAACTCTTATCCCCCTACAACTAGTATTAGGTAAGACACCAATACGGGAAGGATTTCCCGGAACAATTATATATTTATAACTAATTATAATTCCCTAAGTTAGTAATTTATATAGGTTAGATTATATGCTAAAATAATAAAATAGCAATAATGTTTTTTTTTCGCAAAGACCTATAAAACCCTTACAAACAACAATTCCATTTTAGGCATGGTACCATCTATTAAGACCGAACAAAATTTCGAAATCAAATCGAAATTTATAAGAGTTGGTAAAATCTGTAAAAATTGAATCGTATAAAATCGAACCAATCTGGAATCTAAAATTTAAAAAATCAAACCGTTCTGTTCGGTTATAGGTTCCAACCGATTCGAAATAAATCGAACCGATCCGATTAATAAAATAAATAAATATTAAATATAATTTATTTGAATCTTTTAAATTAATAAATACTAATTCATCTTCTATAGGAAATTGATATCCTGATTCATTTTTAAATTAATAAATACTAGTTCGTCTTCTACATAAAATTGTTCCTGATTCATTTTTGATTTTTAAGTCTGGTCAGCTCAGTTCTATACTATTCTTATTTCTAGTTCCTTTGAAAGTCAAAATTTATTTTAACTTCTGTGTGATTTTTATAAGGTTGGAGAATTCAAGAATTTTAGTTCTGAAAATGGGCCAAATTTAAGAACCGAACCGGTAGTTGAACATTTAGAGAGAGTGCTCAGCTTATATGACAGTTGGCAATGCCACTGGTTCGCTTGAGTGAATATCAATCAGAACACCTTGAGCTGCTTTCTTCACTTGGATAAGCAGCACCACTCAACCATTGCATTTAGTCCTAGACACTTAGGTTGTTTACTTTTTTTTTTTATTAATATCTGAATATGTTAAGTTGTCTGAGTTGATTAATATGTTTGATTGGGAAAAATATTCCATTGTTTCTTCTTTTTTTCTGAGTGAACTATCTGAATGACCGAAATGACCCGTCAATATAAATTAGACATTGTTTCATGTATCATATTATTATTATTATTATTATTATTATTACTATTATTGATATTTTTGTTATTAGTAGTAGTACTACTATTATTATTATTACTATTATTATTGCTGGTATTAATAATATTATAATAATGATATTTTTGTTATTGTTGGTATTATTATTATTTTATTAATAATCTAAACGTAGTGTCACCCCTTATAAATTCCCTCTTCACACACCATAGGCGGACGTAGACATAACCTGGTGGTGCACGTGCACCACCAGATTTTTTTCAGAATAAGACCCCCTTCCCCGATAATATCTAGTATTATCTTTCCCGTTATTTTATTTTGGCAATAGTTGAATTATCGAGAAATTTAATTATTTTTTACTCTCGAAGTTTAATAGGTAAAGTCATATATACCTATTAAATATATTTTTTGATTTGACGTAATCTATTTTGATCAAGGCGATATTAATTAAAGTGTTTAAAATTGTTTATTCAACCTTAAAGTATTTCGCAAACACTTGCTTCTTTTGAAGAATATATATGTAATATGATGAAGAAATTAAGATGCACCCTTAATACAAAACTAGCTGAAGAGTTTCAGTTAACCAAATATTAGAAATTACCTTGGAAAGAAATGTTGATTTTGCCCGTAGCAACTGCAAGTGTGAACGAGTCTTCTCAGCTATGAAGTATGTGAAGAGTGAGTTATGTAGTAAGATGAGTGATCAATGTTTAAATAATCGTCTTGTAACATTTATAGAAAAATATGTACTTAAAACTATTAGTAATGATGTTATTTTAGCACATTTTCAGGAAATGGATAGTAAATGTAGGCGATTTTCTTTGTAAATGTACGGATCCTTTTTTTTTCCCACACACGCACACGAGGGGGATCGTCCCCTGTCCTGAGTACCCCCAAGAGGCTCGACCTCACCCCGATCTAGAGGTAAGTTTTCCAGCATGACATGTTCGCCTCATTATCCCCCGCTTTGTTATACTGACTTTCTTTATGTATTATTTGTTATCTTTAATGTAATTTTAATATATATTTTATCGTTCGACATTGTTTTTCGTGGGACGGTCGGTGCACCAGTGATTTTTCGGCCCTGAATCCGCCTTTGTCACACACCCACCTCTTCTCTGCAAACAAATACACCCTGCCTTTCTCTTCTTCAAAATGTCCGTTGTATCTCCAAAGTTTACAAACGACCTCTTCATCAAAAAAATGATCAATGGCATAGTGGCGATTTACATTGATGGTTTTCCCACACCATGGACGGGAACTATCGTTGGTACAAAATACGGCCAGACAATTATCTTCACCGCCGCTCACTGCCTAAAGATCCCGGATATGTCGGTAGAGACAGTTGCACAGAAAATTCGTGTAAGGTTTAATGGAGACCCGGTGAAATATGTCGCCCAAATCTGCTACTGTCTAATGAACTCTGAGATACTATTTCTCCGAATCCAAAGAAATACTAGTTCCTTGTATCAGTTTCGATCTGCTCCAAAAGAGCAACAAAAGTTGAGAAGGTATCAACCCATAGCTACATATGCCCATCCGCATGGGAGTTTGTACCTATCATGTGATGGTACAATTTGTTCTGAAGAGTTTACGAACCCAGACCTTGGGTACGATGAGGAGATGATTTTTTTTAATCATCGCATGGACCTTTCGAGTGGATGCTCAAGAGCGTCTATTTTCAATGAGAACGGGTACATTGTCGGCCTTCAATCCGGTATGTATGCCGATACGGTTCGTGTTATGGGTCCGGCACCGTTTGATGCGAAAGAAGCTTGGATCACGAAAGATTCTGAAATGAGGCAGTCAACAATGCACCCGGAAAGTGTAGAATTGGCTAGAGAAAAGCAATACCTGGATCACGCACTTGCAAGTGTAAGGGCTCAATTTTCAGAGGGAAGTTTTGGGCGTGGCGACATGATTCCCTTAAAACTTCCATTATCCAATATGAAAATTGCCGTTCATGTGAAGTATATCGACACTGTACTGCGAACACAACTTTTCTTTGATAATGTGAAGCCCTTGGAGACACTGATCACAGAAGAAAAGTTCATTTCAATGGCCGGTAGTTCTCATACTCGATGAAGGAGATTTTATGCATGTTTCAGTTGGGAAGGTGATCGGAAGGATTCAGTTTCTTTTAGCTTGGTTTCTTAAGTAACTATTGCAGAGCTTGTTGCTCAAATAAGCCGATAGGCATTGTGTTGTTTGTACTCGCTAGTAATGTACTTCAACTGTAGTTCAAGATTGTAGTGGTGGTGGTGGTGTTGGATCTTTTTCTTACTGCTCTCCTTATTTTGGAAGGTTAGAATAGTTTTATCAGTAAAATTATGTTTATCTAAAAAAACTTAATGTTGTTCCCAATTATGATGATTTTTGTTTATATATTTTACATTGATTAACTATTTAACAATAATTTAAATTAATCATGTGAATTTAACTTGCAAACTCATTTTCTTCTGGAACGGAATATAAGTTTTTGCTGAATGCTACGCTAGGAGCTTGAGTATAAAATTTATATATTCAAATCTATCTTTGTCAGGAGTCAATTTTTGCAGAAAGAATATATTTGGATTTGAGTCGATTCTACCTTGCTATCCAAATAAAATACGATCTCAAATCTCAAACTATATATATATATATATATACATTTCTTTTTGAAGTTGGTCAAATTTTGATGGATATAAATGCATATACTGGTAGAATTTTAAAGGGTTAAATTGGAGTAGTTACTAATGTTACTAAGTAACTTTCTAATGTTCATTGGATAATATAAAATTCATCTTAGCTACTATATTCTTTTTACCAAGTAATTTTCTAATGTTCCTGTGCTCCCCCAAATCACAGGAGCTACTGAAAATAACATATGAATAAGAAACACAATCAGATCAACATAACCATGCAAAAAAGAGTTTGATCATCAAATCCCAGCCTACAGCATAACTTCATTTTAATCAAATCCAGCCTACATACAGCATATTCATTTTGTTCTCTGTATAACAAGGATGTAGTTTAAGATCCACCGAAAATAGGATATGAATGAGGGTAAGGCTTGAAAGCGTCCCACTTTTTCAGGTCACCAGCAGCAGCTATGACAGACAGAATAAAATAAGTCATGATAAATAATTAATATATACAGATCGCATGGGAAATGAAAATTAAAACAAGGGTAATGAAGTTTACATACGATAAAAAACAGGAGGGCCTGTATATCGGAGTTGGGGATGAGTGTGAATGCTGGAGGCCCCAAAGACAGGCATGGCTGTCGAGTTAAGAGTGCCACAATATTCCTTCAGGGCAGGTTCAGGAGGAGAGGGGTTGAAAACATTTTCCGAGGGAGCTTCCATCAAGGATTTATTAAAGGCGTCCCAGTTTTTCGGGTCAGCAGCAGCTTTGACAGATAAAATAACAATAGGTTATGATATTTACTTGATACATAAAGATCACATGGAAAATGAAAAACAAGGGTACAGAAGTTTACATACAGTTTAAAACAGGAGGACCCGTATATAGGGGTTGCGGGTGAGTGTGAACGATGGAGACCCCAAAGGCAGCCATGGCTTCCAAGTCAAGAGTGTCACAATATTTCTTCGGGGCAGGTTCAGGAGGAGAGGGGTTGAAAACATTTTCTGAGGGAGCTTCCATCAAGGATTTATTAAAGGCGTCCCAGTTTTTTGGGTCAGCGGCAGCTTTGACAGAAAAAATAACAGTAAGTCGTGATATATAATTGATAAATAAAGATCACATGGAAAATGAAAAACAAAGGTAATGAAGTTTACATACAGTTTAAAACAGGAGGACCAGTATATAGGGGTTGCGGATGATTGTGAAAAATGGAGACCCCAAAGGCTTCCATGGTTTTCAAGTTCAGAGTATTATAATTCTTATTCTTTTCTGATACAGAAGCAAAAGCAGCTTTGTTCTTCTTGATTCGCTGCCTCTTCTTCCGAGACTTTGAAGCTTTGTTGTTTCGTTGCTTCTTCCTATGAAACTTCTTCGATTTGCCCATATCTTGAATTCTCTACCTCTGATTTCACAAATCTATACCAACAAAAATTACTAATCATATTCAGTAATAATCATGTATATATATATATATATATATATAGGCAAGCATGGATAATCTACATATAAACAATTACACACATGGTTTGGTGAAAACAGATACAGTGAAGATAAAGGGGGTGGAGAAAAACCTAGCTTAAGGATTTCAAGAAAGGCAGGAGAAGGAGCTTAATATCCTCCTAATATAGGCAGAAAATCATACAGAACCAGCATCTAGAAATAACCAACCTGATTGATATCCTCCAAAATATCAATCAGTTAATCCCACAAGATTCAGAAAACATCTAAATTCTCAACAAAACCACGACTAGCATAGCATATAGAATCAAAAAATTCAATGAAGCAAGCAACTTAAGTCGAACAGTGAAGCCAAATTTCATAAAAGCACGGAAACACTTGGCATGTATACAACTATCAATCAGTTCCTGTAAAAATCTATTCTCGATATCACAAGTGGACTCTTAAACAACCTTCCAACGTCGACTTTCAACCAGCATACATCTGAGACCTAATCTTCACCAAAACTTCCTAAACTAAATGCTTATCCAACTGATTGACAGTAAAATCAACCACTCCTCAAACAAACATGATATCTCGTCCATCAACATTTCATCAAACTAATTGACTGTCGTAAACCCCTTTTGCGACTTGCCTATGACCTAATGATAATCAACAAAGCTTCCTAAACTAATTGCTTATCCAACTAAAACATAAACGACAAAAACTTCTTCACATCCTCCGTTTTTAAAATACGACTGCTCAATAAAACACCTAAGCAACAACCTCTTCAAATCTCCATTCTATCATCGTAATCAACCTCTGGAAAACACCATATTACCAATCAAAACCTCATCAAACTAATTGATAGTCGTAAACTTCTTCGCAACCTCCATCATCAAATACGACCACTCAAAAAATAAAACACCTAAGCAACAACCTCTTCAAATCTCCATACTATCATCGTAATCAACAAGGAAATCAGCCTCTGGAAAACACGATATCGCCAATCAAAACCTCATCACACTAATTGATAGTCTTAAAATTCTTCACAACCTCCGTCATCAAATACGACCGCTCAATAAATAAAACACCAAAGCAACAACTTCTTCAAAATCTATGCTCTCATCGTAGTCGACAACGAAATCAACCTCCAAAAACACGATATCTCGCTATTAACAGCTCAACAGACTGATTGATAGTCGTAAACTTCTTCATTATCGATCAATTTCAATAATGAAGCAAGTGTACATAAATAACATAAAAAACAACAAGCACTAATAAATTTCAACAATCAAGCAAGCACATATAATCAACATATAAACAATAATTAGTAATCAATTTCAATAATCACGAGTAAAAGCATAGAAAAGGCGGGAGGGGGGTAAAACCTAGTTTCAGGAGAGCTGGATCGAACTGATAATCAGACAATATTAGGGTCTTTCGCGCATATTGGTATATATATAAAATGATTATGACTCTTAATAATTTTTCAATTATTATCATCCAACAAATGAAACCCAATGTGCGCAAACAGCAGTGAAGAAATCCAGAAACGAAAGCGATCCAAACGCCTGCCAAGGAAAAGACACACCCACTGAAAGAATAGTCTGATCAAACCAACCAACCCCCCGCCCAAAAAAAAGAATAAAACCACATAAACACATAAAGACCATCCGAACAGAACGAGCTCCGAAATCAGCAAACACATAGAGCAGCCAAAATTGTGTAACAAAAGCTAACAACATTATCATAAATATCAAATAAAGCACATTCAAAACAATCAAACCACACTCCAAAGAAACAGAAAACACGACAGATGCAAAACAGACAACGCCCAGCCACTATGCCAAAAACACCATGCAAAGGAAAAAAAGAAGAAACGTACTAAGTTTAAAAAAAAAAATCTCAAATAAACCAAAAAAAAAAAAAATCAGGCGGCACTATATATCACCAAATAAAACACATTCAAAACAATCAAACTACACTCCAAACAAACAGAAATCACGATAGAAAAAAATCAACCTAAAAAAAAGAGGGGAAACGATAGAAAGAAATTAACATCCACAGTTAAAAAAGAAGGCCCAAAAAAAAGGGGGAAACGATTGAAAGAAATCGCAAACCCTAAAAAAATACCTAATAAATAACGATCCTAAAACAAAACAAACCTAGACCGATGCTCGCAGATAACAGCCAAGAGCCCAAAAAAGGAACGAGATCCAGACGCCTGTAAAAAAAAAAAAAAAAAAGGAACGAAGCAAGAGCGACGACAATGAGAAACTAATAAGCCTCTTCAGTAGACCAGAGAAGGAAGAAAAGCGAGGAGGAGAGTAGAGAAGAAATAGGTTTACCGTAGAGCGATAGGAAAAACGCGGCTAAACTGAGAAGCCTCTTCAGTAGAGAACGAAGAAGAAAAACAAAGCGTCGGGGAGAGAAGAAGGAAAATAGGTTTACCGAGATGGTCAAAGAAGAAGATAAAGAGAATCCAGAAAGCGCTTGAAGGGAAAAATGAAAAGAAAAAAAGCAAAACACGACTAGACCTGGCAAACGGGCGGGCTCGGCCCAAACGGGCCGGGCAAAAAACGGGCGGGTCAAATCTGGGCCGGGCCAAAAAGGCCCGGTTTTTTTGGGCCAAAAATATTAGGCCCGTGGCCATGCTGGGCGGCCATGGCCAGCCTCAACTTTTTTTTTTTTTGAAATATTATTTCTGAATAATTATAGAAATATTTTTCGATCCGTAATTATTATATTATTCACTATACTATTACAATCAATTAAATAAATGTAGAATTATTTTTATTTGATAATTATATTATTTACTACACTACCACAATCAAAAGACAAATATATAAATATTTTTATTTGATCATCATTTCATTTATCACTACTACTTTCTTATAAAAATCATAAAATAATATTATTATTGATATGAGATACTACAAAGTAATCACAAAGTCCCATAAAAAATAAAACTACATCAATAATTAACATATAGATGTAATCTAATCTAACAAATAAGAAAAATTTTAAATATTATAATTACATATAACATAAATATAAAAAAAAAAGAAAAAAAAAAAAAAAAAAAAAAACTGGGCCGGGCGGGCCGCCCGCGGTCCGGGCCTCAACGGGCGGGCCAAATCTGGGCCGGGCCAAAAAGGCCCGATTTTTTTTGGGCCAAAAATATGAAGCCCAATGCCCGCCAACGGGCGGGCTGGCCCGGCCCGCGGGCCTGGGCCTATTTTGCCAGGTCTAAACACGACCAAATCAACATTCGCTCTTCGCTCTTTTAAAAGTGTGAAGGCGAAAGTGGTCGAAAGCGTGTTTCTTAGAGGTGCAACTCTTTCGTTTTTCTTCATTAGCCGATGCTTTTAGTTTTCTTCCATTACCGTCATTTTCTCTTTCTTCCGTCTTCCTCTCCACTGATATCTGTGTTTTGTTTCCGTGTTCCTCTCCACCGACTTCCTCGCTTCATCTTCTTTTGACATCTGTGTTTCGTTTCTTATTTTTTCTTTTGGTTGTTTCTGGAATTCTCGCCCGAATATTTCGCGAATTGCTGCTTTGTTGTGGTTCTGCTGCTTTGCGGAGGCTTCCTCATTGAAGTGTTTGTGTAAGGTTTTTTTACTCTTATGGTTTTCCATTTTGTGTAGTATTTTTGGTTCTTATAGGAATTTCGCCCGCCGATTTTGGGGGAATTCGATTCTTTGTTATTTTGTTTCCCTGTTTTCTTACCTCCGGTTTCTTCTTTAGGGTTTCTTATTGATTGACTGGCCCTCAATTGCATCGAGCCTTGCAACAACCAAAAGGCAGTCTCTTCAAGTCCTTCCAACAAGAGTGGGGTTTACAGGCTTACTTGTTAGAGTAATCCGAGGTATGATGTTTGGAAGTCTTTACTAATAGGCTTGAGTTCGCTAGCTCGGGGGGTCTTCTGTTTTCTTGCCTTCGGTTTCTTCTTTAGGGTTTCTTATTTTGGGTCGTCTTTCCGGTTGGAAATCTGGTCCTCTTTTGTAAAACCGATTATTTATTCTCAGGTGTAATTTCTTCTGCTGCTGGAGTTTGGAACTGTTGTTTTTCTGATTTCCTTCAGCTATAAAAGTGTGAAGGCGAAAGTGGTCGAAAGTGTGTTTCTTAGAGTTGCAACTCTTTCGTTTTTCTTCAACAACCTTCCAACGTCGACTTTCAACCAGCATACATTTGAGACCTAATCTTCACCAAAACTTCCTAAACTAAATGCTTATCCAACTGATTGACAGTAAAATCAACCACTCCTCAAACAAACATGATATCTCGTCCATCAACATTTCATCAAACTAATTGACTGTCGTAAACCCCTTTTGCGACTTGCCTATGACCTAATGATAATCAACAAAGCTTCCTAAACTAATTGCTTATCCAACTAAAACATAAACGACAAAAACTTCTTCACATCCTCCGTTTTTAAAATACGACTGCTCAATAAAACACCTAAGCAACAACCTCTTCAAATCTCCATTCTATCATCGTAATCAACCTCTGGAAAACACCATATTACCAATCAAAACCTCATCAAACTAAATGATAGTCGTAAACTTCTTCACAACCTCCATCATCAAATACGACCACTCAAAAAATAAAACACCTAAGCAACAACCTCTTCAAATCTCCATACTATCATCGTAATCAACAAGGAAATCAGCCTCTGGAAAACACGATATCGCCAATCAAAACCTCATCACACTAATTGATAGTCTTAAAATTCTTCACAACCTCCGTCATCAAATACGACCGCTCAATAAATAAAACACCAAAGCAACAACTTCTTCAAAATCTATGCTCTCATCGTAATCGACAACGAAATCAACCTCCAAAAACACGATATCTCGCTATTAACAGCTCAACAGACTGATTGATAGTCGTAAACTTCTTCATTATCGATCAATTTCAATAATGAAGCAAGTGTACATAAATAACATAAAAAACAACAAGCACTAATAAATTTCAACAATCAAGCAAGCACATATAATCAACATATAAACAATAATTAGTAATCAATTTCAATAATCACTAGTAAAAGCATAGAAAAGGCGGGAGGGGGGTAAAACCTGGTTTCAGGAGAGCTGGATCGAACTGATAATCAGACAATATTAGGGTCTTTCGCGCATATTGGTATATATATATAAAATGATTATGACTCTTAATAATTTTTCAATTATTATCATCCAACAAATGAAACCCAATGTGCGCAAACAGCAGTGAAGAAATCCAGAAACGAAAGCGATCCAAACGCCTGCCAAGAAAAAGACACACCCACTGAAAGAATAGTCTGATCAAACCAACCCCTCCCCCCCCCCCCCCCAAAATAAAAAGAATAAAACCACATAAACACATAAAGACCATCCGAACAGAACGAGCTCCGAAATCAGCAAACACATAGAGCAGCCAAAATTGTGTAACAAAAGCTAACAATATTATCATAAATATCAAATAAAACACATTCAAAACAATCAAACCACACTCCAAAGAAACAGAAAACACGACAGATGCAAACAGACAACGCCCAGCCACTATGCCAAAAACACCATGCGAAGGAAAAAAAAGAAGAAACGTACTAAGTTTAAAAAAAATCTCAAATAAACCAAAAAAAAAAAATCAGCCGCACTATATATCACCAAATAAAACACGTTCAAAACAATCAAACTACACTCCAAACAAACAGAAATCACGATAGAAAGAAATCAACCTAAAAAAAAGTTTATCGACTTGCGAACGGTTTACGTAAATAAACTTTAAACACTTCCAGTGCATTTTCTCATATCCGATAACGAGAATGGAATGTTCGCTTTATTTACATGGACTTCATTTCAATGTTTACCAAATCAAGAATGCATTTGAAATACAATAAACAGTGAATGAATCATATTGCCTTTTATTAATTATTCCATAATTACAAGTACAAAAGCCCCTTCTCTCTCATCCCCTGAGTGGCATTCGAGGGCATATCCCTAACATGAACAACTACATCCAAACACATAACACATAAATCCACACAAACATTTCAAGGTACATAATGTCGTTATACCTACCAAACCAGTCCCTCTAATGAGCCGTAATCGCACTCCAAAAAGCTTTCTACTCCCAAATTTGGCAATCCACATACCCCCAAACACATAACATCACATTCTTTATATAACAAAACACAACAACCGGATTACAACTACATGAATAAAAGCAAATAATCAATAACCACCAATCACAATTAGAACCACCTGATTAAAAGGAGCCCTAAACACATTGACTCACAAAACACGCACAACAGACAATCCCCAGCAAATAAACAAAACTACTATCTAACGACCAGTGTATAAAAGTAAACGAAAAAAAGGCCAGAGGGACAAAAAAAAGAGGAAGCAGCAAAAATACAGCAGCCCAAAACCCCCCAAAAAGAATAACAACTAAGACCCCAAAAAATAAACCTCTACATATGATGATATGCGCAAAATAATCCGCCAGCAGACCAGAAATCAAACCTTTAACAGAGAAGGTCAGATTTCTGGAAATCAAACCGAATCTGGCAGAAGAAACCAAGCTCGATTTTTGGAAACAAGCAACCAAGAAAAACACACATTCTAATTCTAAGCCTTTTCCACTGAAAATAATATCACTGCACATTTTTAAGATTAAGTATCAAGTAAGGCATTGATGCAGTATAATTTAAAATATGATGCAGTAACATATAAAGATTGATGCTGTAACAGATAAGCATTGATGCAGTAGAATATTGATTGTGATGCAGTAACAGATAAATATTGATGCAGTAATTATCATTTGTAACAAAATTTACCCTTCAGGACAACTGTAACTCCATATGTATTCAACTAGCTTCATGTCTGTTTCAGGCCATTTTTGGAAAATGATTACTTTTCTATTATAGAACGGCGACACCATAGCATTAGAGGGCTTTATTGTACGCTTTTCCTTTACTATATCAACCTCTTTAGTGTCTTCTATAGCATTTGCGCCTCTCTTTTTAACTGTTTTAGGCTCAGGCTTTTTCGTTGGAGCTTTTTTAGCTTTTCCCATTTCTTGTTTTGTTTCTCCCTGTTTACCCACTGCCTTTTTTGCTTGTTCCACATTGGTTGCTGTCTTTTTTGCCGGTTTCTTGTTGGTTGCTGCCTTTTTACCCTCTGCCTTGGATTTTGTTGCAGCTTCTGAATTATCACTTTTCTTTCCCTTTGATTTTCTTGCAGCAATACTTTTTTCCTTTTGTTTTTTCTCTATGGGGATGTAATTTTCTGGCGCAACAGAACTCACAGGAACCGCATCAAGCACATTAACAGTTGACTCCTTTGCCACATCTGATTTATCAACTTTCTTAGCATCATAGTTTCCAGAACTGTTGCGTTTTAACTTTAACTTCAAACTATGGTAGGGCGGAGTTGCAACTTCAGCTTTTGATTTTAGAGCATCAACAGCTAACCCTTTCGTTGCACCTGTTACACCAGTAGATAGGAATGGCAGTTTGATGATGTTGTCAACCATCTCAGTTTCAACCACACTTGGTTCGCCTGCCATTGCCCAAGTTAGCTGTGATAGTGTAACATCATCTTCAGGATTTAATTTTCTTCTTTTATTACTACTTGAAATGATATTTTCAGGTTCCTGAGATACGGGCAAAGGTACAATATCTTCAAGATCATCATACTGCATCTCTTGGGTTTCTGTTTCATACTCATCTGCTGATTGAGTTTCATTTTGGCTTGACAATAAATCCAAATCGAATGGAACAATAGCGTTATCTTTGGTCCCAACTAATCTTTTCCCCAGCAACTCATAGTTCTCTTTCTCATTACTTAACTTTTTCAGAATATCATTCAAATCAACCAAATCATTTCCCCGATCTTCATTATTCTGCTCACCCATTTGATCATTTTGATAGTTTCCATCATCACCATCCTTTCGACCATTTCCACCATTCTTATGATTTTCATCGTCACCATCATTATCATTATTATCATCCTCCCCACCGTTTTCATCAATCTCATCTCCTGCATCATCACCATCTTTCTGATTTTTTTCACCACCTTCATCATCTTTTTTCATCTCAAAATCATCTTCTTTATATGATTCAGCAAACATATCCTTTCTAATTTCAACCATTTCCTTCAACTCTTCATCCTCAGGGTTTAGTCTCATAGCTATCCTCAACTTGTAATCAGTATCCAACATCAACTGTTTACACAACACCAGATTATCTCTTATAATCCCCTTCATTTCCTAAATAAATATTTAAATGAAACAAAATTAGATAACTGTATTACAGTGTTTTTTTAGTGCATCACTGCTCATAGTGTATATAATTTCAATTTAATTATAGTGCATTAAAGTGTATTAATGTACTGTATCTTTTAGTTTAGTTCTAGTACATCACAGTTCAAAATTACTGCATCATACTTTTATATGTTTAAAAGTACTGGATCATAGTTCAAACTATAGTGCATCACAGTTCAACCACTAGTACATCATAGAAACCATCAAGCATATAAAATCTAATGCACCACAGTTCAACCACTAGTAATCATAGAAACAATCAAGCATACACAGTGAATAATGCTTTTAAATTAATAATACCTCAAAAGATTTTGATTTGAACTCTTTATTTGCTTCATCCATATCAACTTTTCCATATACTCCATATTTAAGATCAATTGTTGGAGTATGTAGTTGACTTATAAGGTTTTCTTCTTTGTCCCCTGTTAGTACATCAACATCGAATTCAATTAGAAATAAACAAGTTTTACAAAATGTAATAAATTTTTATATATTATACCTGTTACACTCTTTTGTTTTTTATTCAATTTCTTATTTTTGGGGGTCTTTTTCATCGGTGGTTCAATCACCTCCACACCTTCCGCAATTGGCAGACAAGCAAAACCAAATTCAAGTTCTTTTTGTCTTTGAAACAAAAGTCTTGAACTCCATGCTTTGAACGCTGGAACAGTTTTTTCCACTTTGATAGACTCAGATGTCGTTGAATTAACGTATATGATCTGCAACAAATAAATTAAATTTAAAATATAATAGTAAGTGTATTATTTGTTTAATATGTATTACATCACAGTTTAAAATTTATTGTATGAGAGTGTGAAATATAGTGCATCAATGTTTCATGTCTACTGCATCATAGTATTCAGAATCAGTCAATCATAATTTTATATCTAGTGCATTCCTGTTTCAAACTTATTGCATCACAGTTTTGAATTTACTGCATCTTAGTGTCATAATTAGTACATCATACTTTGAATTATTAGTGCATTACAAAGTAAATAAATATAGAAAACTTACAGCCAACAAAAGCAATGGTCCACTGAAATATTTGTTTGGTTGATATTTGGAACACTCCTTTACCAAACACTCTACAACGTACGAGTATCAATCCATCTGAGAAATGTCATCAGTATTAGAGAGAATTGGTATAATTCTCTCATTTACCTGCCCATCTTTGTTTCCTTGGCCAAATATAGAGAAGAAGAGGACAGTGAAACAAACTCGAAATTCCCAATCAACTTCTGTCAGACTGCACAAATGTTCCTCCAACTTTCCTATATAAATTTTATTTTTAACAACAATACTTTCCAATAATTCTCTCCATTTAGCAGTAGTCTCTTCAAATATATTTTTCTCTTTTAAGTGCTTTAACTTTCATATCCCCCATTGGGATTCCAAGCATTTCCCGAACCAATTCTCGAGTAATTTTTATCTTTCTTCCATCTTTCATTTTTGTCGAGCAAGTTTTTTTATCAAAATTTCTAACCACCCACATCCCTAATTCTGATGGTGTAGAATCAAAGTTGAAATTATTATGAAAATCACCAAATCCCATCTTTTCTAATTCCTCCACCTGAGGAGTTCTCAAATTCTCAAGAACCTTTTGCAAACTTCTCGGTGACATTCTATTCATGATAGATTTGGGTTCGTTCTTTTTAACGTCTTCTTTTGTTACAACAGCTAGTTCTGAATTCAAACTTTCATTGTCATTTCCTATTTTTACTTTCTTTTTATTTTTGACTGGTGTCCTATCAAAATCTGAATCCATCTCTATTGCAGTCCTTTTACCCTTAATCTTCTTTTTAGTAATAGAAATGGGATTCTTCTTCTTAACAGTTTTCACTTTAGCTGCAGTACGTTTAGTAATCTTCTCAACTACAGCATGTTTAGCATGATTTCCTGCTGCTTTTTTAGTTTTTTTTGCCGCATGTTCAAGAATAAGACTTTCCAATAATTCATTCCATTTTGCTTTAGCAGCCTCTTCAATAGCAGCTGTATCAATTGTAGCTTCTTCCTCTGTTTCTACCTCATCTGTTTCATTATAACCAAATGTAACTTAGTTCAAGTTCTATTACATCGAAGAAACTGCCAAGCATATAAAATCACTTTTGAACATCATAGAAACTGTTAAGCATTCAATCTCATTTACACACATCACACAAATTACGTTTAACCTAACTTATGTTCATACGCCGCAAACTAAAAGTTACTGCATTTCAATTTCAACTGCTAGTACATCACATAAATTTTCAAGCATACAATATCATTTTCACACATCACACAAACTAAGTTTAACCTGATTTATGTTCATACGCCGCAAACTAAAACCTACTGCATTTCAATTTCAACTACTAGTACATCACGTAAATTTTCAAGCATACAATATCATTTTAACACATCGCACAAACTACGTTTAACCTAACTTATGTTCATACGCCGCAAACTAAAAGCTACTGCATCTCAATTCAACTTCTACTGCATCACAGAAACTGTCAAGCATAAAATTTTATTTTCGCACATCACACAAACTACGTTTAACCTAACTTATGTTCATACTCCGCAAACTAAAACTACTGCATCTCAATTCAACTTCTAGTGCATCACACAAACTGTCAAGAATACAATATCGTTTTCACACATCGCACAAACTTCGTTTAACCTAACTTATGTTCATACGCCTCAAACTAAAACCTACTACATCTCAATTCAACTTCTAGTGCATCACAGAAACCATCAGTTTTACAAAATCTATTTTGCACATCTCATACACTTCATTTAACCTAACTTATGCTCATATTCCACAAAATAAAAGCTCGCATCTCATTTTATGACTAGTACATCATAAAAACCAACGTTTTACAAAATTATTTCACACATCTCATGATCATTGCGAAATGTATTTATGCTAATATTGCACAAAATAAAAGCTCGCATCTTATTTCATGACTATTGCATCGAATAACAAAACTTACTTGATGTTTCGTAATCGATTTTTCATGACTTCAATCAACAATCGACTCCTTTTATTTTCTAAATTTATAAAAAAATAAACTATTTTAGTAATACATATATCAAATCGATTCAGTAAAATATGATTATCCATTAATAATACACTTACTAGGTGGGAGTTTCTTCTTTGCCATTGAAGATGCGGTAATCTTTAAGAATTTTTTAGGGTTTTTTATTTTTAGAGAGAGAAATTAGTAGAAGGGGAAGAGAGAGAGAGAGACAGGGAAAATCATCGGGTTTTTTGGGAAAATGAATGCGGTAATCGAATTATTAACGCAGCGTATTTTTTATATACTACATCTCTTACCCCTGAAGTTTCTCTTATTTTCAAAAATGCCACTCCGCTTTTTTAATGTTGCAATGTAAATTCAACGGTTGAGATCGCTTCCTACACTTTTTATTATAACACACTTTTTAGAATAATCCCACCCTATATATATATATATATATATATATATATATATATATATATATCCTATCCTTTGTTGTTTCTACCAATTTTTGTTTCATACAAAATAATTTTCATACATAATAGTTATTCAAAGACGACAGTTTCCTCTTATTGTGTGTTTCGCCATGACTATAAATAAGAGTCAAGGTCAGACGCTCTCTCATGTTGGTGTATATCTGCCAAAACCCGTATTTAGTCATGGTCAACTTTATGTAGCCGTATCAAGAGTGAAGAGTAGAAAAGACTTGAAAATTCTTTGTTGCGATGAGAATGGTATGATCATAGACAGAACAAATAACGTTGTGTATAAAGAAGTATTGCAAAATTTATAATGAATGATTTACGTATTATATATTTACATAAGATTTTTTTTCCGTGTTCCCGTGTATTACACGGGTGTTATACTAGTTGAAATATATATATAAGTTTAGTGCACTTTTAACTTGACACAGAAGGCTACTAAGTTTTTTACCCTCCAAAAATGGCATGGTAAGAATCCATTATAAGGATAAAAATTTCTAACACACGATCTAAAATGATCAAATAATCTGTCAGTGATACTTTCCAATAATAGAATTGAGATTTTTATAAGTTCTATCATTATCTACAAGTTATAAAGTATTGTTTTTCCGGTCAAAATTTATAAAATTTTACTATAAACTGCGATTAATATATGAAAATTACAGTTACATAAATATTTGATAACTTTATTGAATGTATATATTTAAAATATAATATACCTGATTATTAATTTTTTATTATAGTGGTGGCAACTTATCATTAAAGTTTTTAAGTTTTGATCGAAATAAATGAACATAAGACACATTTCCGTTGATGGATTAAATATTTATCAGTAGGATCTGCCATCTTCTTTTCAAAATAGAGTCTATTGTTCAACAACAACAAAAAAAAAGTCTTATTTTGACCATTTCCATTGATAAATTTGATTAATGATTCATTGCTAAAAAGCAAGTTATGTGGTCTCATCTTATCCAAACACTTCAATATTCTAACCAACTTGCTAGCCCAGTTGGCCACATGGATGTAAAAATTCACTTGGGGTGGAGGTCATGGGGTTTTATTCTATCCCTCTTGCCTCCACTTTAAAATCTTTCCCGGATATATACGTTCTAATTAAACCTTTGACATGACCTCACACTGAATATCATCTGTGTGGGTTCGATTCGGGGGAGAAATTCATGTTCTATGTACCTGGGAGGATCTGATTGTACGTCAGCAGAACCCGACAAGACACTGGTCAGTTCGTGCACACCCGCGATTTAACTTGGTAGCAGTGATGAGAAGCGGAGCTGTTACCAAGATTGGATGTTTTTAAATCTATTTAATATGTTTTTACAAAAATTCTGTTCGTGCACACCCGCGATTTAACTTGGTAGCAGTGATGAGAAGCGGAGCTGTTACCCTTTTATATAGTTAGGTGTAAACCTAAAAACTCAGTTATAAAAAAAAAGACTTACATTCCAAAACAAAATTTTTGTAAAAACATATTAAATAGATTTAAAAACATGGAGTCTTGGTAAAAAAAAAAACATCCAATCAAAAAATACATGTCGAATCCTTAATTTGAGACACGCGTCTAATACTAATAGGAGCTATTAAATTATATTTACAACTGAATTGATTTAACATGATGATTTCATTATAGTAAAATAAAAAACGGACAATTTATTTATTTTTACGGGTGAAAAAATATGTGAATTAATGAAATAACAGTATAGATTAATAAAATCACAAATGTGTACGCATATAACCCTATGCCAAGAATTGGGAGCTGGTGAAAACATATCAATCATTAAAACCAAGTCCAACATTGACATGAGAAACTCAATCCACAAATTCTGAGAAATACAAAAGCTAACATGCAAAAAAAAAGAAGAAAAATTCCAATAGATAATCTAACCTCCCATTTCCCATCAAACCAATCCAGATCCCGTCTCACCCGTTGTTAACGCATATTGCAAACGACAAATTAACTTCCGAACAAGAGTCGGGCGAAAAATCTCCCAACTCATCCTCTCTCTCTGAAGGACGACTAATGAGCTCCAATATGTTCACTACTTCTTCCATATCCGGCCGGTTTGAAGCCAATTGTGATGTACATATCAACCCCAACTTCATAATCGGAATCACCTCATCCACCGGAAACTTCCCGTGTAACCTACCGTCCACACATTCTTCCGCTTTCCCTCCTTCCAATGCACCTCTAACCATATCGCAGAGCACTACAACATCGTCCTCCGTGTACTCAACGGGCCTCTTGCCCGCAACTATCTCCAAAACCAATACGCCAAAGCCATACACGTCGCATTTCTCGGTTATCTTAACCGTTTGGTGTGCAAATTCCGGCGCCGTGTAACCGAGCGCACCCTGAATCTTGCTGCTCAACACGTGTCGGTCTAATGTCGGCAGCAGTCTAGCTAGGCCGTAATCCGCAACTTTAGGT
This sequence comes from Orobanche coerulescens, assembly GCA_033398695.1. Classification (NCBI taxonomy): domain Eukaryota; kingdom Viridiplantae; phylum Streptophyta; class Magnoliopsida; order Lamiales; family Orobanchaceae; genus Orobanche; species Orobanche coerulescens. The sequence goes on from CM065816.1 coordinate 21,158,354, forward strand.
TCATCCGAGCTGTCGATCAGCACATTGCTCGATTTTAAATTGTAGTGAATTACACTCATCTGATGCAAATGCGCCAACCCTTTAGCGGTCCCGAGAATAATATTGAACCTCTCGTTCCACGTTAGGTAGTTCCCAGCGGATCCTTCGTGGAGTCGCCTGTATAAATTCCCACCGGGGGCGAATTCGTAAATTAGAAGCTGCAACGAGGGAGTCCAATAGTAGCCGTCGAGCTTGAGGAGATTTGCATGATGGATTTTCCCTAATATTTGAACTTCCCTTTCGAAATCCTCCGGTGACTTGACGAGACTAGAAACAGTTAGCTTCTTGATGGCGACCGAGTGTCCATCTCCTAGCATAGTGCGATAAACGGTCCCGAATCCCCCGCGCCCGATTTCGCAATCTTTGTTTAGAAGAGTGTGGGCCCCACCGACGGAACTAAAATCAGGATCGCCGGCAAACATGACGAGTTTCACGGAATCACCATCAGACGACAGCGGCGAACGGCTAAGGTCATCATCACCGCCACCACCATCGGTAAAATCGAGGGCCACCGGCAAGCTAGACACGGAGGATCGCACCTGGAGATTAAGCACCGTGATAAAAATTACGCCGACTACAATCGCGCCTGCCGCGCAGATGGCGATTAGAGAGGATATGCTGAAAACTTTTTTCCCATGACCAAAGGACGGAGAGGTAATGGTGTTTGGAGCAGCATCGGTTGAACTTGGATCAAGTACGATGGGTTTGGGAACAAACGAGGGACAGGCTACATTGACCGGACCCCCACAGAGAGAAGGATTGCCGGTTACGGATAATGGAGAGATCGTGTTGAAAAAACCGCCGAGGGGGAGTTGGCCTTGTAGCTGGTTGTGCGAGATGTTGAACAAGCGAAGATTTCCGAGATTCGACAGCTCTTTCGGTAGGTGTCCTGTGAGTTTGTTGAACGACAAGTCGACCGCACGAAGGTAAGAGAGATTTGAGAAGGAAGTAGGAATCGGACCAGTTATTTCGTTGTGAGCGAGATACCTGCCAGTTCACATAAATAAGTAAGACCAGATGTATGACGGTTGTGATCAATCTAAAAGATTTACATTAATCAAGCTAATTTTGACAAGAGAATTTAATGAGTCATGCAGATTTCTTTCATAATTATCAAATCATAGTTAATAGATTCTTCCCAACTTCTAACATATTCAAACTTATTATAGATATCAATCAGCTACAATACTCGAACCACAAGCACATAAGTTCTTACAAGGATTTAAGTGAAGAGCATTTCCCAATTGAAGAAGGAATGTTCCCCGCCAATAAGTTCTTTTCCAGTCTCAGTTCATCAAGAGATACGAGTCCTCCGATCTCCGAAGGTATGCTGCCATTTAACTGATTCTCACTCAAATCCAAAATACTTAAGAGTCTCAACCGTCCGACATTTTCAGGAATGCGACCGATGAATGAGTTCCCCGACGTATTTAATAATTTCAAGCCGCCAAAATCCCCAACAGCATCCGGAATTACACCAGAGAGTTTATTTTGGGACAAATCCAAAATCAGGAGCTTTTTCCGAGAGCCCTCGAAAGATAAAGCTAAAGCATTGCCGAGGCCGCCACTCAATCTGTTGTCTGAAAACAGAACCTGCTCTAAACCAAGCTGGAACACCCAAGAAGGCAGAATACCTGTCAAGAAATTGTGACTGATATCCAAAGCAATAAGATTCACACAATTGCTCACAGCCTCAGGCAAGCTTCCGGTGAGGGCATTCTTTGAAACATTTAGAATCTTCAATGACAGAAGGTTCCCCAAAGAATTCGGAAACTGGCCACTAAAGTTATTCCCAGAAAGATCAAGGGTCTCGAGGCTTCTCATTTTTCCTATCCATTGAGGCACGTCGGATTTGAATCCATTTCTACCTAAAACAAGATTCTCGCACGAGGAAAGATTCTGCATCGTGCTAGGAAGTCTGCCAGAAAGCTTATTTTGGCTCAAATCAATCGATCTTAAGAAACGACAATTCCCAATCCAATCAGGGACTTCACCGAAAAACTCATTATTTCTCAAACTTAGCATACTCAAATTGCTCGGCTCTTCAATTCCCTTCGGTATTTCACCCCCTAAATGATTAACGGACAAGTCAAGCAACTCAAGTGCCGGCATTGACCAAATTTCCGAAGGCAATGGCCCTGAAAACTGATTGCCTGAGAAGTTGAGCGAAGAAAGATTCGAACATGAGCTTAAACTATCAGGGACTGCACCTGAAAACTTGTTTTTTGCCAAGGAAATTGATCTCAACGTCCCACACTGGCTAAAGAAGTCGTTTGGAATCGGCCCCGATAAGCCATTTTCACTCAAGTCTAGAACCGACAAAATAGACAGCTGAAAAAAGCTGAAATTTAAGTTTCCAGTGAGATTGTTTTTAGCAAGTGAGAGCTTTTGTAGAAAGGGTAATTTGAGGAGACCTTTTCCTAGTTTTCCTGAGAGGCCAAAACCATCAAGAACAATCTCGGACACTCTTTCGGATCTTGGGTCGCATTTTACCCCAACCCAGTTACATGGGCTCCTATCATCTCCATTCCAAGAATTTAAATTCCCATAAGAGTCTTGAATATCAGCTTTGAACACAATTAACCCCAGAACATCATCATCAGCATCATCTTCCAAACCAGAGATTGAGGATTTTACTAACAATGGATTTATACAAATTAGAAGGAACACACCGAGAAGATTTATCATATTCAATAAATAAGTGAAATGCAGGCCACTTATGGCATAATTTTTCCCTTTTTTTTTATGAAGATAACCCAGAAGAAGTGAAGGCCTCATATGCACCCAACCAAACAGCCACATTAACAGAGGAACCCCTCTACAAAAGACAAGCTAGGAGGAAAAATAGGACGACAAACGTCAAACTGTCGGAGATAGTCACTGGACTTCAGAGTCGAATTGACAGAAGCGAAATGGCCCGGCCAAAAAAAGTAGACATATGACGAAAAATAAGAGTGAGCTCGAACGAGGAAAAGAAATTGGCCGGAAAACTCTTCTACGACAGGTCACAGGTGGAGCTTAAAGTGAGCTTTTTACCGAAACATCAGGCGAGAAGTTCGGAGGCGGTGGGAGTTTCCGGCGACCGCGAGTCTGTCAAGTATTTGAAGCTGTCTTTCTCTCTCTTCCCTATCTTTTTAACATTTCAAACTTTATCAAGAGAGAAGCCAGAGAGGGGGCACTTTTTATCAACGGAAAAAAGAAGGGGGGTGGGGGGTGGGGAAAGAGGGTGGTAGGCCCTGTGGGGGCGCTTCTGTTCGATTCCTCATTGGTGAAGATTATCCACGTGGATGACGCGTGGTCATGTGGGCCATGAACTCACTATTTGCTAAAATATGCCGATTTTTTTTTTTTTTTTTTGGCTCTTTTTTCTTTTTTTGCTTTGTCAAAAAGGAAACTCATTTCTCAAATTTACATGATTGATCGGGTACACTTTTTCTCCCACTATTCAGTCCAAACCAAGGGTGGTGCGGCTAGGGGTGTTCAAAAATATCCGATATCCGATATAAAATATTCGAAAATTCGAAGTTTCGGATATTTGAAAATTTGGATATCCGAAAATTCGGATATCCGAAGTTCGGATATCCGGAACTTCGGATTCGGATATCGGATAGTACTTTTCAGAAAAATCGGATATTCGGATATCCGAAATATCCGAAAAATCCTAAAATTTTTATTTTTTTATATTTTAAATAATAGAAGGTATTCAGATATTCGGATATCTGATATCCATATTCGAAGTTTTTTTCGGATATTCGGATATCTGATATGCAAATCCGAATATTTTTTTTCGAATATAAGGATATCCGAATAAAATTCATATTTTTTCCGGATATCAGATATCAAAATCTACTATCCGAATTTTCGGATATCTGAAAGTCCGGATATCCGATTTTGAACACCCCTAGTTGCGGCCAATCGAAAAATCGATTGATCCAATTGAATCAACTAATTTAAATTTATAAAAACTAAAATAAAAAATTGAGTTTTGTTTCAGGAGAAAGTAAAAAGACTGTAAATACGAGTCAATCAATTGTATTCATAACACTGATAGAGAGGCCTTTATATAGGCATTACAATGAGAGTCCTTCCATACATAGGATTCCTAGATAAGGTAAGACATCTAATAGGATCCTACTACCTCTGAAGGATCTAGAACATTCCATCTATGTATCTACAATCAGTATTAGGTAAGACACATCACGAGAATAATAATTCCCGGAACACTCCCCATGTGTCGAGCACTAATACAACAATGGTGCAGAAGATGTTGTCTTCGTAAAAACCTATTCCAAGCGAAAACAAAACCCCATGGGGAAAATAAAGGCTTGATGAGGAAAAGATTGCAATGCACCAACATAACATGTCATGTATACTCCCCCTGATGAGTACCTCAAATCATAAGAGTCGGATGCCAAGTTGCCCTCTCAACTATACCAAGAAAAAACTCAGTGGGAAAAATAGAAGTACAATGCATCATTGTATGGATGTTCTCATAGGTCGCCTCGTTAAAAACCTTACCAAGTGAAAACCCAATGGGAAAAACTGTAATACCCGAGATTTTATTTTTGGTAATTGCAAGTTTCGAGGGCAAACTTATTTTTTAAGGGGGTAGAGTGTAATACCCGAGGTTTTTATTTTCGGTCGACCCGAAGTAGTTGTCGTTTGGTGCCAGTTTATTGTTCGTGTTGATATTAGATTTCGTGTTTTGTGCTCGTATTGTTTTGAATCATAAATCGGTGTGTTGTGAAAACGGGATGTCGAACGACTGAATCGGATTGTTAAAGTTACGACCGAACGGAGATGGACATTTCGGATAAGGCAGTTGGCCGAGTTGCGGAACCTGCCAGTCCCGCACGTGTTCCGGCAGTGATTCATTGGGATGGCCGGTCACGGTCGACAATGACTCGCTGGGATGGCCGGTTACGGCCGACAGTGACTCGTAAGGACTGGCCGATTACGACCGTAAGGTTGTGGCCGGGTACGGACGTAAGGCCTATTACGTTCGTAAGGGTTGTGTCGGTAACGGCCGTAAGGGTGTCGGCCAAATTGGACAGTAGGGTAGCCATGGTCGGTTACGTCCGTAAGCCATGGCCGGTTACGGCCGTAAGTGACCGGCAGGACTCGGCTATGCAAGGCCTGGGCACGGGTCACTTGGCCATTTCCACATTTCTCTTCGTTTCTTCGCGATCCTTCATCAGAAATCGATGGTTTTGATTGGGAACATCATAGAGCATCATTTTTGGAAGTTTGATTCATGTCTAACATCATCTTTCGCCTCGTTTCGTACGGATCGAAGGTAAGAACACTTGAACCTTAGTTTTGGGGATTTTTGGGGTTTCATGATGTTTTGGCCGATTTCATTCATTTTAACTCGAATTGTTGATAGAATTTCGTTGTACTCTTGGAACCATTCATTATTTTTGAAGTTTTGTGGAGCAAATTCGAGAATTCCTCCGTTAATCGATTAAATTGGACTATGCCCTCAAAGTGTCCGATAAATTGCTTCAATGGGTTGAACTTGGGAAGTTCTATACGTTTTCGTAGGATTGTGATTGAATTGATATCGTTGTGATTTAGGAACGAACTTTTGAAGGAGGTTGGATGGGGACTCTTTTCCTTCATCAATTTCTCCGCATCGTCTTAATCAAGGCAAGTGTTTACTTGTTCGGTTGTAATGTGTCGATAAGTAATTCCATTTACATTTCATAAGTATTTTGTGTTGTATTGCATATTGACGAATGTTCAGTAATGTTCTATAAGGATTAGAGTATACAGTTGATGATTGTTGAGATACTTGGATATTCTTGTGAAGATCGTAGTTTACAGTTGGTCTTGATGAGATTATGGATGTTCACGGTCATGGTATGCGTCCGGGAGGAATCTGGACCGAGGTATGTTTATATGGTAATCGTACATAGAGGATTATGTACGAGAAAGTATCGATATTGAGGTATTATACGATATTATTGTGATATTGGGATTTTATATGGTATTATCGTGATATTGGGATTCTGATGAGGATTGTTGGATTTCCGGAAGTGGTAAGGTTATAGTTTGTGGTTATCATTCTCACGATGCATGACATATGATTATTTATGGTTATGTATTTGTGGTTATTTGTCGGACATTATGGCTGACCCCGTTGTGAGACTTATTTTTTTTAGGGATTGAAGATTTGATAGAGCGGTCATGAAGAGACGAGGATCCCGGATGATACTGGCTATGCCCTATAGTGGGGAATCGTGTATTGACTGTTTATTTATTCTTGATGTAAAATGTATTTTCGAACTGTATTTTATCCGCTGCGTGAGTTCTTTCAAAATGACTTTCGGTATTTTGCAAACTGAGTTTTATTTCGTAAAACCGATTCCCTAAATCGAGTCTGACAAATAATTTTGTGAGTTTTGGAAAATACTACCGTCATCGGCCTTTTGGCGTATTCTGAAATGGTTGTGTAAATGGTTTTTAGCCTGGTGGGGTCCGACGCGGAATCCACGTCGGTGGTCTTGTACCTTCTCGAAACAATCCGTCATGTCTCAAAGGCAAGTAACTCTTACGAACTTAATATCTTGAATGTGCAAAATAGTGTATTTGAGTGTTGAGAGAGTTATGTTCACTCTGGGACGGTTCGACGGGGCCTCAGGGAAATCCACGCATGGTTGGGTTCACGAACATGTGGGCTAACCACTCCGGGAGGGTCTATCGGGGCCTCAGAGGGATTCGCGCATGGTCGGGTCCATGGTTAATCGAGAGGATTGTGTTTTGTGATACATTGTGGATTTTGCATTTCCGGAAATCATTATTCTATGCGTTTTGAAGTTATTGATGCATGTGCTTTGATATTGTAAGATATTAGAATTCGTCTGTGTTACTTGTACTAGCTATTCTACGGCTAACCCCATTCGGGAGAAATACGTTTCATGCATTTCAGGTTTAAAGAATATGGCTGGACGAGCACCGGAACAGTACGATGATGACGGGCAGGCGTGATACTGTGGGATGTCGGGATGTCTTAATTTTCTTTGAGTGTGGATGTAAAACTTTATATTTTGTCTAAACTGCTAGTCGGTACTCGAGTACTGTAGGAGTTATTTCTTTTGTGGCCGATCACGCCGAACTTGTCGTCTTTGTGTTCTGTTTTTGGTTCCTGGAATTTATGGATGAATGTCTGGTGCGTTTGACGTTTTTTTGTGATTGTCGTATGGTTTAGCCTTGTGAGTTCCTAGGCGGGATTCACGGCGTTGTGACATACTCCAAATATCTTGGGGATGTTACAGAATATGGTATCAGAGCCCAAGGTTTTGCGGAACCGGGCATGTCTGTTATGTGCCTCTACCGATGTGGTAGTAGCGTGTTTTTTGTGTAACTGGATTTCTGGCTATTTTGAACTGTGTGATTTTTAAGTACTATCGTAGTGATGTGTGGGTTTGGGAATTGTTGGTGTCTCCGAGACCGATGAGGCAGGGAGTGTCGCCAGTGCGGTAGTCATGTGCAATGGGCGGCTCCAATCGGAAAGTGAACGCCGGTGCGAGGCACGTGCAATGTGCGACTTTCGATGTGGAGTGGAACGCCGGTTGATGTAACCGAGCTGATCGGTCACCAAGAACCGGGTTAATCTTAGAAGTTTAGCTAAGAAAACCCAAAATGTATGAAGTATTCTCTTTTCTTTCTCTCTCTAAAATATGTTATATTCTCCGAGTGTGTCCTCCTTTTAGAAACCCCCTCTCTCCCTTTTATAGGAGGAGGATGCCTTGTTATATAAGATTTTCCCTGATTTATAGAGAAAATCACGGATATCCATGGATTCAGGATGCGATTTTACATCCCTGGATTTCCGGGATTGCAAGGTATGGGCTCTCAATCCCTGGATCTTAGGGATTCTGTCAGGTGAGTCAGGATCTTCTTTCCCAAGAGTTTGACCTTCCTGAGTTCGGTGGTTTTAGGTCGGCTCATTCCTATTCAAATCCGTAGGTCGATAGACCTTTGAGGTCGGCAACCTTTTATCAGATATCATAGGTCAGCGGGGCCTCCGAGGTCGGCGCCCTTCTAACAGATGTCACAGCTCAGCGGGGCCTCCGAGGTCGGCGACCTTCTAAAGGACCTTGAGGTTGGCATCCCCTTATCTAAGAACCTAGTTCGGACGTTTATTGGTCCATATTTTAAACCGGGTTTTCAGGGAGCGTACATTCGGCGTCCTATCAACCAGTCCCCCCTACTCTAGTCGAGCTGTAAGACCGAGTAGAGTAAGATTTGTTTATAATCGTACGACCTTGACGCAATAATCCTTGGGACTCCTGTTCCCAGATAACGAGGCTCTTCGGACTTCGTGCGCTATAATAACCTGTCTTTTCCTTTTCCCGCCTCCCAAACGTCGCGTCGATGGTCAAAGCCAGGTGTCGACCTGCTATAGGTCGGATAATGCGGTGCCAAATGTAATACCCACGATTTTCGTTCCGGTTATTTTGGATTTTTTTTCCGGATATTTCCCCGTTGTCGAGTTCCGGTATTATTTTCTCGACAACTGATTTTGGCGTCTAAGACCGTAGGTGATGATTTGTTATCCGTTGTTTTCATTTCGGACCGATGATGTTGTCCCCGAGTATTTTGTCGTGTTCGTTTCGTGCGATTTCGGAAAATCGAGTCGTCGAATCATGGTGGTCGGACACTGGCCGGACGGTTGGGGACGGTGGCCGGACGGCTGCAGGCACTGGCCGGACGAGTGCAGGCACCGCCGGGCGTGCAGGACAGAACCGGCGTGAGCGCACGCCACGGCCGGAAGTAGCGCACGCCACGGCCAGAGGCGCCTGACGCTATGGCGAGTTGGCCGCGCGCTAGTCGACCGAGGCGTAGCGGCGTAAAGATTACGATCGAGATCGCGGGTAGCGCACGCCATCGCGGACATCAAGACGCTTACGGCCGGCCGCAGAGCGCACGCCACGGCTCGGCGCCGCTGACGCTACTCGCCCGAGCAGAAGTCTCGGATTGTGGTCGGGCCGACAGCCGCACGTGTTCGGCCGCATGATGGCGGGCCCTACGAACATTCTCGACCATGACCGCCGCTAGCGCACGCTAGCTCGGCAGCCTAGCGACGCTAGACTGCACCAGTATAAATATTACCGAGCAGTCCTGTTTGCACTCATTTTTCATTTTCTACCTTTCTCTTCCGCGGCTGGGTTCTTGGAGGTGACGAAGGCATGTTATTATACAACTAATCCACGAAGTTTTGGAGCTCATATCATCGATTAATCACTCCATAAAATCCTTCAATAAATAGAATCAAGGTTAGTTTTCTTAAAATCCTAGTTTTGGGAAAAATTGGGGATTTTGTTGATTTCGTCCGTTTGATTCGTTATAACTTAGAATAGTGAGGGATTGTTGATTATTAAGTTGTTTTATACCAAATTCCTTGTTGATCCATGGTTCGATTGTTAAAGATTCTTCGTTTTGTTGAGTACCTAATCGGTGCCTTGAAGGTGTCCTAAAAATCCTTAGAGGGGGTTGGGCGTTCTACGATTATTCTTCCTCGTACGATCGTTGATTATTGACGGTATTATGTTAGGGTCGTTCCTTGCGAAGAACTTGAGTCGGAACCTTTCCGTACGCGGTTTTCCGATCGGTAGAGTTACCGCTGCCACGAGAGTTGTGGACGCTCGAGGTTTTCGGTTGAGCCATGTTCGTCGGAGTGTCCGGCATCGACTATCGAGGCAAGTATCTTGCCCATACATTACGTGTTTTGTGAATATGATGGTTGAAAATTGACGACACGTGCTAAACGAATTGTTTACAACCATTTTTCTAAAGAATCGGTACATTTACAATTATGGTTTTCTTAAAGGACGAATCTTGTGTTCGAGACTTAATGTGCTCATTTGACTATATGTTTTAATGTTGAGTATAGGAACTCTCTATCTTCGGATGATGTCATTAGGTGTGAATATGTCGTCGGTAATTTTGTAGTTAAATCCTTTTGTTATAAATGGTGCGTGGATTCATGTGGTTATCGGTGGATATATGAGTTGTGTGATATTGGTTTTGTCGTTCGGTGTTGTTGAGATAAGTGTGTTTCTTTGTGGACAGTATTAACTTTGAGTCGTGAGTATGTGTTGGATAATATGGCCATTTTAGCAAAATACCTCGACTATATATATTGTGATTGACTCTTGAGGATTTTGGTTTTGGAAATGTGAATTGATGAAAGTTGTAAAGTTTTTCGCGGGTACTCTCACTCGGGGATTGACTCGACGGGGTCACACGGGGACCTGGTGGCTTAGCGGCTGGACCGGGTCGCGAGAGTTACTTCGAGTGGGCGTTCTCACCTAGGGATTGCTCGACGGGGCACACAGGGACTTGGTGGCCTTACGGCGGGACCGGAGGGCTGGACCGGGTCGCGAGATTTGCTAGAGTGTTTGTACTGTTGATTAATTGTGATATGTCCGGAGTATGACAATGCTTGTTGCTCGGAGTGGAGAGACATTATATATCGAGTCTTGGTGTTTGGCTAAAATGGCATAAAAATAATGTGTTATGTGTAATGTATTTTTGGGAAGTGAATTGAAGTGAATGAACGGGTCGTGGACCCTGTGTTGGTGATCGAAATGGTTGGGTCGTGGACCCTGTGTTTTGTGACTGGAATGAATTGGGTTGTGAACCCCGTGTTTTGTTAATCGGATTTGCATTTTTGGAAAATGAGTATTGGGGCGGTGACCCTAAGTGGCTTTTGAAGAATTAAGAACTTTACTATCGCAAATGTTTTCGAAAACTCCCGAGATTTGAAAATGTTTTCAAAGTGCTTTCTTGTTTTGGTTTCTACTTTCAAGACTTGAACTACTTTAATTATCAAATAGCTCGGGAAGTCTTTTGTTGTATTCTCGGAATGTGTTTTGTATGGCTCGTATTTGCACTTTATACTTGTACTAGCAAAACAGTGGAGTTTTGCTAACCCCCGAGTATTCGGGGGTGGATGTCTGTTTTTGCATCCAGGTACATGCAGGTTTGGGAGCAAAACACAGGATCGGCGCGAAGGATGATGGAAGGCGAACGATACTAATCATACGAAGGCCAGTGTTGGATACAGTCAGTCCGAGTTTGTGTATGGTCTTTCTTCTGTCGTACTTTTGGTTTGTGAGTGTATTTTACCCTTGTACGGGTACGAGTCGAGATGGAAATGTGTATTTTTGACTTGTATGTTAGTGACGAAAGACCAAGTTGGTCTACGGATTTGGTATTTTATCATGTCGGTATGTAATTTATTGTGTAGTTTTGATGTCTAGCCTGGTGGATCCTCACGGAGAGGGTCTGCGGCGTGTAATATTCCCGGTTTGATTCTGGGGGTGTTACATTTATGGTATCAGAGCTTAGGTTGCGGAAACCTAGGCTGTCGGGTCCAGTCGGGTATTGTCGTGTCTTGTTCTGTCAGATTGTGTTTGTCTAAGTCGTGTCGCGACGCTGCCGTGTGATGTCGGCCGTGATTAGTATCGAGGTGCAGCCATCATCTTCGTGCGACCTGTGGATGTAAGTCTCCCTACTATATTGTGCCTTGTGATATACGAGCTTGTATGATTTTTTGTTATGATGTGGAGTTAAAGGTGATATGTGAGTATGTGGCCTATGTTGTTTGATTTTCGTATGATGACCTCAAGGTCAAAAATTTTGGAGAAATCCAACTACCGATATTTTATTTTCATTTGATATTATAAGTTTTCAAAACACGATTTTTGAACCCAAGTGAAGTTTACAAAATGTAGACAAGACGTGACTCTCGTTTTCAACTTATCGGTTTTATGGCTATTAGTCAAGAAATACGTGATGATGTTCTTGTTGTTCGGGCAGTGTTGCCAGTTTTAGATTAAAACAGTGATGTGAATGCTAAGTCATTCGGTATGAGTTAAGACAGCTCTCTTTATTAATAGATGAGATTTCGATTTTGGATGACAGTTGTCCTTTGATGGTTGCTCGCGAAGTGTTGTAAGCTTGTGAATCGATGACATTTAGATTCGTATGCTGTCGTTGTTCATTTGTAACTATCGGTTCTAATAATGTCGTATATATATTCGCAATCACGTGCTGAATTTGAGCTGTTAGTGCACGCTAAGTACAAGGCTAGCGCGCGCTAATGTGGCATGAGTAGCGCACGCTAATGTGGTTGTAACGCGCGCTAATGCAGCATGAATAGCGCACGCTAAATAATTGTTGTAGCGTACGTTAGTTAGCTGGGACAGAGGATGTGGAATCGCATTTTTGCCGTTAGGCCTAACTTTCTGCAGTCAGTCGTCTGTGACTGTATCCTATGTGCGTTGTCTAGTGATGACAACCGTTTTGTGTGAACGTGTGTTGTGACCTTTCATTCGCACTCAGTGATAATTGATTTTGTTCGGTGAGTTGATAAATTATGTGCGTTCAAAATGTTTTCCTAAAACTTTCATAAGTTTGTGCAAGTTGCGGGAATCAATTTTTGAAATTAATTTGACGTTGCGATTAAGCCGGCGGCTTTGTATGAACTTTGGAAATTGTTTGAAATTTGCGAGCCGGCCTAGGATTCTCAAATAAAACCTCGACGGTATTGAAAGAGTTGTTTTAAAATATCTTGAACATTTTGTAAAATATTACCGTCGTTGATTCTTGTGTAGTGTTGGGAGAATTTTCAGAAATGACTTTAACGTACTATTGTATTTTCGAATAATTCGAGTACATGATTTTCAAAAATCTTTCACATCATAAAATATTTTTTTTTTCAAAAACCAATACGATTTTTTTTTTCAAAAATATATAGTGAAAGATGAAAAATCTCACTCGATGTAAAGTTCAAACTCGGATTTGGAAATGTTAGAGCATGTAGGAATGGTTTGATGATCTTGCACGGTTAACTTGTTGGTTGTTAACGGTGATGGTGATGAGTAAAGGCATGACGATTTTGATAACGCCGGTTACAAGGAATTATTATTTTGGCAAATGATTTCAAATGAGGCGGTTAGAGTATGTTGATTACAAGTTTTGATGAAATAACCCGAGGTACCAAAATACTTTTAAAGTTTATTTTGAATAACATACAAATCCAATGATTTTCAAAAGATTTTCTTTAAAGGGATACCTCGTGGATTTTCTTTGCGAGTTGTTATTGGTTACCTTATGTGATATGTCATGCTAAGTTGGTACTTTAGCATATTTGTTTTTGCGAAGTGGTGCAATCGTATTGAGTGAGAATCCGCTTAGTATGCTGAGGGACAGCGGGCGCGACCGTGACCGCGGTACAGTTGGTTATGGAGACTAGATGCGGGACCAAGAGGATATGGCCGGGAAGGTTGGTATTCAAGCACTTCGTTTCGTTGTTTAGGTTTCGGGGACGAAACCTCTTTTAAAGGTGATATGATGTAATGCCCGCATTTTTTTTTCTTCTTCTCGTTTCCGTTTCGTTCGACCGTATTGAGGCGATTGTGTTCGCTAATGCTCCTGACCTTGTGTTGTTTCTCTCATTTGTCATTCGAGCGAGTTCTGATATTGTTACAAATTGATGTGCATATCGTTGTGATCTTTCCAAGTTCGGACCGATTTCTTGTGAACCGTGTTCGAAACTAACACCTCGTGCTTCCTACAAGTTATTGATGTCTTGATTTGAGGTATGTACTTCAAAGGTTATCGTTGTTGTTCGATCATTGCTATTCGTTCGTCGTTGTCCAATCATTATCGTTTGACCTCGAAATCGTGATTATTGTACATCTGGGCCATTTTGCGATTTCCATAAGTGTTGGGAAATTATCTTCGTATTTGATCTTCCAAATCTGTGAGTTATTGGAATTTCATACCTTTCAGCGTTGGGATCGTGACCTGATTTTTTGTATTGCTCGGTTTTATCAACCGCAACGATTCATGCTCGTTGCTTTTCGTAAGCATTCTTGCGTATTGAATCGGATCGTAGTGGCTTTATACTGCATGGAGTTCTGGTGTGTTGTCGAGTCGCCTTGCTTTTGTTTTAAGTTTCAGGACGAAACTTATTTTTAGGGGTAGAATGTAATACCCACGATTTTCGTTCCGGTTATTTTGGATTTTTTTCCGGATATTTCCGGTTGTCGAGTTCCTAGATTATTTTCTCGACAATCGATTTTGGCGTCTAAGACCGTAGGTGATGATTTGTTATCCGTTGTTTTCATTTCGGACCGATGATGTTGTCCCCGAGTATTTTGTCGTGTTCGTTCCGTGCGATTTCGGAAAATCGAGTCGTCGAATCATGGTGGTCGGACACTGGCCGGACGGTTGGGGACGGTGGCCGGACGGCCGCAGTAATCGCCGGACGAGTGCACCGCCGGGCGGTTGCGATAGAACCGCGAGCGCACGCCACGGCCGGTAAGTAGCGCACGCTACGGCCGGGAGAGGCGCCACGCTATGGCGAGGCCGGCTGCGCGCTAGTCGACCGAGGCGTAAGGGCGTAAAGGTTACGGATCGAGATCGGCGGTAGCGCACGCCATCGCCGGACATCAAGACGCTACGGCCGGGCCAGTAGCGCACGCCACGGCTGGCGTCGCAGACGCTACCTGGCCGAGCCAGGAAGTCTCTGGATTGTGGCTGGGCCGACAGCGCACGTGTTCAGCGCATGATGGCGGGCCCGGCCGAACATTCTCGACCATGACCGCCCGCTAGCGCACGCTAGCTCGGCAGTCTCGCGCACGCTAGATCGCACCCGATAAATATTACCGAGCAGTCCTGTTTGCACTCATTTTTCATTTTCTCCCTTTCTCTTCCGCGGCTGGGTTCTTGGAGGTGACGAAGGCATGTTATTATACAACTAATCCACGAAGTTTTGGAGCTCATATCATCGATTAATCACTCCATAACATCCTTCAATCCAGCGAATCAAGGTTAGTTTTCTTAAAATCCTAGTTTTGGGAAAAATTGGGGATTTTGTTGATTTCGTCCGTTTGATTCGTTATAACTTAGAATAGTGAGGGATTGTTGATTATTAAGTTGTTTTATACCAAATTCCTTGTTGATCCATGGTTCGATTGTTAAAGATTCTTCGTTTTGTTGAGTTCCTAATCGGTGCCTTGAAGGTGTCCGGTAAAAATCCTTAGAGGGGGGGGGGAGGGGGGGGTTTGGGCGTTCTACGATTATTCTTCCTCGTACGATCGTTGATTATTGACGGTATTATGTTAGGGTCAGGTTCCTTGCGAAGAACTTGAGTCGGAACCTTTCCGTTCGCGGTTTTCCGATCGGTAGAGTTACCGCTGCTACGGAGAGTTGTGGACGTTCGAGGTTTTCCGGTTGAGCCATGTTCGTCGGAGTGTCCGGCATCGACTATCGAGGCAAGTATCTTGCCCATACATTACGTGTTTTGTGAATATGATGGTTGAAAATTGACGACACGTGCTAAACGAATTGTTTACAACCATTTTTCTAAAGAATCGGTACATTTACAATTATGGTTTTCTTAAAGGACGAATCTTGTGTTCGAGACTTAATGTGCTCATTTGACTATATGTGTTAGTGTTGAGTATAGGAACTCTCTATCTTCGGATGATGTCATTAGGTGTGAATATGTCGTCGGTAATTTTGTAGTTAAATCCTTTTGTTATAAATGGTGCGTGGATTCATGTGGTTATCGGTGGATATATGAGTTGTGTGATATTGGTTTTGTCGTTCGGTGTTGTTGAGATAAGTGTGTTTCTTTGTGGACAGTATTAACTTTGAGTCGTGAGTATGTGTTGGATAATATGGCCATTTTAGCAAAATACCTCGACTATATATATTGTGATTGACTCTTGAGGATTTTGGTTTTGGAAATGTGAATTGATGAAAGTTGTAAAGTTTTTCTCGGGTACTCTCACTCGGGGATTGACTCGTGAGGTCACACGGGACTGGTGGCTTAGCGGCTGGACCGGGTCGCGAGAGTTACTTCGAGTGGGCGTTCTCACCTGGGATTGCTCGACGGGCGCACAGGACTTGGTGGCCTTACGGCGGGACCGGAGGGCTGGACCGGGTCGCGAATTGCCGAGTGTTTGTCTTGTTGATTAATTGTGATATGTCCGGAGTATCACAATGCTTGTTGCTCGGAGTCGAGAGACATTATATATCGAGTCTTGGTGTTTGGCTAAAATGGCATAAAAATAATGTGTTATGTGTAATGTATTTTTGGGAAGTGAATTGAAGTGAATGAACGGGTCGTGGACCCTGTGTTGGTGATCGAAATGGTTGGGTCGTGGACCCTGTGTTTTGTGACTGGAATGAATTGGGTTGTGAACCCCGTGTTTTGTTAATCGGATTTGCATTTTTGGAAAATGAGTATTGGGGCGGTGACCCTAAGTGGCTTTTGAAGAATTAAGAACTTTACTATCGCAAATGTTTTCGAAAACTCCCGAAATTTGAAAATGTTTTCAAAGTGCTTTCTTGTTTTGGTTTCTACTTTCAAGACTTGAACTACTTTAATTATCAAATAGCTCGGAAAGTCTTTTGTTGTATTCTCGGAATGTGTTTTGTATGGCTTGTATTTGCACTTTATACTTGTACTAGCAAAACAGTGGAGTTTTGCTAACCCCCGAGTATTCGGGGGTGGATGTCTGTTTTTGCATGCAGGTTTGGGAGCAAAACACAGGATCGGCGCGAAGGATGATGGAAGGCGAACGATACTAATCAAACGAAGGCCAGTGTTGGATACAGTCAGTCCAAGTTTGTGTATGGTCTTTCTTCTGTCGTACTTTTGGTTTGTGAGTGTATTTTACCCTTGTACGGGTACGAGTCGAGATGGAAATGTGTATTTTTGACTTGTATGTTAGTGACGAAAGACCAAGTTGGTCTACGGATTTGGTATTTTATCATGTCGGTATGTAATTTATTGTGTAGTTTTGATGTCTAGCCTGGTGGATCCTCACGGAGAGGGTCTGCGGCGTGTAATATTCCCGATTTGATTCTGGGGGTGTTACACCAAATCCCAGCCGTTCTTTCGAATAGGGAATCGGACGCTCCAGATCGTCCTTATCCTTCTTGGTTTTCGCCCCTCCCTCCTATAAAAGGAGGTCTCCTTCTTCCTTTGTCATTTCCGCGTTTTTATATCCTCAACCTCTGGTGCGAAAATTCTCAGGCGACACTAGCGATCACAGCTATCTGTCTCCGGCGACGCGCTTGCTCTACCTTTCTCCGGCGATCTTCCACCCAATCCCATGGGTATGTTCATCTAAACACCTCTTTAGTTTTTGATTTGTTTTACAGATATTTTCCTGACCGTTTGTATTTTTTTGTAGATCGGTTCATGCGGACCTGCCAGTCGGATGCCTCCAAGCCGGCTGATCCAACGAAAGAGAAGGTCCCCAAGTCGACGAATCCCCCCCAAGGAGAGGGCAGAGGGCTCATCCAAAACTAAACGGAAGCTCCCTTCTCGCCCCAAGTCTGGGGTAACTCTCCCCTACGACTTGGCTCCTACCTTGACCACCGGACGAAGCCCTGCGCGCTCATCTCGGCAGCTTCAGGTCACTCAGAGGGCCCCTTCTCCTAGCTCCCCTGCTTCCAAATGGCCGAAGACCGCGGGTCCCCCAGGTCCGGCTATGGAAACTCTTCTCCGTTGCAAGGAGTTTGAGAGATTTCTTCCCTATTTCAGCTCCATGGTCCCGACTAAAGATAAGCTGGGATTACGAGATGCCGCGGAGGACCCTCACTTTGATGCAATGATGATGTTTTTTGGGAAGGTATTAACCTCTTTTGCCTTCCCCCCTTTTTGATTATTTTTACCTTTATTATTACCTCTCTGCCGACCTGATATAACTTGCTTTCTTGTGCAGTTCTTCGCCACCTTTGTGACCTTCGCAGAGGATCATAAGCTCGGCGCTACTTCTTCCTCCCAGCTCACCCAGATGCAAGCCGACCTGGAGGCCGCCCAGTCGGCTAATTCCGATCTCTCGGCTCAACGTCAGGAGAGGGAGTATCGCTTAGATGCTGCCCTTAAGAAAAGTTCTGAGCGGGAGGCGGTTTTGGAACGAGCTCAGATGGCCAATGTTCAGCTGAACCAAGAGCTGAAATTTTGGAAGACCCTGTCTACAGCTGAAACAGAGAAGGTGGGCCAGCTCGAGGCTCAGTTGTCGGAAGATAGGGTCAAATCCGAGAGGATAGCTCAACTTGAGGCCCGGGCTAAGGCTGAGTTGGGGAAGGTCACCCAACTCGAAGCTCGAGCTAGAGCGGAATCGGAAAAGGTGACCCAGCTGGAAGCTCAACTAGCCGAGGCTAGGTCTGAGGGATCGTCTTATGAGCGCGGGGCGACGGACGGCCGACGTCGATTTCTGACCAGTGACGTTGGTCACTCTTTCCTGGAGGCTCACTGCTCCGCCTCCCGGCCCTGATTACAATTCTACCGCTTTCCTGGTTAAGCTAGCCCCTGCCGCGACATAATATTTTGATTTTGCTCTAACTCGTGCTCGTGAGCAGCTAGCTTATTTGGGTTTTATGGGCGAGCTGGACTGGGATGCTTCATTGGACGGGGCTCCCGTTCCTTCGGGTTGGTCCGGGGATGTGGAAGAATCTCCGGAGGCGGCCTGGTGGAAGGACGCCCTTGAGGAGTCCATAAAGCAATCTGGCCTGGATTTGGAGCTGCCTTCTACTCCTCCTAACTCACCTGTTAAGGCCAGCACTCCTAATCCCGAGGTGGTTGGGACCGACCTTGATGCTTCTCCTCCGTTGCCTCCTCCGTCTTCAGAGCCTGTAGTTTAGTGTAGACATGTATATA
This sequence comes from Orobanche coerulescens, assembly GCA_033398695.1. Lineage (NCBI taxonomy): Eukaryota > Viridiplantae > Streptophyta > Magnoliopsida > Lamiales > Orobanchaceae > Orobanche > Orobanche coerulescens. The sequence goes on from CM065816.1 coordinate 21,177,090, forward strand.
TATTTTCTTCTGTTTCTTTTTCCCCTTTTCTTTTTATTGTACTGGCACAGCTATTTTGAATGACAACTTTTTGAGTTGAATATACTTGGGGTTTGTATGATAGTGATGTGCTTTGTATGACAAGTTGATATAGTTCGGTGTTGATTGTAACCTTGATGTATCTTGTGCCTGTTTGATCTGATATGATTGCTTTCCGACATGGCCCGACTTTTTTCTTAGTATAGTCCCGACTATTAAATTTCAAAATATCTTAAATGTAACCCGACCACTTTGACTTAACTTTTTCACCGATCTTTAGTGTAGGTTGGGTATTTCCCTTAGTCATAGCTTCATAGGGCGGTTCACCTTTACTCGGATCTGAAGGCGTTTCGCCTGATCAGATGTCAGAGGGCGGTTCACCCTTACTCGGATCTGGAGGCGTTTCGCCTGATCATATGTCAGAGGGCGGTTCACCCTTACTCGGATCTGAAGGCATTTCGCCTGATCAGATGTCAGAGGGCGGTTCACCCTTACTCGGATCTGAAGGCATTTCGCCTGATCAGATGTCAGAGGGCGGTTCACCCTTACTCGGATCTGAAGGCGTTCGCTGATCGGATGTCGAGGCGGTTCACCCTTACTCGGATCTGAAGGCGTTTTGCCTGATCAGATGTCAGAGGGCGGTTCACCCTTACTCGGATCTGAAGGCGTTTCGCCTGATCAGATGTCAGAGGGCGGTTCACCCTTACTCGGATCTGAAGGCGTTTCGCCTGATCAGATGTCAGAGGGCGGTTCACCCTTACTCGGATCTGAAGGCGTTTCGCCTGATCAGATGTCATTTCTAGTTTTTCTTGATCAACACATTCAGAGAGAGAGAGAGAGATTTTTGTAATAGACTTTTATTAAAACAACATAAGCTTTTTTCCACACTTCTTCACACAAAATACTTTTTTAAGTGACATATATTCCAAGGTCTTTTGATGAGGTGCCCTTCCATATCCTCAAGCTCGTAAGCTCCCCCCGCATAAATTCGGATTACCTTGTAAGGGCCTTCCCAGTTCGGCTCCAGATTTCCTATTTTTCTGAGGGCATCAGCTCGCCTAAGCACCAAATCACCGACCTGGAACTGTCTCTTCCTTACTCTTTTGTCATGAGCTGCTTTTGTCAAGCTTTTGTATCTTTCAGTTCGTGTTGCCGCTGCTTCCCTTCTTTCTTCTATGGTATCTAACGCCTCCTTCATTATTTCCTCGTTCTCCACCTCGTTGAACCATCGAACCCGGTGGGACATTTCTCCGACTTCTGCGGGAATGACGGCTTCGGACCCGTATACCATGCTGAAGGGTGTTTCTCCTGTTGACGATCTAGGTGTGGTCCTGTACGACCATAGTACCGAGCTAAGTTCATCCACCCATCCTCCTCCAACTTTGTCTAAGCGGGTTTTTATCCCCTGCAAGATTGTTCTGTTAGTTACCTCCACTTGCCCATTAGCTTGCGGGTGAGCAACCGCAGCGAACCTTTGCTTGATATGCATACCCTCGCACCAGGACTGGGTTCTCTTCCCATTGAATTAGGTTCCATTATCTGAGATGAGTATCTGAGGCGCTCCGTACCTGCAGCAAATGTTGTTAAACAGAAAACTTATGATTCTTTGCTCGGTTATGGTGGTCATGAGCTCGGCCTCTACCCACTTGCTGAAGTAGTCTATGGCTACTACTAAGAACTTTCTTCCTCCCGAGCCAGGTGTAAACCGCCCCATGATATCAATTCCCCATTTAGCGAATGGACAGGGTGCTCCCATGGTGATCATATCCTCGGCTGGGATGTGAATTAAGGGTGCGTGCACTTGACATTTTTGGCATCGCCTAACCATTTCCACTGCTCTCTTGCTCATGGTCGGCCAAAAAAAACCAGCCCTTAGCGTTTTGCTAATCAGCGCTCTTCCTTTGGTATGGTCTCTGCAGCACCCTTCATGGATTTCTTCCAATATACTCCGCCCTTCTTCTTCCGAAACGCATCGTAGGTATGGGCCGAGGTAGGACCTCTTGTATAGCTCATCATTAATGCAACAGAACCTCGCTGCTCTTCGCACAATTTTCATTCTTTCTTGCCTCTCCTTGGGTAGTTCTGCCTTTCTTAGGTATGCCAACAAAGGAGTTCGCCAATCTGCTATCTCGTTCACCTCCATCACCTGTTTCATGATGCTACTCCGGCCGCTCCCGAATCGCATCGTTCGCGAGCGGCAATCCACTAAGGAGCTTCCCATTTTTGCTAGGTAATCAGCTTTTGCATTTTCCGCCCTAGGGATATGGATTAACTTCCATTCCCCTAGTTTTTTGGCAGCCTCTTTCACTTCCTCCACATACTTCTTCATCCGATCTTCATTTATCTCAAATTTTCCTTCTACCTGTTGTGTGACCAGTTGGGAATCAGAGTAAGCGATGAGTCATCGCGCACCCAAGTCTATTCCCAGCTGCATTCCCTTAACCAGGGCTTCATATTCGGCCTCGTTGTTAGATGCCCTGAAATCGAATTTTATGGCATACTCTAATTGCTCACCTTCCGGGGTAGTAAGGATTATCCCTGCCCCAGAACCACTGGTTGTTGCCGATCCATCCACATGTAACAGTCACTGTCCTTCTGGTGGCGATGGCATGGCCCCCTCTTGGATAAAGTCTGCTAGGGCCTGAGCTTTAATCGCCGTTCTCGGCTCATACTCCATGTCGTACTCCCCCATTTCGACCGCCCACTTCACAGTCGACCTGACACATTAGGTCGCCCTAATATCTCTCTTAAGGGCAAGTTGGTTCGCAGTCTTATCCGGTGGTCTAGGAAATAGGGCCTCAGTCGCCTGGCTGTAACCACTAACGCCAGCGCCCCTTTTTCTAGCTCGGAGTAGTTCCGTTCTGCTCCTTGCAAAATTCGCTTTGTATAATAAATGGGCTTTTGCTTATTCATTTCTTCTCTTAGCATGACCGAGCTAACCGCTCCTTCTCCCACGGATAAGTAAAGTACAAGATCCTCTCCTGGTACTGGTTTGGTGAGCAGGGGCCACTCGGCCAAATACTCTTTCAATTTTCCGAATGCTGTTTGCGCTTCTGGGGTCCATTCGAACTTTTTCCCTTTTCTTAAGAGTTTAAAAAATGGGAATCCCTTCTCGGCCGAGCGTGATATGAAACGGCTCAGCCCTGCTATTCTTCCTGTTAGTATCTGGATATCCTTAATATTTTTTGGAGGATTCATTTGCAGCACTGCCTTGACCTTCTCCGGGTTGACCTCGATTCCTTGTTTTGTGACCACATATCCCAGGAATTTTCCCGATTTGACTCCAAAAGAACATTTTGATGGGTTGAGCTTCATTCCGTACGCGCGCAGGTTCTCGAACATCTCTTCTAGGTCTCTGATATGCTCTCCTGCCTTCACACTTTTCACTAGCATGTCATCTACGTATACCTCCATGTTTATGCCGATTTGGGATCTAAAGATTCTGTCGACCATCCTCTGATATGTAGCTCCTGCATTTTTTAATCCAAAAGGCATGCGTACATAACAAAAAGTTCCCTTTGAAACCACAAAACTAACCCTCTTTCTGTCCTCGGGTGCGAGAGGAATCTGATGATATCCCTGGGAAGCGTCCATCATACTGAGTAACTCGCACCCCGAGGTTGAATCCACTAGCTGATCTATGTGGGATAACGGGTAGTGATCTTTTGGACATGCTTTATTTAGGTCCCGGAAGTCCATGCACATCCTCCACTTCCCCTGGCCTTTCCCCACCATCACAGCGTTGGATAGCCACTCCGAAAACTGGATCTCCATTATGTGTCCAGCTCGGAGGAGCTTATCGACCTCTTCCCCAATGACCCCATCCATCTCTGGCCCGAAATGCCTCCTCTTCTGCTTTAGCTGGTCTTATGGTTGGGTCGATGTTCAACCTGTGTTCGGCAACTGTTGGGCTGATTCCCACCATATCCTCAGCTGCGAACGCGAAAATGTCCACGAATCTCCTTAGCAGGCTGATGAGGCTTTCCTTTATTCCATCGTCCAACCGACTTCCCATGCGAGTTTTTGTTTCCGGCTTTCTTGGAACCAATTCTATTTCTAGCAACTCCTCGTTGGGCTTGACGCCTTCTTCCTCAGCTTCCTCGGGCGCCTTCGATTGCTTATTCCTCTTAGACTCCGGATCCGGACCCCCGAGCTCGGGTGTCCTCTTTCCGCGCTGCACTCCCTGCTTTACCGTTGTCTGATAACAAGATCGGGCTACAAACTGATCTCCGGCTACTTCTCCTACCTCACCTCCTACGGGGAATTTTACTTTCATGTGTGCGGTAGAGGCCACTGCTTCGAATTTGTTGAGCCCCGGTCATCCTAGAATGGCGTTATAGGCCGATTTGGTGTCCACCACTAAAAATCTGAGTGTCTTGACCTTCCGATGGGGCATCCGACCTAGTGTTACCGGCATCACCACTTCTCCGACTGGTTGCACCTCGGTCATACAGAACCCATAGAGCACGGTATCTACCTTTCTCAATTCCACTTCCAGGTTCATCTGTTTGAAACAGTCATAGAATAAGATGTCCACCGAGCTTCCCGTATCGATAAACACTCTTTGCACATCGTAACTGGCGATCTCCGCGGTGATGACCAGCGCGTCATTGTGGGGCGTATGTATCCCGTTATAATCCATGGGGCTGAACTGAATGATAGGCCCACTGCCTACAGAGGCGACCTCCTTGAGCTGATGACACCTAGCTTTTCGCGCGTGGGCTTTTCTAGCCTGATTAGAACTTCTGTCGGTTGGTCCTCCTGATATCATGTGGATCACTCCTTTTTTAGCCGGGGGAGCAGCGGGTCCCCGAGGAGCTTCTCTTTTCACCCCCGCACCTCCTTGGGGCATGGGTGGTTGCCTCCGACCTCCATTTCTCTGCTGATATGTGAACTCCATCAGATGTCCCGCTCGGACCAGCCTCTCGATCTCATCCTTAATATGCTTGCATTCGTCTGTTTTATGCCCGTAATCATTGTGGAATCGACAATAAAGCTCTGATTTCGGCTGGGTGGGCCTATTAGGACGAGATGCAGGCCACTCGATAACCCTGTTCATTTTACCCTCAACTGCTTCCAAAACCTGAGCTCTCCTCATTGTTAGTGGGCTGTATTGGTCAAATCTTGGTCGCCTTAGAACGATATCATTCTTCTTTCGATCTGTTTTTCCTCGCGGCATTTCTTCCCGAGGTAAATTTCCTTGAAAGTTGTACTCCTCCCGTCGCATCAATCTGTTGGACTCCCTTTCCCCATCTTCGGGCTTTTCTTGTAATTCCTCCATATCCTTCTCGGTTTCCTCAACATTAATGTATTTCGAGCATCGGGCTAAGACCTCATCATATGTTCTGGCTGGTTTTTTAGCTAATGAGGTGCGTAGCAACCCCGGCCTTAGTCCCTGCGTCAAGGCACTGGTTTTTACTTCTTCTGACAACGAGGGTACCTACAGACATGCCTTCGTGAATCGGGTCACATAAGCTCTCAGCGCTTCTCCAGAATATTGCTTGATACTGAACAAGGACATAAAGGTCTTTTGGTGCACCCTGGCGCTGGCAAAGTGAGTCAAGAACGCGGAGCTGAAAGTTTTGAAGCTGGCGATTGACCCAGGGGGTATCTGGTGGAACCAATCCTGAGCTGACTCTATCAGTGTAGCCAAGAATGCTCTGCAACTCACGGCATCCGAATATCGATGTAGTACCGCCATGTTCTCGAATCGGTATAAATGTCGGGTAGGATCTGAGAGTCCATCGTAGGTGAAGGTGACAGCCCTAAACCCATATGGGAGCTCGGCCTGCAGTATGCCTTCTGAGAAGGGATGGCCTGGATGACTCTCCATGTCCTTCCCCGCAACCCTCTGTCGCAACTCTTCCAGCTCGTCCTGCATGTTGGATATCAAGGGATCCTGCGTTTTTTCCTGTATGGATTGCTCCCATATTCTTGGATAACTCTCCCCATGCTCTTCCTGCTGATCAATTTCCTCCGGCCCATTCGAAAGGATGTGTATTACTTTTCGTGGTACCCTTTGTTTTTCGACCTCCCGGCTCTTCTGGATTGCACTGGCGATTATGTCGGCTAAGGCTTCCTTCGTCAGTGTAATTGTTCTTGGTGCGACTTCTTCTACAGGGATGACGGGTGTTTTTTCCAGAGTCGCTTCTCCACCCGCAGCTGCTAGTTCCTCTTCTAGATTTCTGGGTATTAACTCCCCTATTCTTTTCTGGTTCATTTCTTCCGCCATCACTAACCTCACGTCTCAACTCAAAGTGACTCGCTGTCACGTTCCCACAGACGGCGCCACTTGATGTAACCGAGCTGATCGGTCACCAAGAATCGGGTTAATCTTAGAAGTTTAGCTAAGAAAACCCAAAATGTATGAAGCATTCTCTTTTCTTTCTCTCTCTAAAATATGCTATATTCTCCGAGTGTGTCCTCCTTTGAGAAACCCCCTCTCTCCCTTTTATAGGAGGAGGATGCCTTGTTATCTAAGATTTTCCATGATTTCTAGAGAAAATCCCGGATATCCAGGGATTCAGGCTGCGATTTTCCATCCCTGGATTTCCGGAATTGCAAGGTATGGGCTCTCAATCCCTGGATCTTAGGGATTCTGTCAGGTGAGTCAGGATCTTCTTTCCCAAGAGTTTGACCTTACTGAGTTCGGTGGTTTTAGGTCGGCTCATTCCTACTCAAATCCGTAGGTCGAGAGACCTTTGAGGTCGGCAACCTTTTATCAGATATCATAGGTCAGCGGGGCCTCTGAGGTCGGCGCCCTTCTAACAGATGTCAGAGCTCAGCGGGGCCTCCGAGGTTGGCGACCTTCTAAAGGACCTTGAGGTTGGCATCCCCTTATCTAAGAACCTAGGTCGGACTTTTATTGGTCCATATTTTAAACCGAGTTTTCAGGGAGCGTACATTCGGCGTCCTATCACCGGTGATACGAGCATGTGTCATGGAGCGGTTCATGCGCTCTAGGTGAGGAGGACACAGCGCCACAAATTCCACATAGAACTCGACAGTGCTCTAAACTAAAGTGTGATCTTGGCGGAGATCAATCGTTTGTAAAATGTGTGAGTAATTGTGAAAAATTACCAAATTATTGGTATTTGTATTCTGTTGTATTGTGATTTTCGAAATGGAGTCATATGCTAGTATCACGGGAGATTATCGTCTTCACGGACCTGTAAGTATATTGTTTGGATTGTTCGAGAATGATTGGTTACTCTTGATATTGTTGGATTTTTTTTTATTGAATTATCGTCTGTAAGAAGATTTCAAGTTTCGAGGATTAAGGGGGGTAGAGTGTAATACCCAAGGTTGCAAGTTTCGAGGACGAAACTTATTTTTTAAGGGGGGTAGAGTGTAATACCCGAGGTTTTTATTTTCGGTCGACCCGAAGTAGTTTTCGTTTGGTGCCGGTTTATTGTTCGTGTTGATATTGGATTTCGTGTTTTGTGCTCGTATTGTTTTGAATCATAAATTGGTGTGTTGTGAAAATGGGATGTCGAACGACTGAATCGGATTGTTAAAGTTACGGCCGAACGACGATGGACATTTCGGATAAGGCAGCTGGCCGAGTTGCGGAACCTGCCAGTGCCGCACATGTTCCGGCAGTGACTCGTTGGGATGGCCGGTTACGGCCGACAGTGACTCGTAAGGACTGGCCGATTACGGCCGTAAGGTTTTGTCTGGGTACGGCCGTAAGGCTTATTACGAACGTAAGGGTTGTGCCGGTAACGGCCGTAAGGGTGTCGGCCAAATTGGACAGTAGGGTAGCCATAGCCGGTTACGTCCGTAAGCCATGGCCGGTTATGGGCGTAAGTGACCGGCAGGACTCGGCTATGCAAGGCCTGGGCACGGGTCACTTGGCCATTTCCACATTTCTCTTCGTTTCTTCGCGATCCTTCATCAGAAATCGATGGTTTTGATTGGGAACATCATAGAGCATCATTTTTTGGAACTTTGATTCATGTCTAACATCATCTTTCGCCTCGTTTCATCCGGATCGAAGGTAAGAACACTTGAACCCTTGGTTTTTGGGATTTTCGAGGTTTCATGATGTTTTGTCCGATTTCATTCATTTCAACTCGAATTGTTGATAGAATTTCGTTGTATTCTCGGAATCATTCATTATTTTTGAAGTTTTGTGGAGCAAATCCGAGAATTTCTCCGTTAATCGATTAAATTGGACTATGCCCTCAAAGTGTCCGATAAATTGCTTCAATGGGTTGAACTTGGGAAGTTCTATACGTTTTCGTAGGATTGTGGTTGAATTGATATCGTTGTGATTTAGGAACGAACTTTTGAAGGAGGTTGGATTGGGACTCTTTTCCTTCATCAATTTCTCCGCATCGTGTTAATCAAGGCAAGTGTTTACTTGTTCGGTTGTAATATGTCGATAAGTAATTCCATTTACATTTCATAAGTATTTTGTGTTGTATTGCATATTGACGAATGTTCAGTAATGTTCTATAAGGATTAGAGTATACAGTTGATGATTGTTGAGATACTTGGATATTCTTGTGAAGATCGTAGTTTAGAGTTGGTCTTGATGAGATTATGGATATTCACAGTTATGGTATGCGTCCGGAAGGAATCTGGACCGAGGTATGTTTTTATGGTAATCATACATAGAAGATTATGTACGAGAAAGTATCGGTATTGAGGTATTATACGATATTGTTGTGATATTGGGATTTTATATGGTATTATCGTGATATTGGGATTCTGATGAGGATCGTTGGATTTCCGGAAGTGGTAAGGTTATAGTTTGTGGTTATGATTCTCACGATGCATGACATATGATTATTTATGGTTATGTATTTGTGGTTATTTGTCGGACATTATGGCTGACCCCATTGTTGGACTTATTTTTTCAGGGATTGAAGATTTGATAGAGCGGTCGTGAAGAGACGAGGACCCCGGATGATACTGGCTATGCCATATAGTGGGGAATCGTGTATTGACTGTTTATTTATTCTTGATGTAAAATGTATTTTCGAACTGTATTTTATCCGCTGCGTGAGTTCTTTCAAAATGACTTTCGGTATTTTGCAAACTGAGTTTTATTTCGTAAAACCGATTCACTAAATCGAGTTTTGGCATTTTGGCCTTGAACGTTTTATGACGTTTTGACAAATGATTTTGTGAGTTTTGGAAAATACTACCATCATCGGACTTTTGGCGTATTCTGAAATAGTTTTGTAAACAGTTTTTAGCCTGGTGGGTTCCAGCACGGAATCCACGGCGTGTAATATTCCCGGGTTGTACCGGGGGTGTTACAAAAAAAATCCTTGGTCTAAGGACAAAAAGAGCGCGACGCATCCAAAGTGCAGAGTCGCTAAAGATTTATCCGAAAATCAAGTTTTCTAAAGTCTTGACCTCCATGCACTAAATCAGTCATAACTTCTTCGACTCAATAGGTATCAACGAAACTGTAAGAACTTATGAAAACTAGACACCCATAGCTTTTCATTCACATACAGTGCGTAACCTAGATCGACCTGAGCAAATCACAAAGCTCTATCGAAGTTGACTCAGCAAATTACCAAACATATCCTGTCCTACGTTGCAAAAATAGTCATATGTCACTCAACCAGATGGATGTGATCAAATGGTTGGTTTTCTTGGAAAGTAGACACAAACCTTTCCAATGGTACCAATTTCATCATTTTCCAACAAGTGAGCTGCCCTGTAGGTCATATGGGGGACAGACCAACACATGCTTGGCAAATTCGGGTATTGGTTTTCAAGTGTCCTTTTATCGAGATAGAGCGAGCTTCAAGCTTCTTGTCAATCACAGACATTACGTGAGCGTATCCTAGGCCATCATCACAGTGGCTTTACCGGATTATTACGAATGAGTATATCGAGTCAAACATAAGTACATAATACCGTACTTTTCTCTTAAGACTGCATCATCACTTAAGTGAGCCAAGTCTTATGATGACTTCGACTAATCATCGGGAATTATATAGGCATTGCTTTATCATCTCTTAGGAAATTGTCCCTTAGATTGCCTTAAACTGATTGATGAACACGCATCATCAAGTGTCCCCAAAATCCTTTCATTCTTAACTTTGGATTTAGCGGAATCTCTTAGTCTCACAAAAGTACATCACTATAAACCCTTAGTTTTACACGGCAAAGCTTAATATCTCTTCCAAATCAAGTATATACTTAGTATGCATTCTCGACAATCACTTGTCGACGCGCTCCGTGGTCAGGAGCCACTTGATTTGAGTCTGATCCACCACGAGACCCATTTATCACTTAACTTAGTTCCCCACTAAGATAAGATTTAACCACAAGCTGCACGTCAGTTTTTGGGAAACTATCTAACTGAAAAGATAGTGGATGCTATAACATCCATTACGATAGCACAACTAAGTTTCGTGTCATCGTAGTCGATTCCAGTGCGTTCATGAGAAAACTCGCGCCATGAGGTGAGTTTAACTCCTTTTCTCATTCGTCTTAACAAAGTATACAAATAGATCTTATCTTTGGAGTGTCGGCACCACTTCAACAAAGCGCTATCACTTTGTTTATACTGGAGTCGCATATATTTCTATTTTAGGCCAATGCTACAACGTTGTAGATTTTCAACGAAGTATGGTTCGATTAAACTCACATTCCATGTCCTCATGAACCGGCTTTATTCATAGAGTACTCTTCATGGATTGGCATTCATTGAGGCGTCCCCCAATGATGACTATAATCCAGAATCACATGAGATGGATGAGTTCATTTGATCACATGATCAAGTTTCATGTACCAAACTCGCATACATTCTTAGCGAGAGTATTTATCAAACCAAGTGGCATTCCAATACTCGATGAGATCCACGGCCTAGTAACACCGTCTACCATAATTTGTGGTGTTACCATATCACCATTTATAGGTGACGAACGTCCATGACCGGACACAATCCTTGCAGACATGTTTGCAGCATGTATTTAATATCGTCACTTTAGGAAACTTGGTGAGACACAGTAGTGACAAACTACGACAATTCTAAGTCGTTCTACTCGAACATGATCGTTCGCATCTCCCCCTAACGACGGGAAGACTGGCTCATCAAAGTGACTTACGAGATCATCTGCCAAGGTATATTTTAAGCGGACTATGAGTGAAAGCACATATCATATTCATCATTTATAACCCGTCATAATGCGTTGTGGTGACGCACTTTGGCACATGAACATGTGGACGATAAAGGTTTTTCATTGTTAACACAATCTAGTTAACAAAATGCATACTGTTACACTTGTAACTAAACGTTTGAATGATGATAGGTAAAGGTGCATATGACATGTTGACCTTTGCTACATAACCGTAGCTACTGGTCTTGAAAATCTAGCACAACCGCCACCATGCACCACCGGGATCGAACATAAAGAAACGATTGAACTGGTGATAGGCCATTGGTTTTATCGAACCTCTAGTGCTTTCTTGAAGAGTTTACCCCCTTCACCAGCCCCAAACACCTCAAAATTTCGTGAGCATGTATAAACGGGTGTTTAGGATTCCAAAACCATCAACCTTGTGGTAAAAAACCGGTCGAAATGACATCGAACTGGTCGTTGGGACGACTGGTGGTATGTGAAAACTTTATTTAAGTGGTTCACCTCCTTCCAAGTCTCCAAATGGCACCAAAATTTGTGAGAAGGTAGCCTTGGATGTGCAGAAGTAATCATTAAAATTTCACTTTAAGACTTGGTCTACAAGTGGGTGAACCGACCTTTACAATGACTGGTCCGCAAGTTGGACAACCATAAACTCAGGTTTCATCAACTTATCAATCATTGTCAAAGGAACCACATAACATATAAATGTTATCACTTGAGTACGACTATTTGTGAACACCATCATAGCATCATAAGCCACCCAGGCTAACACTTATGATAATGTATGTATAAGGACTCGGTGAAAAGGGAGAACTCAGCACCATGCTTATGCGAGTCGCTACATTATTCTCTTTAGCATAGGAGGGTGTCATCTCCTAATCGTGCCAAAGAATAGGCTTTAATCAATGAACATGGCTAAGAAGGATCATAGGGGGGGTCTTTGGCGTCACATATGCTTATGAAAACAAGATGCGGATGACATAAATAATCATCGGTCATGAGCTCTGCTCACGACTCCACCAACGTGCTTTGGTGTCTTTGATCCAACTACTTTTTTTGTTCAAAGAAAATAATGTCCATGACAATACCGTGGTATATGGATTATCAAACTGTCCAAACTTTGGACTATTAAAGCCTAATGTGTCAATGTCCCAATATATCTTTTGGTTACAAAAACCGATGCAAGCCGGACCATATTGACTCATGAATATTTTTCTTTTCACATATCCAATACAAGTGATGCATAAGATTTTATTTCTCACAAATCATAATGAGTTGCTATGAGTGATACACTTTGGCATATATATCATCGAGTCATAACATGGTTCAATTGTTACGGAACATATGTGACTAGAAAATGCCATTCGGCATTCAACAACTTTAGCATTGTACCACTCATTAATTGTGATGACCTAGTCATCATAGGCACAATGGATTTATAACACGAAATCCAAAAATATTGTGTTCCTTGGAAATAGCTTAATACGCACTCAATTTCGCTTGTAGAATTTTACAAACATGAGCATAGCGAACACTCCAACAACATAGAGATTTTATACCTGATACGATCAAAATGATCTATCATATTGAGTGCATAACATGGCAATATTATATGCATAAGGGGCAAAATCACGACACAAGCATGGTGTAAAACTACCATGCATATGCTCGACTTTCTTATAAGGGTGCGTATTTTGGGCTTCCCCAAGGAAACTGTTTTTCAACATTTGAAAGATGATATTTTAGCGTATGATGCATACCAAAAATCGCATAATCTATGGAAAATTCGACCAAAAAGAGGTTAAAAAATGTGTGTTATAAGACCGCCTGTAAATTTAAAATGGGAACCAAGTTGGTTGGGACAAAAGTTAGCACAATCGTTGGAAAATAAAATTCCACGCAGCTTGACCTTTGTTCACTAAAACAGCGATAACTCCGTCGTTAGGAAGGATATGGACGAACAGTCAGATGTTTTGGAAACTAGACTTCCGTATCTTTCTATCCATAGGTTGTGCACCACATGGATCATTAAACTCAGATCACAGTACATATTTTAAGTGGTTGATTTATTATTTCCAAGTTTAGTGAGAAAATAAGGTTGAGACCATATCCAGTGGCATAAGTGTTGATGCAAAAATATGGCAATGCCAGCCATAGGCACGTTTAAACGCAGCAGGGTGTTCGATTTCTTATCTCGACTAATGATTCTTTCGGTAACTCCAACTTGGTAGACTTGCAGAGAAAGTAGGAATGTCGGTACAACTAAGGCTGTTTAAAAACCACTGATTCCGTTTGAACTTTCAAAGCATAAACAAATACCAAGGAGGATGCGCCTAATCATGATCAAAAGTGTAGACAAAATTCACAAAAATGCATTAATTCAACCAAGTATTTTAATTCTCAATTTGCAAGTATACGTCATAATAGCCATATTATATGGATGTAACGCGGTGCATCAATATTAAGCATTTTGAACCATGAGACATAATGAATATACCATAACCAACTCGTCTTGACCATCCAATAAGATCGACTAAACATAGTCAAATGTATAAGGCACATGCCTTTACAAATACTTGGAAAAGTATTCAGACCTATAGTCACACAAACTATAATCTGGGTCAACGAATTCATGTATTTACCGCAATATGCCATTGCTTTACATGTTGAAATTCATGAGAATTACTCTTACACTCTTTCATATATTATATTGCAAGGAGACGGTGCATGACAACACCCACATGCAATATTTTATTTTAATAAGATGAAAAATGAAGTTTTCCGAGTATGGTATTGGGTCAAGACCAACGTGATGGTCGCTCAATTCAACGTGACAAATCCGTCACAAATCGATGTTAACCACGACATATCCGTCGTAATCGATGTTTGTCCCATTTGTACGTCACAGATTCGTGACTAATCATGAACAAGTCATAACTTTACCGTTACCGACAATGTTCATTTTATTCAATTGTTGGTTTAAAATCGACAAAACGGCGACGTCAAATCGCACCCAAACCGTGGTGTATGCAACAACCACAAATATCGGCTTTCAACAATTATCCGTGACTCCCCCATGACCGTCACACAGTTTACTTCGACATACGGGAGTGATACCACCTCTCATAGTCTCATCCACCGCAAAGTAGCGTGGGAGATAAAGAACCCAAGTACCCAATCCCCCCCCCAAAAAAAAATTCCCAAAAGAGATGAATTGAAAAACGGGAACTTTAATAAAATCATACGTGGGTACTCGGTTCCATATTTGTTTTGATCCTTGAACGGGATAATAAATTTGGCTTCTCTCCGATGTTTGGATCCGAATTATGGCCCATTTTTGGTCATAATTCGGGGCTGATACTTTGTATTTCTTGATTTTTCTTATCTACAGGTTGGTGGGTCCCGCCTCAACCCCCCGTCCACACTGGACGTTTTTTTTTTTTTTAAAAAAAAAAAACAACAACATATTTCCGTGGGTAGTCCGTTCTATATTTACTTTGATCCTTGAACGGGATAACAAATATGGCTTTTCTCCATAGCGTGCACATCATCATGAGCAACATATTTTCATATATGCACGTGATTGCCGGAGGGGGGTCTGGGCGACGGAGGCAGGTCGCGGTGATTCACGGTCGGATTTGGATTCACGGTCCGGTCTGGAGCAGAGACAAGATGCGGCGGTTGTGAACGAAATCCGGAGACGGGGGGATGAGTCGCGGCGGGTCGGGCAGGAGACGGTGGTTCGCGACGACTGGAATCCGGCGGGGCTGGTGCGAGAGGCGGACGGGCGGCAATCTATTTCAATCGGGTTCGGTCAGTGAAGGAGATGACCGGTCGGGGAAGGAGATGCAGGTGGGCGGCGGTTGCAGAGCAGGGAGGTGGCGGCTAGGGTTTCTGGCAGCCGATTTTTCGTTTTTTTTTCTTTTTTTTTGGAATTTATGTTTTTTTTTTCTCGGGATTTTCTGAAAAAAAAACGGGAGAGGAAAAAACTTTCTTACTCAGTTGGGGACTACGTGCTGATAACGTATTTCAGGAGAAAGTAAAATGACTGTAAATACGAGTCAATCAATTGTATTCATAACACTGATAGAAAGACCTTTATATAAACATTACAATGAGAGTCCTTCCATACATAGGATTCCTAAATAAGGTAAGACATCTAATAAGATCCTACTACCTCTAGAAGGATCTAGAACCTTCCATCTATGTATCTACAATCAGTATTAGGTAAGACACATCACGGGAATAATAATTCCCGGAACAAGTTTGAGTTTTTGATAATTCTAAAATAGAATCGAACCAATTATAAATATATATAAATTTTGTTGCAAAACATACTCTATTCTCATAAAATTAATGAGAATACGTATATAAAATTTTATACTTATAAAGACATTTAAATTTGAAGGTCATGAATTTCATGTTGAAACTTTGTTATAATATTTTTTGCTCTTGTTCCCTACTTAAAATATATTTTTGTATGTTATTATGCGATAAACAATACAAAAAGATATTATTAACGTCGATTCTTCATTTTTTTATAGGATGAAGTAGAATATATTTAATTTTTTATTAGAGTAGGTACACCCAAAAAAACGAACCAACAACGAACCAAAAAATCTAGTGCAGGTTTGAATTTTGAAGATTTCAAAACCGAAACGAGAACGAGTCGAGACTTTTATATTTGGGTTAAGATTGAGGTACCATAATTCTCACCAATTGAAATCGAAAATACCATTAAATCCAGTTATGCATAAAGGGCCAAAATGGGTAAATATGTAAATATGACCTACCATTTGAGTTAATGTGCAAATATATATCTTACTTGATCTTTTGCGTAACTAAGAAAAAGAAGAATAAAGTGGGATATTTATTTAATTAATAAATAACTCATCTATTATAAATTACATATAGAATAGAGAATATAAAAAGATGAGTTCTTCGGTGTGTTTTCAATTAAAAATTGAAATCTTATTTGTAAGAAAAATTTAGATGATACAATCGTAATTATATATTAGGTGCATAATAGTCATTCACATGTAATAAAAAAATACTCACTCCCACAACAATAGTAACCCTTGTGAGTTAATCATTTACAAACATTTGCCTTAAATGATTATTCAGATAAATGTCTCGCGAAATAGTTCAAAGACAAACCCGACGGAAAAAAAGTTTCATGCTGTTTGTTTAGTGGAGCTTGGGACGATCATATCTTGTTGCATTATAATGTTGCTAGTTTCTGAGACAAAACCTGCAATCTTAATCTCCTTGAAGTGTGATACTCGACTGATAGTGATAGGTCATAGTTTTCGGAATTTGTTCATATAATTGGCCAATAAAACATGTATACGGGGTTCCCATGCTGGTTTTTCAATCAATGGTATTAGCCGTATTCAATCTTTTTCATTTATTGTGGGTTTCCTTGACTGACATTCAGTCGCAAGTATTTACCACCATGTGTTGAGTCCGCCGATCTCCCGCGTCCCGTGCCTATCCGCCATCAATCAAGTACCATACTTTTTTTCGTAAACGTTCTTTCACATATACATGTTATGCATGATCACTCAATAACAGTCACATATAAAAATATCAGTCAGTATATGATCCTTATGATACAGCAAGGAAAAACCTCATCTTACCTCAGGTCCAGCTGCATATCGAAGTGAAAAGGTCAGCTTCTTGTGCTAGATAGACGTGCTAAAGGCCTGGTTTATATTCATTCAACATAAATGTCCTCTTAATTAATGCAACAAGATATAGACCACATTCATTTATAATCTAACTCTTCATTTCGAATTAATACATTACAATAATTAAGCATGACATATATAGATCTAACTTTAAATTCTTCTTAGACCTTTAGTGAAGAAAACCTCTTTTCCTAAATTGGACATGTACAATCATATATGTAAACTATGAATAATTATCAAAATCATATAAATATTATACATATCATTAATTGAAATTCATGATGCACCAAATCCTTGATTATTTCTAATGGTACTACTTAATGAAATCACCAGTTTACTTACTATAAAACTAGCATGCCACCTAAAATGTTCACATAAAGAACTCACTATAACAAAACTCATATTTAGTGTCATTACACATATTGATAATTTCATTCAAATGTGGCCGTACTACAAAGTCGTGACAATTGATGAAAAGTGTTACTGGTAGAGGAAAAAAATAAAGAAGAATTAAAATTAAAAATATGAAGTGACATTTTCAAAGTGTACCATAATTTTCTACTATCATGTTTAAAAACATGTGACTATATCCACATAATATGGTGACATTAGAAATACTAATGCCACCTTATAAAAGACCAATATAATGACACTCTTATTAAAGTGTTAAGCAAACATATATTAGCAATATTTGTAGAGTCTGTTACACTAGATAATATTAAGTGGCACAAATGTTAATCACACTAAAATAAATAAAGAATCACAATACTAGGACTATTTTTTAGAAATTTAGATATATTTTATGTTATGTTTTTTTTATGTAATTTATAGTAACTTGCAAATAATGGATAATTTTAAAAAGACTAAAATTGCAGTTCCACAAGTAACATATATGATCAACTATTCTTCAATTACTTTTCCATGCTGCATAAGTGGTAGTTCTACTCATACCAGTCCTGACCATCATAAGAAATGTAAGAAATTGACATAAAAAAGAAAAATGGCATGCCCACAATTCCATTACATCTTGATTTAAACTATTCAAAAAGAAGATCCAGCTCTTCTTCTGCATCACTATTATATTCATAATATTCAGCATCACCAGCTTGAACTTCTTCAAATGGGGTAATCCCCGTATATAGGTTCGGTGTCTGGCCAAACTAAATCAGGTTGCTGATCATTGTCTTGAAGTTTAGTAGAATCAAACACCGTACTCTGCAAATATGGTTCTATATCTTCGCCAGATGATCTCACGTCACAATCATGAAATTCTCTAGGAACAATCTTTATGGCAACATGACATCCTTTATACTTCAGATCTTGGAAATACATGACCTGCTCAGCCTGTGAAGCTAAAATGAAATGATCTTCATCACGCTTACGGTGGTCAAGATTCACCAACATACAATCATTATATTTCTTTTTCCCGCTATTCACAATCCAATCACATTCAAACAACACAATCCTCCTCCCAAATAAATACTACATCTATATTATATCTTTCAAAATTCTGTAATATGTGACATCACACGTCACTGGATTGCTATCTCTACTGCTGGAAAAGCTTTGGGTTTCAACTATCATGATGATGATCCCACTATTTTGAGTTTTTCGTCCAGCTTCGACATCTCTGGTGTGAAATATAAAGCCATTTATGAGATACTTTTTGTAACTTCTGTATATCCTCACAGGACCGTGAGCTAAAGCCTTTATGCCGTCAGACTCATCACTCAAAAAGTTCACCTGGAATATATTTACATCACAATGAAAATATAAAAAAACATCACCATGTATTAGAGATAGGCCAGAGAAAACAAATAATAGAAAAAAACACATTATATGACTCTCAACACTAAGCACTACTAGAGACCAGTATGAGATAAAGAGACATGGCACATACTTGGCTTCCAAACCAGGACTGGAATTCATTACCATGGAGTTTTTCTCTGCTCCACAGACGCATACGGGGATGTTGTTCAGAAAGTAATTCCTGGTGTTGCCTAGCAGGAAAAAAAAACTTAATTTTAATTTATAACAAATTGCAAAACACATACTATATATTTTAATTTGGTTCACTTACCTTCTGTATTCCCCTACTTCTGCACAGCTGAAGAGAACATACTGATGTGCCAACATCCTAGTAGATTCTTTGAATGACTTTGTATGTCCTTTTCCCAATGGTCTTACAGGTATTGAGAATATTGGTAACACATCTTCTATGACACCTCCATCATCATTGTTGCGAGATGGCCTATTTAGCCCAGTAACTACACCGTCCATATAGCGGGAGCAAAATGTCAAACATTCATCAAGTAGATAAGCTTCAGCAATGTTGCCCTCTGGTTGATTTCTGTTCTTCACATATGACTTCAATCTAAGAAGGTACCTGTGACCAAGGGACCAAGTACAAAAATAGCATCAAAATATATTTGTACTTTCATGACTATAATAATGACTCTAATCGCATATACCCATGATTACCTCTCAATCGGATACATTTCCCGATATTGTACAGGACCAACAAGTCGAGCTTGGGCTGGTAAATGAACCATAAAATGAACACAGATATCAAAAAATGAAGGTGGAAATATTTTTTCCATCTTACACAAGGTCAGCGAAATCTTTCATTCAAGCTCCAGATAATCTTTTGGTCTTTTAACTTTAGAGTACATTTCCCTGAAAAAGTTGCTCAATTCAATTATGCATGAATTAACGCTCTGGTTCAACATTCTTCTCACCGCCAAGGGAAGTAGTTGTTGCACTAAAATATGGCAGTCATGACTTTTCAGTCCAAATATGGTCTTGTCTTTGATGCACCTCGAAATATTTGAAGCATAACCATCAGGAACTTTGACATTTTTCAAAAAATTACAGAAAGTGAGTTTGTCTTTTTTTTTTCCAGTGTGAAACACGCAGGAGGCAAAATAGCTTTCCCATTTGGTGCTTCTTTTGGATGCAATTCAGTCTTCAAATCCATAAGCTGCAAATCACGACACGCCTTTAACCCATCATTTGTTTTTTTGTCATTCAAAAGTGTTCCCGTTAGGCTCTCGGTTACGTTTTTCTCCAGGTGCATAATGTCTAGATTGTGAGGCATAATATTTCCCTTCCAATAAGGCAGACTATGTAATACGCTTGTCTTATTCAAATTGAACGGCAACTTATGTTTTGGGCTTGTTTTCCCGAATTCAACTACAAAGCCTTCAAACATATTCAAAATTGCATCCTCATCTAAAGGAACAGGTGCTGTTGCTGTTTTTTTTCACCATAAAAAGATTTCTCATCTTTTCAAAAAGGGTGATTCATATCCAAAAATCGACGAGACCCATGTAGCAAAACTTTCTGCCGTCTTTAAGCCATTCAGACCACGTCTCTTTGTGACAGCATAGGCAAGAATATTTCCCTTTGGTGCTCCATCCCGAAACATAGGCTAATGCAGGAAGATCACTATTCCATAATAGACCCGCACGCATTATAAAGCTCGACTTTTGTAATATCCGGAATTTCTACTACTGTTGTTTAAAGTTATTTTATCCGAGTTATGTTGTACAGCGTGGAATCTGTATAGTATGGGTAAAATAAATGAAGAATTAAGACATCTGTATTGGTATAATTGTCGTAATTGGTCGACAATTGTATATGAGGATATCGTGTATCAAAGGTATCGTATGAGAATAATTGGATTCAGTATATGTATTTAGTATGTGTGTGAACGTATCCAGTATGTCGATACAGGAACAGTTGGAAATGGCTAAGTATAGAACCCTTAACGTACGCTAAGCTTGAGGATTTACGTACGCTAAGTTGCTAGTGTTACGTACGTTATGGCCAAGGCATTACGTACGTAACATGGGGAATCAGACAGGACCGAGTCGTTGTTGGAAGGTGGGGCCCAGTGTAGGCAGTGGATGTAGACAGGCGAGTCAACCCCGACCATTACGTACGCTACAAGAAGTGTATAACGTACATTAAATGTAGTTTCACTGTAGCAAGTCAACGTACGTATTACATACATTATGGAGCAAGGGTTATGTACGTAAGGAAGTGAACGAAACAAGTCAGTAAGCTCTGGACTGATATTACGTACGCTATGAAAGACACTTAGCGTACGTTAGGTAGCATTACGTACATTAATGATGATTGATAATGTACGTAATGGATGTGCAGGTTATAAAATAAGGTTCGTTCTTCTCATTTCTTCACGAGAGAAAAACCTTTCCTCATCCAAACTTCATCCCTCTGAGCATATTAGTGATATTTAACCTCTTCTATCTTGATTACAAGCTTGGAAACATGGATTGGAGGCTTGATTATGGAGATATGGTTGATCCTTGAAGAGTCTGATTGTGTTATTCATGTTCTTGAGGTATGTTGTTGAACTCTTCACCTTGATTTCGGATTTTTGGTATTGTTATCCGTGTTTGATTCGTATTATGATGATTAGGGTGTTGTTGTTACGATTCTTGAGGTTATGTGAAGTGTATATTGAATAATACGATAATACATGACTTGGATTACGAATTGGATGATTATCTACATGTTAAAGGATATCGAATTAGGTTGCTTTGATGGCTATAATCATGATTTCGAATCACTTTGTGTTCTTGAGGAACTTCTTGATGAATTTAACATAGCAAGACGATCGTATGTTGAATTATCGGTATCTTTAGATATGAAGATCGAATGTTCGTTGATTGTAGTGGTAGAATTCGTATGTTCTTGATGAAATACAAATCATGATATCAATTTGGAATCCGGAAAGATTGTGAATGATCACCGAATATGATTTCCTGTACATTCATATACGTAATCGTATTTTAGTTATGAATTCATAATTATTTGGGATGGATTGTTCCGACTTGTGTCTAATCGAGATATTGTGAAACAGATGAGTTTATCGATCAGTTATATTGATTAGTAATTATCGGATTCCAGTTCATATGATAGATATGAATTCGTAAATGGTTTGAGTTATGTTATTTGGCTTTATACATGATCGAGGTATCGTTGACCCATTGAGTTATATAGGTTGGCTATGACGGTTATTGATTGTTATCGGATCGTTGTTATTTGGTTACTTCAATAGGTTGAGATTATTGATCAGTGATAATAACCGTATGCTGTGGTCGTGTTCGAGTATGTTCGTTATGTTAGGAATATGCCCTCAAATGCCACTCAGAGGATGAGAGAGTGAGAGCAATGGTATTGTAATTATGAATATTATATTTATTAAGGCAATTATTATTTCTATATTATTGTATATCACTGGCATTTTGATTTGGTATATAGAATAATAGTCCTTGCATTTGAGATCGAACATTCTACTCCTTATGGAGATAAGGAGATAGGCACTAGAAGTGTTTAGAGCTCGAATGCTTAACTAGTTCGCAAGTCGATAAAACTTAACTGGGCAGTAAGTTTAGACAAGACTTGTATAACGTGTACTTTGACATGTAAAGTGCCTGTTTTCACTAACAGTTAGTGGGAGCACACGTTATAGGTATGCTAATGAGATTAGTATACTCGAACATGACTCAACTCGATTTTGTCACATGGAAATCACTCAGGGATTGTCAATGATTGAATCGAAAGATTGTGATAGGTATACATGGACCTTTGACTTGAGGTTTCAGTAGGAGATGTGCTTGTGACATTAAGTTAGTCATTAGAGTAGTTCGATCCAATCGCCGGTTGGTGTGGTCAACCTCGAAATGCAACTTAGTGGGCAAGTAGCAGTCTCTACTGAATACCAAGATAGGATTCTTTCTCCTGTTAGTGAGCAGGTAAATGTCCTATGCGGTTAATGGCAAATAAGATCATAAGTCTTTGGCCAAAGCATTCAGAGCTAGTTGTATTTGATACACGAGAGCTCGATGATCTCGGTTTGCATTAACAGAAAGCATAGAGTCAAGTTACAGTAGGGTTTGACTTTACCGTGACCCTAATACTTGACCGGGACATATGATTGAAGGGTTTATACATATACAGTATTCACGACATAATGGTTTTGGAATGATCCTATCATTCGTTCTCAGTTAGGTTACGGTGTGGGCCACGAGACTGGCTAAGTGGTGCTAACACTCATTGGATCCTCCCAATGCTGACGACAAATTATATTTAGCTTATTCTCTCTTGGTTAATATTAGACATTGGATGTCTAATTTAATTTATTGGATAAATTAAATCGGTTTCGTGAATTAAATAAATTACTGGGTAATTAATTTATTCATATTGTTTCTTAGAGAAATTATTTTTAATATAATTAATTAATTGGATTAATTAATTTTATTAATATTGAAACTTACCAAGGTTTGTCTATCAGATTAGATACACGATGGTTCGTTTCACGGACCGAAACGAACCAACTACTTTTTCTCCTCCTTTGGCCACCCCCCACTCACCTCACATGGTGTATTATCATCTTATTTGACTTGATGATTAATTATTTATTGTGGGGATTTTAATTATACATGGTGTATAATTAATACCTTTTGTTTATTGGCATGATGTGTGGTGTGATGTGTTTTTATGTTATAAAAACAACACCATCTTCATTCCAACAAAAGTGGCTTAGCCGTGAGTTTTGAGGAAAAAGGGAGGTTATTTTCTAAGTTTATACATTTTGAGTTCTAAGTGTATTTTGAGAGAAAACAATTTTTATAAAATACTTAGAGTATTTATAAAAATATATATAAGCTAATTCTATCAATTTCTAGCCGTATACTTAGAGTATAAATTGATAGAAATATTTTCCGGTCATCTTTCCGACGCCTGATACGTAGAGGCACGGTATTTTCGGTGCTCAGGGATTTCCAGAAGCTCGATCGGTTGGACTCGTGTTCGTGCTCGAAATCAAGAAGATATTATCAAAGGTTTACGAGGGTATGATTTCTTTATTATCTTCGTCTATTTATATTCGTTTATACGATGCTTGATCGATCCGTTTTGGGATTTGGTTTTTATCCAGTTTGACCGGTTTATTTTCCGATGCGTTACTCGTTTTTATCACCGATTCCCAACAGTGGTATCGGAGCGAGGTCTATGCAATCGTATATTCGATATTTGCATTTGGAATGCTTGATTATTTTTTATCATTTAGAATCATAATCGTTTTAATTGTTGATGTTTAATTATTCATCTAAAAATTATTTTTCATGATTTTATGTTACAATATAAATCTATTTTTCTTTTGAAAAATTGATTTAATTGTGTAATATAAAAATTAGAAAAATATTATTTTTTGGATTCGGGACGAAAAAATGAGCAGGAAAATTGGCCGGACCGTGGCTCGGTCACGGTCAATTCAAGTACTGTCGGGCCGCGGGTTTGGCCCGAGCCTTGT
The DNA here is from genome assembly GCA_033398695.1 of Orobanche coerulescens. NCBI lineage: Eukaryota > Viridiplantae > Streptophyta > Magnoliopsida > Lamiales > Orobanchaceae > Orobanche > Orobanche coerulescens. The sequence goes on from CM065816.1 coordinate 21,201,254, forward strand.
GTTTTCCGACTACGTTTTTATATTTCGTTCGGTAAATTAATTTTCCGCAAATTAAATTGGATTTAATATGACTAAAATATAATTATGGTAATTTTATTTTAAGGGAATTAATTTAATGAAATATTTATTTTGTCCGGAGCAAATTAAAATTAACGGTTAAGTGAATTAATTGGATTAATTCTAATTGTTGGATTATTTTTTGTTGATTAGATCAATTTTAGATTAATCATTAAATGTAATTGTTGCATTAATTTTGAATGGGGATGTAGTTCATGGACCTAGTTTTGAATCGTTTGTTTTGTTCGATTGGGTTGTAAAGGCCGTTTTGAGCCTATTTATTTTACTAGAAAATTTGTATAGGATGCAATTTTTCAAATGTAAAATTTATTTGTAATGATGAAGACCGGAGGAAGATCCGCTCGAGAAGATGAAGATTCAAGACCGAAGACATGTAATTAGATTACGATGATTTTGTTCTAGGAAACGGTCCATGAACTGCATGTTGTTAGTTTTAGGTTGTGTATGTTTTCATATTGTTTGACAAACAAACAAACCGACAAACCGCGCTTATAAACGGATTTATGTGCAAACTGTAACATATAATCGCGTTAATACTCCCACTTACAAACACTAAGTTATAAAGGTTACGAGGTTTCCTACCCTCCGTCAAACTCATGGAAAATTGAAATCTAAACCGGAATATTATTCTTCCGAGTATGTCGGGGTAATATTTTTGGGAAAAGTTGATAAATTCCTAGAGTGCATTAGATGCCTTTGGTTGTGACAAATCAAACCCCTATAAACCGTATGGGTTGCCGGGTAAGATTCAATTGTCAGACTAATAGGAGTTGACGGTTTAAACTTAGATAGTTCAGCGAGCCATAGAAACCGAATGGGTTGAGGGCAAGTGAACTAGGGGTAAAAGAAGATCGAATCATCCATTAGATGGGTTGGTATTAGACATCACTTTGGAAAGAATAATAGAATATAAACCGTATGGGTTGCCATCTATTAAACTTTGTAAAGAAATCGATCACCACTATGAAGTCACCCAAGACTTCCGGATTTAACATGGGAGTGTGTAAATGCCGATAAAATAGTGGGAGCCGAGTTATGAATAAAGAAAGTCCTTAAATTCTTTACTCGGATCATAATTAAATAATCACTAACGAATCTTAAATTATTCTCTGCAGTTAACAAAACTCTCAATATGACAATGAACCCACTCGCTATACTACTTGAAAAGAACGTCCTGACTGGTCCGAACTATGTGGACTGGCTTCGGAACTTGAGGATTGTTCTAACTATGGAAATGCTGGGATACGTCTTGGAGGCAGACATCCCAGCGGCTCCTGCAAGAACCTGAGCCAATCAGGAAGATGTCGATGCCCATGAGAAATGGATAAAAGACGACATAAGAGTGCGAGGGTACATGTTAGGCTCAATGACCAATGAGCTTCAACGTGCCCATGAAAAGATGACGTCTTCGAGAGCCATCTTATTGCACCTGGCTGAGCTCTATGGAGAGCATAGCCGAACTGATAGATATGAGATATCGAAGCAATTATTCGGCTCCAGGATGAAGGAAGGAGAGAGGGTTGGGGACCATGTCCTCAAGATGATCTCGATGATTGAGAGATTGGAAGCTCTTGATTTTCAGATGCATGCATCTCTCCAAACTGACCTTATCCTGCAGTCACTTCCTGACTCCTTTTCATAATTTGTCATGAACTTCAACTCCAATGAGATTGCATGTAACTTAACTGGGCTAATGAACAAACTGACGACTACCCAGTCTCAGATGAAGACAAAGGGAAAGGAAGCTGCACTTTTGATTTCTTCTGGGACTTGGAAGTCCAAGAATAAGAAGAAAAAGAATAAGAAGCAGTTAGGTCCAATAGCCAAGATCAACAAGGGAAAGGGCAAGGCCCCAATGGTTCAAAAGAGCAAGGGGGCAAAGAAAATGGATGTATGCCTCAACTGCGGTGAGCTAGGCCACTGGAAGAGGTACTGTCAAAAGCTTGACCGTAATGCGCCTTCAGGTACGGAACTACTGGTTTTAGAAACAAATTGTTCTGTAACTGTATATTCTACTTCTTGGATACTTGATTCCGGTGCGAGTTCTCACATTTGTACAATGAATCAGGATCTGGAACGAAGTAGGAAGCTGGATTCAGGGGAGGTGATGGTCACCGTAGGAATTGGGCATAGTGTCGAGGCTTCTGATATCGGATCCCTTATGTTGGATTTAGAATCTGGTTTTATTCTTACTTTAGATGATGTACTTGTTTTGCCCAATGGGCACAAGAATATTGTATCAATTCCGGTCATGGACCGAAAGGGATTTCACTTCTTTATTGGAGATGGGTCCTGTCGTATTTATTTCAGAAATAAATTGGTTGGTACTGCTACATTATTAAATGGTTTATACCATTTAAATATAAAGAATAAAACAACTGTGAACACTATAACTAGGAAGCGTTGTAGGGATGAAACGAACCAAGCACTTAAGTGGCATCTTAGACTTGGTCATATTGGTCAGACCAAGGTTCATAAAATGGAGAAAGATGGGCTTGCGGGTCCATTGGGATTAGATCCCTATCCAACTTGTGAATCTTGCCTTCAAGGCAAAATGACTAAGTTACCCTTCGCAGGGACTTTTGAAAGAGCTGCTGAAAACCTTGGATTGATCCATACCGATGTCTGTGGCCCTTTTGAAGTGGCACGGGATGGATTTCAGTATTTCATTACATTCACTGATGACCATACCAGATATAGATTCGTGTACTTAATGAAACATAAGTCTGAAGCTTTTGATAAATTCAAGGAATTTAAAGCCCTAGTTGAAAATCAAACAGGTAACCGTGTTAAGACTCTTCGGTCAGACCGAGGTGGTGAGTACATGAGTACCGAATTTGATGAGTTCTTAAAAGAACTAGTAATAGTGTCACAATTCACTCCTCCAGCTACTCCACAATTAAATGGTGTATCAGAAAGAAGGAACCGAACCTTGTTAGACATGGTTCACTCCATGCTTAACTATACTGATCTACCAATTTATCTGTGGGGTTACGCGCTCCTTACTGCTGTGCATATCTTGAACAGATGTCCTTCTAAATCCATTCCTAAGACTCCACATGAGATGTGTAGAGTTAGGAAACCAAGTCTTAATCACATTAGGATTTGGGGATGCCCTGCTTATGTCAAGAAGACTAATGTAGAGAAATTGGAAACTAGGTCTGTGAAAGGTCATTTCATAGGATATCCAGGGGATTCCATGGGATATCTATTCTACATGTACGAAGATCATAGGATCATCGTTGCTATACAAGCACACTTCTTAGAAGATCAGTTTATTCAGGAAGGAGGGGCAGGTAGAAATATTTCTTTGGAAGAAATAAAAGAGACACCAAATGAGACACCTATGAAAGATATTAGAACCCAATCTTCTGAAATACAAACACAACCTCGCAAGTCTAGTAGAATTTCTCAATTACCTGAGAGGTATGGCTATCTGCATCAAGAGGAACTGGGTGTCCATGAGATGACAGAAAGTAGTCAAGAGAATGATCCTTCTACATACGACCAAGCGATGGTAGATGTTGACTCCACCAAGTGGCAAGAAGCTATGGAAGCTGAGATAGACTCAATGCATGCTAATCAGGTCTGTACTTTAGTAGATCATCCTAAAGACATAGTGCCTATTGGAAACAAATGGATCTATAAAAGAAAGACTGATGTAGATGGCAAGGTTGATACCTATAAGGCCAGGCTTGTGGCAAAGGGTTATTCCCAAAGAGAAGGAATCGATTACTTCGAGACCTTCTCGCCTGTAGCTATGATTAAGTCTATTCGCATGATGCTTGCCATAGCAGCCCACTTAGATTATGAAATATGGCAAATGGATGTGAAAACGGCATTCCTAAATGGATTCCTCGAGGAGGAGATTTACATGGAACAGCCTAAGAGATTCATATCTCAAACCAATATTTATAAAGTATGCAAACTTCAGCGTGCCATTTATGGACTGAAGCAAGCTTCACGGAGTTGGAATCTTCGTTTTAACGAGACAGTCAAAGAGTTTGATTTTGTCCGAAACGAAGAGGAGCCCTGTATTTACAAGAAGGTTAGTGGGAGCAAAATTGCGTTCTTAATACTATATGTATATGACATTCTACTTATAGGAAATGACGTAGGAATGCTCTGTTCTGTGAAAGCTTGGCTTTCTAAAGAGTTCTCAATGAAAGACTTGGGAGAAGCTACCTATATTCTGGGTATTCGTCTCTACTGGGATAGAGCGAAAAGAATGTTAGGTCTTTCCCAAGCCCTCTACATAGAAAAGATCCTGAAGCGATTTAGGATGGAAGATTCTAAAAGAGGGTTTCTACCTAGGCAACATGGTGCAAAACTTTCCTTAGAGATGTGTCCTCAAAGTGAGGAAGATAGAAAGGAAATGAGCAAGGTACCTTATGCTTCGGCAGTAGGTAGCCTTATGTATGCAATGATTTGCACTAGACCGGACATTGCCTATCTTTGTGAGCGTAGTAAGTCGGTTTCACCAAATCCAGGCAGAACATTGATCGTCAGAAAGAACATTCTTAAGTACCTAAGGAGGACTAAAGACTTGGTTCTTACATACGGCGGTGGAGAAATTAGAGTGATGGGCTATACAGACTCAAATTTTTTGGGGGATATGGATGCTCATATGTCCACATCAGGGTATATCTTCACTCTTAATGGTGGGGCAGTTTCTTGGAGAAGTGCCAAGCAAAGTTCGACTGCTATCTCTACATGTCAAGCCGAATATCAGGCAGCCACGGAGGCTGCTAAAGAAGATTTTTGGATTAAGAAGTTCACTGAGGAACTTCAAGTGGTTCCTAATGGGGAGAAGCCCATGACGCAGTTTTGTGACAACGACGGAGCTGTTGCACAGGCTAAGGAGCCTAGGGCTCACCACAACACCAAACATATTGCGAGAAAATATCATTTTGTTAGAGAAATAGTTCGAGATGAGAATGTTATACTACAGAGAGTAGACACAGCAAATAGCGTTGCTGATCCGCTTACCAAGCCACTATCTCAGAAGGTCTTAGAGAGACATCTCGAGAGTACGGGTATTAGATACCATAGTTTGTGGCATTGAGTGCAAGTGGGAGATTGTTAGAAATATGCCCTCAAATGCCACTCAGATGGTGAGAGAGTGAGAGCAATGGTATTGTAATTATAAATATTATATTTAATAAGTCAATTATTATTTCTATATTATTGTATATCACTGGCATTTTGATTTGGTATATAGAATAATAGTCCTTGCATTTGAGAGCGAACATTCTACTCCTTATGGAGATAAGGAGATAGGCACTAGAAGTGTTTAGAGCTCGAATGCTTAACTAGTTCGCAAGTTGATAAAACTTAACTGGGCAGTAAGTTTAGACAATACTTGTATAACGTGTACTTTGACATGTAAAGTGCCTGTTTTCACTAACAGTTAGTGGGAGCATACGTTATAGGTATGCTAATGGGATTAGTATACTCGAACACGACTCAACTCGATTCGGTCACATGGAAATCACTCAGGGATTGTCAATGATTGAATCGAAAGATTGTGATAGGTATACATGGACCTTTGACTTGAGATTTCAGTAGGAGATGTGCTTGTGACATTAAGTTAGTCATTAGAGTAGTTCGATCCAATCGCCGGTTGGTGTGGTCAACCTCGAAATGCCACTTAGTGGGCAAGTAGCAGTCTCTACTGAATACCAAGATAGGATTCTTTCTCCTGTTAGTGAGCAGGTAAATGTCCTATGCGGTTAATGGCAAATAAGATCATAAGTCTTTGGCCAAAGCATTCAGAGCTAGTTGTATTTGATACACGAGAGCTCGATGATCTCGGTTTGCATTAACAGAAAGCATAGAGTCATGTTACAGTAGGGTTTGACCGAGACATATGATTCAAGTGTTTATACATATACGGTATTCACGACATAATGGTTTTGGAATGATCCTATCATTCGTTCTCAGTTAGGTTACGGTGTGGGCCACGAGACTGGCTAAGTGGTGCTAACACTCCTTGGATCCTCCCAATGCTAACTAAGACGAACCTACACAGTCGCGGCACAGGAATTGACGACGGATTATATTTAGCTTATTCTCTCTTGGTTAATATTAGACATTGGATGTCTAATTTAATTTATTGGATAAATTAAATCGGTCTCGTGAATTAAATAAATTATTGGATAATTAATTTATTCATATTGTTTCTTAGAGAAATTATTTTTAATATAATTAATTAATTGGATTAATTAATTTTATTAATATTGAAACGTACCAAGGTTTGTCTATCGGATTAGATACACGATGGTTCGTTTCACGGACCGAAATGAACCAACTACTTTTTCTCCCCCCTTGGCCGCCCTCCACTCACCTCACATGGTGTATTATCATCTTATTTGACTTGATGATTATTTATTTTTTGTGGGGACTTTAATTATACATGGTGTATAATTAATACCTTTGGTTTATTGGCATGATGTGTGGTGTGATGTGTTTTTATGTTATAAAAACAACACCATCTTCATTCCAACAAAAGTGGCTTAGCCGTGAGTTTTGAGGAAAAAGGGAGGTTATTTTCTAAGTTTATACATTTTGAGTTCTAAGTGTATTTTGAGAGAAAACAATTTTATAAAATACTTAGAGCATTTATAAAAATATATATATAAGCTAATTCTATCAATTTCTAGCCGTATACTTAGAGTATAAATTGATAGAAATATTTTCCGGTCATCTTTCCGACGCGTGATACGTAGAGGCACGGTATTTTCGGTGCTCGGGAATTTCCAGAAGCTCGATCGGTTGGACCCGTGTTCGTGCTCGAAATCAAGAAGATATTATCAAAGGTTTACGAGGGTATGATTTCTTTATTATCTTCGTCTATTTATATTCGTTTATACGATGCTTGATCGATCCGTTTTGGGATTTGTTTTTATCCGGTTTGACCGGTTTATTTTCCACTGCGTTACTCGTTTTTATCACCGATTCCCAACACGTGAATTGCATTGGTCAGGGCCGAGGAGCTCGTAGACGAAGGCAATGAGATTGGTAGCGACTTCATCATTGTCATATCGGTATCGAGGCAAGTAATTACTTGCTCAATTATAATGTTTAATGAATGGTTTCAGTTTCATTTCGTTTATAATGCATATAGCGATGATCATTATTGTAAACCCTGGAGATTTGGATTTTATGTTAGTTTCTGATTCTGGGAGTTAAAACATAATGTATATGATTTATTTCGGTTATTGGCATATTTGGGTATCGAGGATACATTATGATAAAGACGAGGATATGAGTATCTATAGTCCATGGTACGTTTGGATCGCCGAGCATTGCGGATAATCGTCGGTGATGATTTGACATCGAGATTGCTCTCGAAGGACTCAGGGAAAGTGTTCTATACTGATTGTTGTTTAATGTTATTGATTTTGGTCATGCATATTGTCACTCATGTTGTCGAACATGGGGTCGTCCTAGTGAATTGTCATAATGTCGTGCATGTTATGTTGTTCATGTTGATGAACATGTTGATTTGCATATGTGTATGCATAATCGTATTGTTTGTGTTGTGTTGATCCATTGGGATCATGTGATCTATGCTGAAGGCGCTGGATCAGATGTCCACCATGCGTTGGTCCGACGGGATCATCATGGGGATCTATGCTGAGGGCGCTGGATCGTTGGACGGGTTTTACACCATGCATTGGTCCGACGGGATCATCATGGGGATCTATACTGAGGGCGCTGGATTGTTGGATTACCCTGTGTTGTGTTGATGGAATCATGTGGATTCGCATCGTTGGTTTGACCATATGTTTTGCGTACATATGTGTATTGTTGGTTATCCACCTTATGTTGATCTGATAGGATCATCAAGGGGATCTATGCTGAGGGCGCTGGATCGTCGGATTTCCATTTAGTATACATCATTGTTATTGTTGTGATCATATTGACGTTGTCATATGAGTATGCATTTGTAGGTCTTGTGTTAGGATCGTGTCCGTATGATACATTGATCTGATCTCGGATTAGACTGATGTGATTGTCGTGGTATTGTGCATCTCGAGGTATGTTCCGTATTTTCCTTTGGTATTTGTCTTTTGATGGACAATCGGTTATCATCTTGGGATTTGATGATGCTATCCGATGGATCGCATTGGTCAGAACTGGTATATTTCCGTATCGTGAGTTGGTGATAGTTTGAGAATCTTGGGTATTGTTTGTGGTACAATACAAATATTATGTTTGAGTTTATTAGTTAATCGAGTACGAGATGTGAAATGTGATAATGGTTATTCTGATGAGAATTATTTGAGTAAGTAAAGTACTGCGGTAAGATTACATTGGTCATATTCTTACTTAGTATTTCCATTGGTGTGTAATTATTGATGTGATGTGATTGATATCATTGTTGGATATTATGGATGACCCCGTCGTGGGCTTTATTTTTAGGATATTGGATATCGAGCTTGTAGCAGTCGTGGAGAGATGAGCTTCCTGGAGGATACTGGCTAGGGCATGTAATTGTGTATTGAGTTTCCTGATCAGTTGTTGTATTCTGCTGTTAAAGTAGTTTTAACTGTTGTCTTTTCCGCTGTGTGTTTATTTTTAATTGGCCTATTGGTATCTGGTAACTTAGGTTACTTTGGCAATTGTTTTCTAAACTTTTGGTCGGTACGTGTAAGCTATAGCTTAACGTATGTTTTTAAACTGTTGAGTTTTGGCATTTCGGGCCTTGTAGTTGCAAATGAGATTTTACGACGGTTTTGATAAACGGATTTTATAAAGTCTTCGAATGTTTTTAAAGATAGTACCGTCGTTAGCCTCTTGGGCGTTTGTAAATGTTTGCGAAAATGTCTTTTAGCCTTGTGGGTTCCATATCGGGGCCCAAGGTGCTGTAATATTCCTAGATGGCTCTAGGGGTGTTACAACTTTGACGAGATATCATACGTTTGGACCCCAGATTCCCAAAACAATAGAAGTTCATCAATTAATGGTTGTAGGTAAACATCAATGTCATTTCCTGGAAAATCAGGTCCTGGTATAACCATCGATAAAATGAAATTATCAGAATATATACACATCCAATGTGGCATGTTATACATTATAAGTACCACCGGCTATACACTATGCGTAGAACTCATGGTTCTATGTGGGTTCATCCCATCACAAGCTAAGCCAAGCCTCACATTTCAAGTTTCTTGTGCAAAGATTGGGTTCTTATAATCAAATGTCACCTATGATGGAGAGTCAGCAGGATGTCTCATATAACCATCATTGATACGCTCTTCGTCATGCAACCTCATGGAAGAAGCTATTTCAGAGCATATAAACAACTTTGGTAGTCTGGGAATCAGTGGAAAGTAACGCAATACCTTTGCTGCAACTTTGGGACCAGGAGGTGCAGGAGAATTTGATGAACCAGAACTATTCTCAACGACCACATACCTAGATGTATGACATTTAGGGAACAGACTAATAGAAAGTATACTTTAGAAATAGTATACTTTAAAAACAAAAAACAAAATTGGAAGTATACCTTAGAAATAGGACACTATGTATAAGAAAACATGAATAAGAGAGCAAACAAATATAAAGTATACCTTAGAAATAGGACACTATGTCAATTGCACGACACCAAGAAGATAGTTGGGTGAAGGTGTATGTCGTGTATGTCTTATTAAAGAGGTACCATGCTCTATTTATAATAATGATATTGGCTATGTCTTCTTTATTTAGCCGATGTGGGACACATTAAGAGGTAACATACTCTATTTATAAGAATGATATTGTCTATGTTTTCCTTACTTAGCCGATGTGGGACACGTTAAGAGGTAACATACTCTATTTATAAGAATGATATTGTCTATGTTTTCCTTACTTAGTCGGTGTGGAACACATTAAGAGGTAACATACTATATTTATAAGAATGTTATTGTCTATGTTCTCCTTACTTACATGTATATATACACATATAGTAACGTAAGTCACACATACACCTATAGAGTTAATTATATATATATATTGTATTGAATTAGAAACTATAGGTTTCCATATTTTGGTATAATAATAAACGGTACTTCATGTTATTCTATTGGAATATTCATAATATTAAGAATACAATTAATAAATAAAACCATGTTATAGCCGTTTTGCAGGTCGATCCTTTAACCGACAGACTGGGCTTTTCGCTGCAATGAGATATTTATAAAGGCAGGTTTTATCATATTATGATAAATAAGTAACATATGGTATACATTATAGACATAAAACGAACCTAATCAAATGTATATCAATTAATTATGCCCATGAAATGCTTACTTATATGTCATGATTCACTAATGCGTATTATGTAAACACATTTTAGGTATACAATGATTATTAGTTTAGAAGGAGATAACCGAGCATTACAATCCTCCCCTCCTTATAAAATCTGGTCCTCAAAATTTACCATACTGAACAATTCTGGATACTTGCTTTGCATTTCCTTCTCTATTTCCCATGTAGTCTCTTTAATAGCATGATTCCTCCACAAAATCTTTACCAAATGAATCTTTTTGTTTCTAAGTTTCAAATGTGAGGGGTTTGAAATGTACTTCCTTAACATTGACACATGAAATCCTTGTAGGAAAGTTCATGTGTCCCCTTAGTAAAACCGTGTGGGACAAAAACTGAGTAGTCATAAGAGTATAAACTTCTCTATATGTAGGTCATTCTTATAGGAGCACCAATGTGCTGCTTCAGTAAACTCTTTTAAAAACTAAGTGAATAATATGATTTTTTCATACTTATCATTTATTGTAGGAGTATCCACCTGCTGCCTCAGTAAAGCCTATTGAGATATAAACTGACTGAATACTATGATTTTTGTCATATGTATCATTTGTTGTAGGAGTATCCATGTGTTGTATCATTAGAACCTTGTAATCATACGGAACAATACTTGATCGAAGAAAAAAGAGTACAACTACTCGTTCTTTTTCTTTTTTATAGTGCAAGGCCGCCGACCTGCTTCCCAGTGGGCCATCGCCGGCGGCCGGGAAGACTTTTTTTTACTAGGCCATTGGCCTCCGGCGGCCATTTTTTTTAAACAGCCGACCTGCTTTTCGGTGGGCCACCGCTGGCGAACGACGGCCGACAGACCTCCGACGACTGACCAAATTTTTTTGTTCTTTTTTTTAACGCCAAGCCCGCCGTCCAGCTTTCCGGCGGGCCATCACCCGCGATCAATCAATTTTTTTAAAACGTCAGGCCGCCGGCCTAGTTTCCTCCGACGGCTGGCCATTTTTTTAAAGCCAGGACAGCCGATATAATTTTGATAACCAACATATTATTTTTTTCTAGGAAGTAATATGGTAATTTAATTATTTGAATTCAATCATATCACCACGTGTCATTATGGCAAGAAAAACCAAACCAAACCAAACATACCCAGTATATCCCGCTCAGAGCAGGGTCTGGGGAGGGTAAGATGTACGCAAACCATGCCCCTACTTTTTACGGTAGGGAGGCTGTTTCCGTGAAGACCCCCAGCTTAGTGCACAGCAAAATATTGAGTGATATATACAAAGAATCATAAGATTCGAAAAAGCTCAAAACCATACCTGAGCCCATGGCTTAATTCACATGAGACTTACCTAAGGGGACTATGGCTATTACACTCTTGATGAACGCTGCTCTAACAGAAGAGAGGTTGACTATGCGTACCGTTCCCTGTCAAAAATAAACCACACGCAAAAAAGGCACCGCTGGAGGTCAAAGCTAACCGAGACAACCCAACCCTAAGGCTCTGTACTACTACACCGCTCCCTAAAAAAGAATCTGCAACTCTGATCTGGCGCCTCCAAGAGCACCTGTCAACAGTCATGATCTCGGATAAGTTTAAGGCCTTCAAATCTAAACTCAGCTACTCCTCCCACATCCTTCTCGGTCTGCCTCTCCTCCTCCCCCTACAACCAATAAACTCTCAACCCTCCTTACTGGAGTAGAGGCCTGCCTCCTGCGGATGTGGCCAAACCATCTCAATCTCCCTTCCCTAGTTAGCTGAAATCACTTCTAGCGCGTTCCTAAAAACCCCATTCGGGATTCTATCCAACATTGTGCGACCACACGACCAACATAACATTCTCATTTCAGCAGCTTCCAACTTGCTCTCAAGCGACTTCTTCACGCCCAACATTCGGATCCATACAATATTGCAGGTCTGACTGCCGCTCTATAGAATTTACCCTTCAACTTTATAGGGACTTTCTTGTTGCACAGGACCCCTATCACTGCTCTCCACCTTAGCCACCCTGGATTGATACGATGAGTGACATCATCTTCACACTCACCTTCCTTCTGAATGATCGAACCCAAATACGTGAACTTATCCGTACGGGTACGACCTGATCAGCAATCATTACCTCTACTTCTTCCTCGTTGGTCTCACCACGAAAGTTACACCAGAGATACTCGGTGTTGGACTGGATCACACGCAAGCTCTGGGATTCTAACTTAGATCTCCATAACTCCAACTTCGAGTTCACCTCTCCCCTCGACTCCGCCACTAACACAATGTCGTCAGCAAAAAACATGCACCACGGGACGCCATCTTGCATCCTTCGCGAAATGATGTCAAGGATTAGAGCGAAGAGAAGAGGGCTTAGCGTTGACCTCTGGTGTAGCCCTATCTCAATTGGGAAATACTGGGCGTCACCAACTGAGGTCCTAACACAAGTCCTAGCTTGGGAGCACATGTCTTGGATCGCCCTAACGTACGGTGATGACACCCTCCTCTCTTCTAGGCTCCTCCAAATAACATCACGCGGAATGCTATTGTAATATCCGGAATTCCACTATGATTGTTTAACATTATTTTATCCGAGTTATATTGTACAGTGGGGAACCTGTACAGTATGGATAAAATAATTGAAAGACTGAGACAGCTGTACTTGTATAATTGTCGTACTTGGTCGACAATTGCAATTGAGGATATCGTGTAGTAGATGTATCATATGAGAATATTTTTGGGACGTGTATCTGTATTCAGTATGCTGTGTATACGTATTCCTCATGTCGAAATGATGGATTAGAACAGTTCTTAATGGCCAAGTACAGCCACGTTAGCGCACGCTACGATGTATACTTAGCGTACGCTAATGCACAAGGATTACGTACGTTAAGAAGGATAGTTAACGTACGTAAGGTTCACAGCTATTACGTACGTTAAGTGGATGAGTTAACATTTGTAAAGTTCGTATCAGGCAAGATCCGAGCTATGATCGACAGGTGGGCCCATGGTCGGCAGCTTTCGGCGCGGATGTGGACAGGCGAGTCAATGTCGAGTATTACGTACGTTATGAACAATATATTACGTACGTTAAATCGATTTAGTACTGTAGCAAGTCAACTCAGAGTTACGTACGCTATGGCACTTGTTTTACGTACGTAATGCATCGAACGAATTGAGACAGGAGGTTCTGGACTATCATTACGTATGCTACCGAGGAAGGATAATGTACGTAACGACTGTTACGTACGCTAGGTTGTTCATATAGCATACGTAAGGTATGTGTTTATATATATATATATATGAGGCCCGTCATTTCGTCATTTTGGGAGAAGTTTCACCTTGTTCTTCATCCTTCACCCCTCCAGGACCGATTTTTGGATTTTCTAACTTGGTTATGAGCTTGGGAGCTTGGATTGGAGTTGTTATTTGAGTTGATAACAATCATTGGAAGAAGTTCTAATGTTTTTCATCGTGGTTCTTCAATATCAGGTAAACTTTGTGAACCTCTGAGTATAGCTCGAGTTTGGAATGATGATTACATGTTAGGAAGCATGTTAATCTACCTTATTGTTATTATGATGTTATACATGAATGAATGGTATTGTGACAAGAGATTTAAGACATTGATTAAGGTTATTCATGTTGTAAGGGTTGCGATTCGTTCAAACATGCTCGTATGATAGATTATCGGGTTTTGTTGTTGATGTATGAGTATTGGTGCGATTGTAGTGGTTTTAGATCGTGATGAAAAGATATGTCGATGTAATTCCCTCATTCATTCCGGATTCTTGATGTTATTGCCGTTGTTTACTTCGTATGATGACGATTATGGTAGTAGCTATGATTTGTGGTGTTATGATTAATGCATGTCGAAGAAGACGATGATATTTGTATTTAATTGGGATATTGTGGAATCGTTGGGTGTGTTGATTGATTATGTTGATTGTTAGTAACGATTATCGAATTATGGAGTCATATTGTGGTTATGAATTCGTGATTGATTGATTTGGGTTGTTCGGATTTATGTATTATCGAGATATCATTGAACCGTTGAGATTGATTGGTTGGTTAAGCTGGTTGTTGATTGTTATCGAATTGTTGTTAATTATTATTGCAATAGGTTGCGATAATTGATCGTTGATAAGAACCGTGCCTTACGGTCAAGTTCGAGGATGTTCGTGAATTGCATGGGTCAGGGCCGAGGAGCTCATAGACGAAGGCAATGATATTGGTAGCAGCTTCATCATCGTCATGTCGATATCGATGCAAGTTATTACTTGCTTAGTTATAATATTTGATGAATGGTTTCAGTTTCATTTCGTTTATAATGTATATAGCAATGATTATGATTGTGAACTCTGGAGATTTGGATTATATGTTGTTTTTCCGATTTTGGGAGATAAATCAAAATGTATGTGATTTATTTCGGTAATTGGGTATCGAGGATACATTATGGTAAAAAAAACATAAGGATATGAGTTATCTATAGTCCGTGGTACATTTGGATCGCCGAGTACTGAGGATAATCGTCGGTGATGACTTGGCATCGAGATTTCTCCCGAAGGACTCGGGGCAAGTATTTTAGATTGATTGTGGTTTAGTGTTAATGATTTTGGTCATGCATATTGTCTTTCATGTTGTTGAACATGAGGTCGTCCTAGTGATTTGTCATTATGTCGTTCATGTTATGTTGTTCAGGTTGATGAACATGTTGAATTGAATATGTGTATGCATAATTGTGTTGTATATGTTGTGTTGATCCGATGGGATCGTGTGATCTATGCTGAGGGCGCTGGATCAGATGTCCACCTCATGTTGGTCCGACGGTATCATCTTGGGATCTATGCTTAGGGCGCTGGATCATTGGACAGGTTTTCCACCTCATGTTGGTCCGACGGGATCATCTTGGGATCTATGCTGAGGGCGCTGGATCATTGGATTACCCTGTGTTGTGTCGGTGGAATCATGTGGATTCACATCGTTGGTTTTACCATGTGTTGTTGTTGTGCATATGTATATTGTTGGTTATCCACCTCGTGTTGATCTACTAGGATCATCTTGGGATCTATGCTGATGGGCGTTGGATCATGGGATTTCCATTGAGTATACATTGTTATTCTTGTTTTGAGTATATTGACGTTGTCATATGAGTATGTATTTGTAGGTCTTGTGTTAGGACCGTGTCCGTATGTTGCATTGATCTGATCTTGGATTTGATTAACGTGATTCGTCGTGGCATTGCGTAGCTCGAGGTATGTTCTGTATTTTTCTTCTTGGTTCTTGTCTTTGGATGGACAATCGATTATCGTGTTGATATTTGTTGATGTTATTCGATGGATCGGATTGGTCAGAGCTGGTACATTTTCGTATCGCGAGTTGTGATGTCTTGAGAATCTTGGGTATTGTTTAAGGAACAATATAGATGTTATGATTGATATTGATTAATCGATATTACGAGATGTGCAATATGATAATGGTTAGTTTGATGATGATTATTGCGAGTTGGTAAAGTCATGGCAGTAAGATTACATTGGTAGTATTCTTACCCAGTATTTTCATTGGTATGTAATTATTGACGTGATGTAATCGTTATCATTGTTGAGTATTATGGCTGACCATGTCGTGGGCTTTATTTTTAGGTTCTTGGGGTATCGAGCTTGTAGCGGTCGTGAAGAGATGAGCTTCCCGGAGGATACTGGCTATGGCATGTGTTTATGTATCGAGTATCTTTGACTAGTTGTTGTTTTCCGCTGCTAGAGTATTTTTAATTATCTGTCTTTTCCGCTGCGCGAGTATTTTTAAGTGACCTTTCGTTGCCTGGTAACTTAAATTATTTTGGAAAAATCGTTTTCTAAACTATTGAGTTTCGGTTTTTTGGCCTTGTCCTTTCAAATGAGATTTTACGACGGTTTTGATAAACAAGTTTGATAAAGTCTTTGGATAAATATAATACCGTCGTTAGCCTCTTGGGCATTTATAAATATTTGCGAAAATTTCTTTTAGCCTTGTGAGTTTTGTCTCGGGGCCCACGATGCTGTAATATTCCTGGATGGCTCTGGGGGTGTTACAGAATATGGTATCGGAGCCTAGGTTGAGAAAACCTAGGCCATTGGGTCGAGTCGAGTCGTGTATTTATCACATCATTCGAGTTGTCGATTGATGAATATTAGAGCCTTGGGTTTTGTGTTCACTCGGGCTTGTGCGTTATGTGATTTACCAGTGTGGTACTGGGGTTGTTGTAAACTTTTTAAAATAGTGTTGACGTATTTCTTCGAATAGAGATGTGCTGTGTTCTCGAGTTGAACTGAGTTTGAAAAATATGTGTTTTGAAAATATATGTGTTGAGTATTTTCTAGAGTTGAGACATGTGCCAGTATCACGGGGAATCGTCGGCCTCACGATTTGTAAGTATTTGGATTTTTGAATTACATTGAGATTTGTTGCCATTCTAAGTTGATATTCTTTGAGATTCAGAAAGATATCATGCGTCACAGTATGAGGTGATAGAGTTGAGACATGATTGATAATCTCAAGAAGCTATGATTTTGGAAATCAATATGTCGGTTAATTTTGGAACGGAGTTGTGCATTTGAGAGAAAGATTGTGGATTGATGAGAAAAACATGTAGTCATGTTATTTCATTTTGAGATATATGAAACTGTTCTTGAGCATTTGAAAATGATACTTTTCAAAATGAATTTTTTACGGATGTTTTACCGGAAATGATTTTTGGGCCGAGACCCAATCGATTTTGAAATAGTTTTATAACTCAGGACTTGAGGTCCAAAAATGGGTTTTCTACTTTATAAACTTCTTGTAATGTGCAACGAAATATGGGCCGAGACCCTAATGTTTCAAAAAGGCTTTTCTACTTTCTAAAACTTCCGAGATTTGTAAAGCACTTTACCAATCGTTATCTATTTTATTACTACCTTTCGGGGTTTTGGTTTATTTGTCCAAATGAAATTTTCGGGTAGTCTTTCGTTGTGTTTGATTTGTCGATTATTCAATATTTTGTCATAACATAGTCGAGGTGATCCAGGATGGGTTAATGGTCGATGTTGCGAGTCATATGTGGAAAAAGGAGTTTTTATCGGAATTTATACATTAAGATTTTGGAACTCTATCGTGTGGTTTTCCGATGGAATGTCAGTGGATTTGGTCACAAGCCGAACTGGTATACAGGAGTATGGATGTGGTCAAGAATTTGCATAATTCCATTTTATTTAATCATATGTATTCGAAAGGAATTGTCCTCAAGAACGTGACGTAAGCAAACCGATTTAATTTTTCGAAAATTGATTTTGTGGTCTTACCAAAATTTATGTTTTGAATTTTGAAATTTTTGAAAGAACTTTCGAAAATTTGTCTTCTTGACAAGACTATATGATTTCAAACTGGTTTTGAAAATGTGATTGATATACATATGCATTTAGTGCATAATGCATATCATGGTGAAGTTATGAGTATGACTCACGAACTGGATAGTACATCAGTATGGTATGATGAAAAGAGGTTCGAACTTCAGTATGGTAGTTTGGTTATCCAGGGATGATCGGTTGATTGATCGGATAAGAGAAATATGCTGCATGTTGTAGATTCAGTATAGAATATGATTTCAGAACTTTGGATTTTGTGAAACCGGGACATATGTGCTATGTGATTCCATTGGTATGGTAGTAGCGCGATTTTACCATAGTGATTTTTGAATGATTCCTTTGTAAGTGTGGATTTGGGGATGGTGACCCCAGAATGGTTGTTTTGAGTATTGATTGGTCATTCCCACTCCATGTATGATTGAGTATGTTCGTCAGTTTGTTACTGGTTGTTCGTATGCCGAAGGGTATGTTCACCAGTCGGGTGTGTTTCTTTGAGATCCACTGCATGTGATTTCTGTAATGGGTTTTGAGAATTTTATTCGTCCGTATATCTGTCTCTGTGGTTTTGTGTTCATCGTGTTGGAGCTTACCATGTGAAGGTATTCTCGGTTAGTGTTGATCGTCCATGGGTAGTATTGGAGTTCATCACATGGATGATATTCTTGGTTGTGTTTTGACCGTTGGTTGGTCATATTAGAGTTTATCATGTTGATCATATTCTCATGTTGTGTTTTGACCTCTGGCTAGTCATACTGGAGTTTATCATATCGATGATATTCTCGGTTAATTTATTGGTTGATCATTGCTAATGATCGTATGAGCATTCGAATTTTGTATCGATGTTTCGAGATTGATTGCCATGGTTTTGGGCAGTTGTTTCACAGATGTATCATGTATTATTGGTTTTTGTCAGGATTGGGATTTGATTGTGCGATCAGGCAGACAGGCTTTTGCACGGATGGATTATTCCATAATTGAGTTATATCGATGTATCTTGTTGATATGTGTGGAATTGTGATGTAAGTGTATTGAGGTTTTTGCAGTGGGATCATTTACTGGTACCGCAGGAGATCATCGACTTCACGCACTAGTAAGTATGCTATTTTGGTTATTCGATAATGATGATGATTGATCGTTGTCGTGATGGTTTCGGAATATTTTGGTTGGACGGTTTGTTTTTTATGATGGATTGCAAGTTTCGAGGACCAAACTTATTTTAAGTGGTTTAGTATGTAATATCCGGAATTCTACTATGATTGTTTAACATTATTTTATCCGAGTTATATTGTAAAGTGTGGAACCTGTACAGTATGGATAAAATAATTGAAAAACTGAGACAGCTGTACTTATATAATTGTCGTACTTGGTCGACAATTGCAATTGAGGATATCGTGTAGTAGATGTATCGTATGAGAATATTTTTGGGACATGTATATGTATTTAGTATGCCGTGTATACGTATTCCGCGTGTCGAGATGATGGATTAGAACAGTTCGAAATGGCTAAGTACAGCCACGTTAGCGCACGCTACGATGTATACATAGCATACGCTAATGCACAAGGATTACGTACGTTAAGAAGGATAGTTAACGTACGTAAGGTTCACAGCTATTACGTACGTTAAGTGGATGAGTTAACGTACGTAAAGTTCGTATCACGCAAGATCCGAGCTATGATCGACAAGTGGGCCCGTGGTCGGCAGCTTTCGGCACAGATGTGGACAGGCGAGTCAATGTCGAGTATTACGTACGTTATGGACAATATATTACGTACGTTAAATCGATTTATTACTGTAGCAAGTCAACTCAGAGTTACGTACACTATGTGTAATATCTGCAATTTCGATTTTCAGTAATTTTCTTTTTTGGCGAGAGTCCGTTTTGATGACTCGCTTGTGACCGTTTCGTCATTTAGAGAATGATTAATTCTACACTTTTTTCACATCCGAGTTTGTTTCAGTGTCGTTTTGTTGAGTTCCGTGCTTCTTAGCGACTTTTCCGCACTTGAGTTCGATTCTTGCGAATCTCGTTCGAAACTGTTGTTTCGAGTTTCCCGTAAGTTTATTTAACGTTGTTATACGTGTTGTGAGCTTCAGTTTGATTATTCATTGTCGTATCATGATTTTTCGGACGTTTGGGCCATTTTATAATTTCCCAAAGTTGTGGGTATCCGCATTCGTATTTGTTGTCTTGACCCTTTTTATGGTTGCGTGTGAGTTTGATTGGAGCTAAAGCTCTTAGTACAATCTTATTCTGGAGCTTTTCATGCTTATCTTGAACTTGGTGTTTCGATTGGAAGAGTCCGTCGTGGTAACCCGTTTTGAGAACTCTACTGCTGTGGTTTCTGGGTGCATTAGTGCACGCTAAGGGATATCCTTAGCGCAAGCTATCGAGCAGCAGGTCAGAGGTCATTAGTTGGATTCAGGCCCGTTAGTGCATGCTACGCTTATTGGCTAGCGCGCGCTAAGGTGTTGTAGTTAGCGCACGCTATAGTTGTGGTCGTGCACACTAACTGGTAGTTCGAGGCAGCCCAGAAGCTACTGGACTGGGTCTGGGGGTCTCGTTAGCGCACGCTAACTGTACTTTTTGGCAGAACATTTTGTTCTAATGATTCGATAGCGCACGCTAATCAGGAGAATTAGCGCACGCTAAGCTGTCTAGTATATAAACTGGACATCAGTCGTTTTTCTCATTTTCACCCTCATTTCTCCTCCTCTCCGCGGGGTTGAGTCAAGGGCGACTAGGGATCGCATTCTTGACCGATTTTGGTCAATCCAAAGGTGTTTTGGAGTATCCTAGGTGATTATAACATCATATAATCCTTTGTTCTTCACCGAATCAAGGTATTTTTCTTGGACCCCTAGAGTTGACTTTTTGGGAAGTTTTATTCTTGATTTCGTTTTCCATTCGGTTTTGATAAACCGATTGTTGTCATGATGTTGTTAAACATATCCTATGGATTGTATATCCATATTTCGGTTTGGAATTTCATTTTCATTTTTGTCGGGTCGATTCGTGTTCTTGGTTGTTTTGGGGGAAACCCTTGAACTTCCGTCGTTTGTTCTTTTATTTCGGCGGCTTTTGGTCGTACTTTGTAATTCATTTTCAATGTTGTTGTTGTCATTCGTAGTCTATTGTCGCGGGTTGTCGTTCGGCGGAGTCGGCGGGTTCGTAGACGGTTCGGGTCTCCTCACTTTGGTTGATTCTCGGCATCGTGTTCATCATCTCGTTTCGATCGTGGTTTCGAGGCAAGTATTTTCTTATACGACTTGTGCCCTGCAAATAGAGTTTACATGTTGGATTTACGATGGTTGGTTTACCTCGTGAATATGATTCGTGTGAGTTGATTTTGATTTGATTATTTTTAACGTTGAAGGTTTTAATGATACCCCCGCTTGTGTAATGTTGTGGAATCATGTATTCCATGTTAATCGTGTTGTTGAGTTGTGATGAGTATGGTAATTGTGTTGGGTAAGTGGCCATCTCTAGCAAGTGTTCTTAATGAACTTACATTCTTAGCATATTAGTATTGCATAAGTGACGTGTGTGTGTGTATGCTCACTACGGGTTAGATCCGACGGGGTCTCGGTAGGGGTCCACAGAGGCGTGGATCCGCGAGCTTTGCTTTTAACCACTACGGGTTAGATCCGACGAGGTCTCGGTAGGGGTCCACAGAGGCGTGGGTCCGCGGTTAATTGGGGGGGTGTTCTTTGAATGTGTTTTGGGTTATGGCGTTTCCGAAAATGAGTGTTTTGAACGGTGATTTCATGATTGCATGTATTGACTAAGTGTGTAAGAGGTAAGTTGTTCATTTGGCTTACTTGGCTAGGATGGCACTAGAGTATTTTGTCGTATGTGTTTTACTCCTTTAATTGTGGGGTTTTGATGTTGGAAAATGGACCTTGCTTTTTGTCCTATGGTACCGTGATTTGATGAAATTTGGGATGAGATCCCAACAGTTTGTTAAAGGTCATTTTACGGAAAGTGGTTTTGGGCCGAGACCCATTCGTCTTGAAATTTGGTTATTTTCAACTCAGGACTTGAGGTCCAACAAGGTTTCTACTTTTTAAAATCCCCGAGATGAGGAATTTATTTTTCAAACACTTCCTTGGTTGTTTTCTAATTAATAAAACCTCTCGGGTAGGCTTTGGCGGTTAATTGTCGTATCTGATTCGTAATTTCTAATTATTTGTTACATTTTGTATGTTTATGTACTTGCACTAGCAAAATAGTGGGATTTTGCTAACCCCCGAGTAATCGGGGGGTGGATGTCTGTATTGCATTCAGGTTTTGGGGAGCATAACACAGGGCCGGCACGAAGGATGATGAAAGATTATCGATACTAATCACATGAGAATCCATACGATTTCGTATTGGTTCGGTTGTACTTTATTTCCGCTGCAGTATTTCCCCCGTTGTATGGGAGTGTGTTGTATTTTGAGCCCTGTGTGGGCATGTATTGAGATCGAGTTGTATGTATTTATTGAAAGACCAAATTGGTCTACTGAGTCTTTTTAGCCTCAAAGGCGTTGTTGAGATGTTCGATTTTGTTACAAGCCTGGTAGATCCTTGAGAAAAAGGGTCTACGGCGTGTAATATCCCTGAGTGGATTGGGGGTGTTACATAAATGGTATCAGAGCTTTAGGTTGTGGAAACCTAGGCTGTCGGGTTTAGTGTTTGTTGAGTTTTGTCTCGTCGGATTTTGTCTGACTGAGTCGTGTCGCGACACGTCGTCTGAGTTGGTTGGTCGCGATTAGTATCATGGGGCGATCATCATCTTCGTGCGACCTGTGGATGTAAGTCTCCCTTCTTTGTGTTGTGCCTCGTGTGACACGAGTTACTGGTATGATTATGTGTTAAGTGATGGAATCTTCATGTAGATTTTTGGTTTCGTGATATGTATTTATTCGACTCTCATATTTTGTTTATATGAGGAGTGTTGTCGCTGTTTATGTCCTTTCGACTGTTGTTTTTGTCCGCTGCTAATAATTTTCAAAATGATTTGCTCGTTTTGCGAGTATTTTTGGAAGCCTTTGTGCTTAATACGGAATGGTGGTGTAATTATGTGTGCTTTGCTCACCTCGAGAGGGTCCGTCGAGGCCTCGAGGGGATCTATGACTTCACACTGAATTCACGAGTTTGATTCGCTAGCCATCTCGGGAGGGTCCTTAGAGCCTCGAGTGGGACCAGTGTTTTAGACCCGGTCCTAGGCAAGTTTGAACTGTGATTTGACTGTTTGTTTCCTGGGAAGAGACATGTTTTGTGTTGTTTTGAACGACTTGACACATGTGCTATGAGGTGTGTAACCGAAGGTTGATACGCATGAGTTTTTGGGCCTTCTAGCCTAATGGATTTTATTTTTTGAAAACCCTGAGTATTTTAGAAAATAAATTTCGAGACGTACTTTTAAATGGATTGTATTTTCGAGGCGCCTACGAGCGCAACTATCTGTTTCAAAATTCTTCTACTTTGAGGACCAAAATATTTTTTTAGATATTTCAGTAATTTTGGTAATGCGTTTGCTTAGACCCGAAGGTCGAATATTTTTGAAAGTTTTAATTTAAAAGAAAAGTGACCTCATTTTGATCCGACGCAAGATGGTTTTTCAAATTCTCGATAATGATGTTTGCATTACTTTTTCGAAATATAATACTCAAGATCAACTGGTGTTTCAAAATTGTTTTCAGAAAGGTGGTTTTTGTCTTTAAAACCTATCGTTCCTGTTTGCGGTCCGAAAATGTATGTATGATCTTCGCACTTTCGTTAGGGTGTTAACCTTCGAGTTGTGATTGAATTGGTGGTGTGAGCGTTGAGTCGTTCGCCACGCATTTGTTATGTTAGCCCTCTGTGAGAGGCGTGATGTTGATCTTCAATGTCGTCATTTCGTGGTGATTTGCGTGCTACCGCACCTGTGCGAGCTATTAGAGCTTGGGTTTGTATGATTGTGTACATCTGTGATTGTTTCATGATGTTTTGTGATTGCGTGATGGTTATCATTCGGGCCATTGAAATCGCCGAATGTATGCTGTTGTTGCTGTGATTTGGTGGTGCAAATTGTCCTTCCCCGCCAGTAGCAGATTACAAGTGTGGACTCGAGGGACACAGAATCCAGTTCTGCGAGTTGGTTACCGAGTCTTCCAGGGTACGAACTTCAGGACATTTATCAGGATCGGCTTTGAGAGGCATTTGAAAGATGTTTCTGTCGATTGCTTGTTGTGTTGTCACCTTGCTTTCGTTGTTGTGAGTTTCAGGGATGAAACTTGTTTTAAAAAGAGGTCAAATGTAAGACCCGTATTATTTTTGACTTCTGCATTTTCTCTTTTTAAATTCTATCGACTCGCTCATGTTCGTTGATACCTTCTGAACTTGTTTGGTATCTCGATTTTCATCGTTCGAATGGGTTGTGACCTTGTTTCGGATCAATCTATTTATCGTTGTGACTTTTCCGAGTTCGGTTCGATTCTTGTAAACCTTGTTCGAAATTAACGTCCTTCGGATCTACAAGTTCTTTTAATGTATCGAGTTGAAGTGTGAACTTAGGAGTCGTTGTTCGACCGTCGTCATCCGATCATTGTTGTCGATTATTGTTTTTCGATCGTTGTTGTTCGATCGTTATTGTTTGATTATTGTTGTTCGATCGTTGTTGTTCGATCATTATTGTTCAATCGTGGTTGTCCGATTGTTGTTGCCTGATCTCGTACCGCGAAGAATTATCGTTCAACGTTAGTCAGCTGTTTCAAGTGTGGCCAGGTGGGTCACCGAGCAGTGCATTGCGAGACGGTAGCTGAGACATTTGGGGATCGAGGTTGCATCTCTACTCCGAAAGGACACGGAGATGCCTAGTGTGTTTCTTGAGGATTTCGGCGTAGTCCGAATTGTTTGTGATTGTCCTTATGAATCATTTTGTATTTATTTTCTGTTTTCTCGACTGTGCGTGTTTCCATGTAATAGGTGCTTTATGTTTTGTGATTGTTAGGATAATTGACTTGATTGTATTATCTGTTTGATGATGCTTGTCACTTGTTGGTTTTATTATGTCTCTACCTGTGGTGTTGTGTTGGTCTTCGTGGAGCGTGTTTTCACGCCGTATGTTTCTTTGCGTGGCTTGTAACGTTTCGCCGTTGGGCGCGAGTTTTCGGTTCTTGTGTATCTCGTTGAGTGTTTCCTGGCGGGATATTGCTTCTCCCTACTTGTTTTAAGTTTCGGGACGAAACTTCTTTTAAGGAGGATAGTATGTAATATCCGCAATTTCGATGTTTGGTAATTTTCTTTTTTGGCGAGAGTCCATTTTGATGACTCGATTGTGACCGTTTCGTCATTTAGAGAATGATTAATTCTACACTTTTTGACATCCGACTTCGTTTCGGTGTCGTTTTGTTGAGTTCCGTGCTTCTTAGCGACTTTTCTGCACTTGAGTTCGACTCTTGCGAATCTCGTTTGAAAATGTTGTTTCGAGTTTCCCGTAAGTTCATTTAACGTTGTTATACGTGTTGTGAGCTTCGGTTTTATTATTCATTGTCGTATAGTGATTTTTCGGACGTTTGGGCCATTTTGTAATTTCCCAAAGTTGTGGGTATCCGCATTCGTATTTGTTGTCTTGACCCTTTTTATGGTTGTGTATGAGTTTGATTGGAGCTAAAGCTCTTAGTACAATCTTATTCTGGAGCTTTCCGTGTGTATCTTGAACTTGGTATTTCGATCGGAAGAGTCCGTCATGGTAACCTGTTTTGAGAACTCTACTGCTGTGGTTTCTGGGTGCATTAGCGCACGCTAAGGGATCTCTTTAGCACACGCTATCGAGCAGCAGTGCAGAGGTTATTAGTTGGATTCAGGCCCGTTAGCGCACGCTACGCTTATTGGCTAGCGCGCGCTAAGGTGCTGTAGTTAGCGCACGCTACGGTTGTGGTAGTGCGCGCTAACTGGTAGTTCGAGGCAGTCCGGAAGCTACTGGACTGGGTCTGGGGGTCTCATTAGCGCACGCTAACTTTTGTAGTTAGCGCACACTAACTGTACTTTTTGGCAGAACATTTTGTTCTGATGCTTCGATAGCGCACGCTAATAAGTCGTTTTTCTCATTTTCACCCTCATTTCTCCTCCTCTCCGCGGGGTTGAGTTAAGGGCGACTAGATCGCATTCTTGGCCGATTTTGATCAATCCAAAGGTGTTTTAGAGTATCCTAGGTGATTATAACATCATATAATCCATTGTTCTTCGCCGAATCAAGGTATTTTTCTTGGACCCCTAGAGTTGACTTTTTGGAAAGTTTTATTCTTGATTTCATTTTCCATTCGGTTTTTATAAACCAATTGTTGTCATGATGTTGTTAAACATATCCTATGGATTGTATATCCATATTTTGGTTTAGAATTTCATTTTTGTTTTTGTCGGGTCGATTCATGTTCTTGGCCGTTTTGGGGGAAACCCTAGAACTTCCGTCGTTTGTTCTTTTATTTCGGAGGTTTTAGGTCATAATTGGAATTCATTTTCATTGTTGTTGTTGTCGTTCGTAGTCTATTGTCACGGGTTGTCGTTCGGCGGAGTCGGCGGGTTCGTAGACAGTTCGGGTCTCCTCACTTCGGTCGATTCTCCGCATTGTGTTCATCGTCTCGTTTCGATCGTGGTTTCGAGGCAAGTATTTTCTTATACGACTTGTGCCTTGCAAATAGAGTTTAAATGTTGGATTTATGATGGTTGGTTTACCCTCGTGAATATGATTCATGTGAGTTGATTTTGATTTGATTATTTTGAACGTTGAAGGTTTTAATGATACCCCCGCTTGTGTAATGTTGTGGAATCATGTATTCTGTGTTAATCGTGTTGTTGAGTTGTGATGAGTATGATAATTGTGTTGGGTAAGTGGCCATCTCTAGCAAGTGTTCTTAATGAACTTACATTCTTAGCATATTAGTATTGCATGAGTGACATGTGTGTGTATGCTCACTACGGGTTAGATCCGACGGGGTCTCGGTAGGGGTCCACATATGCGTAGATCCACGAGGTTTGATTTTAACCACTACGGGTTAGATCCGATGGGGTCTCGGTAGGGGTCCACAGAGGCGTGGGTCCACGGTTAATTGGGGTGTATTCTTTGAATGTGTTTTGGGTTATGGCATTTCCGGAAACGAGTGTTTTGAACAGTGATTTCATGATTGCATGCATTGACTATGTGTGTAAGAGGTAAGTTGTTCATTTGGCTTACTTGGCTAGGATGGCACTAGAGTATTTTGTCGTATGTTGGAAAACGGATCTTGCTTTTTGTCCTCTGGTACTGTGATTTGATGAGATTTGGGATGAATGTAGAATGAAAATGAAGACTAGAAAAAATATTTCTCTCTCTTGTTTTCTTTTATTTATTCGTATATACGTAGCTTGATCGATCCTCTTAAGGGATTCGGATCGAATTAGATTCGTTTATTGCTGCCGCTGCACCTTCGTTTTAGGCACCGAATCCCAACACAAGTGGTATCATAGAGGTTGATTCTACAAAGAATAAATTGATTTTTAACCTGAATCAGATCCACAAATCACTAGATTATGAAAACTTCATTTTTATATCTCTATCATTCATCATACTGTTGCCATGTAATCATGGATACATATATAATCAACAAAGTTTCCATGTTTTCTATTAATGAATTTGATGACTAAAGAACCAAGATGGAAGACCATCATGCCGCAATGCACGAAGAAATGACCTTTGTCATTCAAGAATGACCTATCGAAGTTATGAAGGTCAATTCTACCACCAGAATAGAAGGACAACCTCATGCAGAAATGCTTGAGAAAGAAAGGGAACATTGGACAACCGATGATTGCGAGCATGTGAAACTAGACATCATCTCCAAGAATGCGTTATTTGTCATTCTCCAAGGTAAAGAGATGCAAGACAAACAAAGAAATATGGTAGGAACTCAAGTTAATATGTGAAGGAATTGAGCTCTCAAAAGAAAACAATATTTCAAAATTCACTCAGCAATTTGAATATTTTGAAATGAAATTATCTGAAACACTTGAGGAACTTGACCTCAGAATTTACTGGCATTGTCGGTAAAATTGAAGCATTGGGAAAAGTGTATAGCCAAAAGGAGAAAATTTTAAAATATTTAGATCACTCGCGGCCCGATGGGACATAAGACCATATCTATTCGTGTGTCTTGTAATTTAAATGATATATCTACTTTTGATCTCTTCTTTGACCTCAAAGCTTTTGAGTATGATATCGACATGAGAGAAAAGGCTGAAGAGTCACCTGCAAAGACTACAACACTCGCTGACAAGAGACATAGCTCTGCCCTCAGCACATCCAAAGCTACACCAAAAGCAACTGACAGTGATGATGAATCCTGTCACAAGATGAATGGCCTTGCTCATGCACAAATTTCGAAAATTCATTAAGAAATCCGAAAAGGCTCCCAATAGGCTTAAACCCTTTAACAAGGTAAGTTCTGTATCGCCATCATCTGGAGATTTTAATCTTTGCTATAACTACAGGAAACTAGGACACTATGTAAATAAATATCCTCAACCTAAATTACAGAAGCTGCCCGAAGCTGAGAAACAAAAGAAGGATGAGAAAAGGCATGTATGGAGAAGCAAACTAAAGGTACTGATCGGAGAATCAGAAGCCTTGCCCACATCTATTAAAACAGAGGAATGCCTACAGGCGATTACCGACAGTGACTCCTCTGATGATGAAATCAAAGATAAAGCCTACATGTGCTTTATGGAAAAGGAAGAGGATGATGACGACAGTGAGGATGAGGAAAGCTCAACCTCAGTTAACCATATTAATGCATCACATACATTTGAAAACATGATGAATGAATTTAGGACCATTCAAAAAGCTCATAAGATGCTTAAACAAGAAAACTTACAGCTCTCTCTCTTTCAAATCTAGAGCTGAATGATGAAAATGATTTGCTGAAAAATAATTATGAAAATATGTCTTTGGATTGCAAAAACAGCAAGATTATTAATGAAAAACTCATGGAAAGAAATTATCAATTTACAACTGAACTAAATGAGAAAAACTCATAATCAATGCAAGACAAATGATTATACTTTACTAGAGGCTAAGATACAGCTTCTCGAGAAAAGAGAAGAAGAACTCAAGACCATTTTCAACTCTTTTGAGAAATCATCGAGAAGGATGGAAGACATTATAAACACTGGACAATATATCAATGACAAACGTGGCTTAGGATATAACACGTTCTCCAATGAAGGCCAAACTAGTATGGTGTTTGTCAAATGAGTGGAACCCATTGGTGAAACCAAAGAAGCCCCGAAGGTTGCTCCTATAAAGGCTACAATTGCCCTTTTCTCAGAAACCAAAGGTTGCTATTCCACCACCTAGATCATATCATAAGCAGCGAAAAATGCAGTCTTACAGACCTGTAAAACGCAATACTGAATATCAACAGTATGCTCTTCGAGCATACCAACAGCGATAGCAGCATGCTAGAAGGAAGGTTATACCTAAGTACCATTAATAGCATGCACCTCAATAGTACCAACAGTACAATGATCTTAGATATTGGGTACAAGAAACCAAGTATTTATCCCGTAAGCAAGCTGCCGCACAGTTCTACCAACAGCATGTTTGGGAGTCCAACTGGAAACTCAGAAGGCAGCCAAAAAGGCAGAAAAATATGGTTCCTCCTCATAGACAACAACCGTACTGGAGCCAATATTCTAAATTTTACATGCATAATAACAATGTTTACAGCGATTATGTGCCTGCCCCACGTAAATCTCGCAAAAGAGGACCATATAAAACCTACATCAAAACCATTACTTTCAGGCAAATACAGGTACCTAAAGGTACTAATAACCAAGGACCCAAAAATCAAAGGGGACCTAAATCTACTTAATCTTTTGATTACAAGATATCAAGGAGAAGGACATCTAGTATTTCGATAGCGGATGCTCTCATCACATGACAAGAGATATAACCAAGCTAAAATATTATGTAGAAGGTCATGGTCTACATGTGCGATTCGCTGACAAATCAAAAGGAAGAACAAGAGGGAAAGAAACCCTGCTTGTAGGAAAATTCAAGGTTACCGACATAGCCAATGTAGAAGGACTACAGTACAATCTTCTTAGCATTAGCAAGTTCTGTGACAAATAGTTCTCGGTAAAATTATATATAGATCACTATAGGGTGAAGGACTTAAAGACCAAACAAATTGTCCTTACAGGAATCCGGTCAAGTAACATGTATATTGCTGACTGGAAACCCACAAGTATTGTAATTTCTTGTTTTGTTGCCAAAGGCACTGTAGATCAAAGCTGGCTATGGCACAAAACGATGTTTCATATCAATTTCAAGACCATCAACAAGTTAGCTCGATAGGGAATGGTCAGAGGCTTGCCTAATGTTTCATTTCAAAAGAAGAGTATATGTGGACCCTGTCAGATGGCAAACAAGCCAAGACTTCTCTGAAGAGCAAATTATATCTTTCACCCCATAGGGTCCTGGACTTGCTACAATATGTATCTTTACGGTCCTGTAAACCCTATCAGCCTAGGATGTAAAAAATATTGTCTTGTCATTGTTGATGATTTTCCAGATAATCTTGGACCATCTTCCTGAGAAAGAAGAAAGAGACAACCACAAAGCTGCCGGAACACCTAAAAAAGCTTCAAAATGAGAAAGGACTGAGTATCGTATCCATTTGTTCTTATAGAGGCAAAGAATTCACAAATCGCCTTATAGAGCAGTACTATATGGACAATGGCATGCAGCATGAATACTCAAAAACCCACACTCCTCAACAAAATGGTGTTCCCGAGCGAAAGAACAGGACGCTGGAGGAAGCAACAAGAACCATGTTAGCTGTAAGCAAGTTTGCACAAAATTTATGGGGAGAAGCAATAAATACAGGATGTTATGCACAAAACCGCTGTATTATCGACAAGCACCACAACAAAACTGCATATGAGGTATGGAATAATAAAACTCTAATGGTTGCATATTTTCATATTTTTGAATGCAGGTGTTACGTTCTTAACAATGGGAAGGATCAACTCAAGACCTTCGATGAAAAATCAGATGAAGGTATTTTTGTTGGGTACTCCTCTGCCAGCAAGGCATTTAGGGTATTCAACAAAAGGAAACTGATAATAGAGGAGTCAGTTTATGTAGTCTTCGATGAACCCTATTGCGCATAGAGGACCTAACCCAAGGCATCCAGATGCTATAAGTCTCACAGACTCAAGAAGAACTTGTTGTAAATCTATAGATTAATCCCGCTGCTGTAAGAACAGAAGAAGTAGTCGAAGCTGATCATGTAGAAGCTGAAGCTGAAACTATAGCTCAACATGACATGACAAGGGATGCTAAAATAGAACCCGACAGGAGGTGGTTAAGAGGTCACCCTCAGGAGCTAATAATTGGTAACATTGATGTTGGTGTGTCCACAAGATAAAGAATACAGAGTACACAAAAAATTGTACTCTGTGCAAAAGAAGATACATAATCCAGTTCTGGAAAGTCTCAAATCCCTGTATGGAAACAACAATGTGAACTTAGGAGACTTGCCATGTGCATTCTAGCTGTATTCATAGCACACTCTTGACCTATTTCGACCAATTAGGCTCTTAATAATTCTCATTGGATCACTTCTATGGAAGAATAGCTTAATGGTTTCATGAGAGGTAATGTTTAGTACATAGTCCCTAGACCAACTCATCAAGCT
The DNA here is from genome assembly GCA_033398695.1 of Orobanche coerulescens. Classification (NCBI taxonomy): domain Eukaryota; kingdom Viridiplantae; phylum Streptophyta; class Magnoliopsida; order Lamiales; family Orobanchaceae; genus Orobanche; species Orobanche coerulescens. Next base: position 21,232,662 of record CM065816.1, read on the forward strand.
GTTATATGAACCAAGTAGGTATCTCAAAACAAAAAGGACAAAAATGGCCTTGTCATAAGGAACAAGTCCAGATTAGTTGCCCAAGGTTACATATAGGAAGAAAGAATATATTATATGAAACATGTGCCCATGTAGCCAGACTAGAAGCCATTAGGATCTTTCTAGGTTTTTCGGCCCATAAGAATTTTATCGTATATCATATGGATGTAAAGAGCGCATTTCTTAATGAAGACCTAGCCAAGGACGTATATGCTAAACAATCTCCATGGTTTGCCAACACAGAAGGAGGAGATCTTGTGTACAGGCTAAGGAAAGTACTGTATGGGCTTAAGCAAGCACCCAGAACAGGGTATGAAACCCTATCATTCTACCTCATCAATAATGGATTTGGAAAAGGTGTCGTTGACAAAACCCTCTTCAAAATCCAATAATTTGATTATCTTCTTATGGTACAAATATATGTAGATGATATTATTTTTGGTTTAACTAACCTTGATTTGTATCAAAAGTTCTTTCATCTCATGCAAAGTAAATTTTAAATGAGTATGATGGGAGAACTTAGCTATTTCATAGGGTTGCAGGTTAAAAACTTCCTACAAGTATATTCATCAACCAGGAGAAATACAGCAAGGAGTTGCTCAACAAGTTTTGGGATGAACACTTTTAAGTCCTTATCTACCCCCAAGAGCACTTCCACACAGATAAGTGCTGAATATGTTGGAAATCCAGTTGATCAATCACTCTATGGGAAGCTTATAGGCTCACTTATATACCTAACAACCAGTAGGCCCGATATCCAATTTGCTATGGAAGTGTGCTCAGTATCAGGTAGCACCTAAATGGTCACACTTCACCACAGCCAAACGAATTCTTAAGTATGTTAAAGGAGCAATCAATGTGGTATTGTGGTATCCTAAGGAAGGAAGATTTGATCTAGTGTGCTACAGTGACTTAGATATCGGAGGTTGTAAGTTAAATAGGAAGAATACGAGTAGAACTTGTCACTTACTTGGACCTCAACTTGTGTCATGGTTCAGTAAGAAACAATTGACCAACACACTTTCTACATATGAGTCGGAATATTATACTGCTGGAAGCTACTGTATGCAAATCTTGTGGATGCAGCAACAACTACAAGACTATGGCATTCAGGCAAGAGAAACTCCAATTATGTACCACTCCACGAGTGCAATTATAATCACGTACAATTCTGTATTGCACTCTAGGACCAACCACATTGATATGAAGCATTACTCCATTACGAATAAAGATGTTCGGATCGATAAAATTCATACAGACATTTAGTTAACTGACATCTTTACAAAGTCTCTTAGCACAACAACGTTTTGTATGCTTTGCCAGGAATTGGGAATGCTACAGCTCGAATAAGACCCCCTTTAAGTTTTAATTACACTCATCAACTGAGGGGGAATGCTATAAGACCTATGAATAGAGTGTCCTCTTTAATTAATCGTACACTTAGAGCTACAAGTTATATACTTACTATAGGAAGAAGAAGGTATAATTACCTTTCTACAGATGAAGTGTGCATTAATTAAGGATACAGCCCAAACAGTGTAGTATTTCAATTAAATATTTTAAGCGTATTAAATTTCATACACTTAAACCTTTTTCAAAATAGTTTTTAGTCCACGTGCATCATCTGAATTTAAAACAATTTATCATTCAATACTGAAACGACATCTGGACTTTAATACCTTATATCTTACGATTTTAGTGGAAGCTGAAATATCAGAGGTGGGACCAGGCATTAATTTCGAAAACTGATGAATTAGATGTGCCAGTTACATCTGAATCCATCCTGTATGTTTATTTAAAGATGGTCCACATCTCTTAAATCTGACCGTTCATTGTGACCTAGCCTTCCTGCACACTATAAGAGGGTCAGTATGCTGATCCATAGACTCTTTACATTTTCTGCTTAATAAACAAGCCTACAACATACATCTTATATATTTAAAAATCTTTCTATCTTCTCTATCTATTGCAAAATGGCTTCTTCACAAACTTCATCACTTTCTATTAGTAAGAAGGACACCATTATTGACGGACGAATATTTGCTCACTCTATTATTTAAGAGTGTATCATCTCTATGGACGAAGATATGACTGGGATGAACCTTGTTATTTCCCATGTCAAGCAATCTGATCTGTATAAACTAGGTAATCTTCACCAACAAAACTACGATGAACAGATTGTGGAAGAATTATTTGTGGATGCTGAATTCCATTATGCATCTGAAAAGAAGGGCTATGCCCTTACTATTATTGTGAGCACTGTCGGGAGAAGGAGATCTCCATAAATAGGGAACTCCTTCAGAAATTGTACAAGTGCCCTCCGATTGTCTAACTCTAAAGGAGTCGTAAGCATTTGGCTCTGAAAATTTGTTGGAAGCCTACAAGAGAACTGCAGGGTTGTAGAGAACTGCACCAGAAAATCCATGCCATCTCAAGTCCATATGTCATGCCACAAGAGGAACTTCACCCTCCCCCACTATTATCTTCATGATTTCTATTGCAGGGTTGTAGAGAACTGCACCAGAGCCTTTGAGATGTGCACCAATCTGAGGTTTCGTATGATGGTGCCATCATGTTTGGATAGAAAGTAAATTGGTTCCAAGTGAACATGAAACACCCACAAGAGGAGGCTTCCAATCCAGATTCAGCAAGGAAGTCCTTTGGCCTGATTCTGAACTACTTATTGACTTGCTGTGGCATACAGTAATAACTTGCTACCAAGAAGATTCATGCTGGAAGATTCATAGGTGGTTCCAAGTGTTGGGAAAACGGTCTCAAAATTCCCAACAAGCCTACCAAAGAACGAAAATAGAGAAAAATAAATAACACAATAATATATGTGGAAACTCCAAAACCGGAGAAAAACCACGGGCCTCCAGAGAGAATAAAATACACTATGTGAAAAATTATTACAATCACACAGCTATAATCTCTCAAGCCAACCCCCAATTACACTCACACTCTCCAAAGATTTAACTCACACCTTTCACACTCTAAGACAAGAGAAAGAAAGAAAGAAGAATTAAATACTTAAAGTGTATTTAATTGGTGCATTTTAATTCTTAGCCTTGGACCTCTTTTTATAGGCTTGAAGTCCCTTCCACCTTTCATTATTCCACCGATGTGGGATAACATTCCAAACTTTTCTTTTATTATAGCCAACAAATTCTCAACAAACTCCACCTTGGCTAAATAAAAGAAAGTCTCCGCTGCCACACCGACAACCATTGTTTGGACCAACAATCATAATTCTCAAATCAGAGAACTATCATACTCCACCATAAAAGAGTATCACCACTTAGAATAATCCATTCTAAGAATTTTACCTCGGCACATGTCGAAAAACTTGCTGAAATGTTTATGGTACAACTTTCCTGTTGGCCACCCAGAAGTTCATCAGCCCTCAACATCAATCTTCACCACACATCTTGCATCAATGCCAACCCAATGCCCATGTGTAAATCCATGAACCCGCTAACAAAAGGATACATCTCTTACCATGGTAACGGGCATACCATGAGGATGCCAAATTCTTAAAAGAATTCTTCACCGTCAGTGACGACGGAGACATTGTTAGCAGAATTGGAGTATTTTTCCGAATCCGCTCCACCTGGACAATTTCTCTTGACATGCCCAGACTGTCCACACTTCCAGCACGTTGGATACTTCGAAGAGTTTTTCTTCTTCCCGGTCCCACATATCAAAACCGCACCTTCTGATGAAGTATAGTTGCTACCTTCCAGTCTTTTCTCCTCGGACAGGCGTTTGCTAGTAACATCTTCATACTTCAGGGTCTCTTTCCCGTACATCAGAATAGGCTTCATATGTTCATAGGAAGATGGCAAAGATAATATGAGCCTCAACGCTTTATCCTCATCTTCAACCTTCACTCCGATAGCCTCAAATTCTGAGACGATACCATTAAGAACACTCAGATGATCTGAAATTTTTGTACCTCCATCCATACGTAGAGTATGAAACTGCTCCTTGAGATACAATCGATTCGAGATGCCCTTGCCTTGGTACAACTGTTCAAGCTTCTCCCAAAGCTCCTTTTCCGTTGACAACCCATGCACATTAGCAAGCACATTCTTTGCCAGGCATAAACGAATAGCACTTGCCGCTCTCAAATCCATATCATCCCATTCCTCATCATCGCCTTTACTGGTCCCGCTTTTATCATCACTGGAAACAGGGGCTGGTTTCCCCCTCAACGCCTTGTGTAATCCGGACTGAATCAGCACATCCTTGACTTGAACTTGCCATAAGCCAAAATTGATCCTTCCGTCAAACTTCTCTACATCGAACCTCATGGAACTGAACCTTGACATTGTATCCGTATCTCAAACCCAACAGAATCCTCGTTTCTGATGTGGAAGATCAGACAAAGCTGCAACCACAGAGCATACTCCGAACTTCTGAAATACCAAGACACCCTCTAATACAACCAATAGAAATTTGTTTATGATGTGGAAGATCAGGCAAAGCTGCAACCACAGAGCATACTCCAAACCTCTAATACTGAGACCTCCCCCGAACCCGGATATCCGATACCAGTTGTTGGGAAACGGTCTCAAAATTCCCAACAAGCCTACCAAAGAACGAAAATAGAGAAAAATAAATAACACAATAATATACGTGGAAACTCCAAAAACGGAGAAAAACCAAGGGCCTCCAGAGAGAAGAAAATCCACTATGTTAAAAATTATTACAATCACACAGCTATAATCTCTTAAGCCAACCCCCAATTACTCCCACACTCTCCAAAGATTTAACTCACACCTTTCACACTCTAAGAAAAGAGAAAGAAAGAAAGAAGAATTAAATACTTAAAGTGTATTTAATTGGTGCATTTTAATTCTTAGCCTTGGACCTCTTTTTATAGGCTTGAAGTCCCTTCCACCTTTCATTATTCCACCGATGTGGGATAACCTTCCAAGCTTTTCTTTTATTATAGCCAACAAATTCTCAACACCAAGCCCACCATATTTAACAAAGCAACTCTTCCTTCCAATAGGCCCAACCCCTTCTCTTTACCAACATGGAGTGATCCAAAAGACGTTACCGATCACTCATCGAAGGCCAAGGCTAATGAGAGCAAGAAGAAGCTCGTCAGTAAAAAGAGATCCATTCCCGACAGCAGCTCTCCTGCAGCTGTCAAGAAGAAGGAGAAGAAGAAGCTTAAGACAAAGAAGGATTCAAAGCCGGAAGTTGTTCCTACATCACCCCATGTGACTACAGCAGCCACTGAGGCAATTCCACCTACTACATCCGCTGCTGCAGTATCTGACCCACAGGACGAAACTCCTATGGAAGTGTTAGGAATACTTGTTAGATTTTGATGATGTCATTAATTTAAAATCAAATGATTATTAATTGGCAAAGTGTAAGGAAGAACCAAATGAGTATCTTCCATAGGCCAAAATACGTTAAGTATAAAATTGGCAAAATGTAAAGAAGAACCAAATGAGTGTCTTCTATAGGCCAAAGTTAGTTAGGCTGAAAATCGGCTAAGTACTAAAGTACAGTCTAGTCTATCAGAGAAGTACAGCCGACTCCAATCAGAGTAGCCCTGGTCAACTAAAATTTTATCAGAGAAGTTTGACCAGACTGCAGCCGAGGAACCTCAGGGAAGTCACCTGACCAGACAAGTCTCAAACAGTATACAGCCAAGTGAACCTACCTGCAGAGAAGTAAGCTGCACATCAGTCTACTCAACTACAGCCTAGTACTCCAAGTCCACGTCAGCATGCTTTGAAAAGTCAAATATTACGGAAAGCTCACATGCAACGTGAAGAGACAAATTGGAGTGATTCCCGCAAGAGATATGATTTATTTAAATCATCCTGACCCACCGTGAAGACTTTAAACCTTTTATATTCAAAAGATTCGGCGCTCACATGCAGAAGTCCTCACAACGGTCGGAAGATAAAATTAAATAAAGGGAATCCAGCCTTGCAAAGTTCAGAAAAGATTAAACAATGAAGTCTCTCTCCAACGGACGGATTTGTTCAAAGAATTGCAACGGCTACAAGGAAGAAGCTCAGAGTTCGTGATCTATATATATCCGAAGATTTGAAACTGAGCAAACTACCGGTGCGAACATATACTCTAGCGATCAAAGCAAACAAAGCAATCTCAAGCAAACAAATAGCATCGTGAAAAAGAGCAGATCCAAAAGTTCATATTCAAGGAAGCTCTTTAGTTGGAGAAGACAAACACTCTTGTCTCTAAATCTTGAGTACGGGGTACTTCACTGGTTGAAGTAGCAGACTGTAAAGGCATCCGAGGATCGAGGATCAAGAGGTGCAAGGCAGTCAAGTGTATACAACGGCACGGAATTCCACTGGTTGGAAGCTGTTGTAGTGTGTAGTGAATCACTGTAATATTTATCACTGGTTGAGAATTATAGTGAATTCATCTCCAACTGGTTTGGAGAAAAGTGGATTAGTAGAGGATTACCCCACCTCTAAGACCACTATAACCGCCTGTGTTATTTACTGTTTTACTGCATCATACTCTAACTGCTGCATACATTGTTAAAGTGTTTCATTAGATTGATTTATATTCGTCATCAGCTGACTTCCGCACTCATCCAAGAACAAACGACTCTAAGTCATTTGTTTGAGTATCAGCTGAAGAAACTCACTCTTCGAAAAAGAGTTCAAGAGTTTCTACAAGTCTATTCACCCCCCCCCCCCTCTAGACTTGTACCTGGACGACTTGTGACCTACAAGTGGTATCGGAGAGGTTGGTTCATATTTTTTTCACGAACCAGATCTACTAAGATATATATATCTTATCTCTCACGTTATAATGGAACACATGCACTCTAGACTACCTGTCTTTTCAGTTGACGAGTATGATCTCTGGAAGATAAGAATGCAGGCACATTTATCTTCAATCCATGACGACATGTGGTGCATCATTGAAGACGGTCCATTCATTTTCGAGAAGGACAATACAGCCGAGGAGATCGCAGCTGGGAGGCCCGAAAAGATTCCTAAGAAGAGAACGGAGATGACCCCCGAAGAGAGAAAGCTGGCCAATCTTGACAACAGGGCCAGAGATGTGCTTTACCAAACTCTTGACAAATCCACAATGGTCAAGATTAAAAATTGCAAGAATGCCAAAGAGATTTGGGACACATTAGCTCTAATGTGTGAAGGAACGGAGCTGATCAAGGAGAACAAGTTGTCAATAGCCATCCAAAAGTTTGACAACTTTAAAATGAAGAATGGAGAATCTATAGACCAAGTGGACACAAGGTTCACCGAAATTATCAACGAGATCAACTCCCTGGGCAAAACATATGGCAACAGGGAAATGGCACTCAAGGTCCTCAGATCACTCAATCCCGAATGGAGCATGAAGGCTGTAGCTATGAGAGAGTCCAAAGACCTGAATAAAATAAAGATTCAGGAGTTGTTCTCTGATCTAAAGGCTTATAAGTTCGAGCTTCCAAGCTCATCCTCAACCGAGCCTGCAGAGAAGGGAATCGCCTTTGCAGCCGAGTCCCCTGCTAAGAGCTTGTCTGATGTGAAACCTCCAAATCCGCTAGACTTTGAGGAGGAAATGGCTTTCATTATGCAAAGATTCAGTAACTTCAGAAAGAACTACTCCAAGTATAAGAAAAACTACAAGGAGAATCCCAGAAGGAACCAGAAGGCTGGAAGCTGGAAAGTTGAATGCTACAACTGTCATAAATAGGACACATCCAAATGGATTGTCCCGAGCTCAAGAAGGATGAAACCAAGAAGGAGGTGGCCAGAAAGGAAGACAGAAGAAAAGCTCTCATCGGAGAAGACCAGGAGCATGTCGAATCAAGCGGCGGTTTCTTTTCTGATGACGACGAGGAATATGATTGCCTGATGGCAAACTTAGCTGATGAAGAGGTAACCTCTAAACCTACCGGTTTAAATAATAGCTCAGCCATGTCACAAGATATGGATTTACATGAATCGGTAAATCAATTATTCAAAGATTTTGAAACACTTAAATCTGCACACCAAGTCAGAGAGAGAAGACTAAGCCGCAAGATGAGAATAGGCAATTAAAAATGATTTCAAAAACTCACTAGATTTAAATAAGGTTGAGACAAATACAATGATTTTAAAACCGTGCAAGTGCCAATACAATGAGATAGACCGGCTAAATATTTTACTTAAAGAAAAGTCACCGCACTTGCTCATGCCAAAGCCGAGTTTACTAAGCGGGCACGTATAAATAAAACTCAGGCGCAGGAAATAACCTCCCTGAAAGCGTCGTTAACTCTGGACGAATTGTGTACTAACAAGAGGCCACTATATTCCAGATCAGGCCTTGGATATGATCCCCACACTCCCTCTAGTTCTAAAACCACTTTCATCAAGGGAGAAACAATGGTCTCGATCACCGAGCACTGTATAAACCGATTTTCAAAAACAGCAACAGCCAAGTCAAACGTCTAGCCGCAGTCGAGTTACACCTGCATACCACCTAGACAGCGACTAGCAAAGGCCTGTGCAAAAGCAAGAAAGCACAACATGCCCACTATTACCAACAACTCCCTAAAAATAGATTTCATAATGGGAGGGGCGATGGAAACCTCAAGGTTATCCAAATTACCAAAACAAACAAGTGTGGAGACCACAAAGATTTAATAAATGGTCTCATTTAGATTTAGAAATGGCTCACACTATTTTGAGGAATATCCCAGATACAATCCAACCAGAGATTTAGACCTCGACCACGTGCACCTTTTAAGGGTTATAATAATAATTCCTATAATCCAAGGAGAAATCAATTCTCCAGAAACCCACTAACCCCAAAGGACCCACACAAATTTGGGTACCTAAATCTCTGCTTGTTTAATTGCGTAAAAGGTGGAAGGACTACAACCACATCTACTCAAGCTCAAATATTGGATGTGAAGAATGGTTTGTAGACTCGGATGCTCAAGGCACATGACCGGAACAAGAAGATGCGACCAAATATATCAAAGAAAGAGGTCCCGATGTAACCTTTGGAGATAGCTCTAGAGGACAGACAAAAGGCTTTGGAGAGCCGCACCGAGGAAACATTGTAATATCCAAAGTCCATTATGTCAAAGGTCTCAAATACAACCTCCTGAGCATAAGCCAGTTCTGCGACGAGAAGAATCTAGTAGTCTTCACCATCTTGAAGTGTATGGTGATAGACATCTTATCTGGAGAGATAAAGCTACAAGGTTTCCGAAGAAGAGATGTATACATGATTGATTGGAACACAGGAACACCTAACTCCTGTTTTCTATCCAAGATCAGGCGAGAATGGATGGCTGTGGCACAAAAGACTATGTCACCTGAACTTCAAAGCCATCAACAAAATTAGCTCTCAGAAGCTAGTCAGAGGACTTCCAAATGAAGCATTCAAGAAGGAAGCACTCTGTGATGCATGTCAGAAGGGAAAGCAGACCAAGGCGTCGTTCAAGCAGTCTGACTACAACGCTCACAACAAGGATCTTAGATCTACTCCACATGGATCTATTTGGTCCTATCAAGCCAAGGACTTTGAGCGGCAGAAAGCATGCTCTTGTGATTGTAGATGATTATTCAAGGTACACTTGGATCATTTTTCTATACAAGAAAAGTGAAACCTTGACCAAGTTACCTGAGCTGCTGAGAAGGATCCAGAATGAGAAATCCCTCTCCATAATCAAGATCAGATCGGATAGAGGAGGAGAGTTCCTCAACAAGGCGATAACTGATTTCAGCGATCAGAATGGGATCCAGCATGAGCTCTCTGCAGCCAGGACGCCCCAGCAGAATGGTGTTGCTGAAAGAAGGAACAGAACCCTGAAGGAAGCAGCAAGGTCCATGATTGCAGAAGCGGACCTACCCAAGAGGTTCTGGGCTGAAGCTGTCAACACAGCCTGCCACACCCAGAACAGGAGTATGATAGTAGGGAGACATGGCAAAACTCCCTATGAGGTTTGGAATAACAGAACTCCTACTGTTGCTTACTTTCATGTTTTTGGTTGTAAGTGTTTCATCCACAACAACGGTAAAACACAGCTAAATGCCTTTGATGCTAAAACTGATGATGGTCTATTTATGGGATATTCCCAAAGAAGCAAGGCATATAGAGTTTTTAACAAAAGAACCTTAGTTGTGGAGGAAACACCCCATGTTGTTTTTGATGAATCTACCGTTGAGTACAGGAAACAACTTGAGCAAATTGAGAACAAGCTCAAGTCAGCAACCCTTGAAGAAGTCATTGTACATGACACTGGAATGGTGGACTCACCCGCAGATCACTGATGACCCAACCGCAACGATGAAGATCCAATCACAGATCGACAGATCATCAAACCTATCCGATCCGATTCTTTGAAGAAGACCCAAATGAGTCGACAAAGACTCATCTGCGATTCGTAACCAAGCCGCAGATGACAAGGCGGTAGCCGATCCAGGAGCACTTAATCCAAAGCAGATGTAGACAACCACCGAGCAATCCAACAGGGGAACAAACCCGAAGAGGACGAGATCCCCAAATGGCTCAAGGATCATCCAATTCAGCAAATAATCGGAAAGTTGATCGATGGAGTCAAGACAAGACAATCAACTCTACCACGAGAATGGCGATGTTCTCATGTTTCATGTCGCAAATTGAACCCAAGACGGCAGAACAAGCCTTGGAAGATTATTCATGGATTAATGCCATGCAAGAGGAATTGGAGCAGATGGAGAGAAACAAAGTTTGGGAACTAATGCATGCACCTAATCACAAGAAAGTTATTGGCACCAAATGGGTGTATAAAAACAAAAGTGATGAAGACGGAGCTGTTGTTAGGAATAAAGCCGGACTCGTAGCAAAAGGATATGCACAGTGTGAGGGAATAGATTTTGATGAAACTTATGCACTGTTGCAAGATTAGAAGCCATCGACTATTCCTCGCATATGCCGCATTCAAGGATTTTGAAGTCTACCAAATGGATGTAAAAGTGCGTTTCGAATGGAGTCCTAGAAGAAGAAGTCTATGTAGAGCAACCCCCTGTGTTTTGTCAAAGGAGACAAAGTCTATAAGTCATTGAAGGCTCTGTATGGACTCAAGCAAGCACCGAGAGCATGGTATGAAACACTGTCTGTGTTTCTTGAGAAAAATGGATTTTGCAAAGGAAAAGTGGACAAAACCCTATTCAGAGTGGAGCACGAAGGCCACATATTAATAGTTCAGATTTATGTGGATGACATCATATTCGGGTCAACCAATCCAGAACTATGTGAGAAATTCTCCAACCTCATGCAAGGAGAATTTGAGATGAGTATGATGGGAAAGCTTAACTTCTTTCTCGGATTACAAGTTAGCGAGATGGAAAAAGGAATTTTCATCAACCAGCAAAGTATACCCGAGATCTTATCAAGAGATATGGAATGGAATCACCAAACCCGCAAGAATTCCAATGAGCACAAGTACTCACCGGATGCGCACGAGGCAGCATATCGGTGGACTCAACCCACTACGAGGACTCATCGGATCTCTTCGTACCTAATCGCAAGGTGCCGGACATATCATATGCGGTTGGAGTTTGTGCAAGATTCCACCAAGCCGAAGCAATCACACCTAGATGCACCAAGAGAATAATTAAGTACCTAAAGTCTACCATTAATGTTGGACTATGGTATCCCAAGGATGACAACTTCGAGCTATCGGGATACTCGATGCGGATTTCACGATGCAAAATCAATAGGAAGAGCACTAGTGGAACGTGTCAATTCCTAGGAACCAGACTGATATCCTGGTTTAGCAAGAAGCAGGTTTCTAACTCTATCTCCACTACAGAGTCAGAATACCTAGCTGCAGGTAGCTGTTGTGCACAAATTCTATGGATCAGACAACAGTTAAGGGACTACAATATTATTGCCAACGAAGTTCCAATTTGGTGTGACAACAATAGTGCTATTGCAATAACCAACAATCCGGTTTTGCACTCAAGGACGAAGCACATTGACGTTAAGCACCATTTTATTCGAGACCACGTGCTTAACAAGAGGGTTAGAGTTGAAAGAGTCAGCACAGACTACCAGATAGCTGACATCTTCACAAAACCCGTGCCAGAAGAAAGATTCCTAGAGCTTAGCAGAGACCTTGGATTACTAGATTGGGAATCTAGTTCTGAAGCAAGTTGAAGGAAGGACGAATCAGCCTAAGCTGATGCAGGCGAGAAGACGAAGGCCAGTCGAAGCAACTTAGCTGTACAGATCACCAGGCGAGAGGTCAAACTCACCTGTAGCAGAGCGGCCAACAGTCAACGAATCAGACCAGCTAAGTTCTCTAAACTGATCTCTAATTTTTAATTTTTATCTGCCATATTTATAATATTATTTTGGCTTAAGAAATAGCATTTAAAAATACATTTTATGAGCCAAGTGGCAATTTTAAATACACGCGTCACACGCCTATTTAGTTAACCTCTACGGTGGCCAATCAGAATCAACCGTCAATTTTTAAATGGGGCCACCGATTCAAATTTGAAATTCAAAAGAATATGAAAAGGCGTACCACCGTTTAAATTTATAATAAAATAATCCAAACATCCTTTCATCTTCTTTATAAGGAAGAAAGCTTTTCACTTTTCTCTTTACGCTTTCAAGAAACCCTAGAACTTACAGAGCAAAACACACACTAAAAAAATCCTAAAATCTTTTGCAGAAATGGCATCTTTTGACGGAGCAAACTTGAAGGCGATGAAGGACCAGGTCATCTTCTCCATGGTCGTCGATTTCGAAGGATTACTGGAAGCAAACCTAGAGGACTTTGATATGCTCGACTTAATCCGGGCGATGAAGCTGAACGGAATCTACCCGTTTCTTGACATCAACCCTCAACACTTGTTCAAGGAAGATGTGGTTGAATTTTATCGCAACGCTCACCTAATTCAGCACGGGATTAAGAGCGAAGTCGGTGGAGTACCAGTCACCATAGATACAGAGAAGATTCGTTCTGTGTTCGGAATGAAACATCGCGGATTGGCGGTCGAAGCGCTCAAACAATCACCCGCCGACACGTGGAAGACGATTAAGCTCGAAAATGTCCCTGAGAAGTTGAAGTTTACAGCGAAGAGAAATGAGTTGAAAAGGGTCTATCGAGTTGCTTTGGATATCACAAATAAGATAGTCATGGGAATGGCAGGAAGCTATGACCAACTATCATCTTCAAAATTCATGGTGTTGGGTGCGTTAATTCAGCGAGAGGAAGTTGATTGGGCCGATTATATTTTTAGGCAACTTGTTCGCGAGGTGAACAAGGTCGAATGGCTCGAGGGAGAAAAGAAGTTCAAGACTAAGTTGGCGTTCGGAACGTATCTTAGTTGGTTCTTGGAGCAGATTGGAGTGGCCAAGGGAAACATTGACCCTTTCCACCCCAACAAGAGGCTTGGTCATATGGACCATGACAAGAAGAAGGTTGGAGTCACTGGGAGGGCAGCCCAGATATTGAAGGATTTACCAGACTCAAGCTATTGCCCAAGGTACGATCTATCAGACTCGGACCAACCTGCAGCTGAGATCGGAACTGCAGTCGAGTCCGAAAATGAGTCTGATGATACTCCAATCGCCATCCGTTTCAAGAGAAGGGGACCAGCCCCAGAAGGACCTTCCAACCTGCAGTCATCTCCTGAACCCTCTCCAAAGAGGCCAAGGAAGCTGCAGTTCAGTGAAGGAGAGCAGCCTGAACATCATGCCAGTCCATCGATTCGATCTCCACTCACCTGCACCTGCACTAGACACCGAAACCCGAATTGTACCTGTCATTACTCCTCCAGTATACATGACCGAAGAAGAGGAAGCAGGTCTTGTTATATCTATCCCTGAAGCAGATTATACATTCAATCTTTTGGAAAATAACACTTTTAATCTTTCCATAGAACAACTTCAGCTTGTCAAGCCACAAGCAGAAAAACATTCCTTTGTCAATATTTTTAAGGAGCGGAAAACTCTTAAAACCATGTCCTTTACAAATTTTCAAATTTTTGTTGAAACTAGTGGTTGGGAATACCCCCAAGCCACGGAGGATGTTCTGACTGATTTTTGCAAAGAGTCAGATTTGGCTTTACTCCTCCAGGATAACTGGTTCATGTCACATTTTGAGACAAACATGGACCATTTTATCCACTCTATAATGCTAAGTATTTTTGATGGTACTTTTGGAGAAGAGGAGGAAGAGGAAGGAGAAAAGGAGATTAGAATTGAAGAAGTTGATGAAGAAAATGAAATTATCAATTTAGTTGAAGAGGATGAAGAAGAACAAGAAGAAAACATACCAGTTGAAAAGGAGACAGAGGAAATTGAAAAAACAGAAGAAGTGGAAGATGAAGAAGATGAAGAAGAAGGAGAAGAAGTGGAGCAAGAAAAAGAAGAAGAAAATAAGGAGGATGATGATGATGATGAAGGAGAGAAGGAAAAAGATGATGCTAAGGATGATGATGATGATGATCATGATGATAGAGGTGAAGGAGGAGCTGGTGTGGTTACTGGAAAAGAAAAAGAAAAATCTGGAGAAGTAGAAAAAGAAAAATCTGGAGAAGTAGAAAAAGAAAAATCTGGAGAAGTAGAAAAAGAAAAATCTGGAGAAGTAGAAAAAGAAAAATCTGGAGAAAAAGAAAAAGAGAAATCTGAAGAAGAAGAAGGGAAAGAGGAAGAAAGAGAAAAGGAGCCAGAGCAGGAGCCAGAGCCTACCAACGAAGCTGCAGATAGGATTGTTGTGCCTCCCCGGTACACCAGCCTAGATGCAGAGCTGGCAGAGGACTCCAGGTCAGGGACCCCGGAGAAGACTCTATCTGACTTACCTGCTGCAGACAGGAGCCTGCAGTCGAGTGGCTCCCTTGCTGAAGGATCAGGAGAACACTCCCCATCAGCTCAGTTATCTCCTACCATGACTGAGCTGATCAAGCAGATTGTCAGAGACACCATTGGGGAGCTGCTGTCAACACAGGTCACTCCTGACCTTCAAACCATTAATGCCAAAATCGACACCTTACTGCAGAGACAGATCCCTCAGCCTCCTCCTCCTACAAACAACAGAATGCCTTTTGGCATGTCTGACTGGATGAGCCGCATGGAGCAACAATTAACAACCCTCATTGATGCTGGCAAAAAGGGGGAAGAGAGGATTCAGGGGGAAGAGAGAGAAATCAGAAGTAAGAAAAAGCAGGATGTCCCTCAGATTGAAGGACCATCTAGCCTGAAGAGGAAGGAACCTGTAGATTCAGAAGACAAGGCTGACCAGCCTGAAGGGAAGCGCAGAAGGACCAGAGGCGGCTTCGAACCTACTCTTGAATGGGAAGGTCTGGAGCTATGGTATGTTGAAGATTTCTGCCCACTTGAAGCTCTTGAAATGTGGGGAGCTGCTAGGAAGAAGTTCATCAGAGACTTTTATGTCTGGGAACTACTTCAAGATGACAAACTCTCCCCACAGGAGATTTTCATAAACTGGATGGAAGAGGTTCATCCTAAGCTTTGAAATTTTTCTAAAGAAGTACGCAAAAGAGCAAAATGCATTTCCCATGATCCCTAAATTCGTAGTGAAGAAGCACCAATCCGCATGGATGGTGAACTTGATGAGCTACAACTACAGGAGGAAATCAAGCGAGTGCCTTGAGAACAAATTCGGATCGCGGCAGAGCAGGATTTCGCAGCTCTAGTGGTGAAAAGGAAGTATGGCCTTGCTCCACCAAGGTAAGACCCATTGAGCCAAACCATTCGGACACCTTAGCCACTGCTCAAGAGGCAGAGGAAGAGGCAGATGATTTTAACTATTTTCTTACTTGTAATTTATTTTCTGTACTTAAACATTCTTGTATAAATTCTATGATAAAAGTCAGAAAATTTTATGAACAGTCTGTTGAATGACAATTTTCCAGTTGTCTCAATATTAGACTGATTTCAGTTTTGTCTCGCACTTAAGTGCAGACTTGGTCATTTGATTTCTTACTTAGTTTTGCCATCATCAAAATAGGGGGAATTTGTTAGGAATACTTGTTAGATTTTGATGATGTCATTAATTTAAAATCAAATGATTATTAATTGGCAAAGTGTAAGGAAGAACCAAATGAGTATCTTCCATAGGCCAAAATACGTTAAGTATAAAATTGGCAAAATGTAAAGAAGAACCAAATGAGTGTCTTCTATAGGCCAAAGTTAGTTAGGCTGAAAATCGGCTAAGTACTAAAGTACAGTCTAGTCTATCAGAGAAGTACAGCCGACTCCAATCAGAGTAGCCCCAGTCAACTAAAATTTTATCGAGAAGTTTGACCAGATCGCAATGAGGAACCTCAGGGAAGTCACCTGACCAGACAAGTCTCAAACAGTATACAGCCAAGTGAACCTACCTGCAGAGAAGTAAGCTGCACATCAGTCTACTTAACTACAGCCTAGTACTCCAAGTCCACGTCAGCATGCTTTGAAAAGTCAAATATTACGGAAAGCTCACATGCAACGTGAAGAGACAAATTGGAGTGATTCCCGCAAGAGATATGATTTATTTAAATCATCCTGACCCACCGTGAAGACTTTAAACCTTTTATATTCAAAAGATTCGGCGCTCACATGCAGAAGTCCTCACAACGGTCGGAAGATAAAATTAAATAAAGGGAATCCAGCCTTGCAAAGTTCAGAAAAGATTAAACAATGAAGTCTCTCTCCAACGGACGGATTTGTTCAAAGAATTGCAACGGCTACAAGGAAGAAGCTCAGAGTTCGTGATCTATATATATCCGAAGATTTGAAACTGAGCAAACTACCGGTGCGAACATATACTCTAGCGATCAAAGCAAACAAAGCAATCTCAAGTAAACAAATAGCATCGTGAAAAAGAGCAGATCCAAAAAGTTCATATTCAAGGAAGCTCTTTAGTTGGAGAAGACAAACACTCTTGTCTCTAAATCTTGAGTACGGGGTACTTCACTGGTTGAAGTAGCAGACTGTAAAGGCATCCGAGGATCGAGGATCAAGAGGTGCAAGGCAGTCAAGTGTATACAACGGCACGGAATTCCACTGGTTGGAAGCTGTTGTAGTGTGTAGTGAATCACTGTAATATTTATCACTGGTTGAGAATTATAGTGAATTCATCTCCAACTGGTTTGGAGAAAAGTGGATTAGTAGAGGATTACCCCACCTCTGAGACCACTATAACCGCCTGTGTTATTTACTGTTTTACTGCATCATACTCTAACTGCTGCATACATTGTTAAAGTGTTTCATTAGATTGATTTATATTCGTCATCAGCTGACTTCCGCACTCATCCAAGAACAAACGACTCTAAGTCATTTGTTTGAGTATCAGCTGAAGAAACTCACTCTTCGAAAAAGAGTTCAAGAGTTTCTACAAGTCTATTCACCCCCCCCTCTAGACTTGTACCTGGACGACTTGTGACCTACAGGAAGATACACTGGCTGCCCCCATAGCAGTTCCTGAGCCTGTAGCTATGACGGATGAACAGTTGTTTGTTAAGTTAGAAGGCATTGGTAAATCGGCTGCCCCTTTGGATCCGACATCTACCACTCCTAACAGGCCCCCTACCCATGTAACGAGTCCCTCTCCGAACATGGTATCCCACTCTGTCAGGGAACCTCTCCTCAACAGTCTCCCATACCTGTAGAGGATCCCAATCGAACATTGGAACCCTCTAGTGTTCGGAGTCCCTCCCCCACTGACATCATAAATCTAACAGTACTCTAGGTCCAAATTGATAAAACATTCGAACACTTCAAATTATGGAAATCTTACAAAGTCGCCCAATACGACACTCTATATAACTGGGAGGACTGGAAGGAGGAATAATTGTTTGTCCTGGAGGTCATGGACACCCAAAACATCGAGATCCTGATCAAATGCGATGATCTGTTTTGCCATGAGCTGATCACAACATATTATGTGGAAAATAAAAAGGCCCGATTGAAAGGGAAGAAATAGTCCGAAGACAGGACTCGGAGATCAAGCCATCATTCAGATCCCGACCTAGATGGGGATGATGATCCCCTATAAGCAGGTCTGAGGATGACTGTGAAGATGCTCGCGAAAAGATGTTGCTACGTCCAAGGCCACTGATGTATAGGGGACATCATCTGGTCAAGCTGCACAAGACCAGCAACCGGAGAAATCTGCATCTCCTGCTTAGGAGAAATCAATCCCTCTAACTGAGGAAGATGCATCCTTCTAAGGAATAAGCGGAAGCTAGATCCAACAGTAGGAATCAGTCCCTCTTATACAACAGGCTACATACACCACAACGAGGTAGGAGGAATCAGTCCCTTCTGTCTCCCAGACAGTAACACTGGCTGAACCAACAGAGGTTCCAGTCATCGAGCAGGTATCGACTCCAATTCCTACAGGTTCACCATTTGAACTAGATGAGGACTTCCAATCTGATGACAGTCCCCAAAGGCCAAACCATAATGTTGTCATTGAATAGATGGGAGATCACTTTGAATCCAAACTTGCTCATCCCCACTCTCCTCGCACCGAAGCTAGATTAGAGAAACTTCAGCAAATCGATCCCCAAACCGGCTTCTTACAGAATGCTGTCAAAGCTCTATATGATGTCGTCAAGGAACTCAATTGGATGCAAGAAACTGCTCAGGATGAACTCACAAAGCTTCAAAGAGTTGTGCAGGATGTTGAAGAAGCATTCCGCCTCATGTTGAATGCCTTATGGCAGGCACTAAACCAGCTTAAATAGCATCAGGAGAGGGTCCTGAAGCAAGAGCAAGAAAATTTAAGAGTTGCGGAAGCCAAGACGGTCGCCTACCTCGAGTACACTGGATCCAAACTAGCTGCTCATGATCAGAAAATTGACGACTTAACAGCAATGGTCGCCAGTCTTATGGACTCGGTGAAAGATCTTGAAGACAAGTAGGCTGAATAAATGGATATTCTTTGGGATATTCATGGTAAAATCACTGAGCTTGATAATACCAAAAAGGGGAAAGAGGACCGTGAGGCTGGAAGGAAATGGAGGATGGAGAAAGAAAATGAGATGGAAGCTATATCCACAGTGTTGTTACAGCTATCGAAAGACTAGTCGGACCCGGGCCAGGTCAAGGAGCAAGAGGATACAGGGTAACTGGTTCCCGTCTCGAGTTCCAGGATCCCAATTTTTCATGGAGAAATACAGTACAGAAGCCCACTGAGATCTTACTCCCTATAAACATGGAGCTAATCAGCTGAAGAGTTAAAAGCATAGAAGAATAATGAACTGCTGAGATACTTTTGTACTCTCATTAGGGAATCTGTCATGTTCAACCATTTCAAGACTGGAGGATGCTGCAAAAGAGTTATCAAGGCTCTAGTCAGAAGGAAAACATCCCTTACAAATTAAACTGAAGTCTAAACATCTGAAGGATGATCGGATAACTTACCTATAAGACTGGATTCTCATTTTTTATTTCCCCCAATAAGGAAGAAGCATTTATAGGGACCGAGGCATGGACTCCTTAGTCAACTGGTGGAAAGTAACTGAGCATGACCCCTCTCGGAAGTCTTGGAAGCATCAGCATTATAGGGGATAACTTCTGACAGTTTAATTTTTTTCTTGTATGCTCTCCGATTATTATTACAGTTCTAAACATCACTGTAATCTAGATTATCAATGAAAAATCTTATTTTACCTCAAAAGATTACAACTTTGATCTTTAGTTACTACTTTTATTTTGATTCATATTGAAGTATTTACTAAGTATAAATCCTTGATAAGTCTCAACATGTAAGAACTTGTATGCGAACAGTTTATAGATTAAGTTGTATTCAAGTAAGATTACTTACTGTAAGATAGCACACAACGAGCTAATCATAATTTAAGTTGTAATACACATAGTCTGGTAGGATTTAAAATTTTAGAACATGCCTACGAGGAGTTCAAATTTTAGTCTGTCTCAAAGATCAAATCATTCGATAGAAGACTTAAAGACAACCTCGTGTTTTTAAAGGGTTTTAGAATTATCAAAAAGGGCGAAATTACTGAGGAAAAATATACCCTGTGTTTTGATAAATGCACCCTACATCCTGTCCTTACAGCGCAAAATCATACAGCAAAGAATGTTGTAGGTGTTTTACATAGGAAAAGTAAACACAAAACCAACAGGACTTAGAAGGAACTTTAAACTTTGTAAAGTAGCATTTAACGCTGACAAGACAACATTTAATGTAGCCAAAGAGACTACAGACAAGAGCATTTAATGCGGATCAAAGAGAATGTCTGAAGCATTAAATACAAAAGATATTTAACTCAAACATTTTGAAGTCGCCAATAAGAGTTATCTAAATCTCACCAACCGGCCAACGGCTACATTTACAATGGATTTATTTACAAGGTTATAAATAACCCAAGCAAGAGAACATTGCTCATAACTACTAAAAACTGAACATCTACTAGACTGAACATCGAGCTTATCATGTAAAGATTAATATATTTTTTCAAACATACATTGTATATCTTGAGTGAAGAAATATCGAAGTCCCCAACAAAGAAGAACACACCCACATCAAAGCTTACCAAGCCTACAGTTGCTGTTCAGTTCCTGATATGTCAAAAACCTAATGTTGAGAATCTTACTCCTATGTGGACTAAGTCAAGTTGTCCTGACTTGTATGGGAAGAATAGAGTTCAGGATGAAGCTTCAATCCGTGTGAGAAGAAACGAGTCGAAGAAGCTCAAACCCAATCTGTGTGAATGGCTCAAGCTACAATCGGCTGTATAAATGTGTGTGAAAGATATAGCAACGAGGTTAGTAAAATCATACAGTTGTGTACGCCTTGATTTTAATAAACTTCTTACTTTTGTGTGGAGGACCTGTGGACGTAGAGGGGATTACCTCGAACCATATTAACCTGTTTGTCATTATTTTCTGTCCTTATTGTTTTTCTATTGCCTATGATTTTTATATACTTATCTTGAAAACCATGTAAGCACCAAGCTACAGGAAAATACAGCAACTTAGTTTCAGACTTCCGCTATGCAAAGTTAAACTTCGAAAAAGAGTACAACTTATTCCCCCCCCCTTCTAAGGTGTATATTAGTATACTGCGGCCAACAACCTATATCCAAAAAAGTTACATTTGGGCCCCTTTCCTTGGTATAACATGACAATATCATTTTGTTCCCAGTCATGTGTCCTGATCACCTAGAGTCCACAAACCATTCTTTATTTCCTACTGGTGATTCGGTGGTTGCTGCACAGTAATATTTATGCCTTCTCTGCAATCATGTAAAAGAGATTTAGGTTCCCAGGTCTGAATGGGTCCTCTAGGGTTAGTGGATTTATGGAGGAAATTATTTTTTGTATGTGCATAATTATTAGACATCTGAAATCTTATAATACCTTGAGGTTTCCATCTACCTTTCCCTTGTTGAAGAATAAGCATTTTCATTGAAAAAGCATTCCGCCTCATGTTGAATGCCTTATGGCAGGCACTAAACCATCTTAAATAGCATCAGGAGAGGGTCCTGAAGCAAGAGAAAGAAAATTTGAGAGTTGCGGAAGCCAAGACGGTCGCTTACCTCAATTACACTGGATCCATACTCGCTGCTCATGATCAGAAAATTGATGACTTAACAGTAGTGGTCGGCAGTCTTATGGACTCCGTGAAAGATCTTAAAGATAAGCAGGATGAATAAATGGATATTCATCGGGATATTCATGGTAAAATCACTGAGCTTGATAATACCAAGAATGGGAATAAGGCCCGTGAGGCTGGAAGGAAATGGAGTATGGAGAAATAAAATGAGATGGAAGCTATATTCACAGTGTTGCTACAGCTATCGAAAGACTAGTCGGACCCGGGCCAGAGGAGCAAGAGGATCAAGAGGATACAGGGTAACTAGTTCCCATCCCGAGTTCCAGGATCTCAATTTTTTGTGGAAAAATACAGTACAGAAGCCCGCTGAGATATTACTCCCTATAAACAGGGAGCACATCAGCTAAAGAGTTGAAGGCATAGAAGAATAATGAACTGCTGAGATACTTTTGTACTCTCATTAGGGAATCTGTCATGTTTAACCATTTCAAGACTGGAGGATGCTGCAAAGGAGTTCTCAAGGCTCTAGTGAGAAGGAAAACATCCCTTACAAATTAAACTAAAGTCTAAACATCTGAAGGGTGATCGGATAACTCACCCATAAGACTGGATTCTCGTTTTTTATGTCTCCCAAGAAGGAAGAAGCATCTATAGGGACCGAGGCATAGACTCCTTAGTCAACTGGTGGAAAGTAATTGAGCATGACCCCTCTCGGAAGTCTTGGAAGCATCAGCATTATAGGGGATAACTTCTGATAGTTTAATTTTTTCCTGTATGCTCTCCGATGTATTATTAGAGTTCTAAACATCACTGTAATCCAGATTATCAATGTAAAATCTTATTTTACCTCAAAAGATTACAACTCTGATCTTTAGTTACTGCTTTTATTATGATTCATATTGAAGTATTTACTAAGTATAAAACCTTGATAAGTCTCTACATGTAAGAACTTGTATGCGAATAGTTCATAGATTAAGTTGTATTCAAGTAAGATTACTTACTGAAGATTGCGCCCAACGAGCTAATCATAATTTAAGTTGTAATACACTTAGTCTGGTAGGATTTAAAATTTTAGAACTTGCCAACGAGGAGTTCAAATTTTAGTCTGTCTCAAAGATCAGATCATTCGATAGAAGACTTAAAGACAGCCTCGTGTTTTTTAAAGGGTTTTAGAATTATCAAAAAGGGGGAAATTGCTGAGGAAAAATATACTCTGTGTTTTAATAAATACACCCTATAGCCTGTCCTTACAGCGCAAAATCATACAGCACCCAAAGAAGATAAATCTTACAGCTGAGCCTTCAGAGTTCAGCAAAAGAAGATGTTGGCTACAACAAGCAATGTTGTAGGTGTTTTACTTAGGAAAAGTAAACACAAAACCAACAGGACTTAGAAGGAACTTTAAACTTTGTAAAGTAGTATTTAACGCTGACAGGACAACATTTAATGTAGCCGAAGAGACTACAGACAAGAGCATTTAATGCGGATCAACGAGAATGTCTAAAGCATTAAATATGAAACATATTTAACTCAAACATTTTGAAGTCGCCAATCAGAGTTCTAAATCTCACCAACCGGCCATCAGCTATATTTACAATGGATCTATTTACAAGGTTATAAATAACCCAAGCAAGAGAACATTGCTCATAACTACTAAAAACTGAACATCTACTAGACTGAACATCGTGCTTATCATCTAAAGATTAATATATTTTTTCAAGCATACATTGTATATCTTGATTGAAGAAATATCGAAGTCCCCAACAAAGAACAACACACCTACATCAAAGCTTACCAAGCCTACAGTTGCTGTTCAGTTCCTGATATGTAAAAAACCTAATGTTGAGAATCTTACTCCTATGTGGACTAAGTCAAGTTGTCCTGACCTGTGTGGGAAGAATATGGTTCAGGATGAAGCTTCAATCCGTGTGCGAAGAAACGAGTCGAAGAAGCTCAAACCCAATCTGTGTGAATGGCTAAAGCTACAGTCGGCTGTATAAATGTGTGTGAAAGATACAACAACGAGGTTAGTAAAATCATACAGTTGTGTACGCCTTGATTTTAATAAAATTCTTACTTTTGTGTGGAGGACCTGTGGACGTAGAGGGGATTACCTCGAACCATATTAACTTGTTTGTCATTACTTTCTGTCCTTATTGTTTTTCTATTGCCTGTGATTTTAGTATACTTATCTTGAAAACCATGTAAGCGCTAAGCTACAGGAAAGTACAACTTAGTTTCAGACTTCCGCTACGCAAACATAAACTTCGAAAAAGAGTACAATTTATTCAACCCCCGTTCTAAGGTGTATATTAGTATACTGGGGCCAACAACCTATTTCCAAAAAAAATACATTTGGGCCCCTTTCCTTGGTATAACATGACAATATCTTTTTGTTCCCAGTCATGTGTCCTGAGCACCTAGAGTCCACAAACCACTCTTTATTTCCTACTGGTGATTCGGTGGTTGCTGCACAGTAATATTCATGCCTTCTCTGCAATCATGTAAAAGAGATTTAGGTTCCCAGGTCTGAATGGGTCCTCTAGGGTTAGTGGATTTATGGAGGAAATTATTTTTCGTATGTTATGAGAGTTGATCTAATATCAATTATATTGTGCATAATTATTAGACATCTGAAATCTCATAATACCTTGAGGTTTCCATCTACCTTTCCCTTGTTGAAGAATAAGCATTTTCATTGAAAAAGCATTCCGCCTCATGTTGAATGCCTTATGGCAGGCACTAAACCATCTTAAATAGCATCCGGAGAGGGTCTTTAAGCAAGAGAAAGAAAATTTGGGAGTTGCGGAAGCCAAGACGGTCGCTTACCTCAATTACACTGGATCCATACTCGCTGCTCATGATCAGAAAATTGATGACTTAACAACAGTGGTCGCCAGTCTTATGGACTCGGTGAAAGATCTTAAAGACAAGCAGGCTGAATCAATAGATATTCTTCGGGATATTCATGGTAAAGTCACTGAGCTTGATAATACCAAAAAGGGGAATGATGTAATAACCGAGATTTCTGATATGTATTTGGAACTTGTAACATTGTAGTTGTGCACTTTTATTTGAGTATTTTCTCCGTATTTCATAATCCGATGTTGTTGAGCATATGATTTCGTGTATGTGATTTAAAAATTGTAATTCTGCGCATGTAGCGCACGCTATTGGCTATGTGTAGCGTACGCTAACATGGAACCTTAGCGCACGCTACAAAGGAGCATTAGCGCACGCTATGCGTGGTCAATCTGATTGAGACGTGCGGTAGGTGAGATCTGGCCGGGGACCCTCTACCGGATTGTGTCGGGATGAACCTGGACGGCTTTCGGGAAAAGCCAAGTCAACGCCTTAGCGCACGCTACAGGCATGTGCATAGCGCGCGCTAAGTGCCGAGTACAGTTAAGTCAGCAGTCGTTAGCGCACGCTACGAGCAGGGGCTAGCGCGCGCTAATAACCATTTCTTATAAATAGGGCAGCATCCTTTTCGTATTTTCAGTCCTTTCTTTTCCCACATTCGAATTCTTATACTTGGAGTATAACTTCCTACATCCCAAACACCTCATATCAACATTCTAGCTCGTGATTGAAGATTGTGGATCATTGAGGATTGGTGTTCGAGCCTTCGACGTTGGATTGCTTCGATTTTCTCCTTGTTCTTCACTACTTTGAGGTAGGTGATTCTTCACCAATATTAGTAGTGTTCTCAAGGACGATTTGATCATGTTTGTATATTATTTCGTTTATAATCGATCATCATGTGTTAGAAGGATACTTTTGACGTATCGGCACTATATATCGTATGAACCTTTGAACCATCTTAGTATCTGGACTCTTAAGCATTTTCAAATCGATTTATGATCAGTAAACGGATATTACCTAGATTGTTACGTTTTACACATTGGAATCATGCGTTTTGGAATGTAGGATGAACGGAACTTAGAATATTTTCTTGAAGATCTAAGATGAATTATGGTGTGGAGGTGATTATCCGTATCTTTGTATCTCATAGTCATTCAGTACGTATAGACCTTCCACAAACCTTATTAGCATGATATGCTCGGGGATGACTTGTATTATCACCATAGAATTTATGAGTTCATCACCACTAGCTCCAGTTTTCTGTCAATAGTAATCTGCCATGCATGGTTAGCGCACGCTAACATACGTAAGTTAACGTGCGCTATCGGGGATAAGTTAACGCACGCTAAGTGTGGTACGTAACGTACGCTATGATATCAGCCGAGTCAGTCGGCTGATCAGAGAGAACTGGCGGTCCGTGGCTACCGTACGCTAGGCTTATGCGATAGCGTACGCTAACAGGCAGGCTCAGCGCACGCTACATAGAGTGCGTAGCGTACGCTAAGCAGTCCAGGCAGATTGTTTATTTGGAGCTTTTGGCCGTAGACCGAATTGTTAGGCCATCGTTCGACTTGAGATGATTTGTATATCATTCCTTTTGTTAAGGTTCGAGCTTGCTACGTTGATCGAAGGAGGCGGCCTTCGAGTGTGTTGAGATCATTGAAGTGCTTCGTTCTTGCCATCTTCGAGGCAAGTATCGTAATATATTAATATTGGTATTTTGAACGTGCATGTGATTTTTCATGTTGATGAACATGAGATTTATTCTGTTGAATTGTCATGATATTCGTTATTTAGTGTTTGTATGTTCATGTTGATGAACATAATGATTTGGCATATGTGTATGCATGAGTTGTGTTTGTGTACGTTGTACGATCTATGCTGAGGGCGCTGGATCGGATGTCCACCTCGTGTTGGTTCGACGGGATCATCTTGGGATCTAGGCTGAGGGCGCTGGATCATTGGACGGGTTATTTCCACCTTGTGTTGGTCCGACGGGATCATCTTGGGATCTATGCTGAGGGCGCTGGATCATTGGAATACCCATGATGTGTTAATGGAATCTTGTGGATTCGCATTATCGGATTCCGGTAGCGGAAGTCCGTGTGGTGTATCTTGTTATGTATTGTTGATGCATATTTGATTCGTTTAAATGATACTTGTACTAGCATCGTTTGCTAACCCCTTCGGGGGTGGACATTTGTTTTGATGTTCAGGTAGCCAAGGAGCAGGGAAAGCGACCGATCAAGCGTGACGACGAAGGGGTTCAGTGATGTTTGTTGTTGTTGGTGATTTGTTTTCTTGTTTCGATTTTAGTACTCGAGTACGCGTGTCGTATTAATATCATTTCGATATGGTTGTATTAGTTACTCGTTGAACCAGTTGTACGGTTTTGTAAACTTGAATTTCCGCAGTATTGATGTCTTAGATTTACATTTCTTTTAAATCAGCCTTGTAAATCCTTACTAAAAGGGTTTACGGCGCTGTAATTATTCCGAATATCTCGGGGTGTTACAGAATATGGTATCAGAGCTAAGATTTATGGATATCTTGGCCGTCGGGTTTTTTGTTGGGTCTGTTTACATTATTGATTTACGAGTCGTTCGTAACATCACTGTTCAGCCAAAAGTCGTCATGTGGACCGTGGTTGTAAGTCTCCTAATCTCTTATACTACCGTTTTACTTAATTACTGTTTTGTGAGTATTGACGGGTTTTGTTTCGAAAACTTTGTTCTGGATATTGAGAAATTGTGCTTACAGTATGTTGAGAGGAGGACGTGGACGCGGACGCGGTCGTGGACGCGGACGGGGTAACATGAGACAGGAGGATTCCGCAACTACCCCAGAATTATCAGCTAGTCAAACCGATTCCCATTCTGGAGGGCAACAAGGATCAGCGAATGATGACGCAAATCCTAACATGCCGGGAGTGCTTCAACAGGTGGTGGCGCAGATAAACCAGTTCGCCCAGGTAGTCGACCGCATGCAGACGGCGATGGGACAGCAGCACCACGAGGGTAACCGGGGAGACAGATGGCTTGCTGAGGTGGTCAAATTGCACCCGCCAAAATTTGACGGATCCGCTGAGGTACTTACTTGGGATCATTGGCTTAAGGAGTTAGAGAAAATATTTGCGGGTCTTAACTGTCCCGAGGACCGGAAGGTTCCCATTGCCCAGTATTTTCTGACGGGGGAGGCCTTTGATTGGTGGGAAGCTATTCGACCCGAGAATCATAATGCGGATTGGACGGAATTCAAACTGATGATGGAAGCACATTATTGTCCTCGTCCAGTTAGAGAGGCAAAGATCCGAGAGTTTTTCTCACCACAGAGTTCGGAAGCATCTGTGACAGATGTAATCAAAAATTTTAATCATCAGCTGACTTGTGTGCGACACTTGGTCAGAACGGAGGCGGAAAAGATTTTTCATTTCGATATGCGGATGAAGCCGTAGATTCAGCAGTACATGTCCGGATTCGAGTGTACTACGCTGCGGCAGTATCAAGACAAAGCGCTGGCCTACGACATGAAAGAGGCGGCGGTGGAAAAATCGGTGGAGTCAAAGAAGCAGAAAGTGACCGGCAACTTCTCAGAAAACAAGAGTGGTGGGCCCCGCAAGGGCCAGTCTTCCTTTTATTCGGCTAGGAAACCTCCACATCCTTCTAGGAGTGGAAAGAAGTTCCGGACTACATCAGCAGTTTCGGATGTATCAAAGAAATGCTACGATTGTGGTCGAGCAGGGCATATTCGACGTGATTGCCCCGCATCTTCTGTGACTTGTTACGATTGTGGACAAGAAGGGCACCGTGCGACCTTCTGTGGAGCCGCTGCTAGATCTTTTGGTACTCGCACTCCAGCGCCAGTTCCGAAGGAGGTAAGTGTGAACCAGACGCAGCAGAGTGGATTTCAACAGCAGAACGTTGGAAAGAGGGAGACATCCAGTGCTGGGTCCGTTCCTCCACGCCTGTACGAAATAAGGAAATCTGACGATCAGAACACTGCTATTGCATCAGGTACGATTCAGATCCTTTTGCAACCAGTTAGTGTTTTATTCGATTCCGGAGCTACACATTCTTTTGTATCATTGAACTGTGTAAATCGTTTAAAAATCTCGTGCTTATTTGATTGTGAACCATATGTTGTGGGTTTGCCGAGTGGAGAGAGAATTGTGGGAACCCTAGAGGCTAGAGATTTTCCAGTGTCTATAGAAGGGAGAGATTGGCCATCGAATCTTATTGTAGTCGACATCTACGGTGATGATTTAATTCTCGGAGACGATTGGCTCAACCGTTATGGAGCTATTCTGAATTACCGAGAGAGAGTCATTTCTATCATTGCTGATGACGGATCTGAACACTTATTC
Source organism: Orobanche coerulescens (assembly GCA_033398695.1). NCBI lineage: Eukaryota > Viridiplantae > Streptophyta > Magnoliopsida > Lamiales > Orobanchaceae > Orobanche > Orobanche coerulescens. The sequence continues at coordinate 21,261,461 of CM065816.1, forward strand.
CGAGGATGGAGACCAGGAAGCTCGGGAAAATTGATCAAAGCAATTAAAGCCGTGAAATTACTGAAGCAGGGATGTCACGGACTTTGGTGCTATGCCATGAGGAAAGAGGAAGGAGTAGAGCTCTCGTCTATTTCAGTTGTGAATGAGTTCTCAGATGTATTTCCTGACGAACTACAGGTTACCTCCGCAGAGAGAAGTGGAATTCACTATCGAATTAGAGCACAGAGCGCTCCTATTTCCAGAGCACCATACCGCATGGCGCCAACCGAGATGTATGAACTCAAGAAGCAACTGGAGGAATTGTTACAGAAGGGCTATATTCAACCTAGCGTTTCTCCTTGGGGAGCGCCCGTTATCTTTGTCCGGAAGAAAGACGGATCCCTCCGACTGTGTATTGATTACAGGGAGCTCAACAAGATGACGATCAAGAATAAGTACCCTATACCTCGGATCGACGACTTGTTTGATCAACTGCAAGGGGCAAGGGTATTCTCGAAGATTGATTTGCGATCAGGATACCACCAGTTGAGAATTAAGGAATCGGATATACCAAAGGCTGCTTTCAGGTCTCGGTACGGGCATTATGAATTCGTAGTGATGCCGTTTGGACTTACCAATGCTCCTGCGGTGTTCATGCAATTGATGAATCGGGTATTCTTGGAATACTTGGATAAATTTGTGGTCGTCTTCATTGATGACATCTTGATATATTCGAAGGACGCAGAGGAGCATGCCGAACATTTACGTGTGGTTTTGAGGATCTTGAGGAAGGAACAGCTGTATGCAAAGCTTTCAAAATGCGAGTTCTGGCTTAAGGAAGTAACTTTCCTTGGGCATGTGATATCAGCTGACGGAGTTCAGGTGGACCCGAAAAAAATCGAAGCAATCTTGGAATGGGAAGTTCCTAATAATGTGAAAGAAGTCCGAAGTTTCCTAAGACTTGCTGGATATTATCGCTGCTTTGTAGAGGGATTTTCCAAGATCTCTCGTCCGCTCACTCAACTGTTACAGAAAACTCGAAAGTTCAAGTGGGATGAGAAATGTCAGACAGGTTTTGATGAACTTAAGAAGAGACTAACGACAGCACCTATATTAGCATTACCAGATGGAACTGATGGGTTCATGGTGTTCAGCGACGCTTCAAATCAGGGTCTGGGATGTGTGTTGATGCAAAGAGATAAGGTGATTGCCTATGATTCTCGGCAGTTGAAACCATACGAGGTTAACTACCCGACCCATGATCTGGAGCTAGCAGGTGTAGTCTTTGCATTGAAAATTTGGCGACATTATTTGTACGGCACTTAGGACTGTTAGCGGTCCAAGTATACTCGAGAACCGCCCGAGAACCGTCCGATAATACCCGGGACCGATATTCTCCCGAAACGTTAGCGGTCCGGATACTGGTACCAAAGTTAGAACCGAAACCGATAAGGACCGAAACTGGTAACCCGGTATTTTTTCATAAACATACATTGTACAAAAAATATTGTATAACGTATTAGTATACATTTGAAAGACCTTTATCTCTTAATTTCCTTAGTATACATTTGGAAAAAACCCTTAATTCTTGTTTCGATTATGAGCTTTTGGTGATTATAGTTTTCAATGATCCAAGATACCCGAGACCCGCCCGAAATACCCGGGACCGATACTCACCCGAAACGTTAGCGGTCCGGATACAAGTATTGAAGTTGGGACCCGAAACCGGTAAGGACCGAAACCGGTAATACTCGATACCTTAACGGTCCAGATCCGGGAAGACAATACCCGGACCGAACCGGACCGAGAACAGCCCTAACGGCACTCATTGTCAGATCTTTACCGATCATAAGAGCCTCAAGTACATTTTCAGTCAAAAAGAATTAAACATGAGGCAGAGAAGGTGGCTGGAATTGATCAAGGATTACGACTTGGAGATTCTCTATCATCCGGGGAAAGCAAACGTAGTAGCCGATGCATTGAGCTGTAAACCTATTTCTCTTCGAGTGTTAGAAGCTCTCACGTCCCAAACCAGCATTCAACGAGAACTGATCCGCGAAGGGATTGAAGTATGGGCACCAGGAATCCAAGGGCAACTTTATGTGATGGAACTGACTTCATCACTAGTCGAGGAGATCAAGTCTAAGCAGTTGAACGATTCTCTGATCCTTCGGTTATGTGACGAAGTAAAGAAGGGAAAAGCCCGGGATTCGTGATACGATGATGGAGTTCGAGATTTGAGTCGACTTTGCGTTCCCGATGATGATGATTTGAGACGGACTATTACGAAGGAAGCTCACAGGCGTACCTATTCTATTCACCCGGGCGTGAGAAGATGTATAAGGATTTAAAACAAAACTTGGTGGGGAATATGAAGAAGGACGTGGCGAGTATGTTTCAAGTGCTTGACTTGTCGGCAAGTTAAGATTGAACATCGGCGACTTAGGAATGTTAAAGCCGCTTAGATCCCACGAATGGAAGTGGGAGGACATCTCGATGGATTTCATCACCAGTATGCCAAGGACTAGAACGGGAATGAACATGATTTGGGTTGTAGTTGATCGACTAACCAAGTCAGCTCATTTCCTAGGGATTAAAGATACATGGGGACCCGAGAGATTGGCGCGAGAATTTATTGCGGAGATAGTCAGATTGCATGGGACGCCGAAGACCATTATTTCGGATCGAGATGGTCGCTTCATGTCGCATTTCTGGAAAGCAGTTCATAGGGCTTTGGGGAATGAGCTCAACTTTAGCACGGCTTATCATCCCCAAACGGACGGTCAGTCCGAAAGGACTATACAAACGGTAGAAGACATGCTTAGAGCTTGTGCATTAGATTGGTCAACTGATTGGGAAGTTTACTTGCCCTTGATCGAATTCACCTATAATAATAGTTGGCATGCTTCTATTAAGATGGCACCGTTTGAAGCTTTGTACGGAAGAAGATGTCGATCGCCCCTGTGCTGGGATGATTCTTCGGACTTGATCGGGACGGAACCAGAATTGATAGTTCAGACTCAAGAAAAGATAGCTTTGATTCGGGAAAGACTGTTGACTGCCCAGAGCCGACAGAAGTCTTATGCAGATGTACGTCGTCGCCCTCTAGAGTTCGACGCTGGGGACCATGTACTATTGAAGGTGTCTCCTACACGAGGGATTTTCCGTTTTGGGAGGAGAGGCAAGCTTAGTCCTAGATATATCGGACCATTCGAGATCCTCGAGAGGGTTGGACATTTAGCATACAGGTTGGCCTTACCGCCATCGCTGAGTCATGTTCACAATGTGTTTCACGTATCACAATTGTGGAAGTATGTACCGGACCCCAGTCACGTCATTGATTTCGACGAGATTGAGATAGCGAATGACGGCACCTTCGAAGAGAGACCAATCAAGATAATTGAGAGTCGGATCAAACAGTTGAGGAATAAACCAATACACTTGGTTAAAGTACAATGGTCATGACACGGAGTCGAAGAGGCCACTTGGGAAACGGAGGACAGTATGAAGACTGGATATCCAGAGTTGTTTTCATCTTAAGTTTCGGGATGAAACTTCTTTTTAGGGAGGAAGGACGTAATAACCGAGATTTCTGATATGTATTTGGAACTTGTAACATTGTAGTTGTGCACTTTTATTTGAGTATTTTCTCCGTATTTCATAATCCGATGTTGTTGAGCATATGATTTCGTGTATGTGATTTAAAAATTGTAATTCTGCGCATGTAGCGCACGCTATTGGCTATGTGTAGCGTACGCTAACATGGAACCTTAGCGCACGCTACAAAGGAGCATTAGCGCACGCTATGCGTGGTCAATCTGATTGAGACGTGCGGTAGGTGAGATCTGGCCGGGGACCCCCTACCGGATTGTGTCGGGATGAACCTGGACGGCTTTCGGGAAAAGCCAAGTCAACGCCTTAGCGCACGCTACAGGCATGTGCATAGCGCGTGCTAAGTGCCGAGTACAGTTAAGTCAGCAGCCGTTAGCGCACGCTACGAGCAGGGGCTAGCGCGCGCTAATAACCATTTCTTATAAATAGGACAACATCCTTTTCGTATTTTTAGTCCTTTCTTTTCCCACATTCGAATTCTTATACTTGGAGTATAACTTCCTACATCCCAAACACCTCATATCAACATTCTAGCTCGTGATTGAAGATTGTGGATCATTGAGGATTGGTGTTCGAGCCTTCGACGTTGGATTGCTTCAATTTTCTCCTTGTTCTTCACTACTTTGAGGTAGGTGATTCTTCACCAATATTAGTAGTGTTCTCAAGGACGATTTGATCATGTTTGTATAGTCAATTATTTCGTTTATAATCGATCATCATGTGTTAGAAGGATACTTTTGACGTATCGGCACTATATATCGTATGAACCTTTGAACCATCTTAGTATCTGGACTCTTAAGCATTTTCAAATCGATTTATGATCAGTAAACGGATATTACCTAGATTGTTACGTTTTACACATTGGAATCATGCGTTTTGGAACGTATGATGAACGGAACTTAGAATATTTTCTTGAAGATCTAAGATGAATTATGGTGTGGAGGTGATTATCCGTATCTTTGTATCTCATAGTCATTCAGTACGTATAGAACTTCCACAAACCTTATTAGCATGATATGCTCGGGGATGACTTGTATTATCACCATAGAATTTATGAGTTCATCACCACTAGCTCCAGTTTTCTGTCAATAGTAATCTGCCATGCATGGTTAGCGCACGCTAACATACGTAAGTTAACGTGCGCTATTGGGGATAAGTTAACGCACGCTAAGTGTGGTACGTAACGTACGCTATGATATCAGCCGAGTCAGTCGGCTGATCAGAGAGAACTGGTGGTCCGTGGCTAGCGTACGCTAGGCTTATGCGATAGCGTACGCTAACAGGCAGGCTCAGCGCACGCTACATAGAGTGCGTAGCGTACGCTAAGCAGTCCAGGCAGATTGTTTATTTGGAGCTTTTGGCCGTATACCGAATTGTTAGGCCATCGTTCGACTTGAGATGATTTGTATATCATTCCTTTTGTTAAGGTCCGAGCTTGCTACGTTGATCGAAGGAGGCGACCTTCGAGTGTGTTGAGATCATTGAAGTGCTTCGTTCTTGCCATCTTCGAGGCAAGTATCGTAATATATTAATATTGGTATTTTGAACGTGCGTGAGATTTTTCATGTTGATGAACATGAGATTTATTCCGTTGAATTGTCATGATATTCGTTATTTAGTGTTTGTATGTTCATGTTGATGAACATAATGATTTGGCATATGTGTATGCATGAGTTGTGTTTGTGTACGTTGTACGATCTATGCTGAGGGCGCTGGATCGGATGTCCACCTCGTGTTGGTCCGACGGGATCATCTTGGGATCTAGGCTGAGGGCGCTGGATCATTGGACGGGTTATTTCCACCTCGTGTTGGTCCGACGGGATCATCTTGGGATCTATGCTGAGGGCGCTGGATCATTGGAATACCCATGATGTGTTAATGGAATCTTGTGGATTCGTATTATCGGATTCCGGTAGCGGAAGTCCGTGTGGTGTATCTTGTTATGTATTGTTGATGCATATTTGATTCGTTTAAATGATACTTGTACTAGCATCGTTTGCTAACCCCTTCGGGGGTGGACATTTGTTTTGATGTTTAGGTAGCCGAGGAGCAGGGAAACAACCATAGTACCGACGTGACGACGAAGGGGTTCAGTGATGTTTGTTGTTGTTGGTGATTTGTTTTCTTGTTTTGATTTCAGTACTCGAGTACGCGTGTCGTATTAATATCATTTCGATATGGTTGTATTAATTACTCATTGAACCAGTTGTACGGTTTTGTAAACTTGAATTTCCGCAGTATTGATGTCTTATATTTACATTTCTTTTAAATCAGCCTTGTAAATCCTTACTAAAAGGGTTTACGGCGCTGTAATTATTCCGAATAACTCTGGGTGTTACAAATGAGGCCCGTGAGGCTAGAAGGAAATGGAGGATGGAGAAAGAAAATGAGATGGAAGCTATATTCACAGTGTTGCTACAGCTATCGAAAGACTAGTCGGACCCGGGTCAGAGGAGCAAGAGGATCAAGAGGATACAGGGTAACTAGTTCCCGTCCCGAGTTCTAGGATCCCAATTTTTCGTGGAAAAATACAGTACAGAAGCCCGCTGAGATATTACTCCCTATAAACAGGGAGCACATCAGCTAAAGAGTTGAAGGCATAGAAGAATAATGAACTGCTGAGAGACTTTTGTACTCTCATTAGGGAATCTGTCATGTTCAACCATTTCAAGACTGGAGGATGCTGCAAAGGAGTTCTCAAGGCTCTAGTCAGAAGAAAAACATCCCTTACAAATTAAACTAAAGTCTAAACATCTGAAGGGTGATCGGATAACTCACCCATAAGACTGGATTCTCGTTTTTTATGTCTCCCAAGAAGGAAGAAGCATCTATAGGGACCGAGGCATAGACTCCTTAGTCAACTGGTGGAAAGTAACTAAGCATGACCCCTCTCGGAAGTCTTGGAAGCATCAGCATTATAAGGGATAACTTCTGATAGTTTAATTTTTTCCTGTATGCTCTCCGATGTATTATTAGAGTTCTAAACATCACTGTAATGCAGATTATCAATGTAAAATCTTATTTTGCCTCAAAAAATTACAACTATGATCTTTAGTTACTGCTTTTATTATGATTCATATTGAAGTATTTACTAAGTATAAAACCTTGATAAGTCTCAACATGTAAGAACTTGTATGCGAATAGTTCATAGATTAAGTTGTATCCAAGTAAGATTACTTACTGAAGATTGCGCCCAACGAGCTAATCATAATTTAAGTTGTAATACACTTAGTCTGGTAGGATTTAAAATTTTAGAACTTGCCTACGAGGAGTTCAAATTTTAGTCTGTCTCAAAGATCAGATCATTCGATAGAAGACTTAAAGACAGCCTCGTGTTTTTTAAAGGGTTTTAGAATTATTAAAAAGGGGGAAATTGCTGAGGAAAAATATACCCTGTGTTTTGATAAATGCACCCTACAGCCTGTCCTTACGGCGCAAAATTATACAACACCCAAAGAAGATAAATCTTACAGCTGATCCTTCAGAGTTCAGCAAAAGAAGATGTTGGCTACAACAAACAATGCTTTAGGTGTTTTACTTAGGAAAAGTAAACACAAAACCAACAGGACTTAGAAGGAACTTTAAACTTTGTAAAGTAGCATTTAACGCTGACAGGACAGCATTTAATGTAGCCAAAGAGACTACAGACAAGAGCATTTAATGCGGATCAACGAGAATGTATAAAGAATTAAATATGAAACATATTTAACTCAAACATTTTGAAGTCGCCAATCAGAGTTATCTAAATCTCACCAACCGGCCAACAACTACATTTACAATGGATCTATTTACAAGGTTATAAATAACCCAAGCAAGAGAACATTGCTCATAACTACTAAAAACTGAACATCTACTAGACTGAACATCGAGCTTATCATCTAAAGATTAATATATTTTTTCAAGCATACATTGTATATCTTGATTGAAAAAATATCGAAGTCCCAACAAAGAACAACACACCTACATCAAAGCTTACCAAGCCTACAGTTGCTGTTCAGTTCCTGATATGTCAAAAACCTAATGTTGAGAATCTTACTCCTATGTGGCCTAAGTCAAGTTGTCCTGACCTGTGTGGGAAGAATAGGGTTCAGGATGAAGCTTCAATCTATGTGCGAAGAAACGAGTTGAAGAAGCTCAAACCCAATCTGTGTGAATGGCTCAAGCTACAGTCGGCTGTATAAATGTGTGTGAAAGATACAACAACGAGGTTAGTAAAATCATACAGTTGTGTACGCCTTGATTTTAATAAAATTCTTACTTTTGTGTGGAGGACCTGTGGACGTAGAGCGGATTACCTCGAACCATATTAACCTGTTTGTCATTACTTTTTGTCCTTATTGTTTTTCTATTACCTGTGATTTTAGTATACTTATCTTGAAAACCATGTAAGCGCTAAGCTACAGGAAAGTACAACAACTTAGTTTCAGACTTCCGCTACGCAAACTTAAACTTCGAAAAAGAGTACAACTTATTCAACCCATGTTCTAAGAGGTATATTAGTATATTTGGGCCAACAACCTATTTCCAAAAAAATTACATTTGGGCCCCTTTCCTTGGTATAACATGACAATATCTTTTTGTTCCCAGTCATGTGTCCTGAGCACCTAGAGTCCACAAACCATTCTTTATTTCCTACTGGTGATTCGGTGGCTGCTGCACAATAATATTTCTGCCTTCTCTGTAATCATGTAAAAAGGATTTAGGTTCCCAGGTCTGAATGGGTCCTCTAGGGTTAGTGGATTTATGGAGAAAATTATTTTTCTTATGTTATGCGAGTTGATCTAATATCAATTATATTGTGCATAATTATTAGACATTTGAAATCTTATAATACCTTAAGGTTTCCACCTACCTTTCCCTTATTGAAGTCTGTTTTCTGAAAGTGTCTAAGCTGCTGATACTGATTTGGCCATTGCCTAGTCATTTGTCTTAGTTGCTGCCTAGACTGTCTTGACTGCTGCCTAAACATTCCTACTGCCTAAACTTTTAACTTGACGGCTGCCTATTTTGCAATTCTGGTCTTTTGATAGTCTCAGCAGTCTATACACTGGTTGATCCCTGTACAAAAGTAGTTTTTGAAATTGAGGGAGTATTAGGATCATATCCAAGACCTGACTTTAAACATAAAGGTATTTTTGATACTTTGAGTTATGTTATTTCTTAACTTGAGCATCATTTAGCTGTTTGAGCTTTGTAAGCTCTGCTTGAATATGAGATATTGTGCCTGATTGTTCATTGTTTAAGATTGGTGATCTGTTTAGTTCAGCCATGGCTGTGTTGTTTTCATCCTAACTAGTTTTGAAGTTTGTTGTATCTTGGCTGAGTTTGTCTAAATCATTTTTTTGCTGCACTTTCTCATTTTTCAGCTATGTATTCTCAGCTGACATAGCCAAGTGTGCTGTTATTAGAGTCTCAAAATCTTATTAATTGATTGAGAGACCTGTGCAAATCAAGATCTTCATATATGTCTGAACTAAAATATTCTGAAGGTTGTGGTTTAGATGGCACCTCTTCATCAACAGTGTTGGCCATTAGGTAGTTGTAGTCATCTTCATATTCTGAAAAGAATCCACCACTTGATTCCACAATCTCAAGTGTCTGACTCCAATTAGAGATTTTGTTTTGTCTTCCTTTCTGCCTGTGTCTTTCTTTTCTTCTTCTTTCTTCATGTTAGGACAACCATGTTAGCATTCCACCTTCTAATTCCCTTCTTTTTGGTTCCTTTTGGGATTCTCCTTGTATTTCTTCTTATATTTTGAGTAATTCCTTTTGAAGTTTCCAAATCTTTGCATTATGAATGTTGTTTCTTCCTCAAAGTTTAGAGGACCGGGAGGAATAACTTAAGCTAGGTTTCTTGCAGGAAACTCGGCTGCAAAGGCAATTCCTTTCTCAACTGGCTCACTGGATGATGAGCAAGGGAGTTTGAACTCAAATGTAGAGGTCTGAGAATAGCTCTTGGATCTTTATTTTGTTAAGATCCTTTGATTCCCTCATAGTTATGGCCTTCATGCTCTACTCTTGGGTAAGAGACTGTAGAACCTTTAGTGCTCTCCCAGTTGCCATAAGTTTTTCCGAGAGAGTTGATCTCATTTATGATTTTTGTGAGTCTGGTACCACATTGTCTATGGTTTATCCATCCTTCACTTTGAAGTAATCAAATTTTTATGTAGCAATTGATAAGTTATTTTCCTTGATTAGTTCTGTTCCTTCACACATTACTGCTAATGTGTCCCAGATTTCTTTGGCATTTTTGCAATTTTTAATTTTCACCATAGTGAATTTATCAAGGGTGATATAGAACATATCTGGACCGGCTGTCATGATTGGCCAGTTTCCTTTCATCGGTGGCTAGCTCTGGTCTAGTCTTGGGAATCTGATTTGGTTTCCCAACTGTGATTTCCTCGGTAGTGTTGCTTCATGTAGATGATAGGACCTTCTTCATAATGCTCCACATGTCATCGTGTATAGATGATATATTTACGTACATTCTTATCTTCCAGAGATCATAATCATCAATAGAGAGAACAGAGAGTCTAGAGTACATGTGCTCCATCTTAGTATGAGAGATTGGTGATTTATACGTAAGTATATGGATCTGGTTCTATGACTACCAAATATGAGGCCTGTGAACCAGCCTCTCTGGTGCCACTTGTCGGTCACAAGTACGTATGGTAAAAATATAGAGAGGGGAGGGGTGAATAGTGTTGGGATAAACAATCCTGTTTTGATAATTGCTACCATACAGAAAGTTGTCTCAAAAGAAGCCTGAATTCTGCCAAGTATGGAAGCTGTTAAAACTCGTCATACAGCCCTAGCATATAGCAAAGAGACCTTCCGACAGTCTATCTTTCAAAGCCTACAGTTACAGCATTAGACTGATCGCGTCGGATACAGTGGTAAGGCTGTAAGATGTTTTACTTAGAAAAAGTAAAACACATCCGATAAATCCATTTACAGAATGCCATATAACCATTATGAGATACACTTTGTTTATTCATAAAGTATTCACAGTTTAAGACAAGCATTTATTGCTGATAGGATAGCATTTAATGCAGCTGGAGAGAGATAAGTCTGAACATGCTGAAGAGTATTTAATGCGAAGACAGAAAGGATGGCAAGCATTAAATGCGATCTATTTTAATTTAAATATTTATCAAGCCGCCAATCAAGTATCAGACGTCAACATCACACCAACTAGCAATGGCTACATTTATAACGGATGCATTTTCCAAAGGTTATGAATAGTCCCAAGCTAGAGGACTTCAGAACTCTTGAAACTCACGAATCTCTTGATATTGCGTAAGCTCTGACAAGTTTCTTACAATCTACGCAATATCAAGAGCAAGTACATTCACAAGCATACAACGTATCATTCAGTAAAGAAATATACTGTCCTCAACAAGAACAATACAACATACAGCTATTATGAATCAAAGGATCAAGCTGCTGTTCAAAAAGTATTCTACTTTTAATCATTGAGAAACCATCAGCCCTATGTGGACTGAAGAAGCCCTGATCATTCGGAACTGTGTGTGAAGAATAAGCATTATAGACGAAGTTTCCAACTGTATGTGAAGAAGCAAGTCAAGAACAAGCTCTAGCCAATCTGTGTGAACGGCAAACAGCTCCAGCCCTTGTATCGATCTGTGTGAACGATACAGTGGGAGGTTTAGTTATAGTCATGTAGTTGTGTACGTAGTGATTATAATAAACCGTTTTTACTCCTTTGTGGAGGACCAGTGGAAGTAGAGGGGTTTACCTCGAACAACTTTAAACTCTGTGTTATTTACCTTATGCCTTTACCGTTTTCATAAATGTGATTTATACAAGTATACACTACAAAACCCTGTACGCACCAAGCAGACAGGAGAAAGCCTAGTTGCTGTATTTACAGCAACTCACTTAAACGAACTTCCGCTACGCACTCACATTTGAAAACCATACAGCTTGTTGTACTATTACTTTTCAAGCTGTATACTATATACTTAGTGGCCAACAAATAGACATTTAAAACACTTCGCTAAAATAGCTGGTTTAAGAAACCCAGCTGTGATGAGTGGAGCTAGGTAAATTTAGATGATCTTTATGTAATATCCGCAATTTCGAATTTCGGTAATTTTCTTTTTTCGGAGGAAGTTCGTTTTGACAACTCTATCATGACCGTTTCGTCATTCCGAGAATGATTAATTCTGCACTTTTTGTCATCCGAGTTCGTTTCGGTGTCGTTTTGTTGAGTTCCGTGTCCTTAATCGACTTTTTCACGTGGGAGTTCGACTTTGTAAAGTCACCATTAATTCTTGGAAACTCTAAAAATTCTGAATCTTTGCAATATTATAGAGCATCAAGTTAGCTTTCCAATGGTTCAAACGGTGAGTCAATCGGAGTCCAGACGATGGAGTTATGGTCGAAATAGCTAAGACTATATGATGTGCCTTTTTCGTGTTGGAGTGGGCTGTACTGTGTGCCGCGGCACACTTCATCTGTGCCGCGGCACTAATCTAATTACGGGGCGTTTTTATTGTCCCTGGTCCGCGGCACACTCATCTGTGCGCGGCACGGGCTTATTCTGCGTTTTTTAGCAGATTTTCGAGGAGAAAACTTCATTTTTCTCCTCTCTTCTTCCTCCTTCCATCTAAGGCGATTTGTGGGCGATTTTTGGGCGATTTGAGTGCTCCCAAACTTGTAGAGATCATCCACCTCAAGTCTTGTTGTAGATTTTCGAGCTCTACTTGAATCCTTCATCCAAATCAAGGTGTTCGAGGATTCCGATGTTGAATCCCGTTTGGTGATTGATGATTCGCGTGGTGTTATTCTCGTAATACTCGTGGTGCTATCACGTTCTTGGTATTGTTCGGGGGTTCGGGGCTATTCGACCGCGTCCTATCCGTCGTCTTATTGCGATCGTGATTTCGAGGCAAGTACCTTGTCCATACTATTCTTGTTTTGTGAATATGATAATTGGTGATCGTCTTTATGTGGTTGTTTGATTGTTTGAAATGAGTTTTCAAAAGATTCGGTTTAGCCTTGTTAAAGGCTTGCTTTCAAAACGCGTGTGTTTTGTGAATGGTGTGGTTTGAGAATGACTATGTGAACTCTATGGATATGTTTGGTGTTGATGTTGCACTTGGTATTTGCGTGTGGACGTATATTGTTTCATTTCGGTGCATTGTGGTTTGACGTGGTGTTTTGCTAAGTGTTTGATGCTCTGGGTGAATTGTTTGAATATCCTTGATGTGATATGTTATTTGTGTGAATGTGTGGATACGGTTGAAGGTCTACGGTGACACATGGCACGTGATCATGTGGTCGAGGATGCATCAAGTGATTGATCCAACCGTGAGAGCCAGAGATAATCTACGGTGGCACATGGCATGCGATCATGTGGCCAGGATGCAACAAGCGATTGATCCAACCGTGAGATGTGTGTGATTTGTTTCGCTAGCCAGCTCGGGAGGGTCCTTCGAGGCCTCGAGTGGGATTTGTGGCTTCGTCCGGTCTGGCGATGCGCGTGTGCGATTATGTTTTGTTGATTTTATGTCCGTCGAGGACACGTGATGTTGGGCTCGCCTGTGAATTATTGTCGGTTTTCTATTTGTGAAAACAAAACATTTGGGTTGTGACCTATTAATTTTGGAAAGAGAAGGATTTTATAATCCTAAATTGTTTTCTATTAAAACTCTCGATGGCATTTTGAACTGTTTTGTAAATTGTTTCCCTTATTTGCGATCTTTCGGTTTTGGAAATGTTTACCCAAACTCTTGCCTCGGGAAGTACTTTTCTTTACGTTTGGATCTTTGAGGATTCCTGATTATTATTGTTCTTGGAACTTGTATTGTATGGCTCGTATTTTTGCACTTGTACTTGCACTAGCAAAACGGTGGAGTTTGCTAACCCCGAGTATTCGGGGGGTGGATGTCTATTTTTGCATTCAGGTTTTGGAGCATAGCACAGGGTCGGCACGAAGGATGATGAAAGATGAACGATACTAATCACACGAGGATCTGTTGATGTCGTTTTGGTCTAGTTGTATTTTCTTTTCCGCTGCAGTATCTTTTCCCCGTTGTACGGGAGTTTATCGTATTTTGACCCCTGCGTGGGTATGTGTTTGGAATTGAGTTGTATGTTATTATTGAAAGACCAAGTCGGTCTACTGAGTCATTTTAGCCTTAAAGGCGATGTTTAGATGTTTGATTTTAGTTATCAGTCTGGTAGATCCTCGAGGAGAGGGCCTACGGCTTGTAATATACCTGAGTGGATTGGGGGTGTTACATAAATGGTATCGGAGCTTAGGTTGTGGAAACCTAGGCTGTCGGGTCAGTGGTGTCTGTTGAGTTTTGTCTCGTCGGATTTTGTCTGACTGAGTCGTGTCGCGACGCGTCGTTTGAGTTTGTTGGTCGTGATTAGTATCGTGGGGCGATCATCATCTTCGTGCGACCTGTGAAAGTAAGTCTCCCTTCTTTGTGTTGTGCCTCGTGTGACACGAGCCATCTTTATGATTATCGGTTAAGTGACGGAATCCTCTTATGGATTTTGATTTTGTGATATGTGGTTATTTGACTCTCATATTTCGTTCATATGAGGAGTAGTGTTGCTCGATTGTGTATGTTGAACCGTATTTCTTTTATCCGCTGCGTGAGTTCTTTTGCAATGACTTTCGGTATTTTACCGACCGAGTTTTATTTCCAAAACCGATTCCCTTAACCGAGTTTTTGGCATTATGGCCTTGATCATTTTGGCGAAATTCTTATGACGGTATTTAGCATTTTGTAAATGGCTTCTGTGAGTTTTTGAAATATTACCGTCATCAACCTTTTTGGCATTTTTGTAAATGGTTTTAGCCTGGGGTTCCGACGCGGGACCCACAGCGCTATGATGTTCCGTGTGATTACCTGAAATTTTTGGGCATTCTAGCCTTTTTGGCATCGTCCTTTTTGGCATTGAATTATTTTCGAAAACTTGAGTATCTTAGAAATAAATTTCGAGACATATTTTTTTCAAATGAGTTATTTTCTTGTGGTACATCCAGGTGCCACAATATATTTCAAAATTTTTCTGCCTCGAGGACCAAAATATTTTGAGATATTTTCAATGTTTTAGAAACACTTTTATTCAGACCCGAGGGTCGAATATTCTGAAAGTTTTCACTAAGAGAAAGTGTCCTCATTTTTATCAAATGCGAAATGGTTCTCCAAAGTCTCGATAACGATGTTTCACGTTTGTACTTTTTGAAAGGTGATACTCAAGGTCAATCGGTGTTCTTCTAAATTATTTTCAAAAGGTGGTTTTAGTTTTTAAAACCTATCATTCCTGTTTGCGGACCGGAAATGCGTGTATGGTTTTTCGAACTTTAGTTACGGTGTTAACCCTGAATTGTGATTGAATTGGTGGTGTGAACGTTGAGTCGTTCGCCACGCATATGTTTTGTTAGCCCTCTGTGAGAGGTGTGAACTGGTGTTCTTGTTTATCGCCTCGTGGTGATTTGCGTGTTGTCGCACTAGTGTGAGTTGTTAAAGCTTGGATTTTTGTGCGTTATACACATGGGTGATTATTTCATGATGTTTGTGATTGTGTGCTGGCTATCGTTCGGGATGTTGTAATCGTCGAACGATGCCGTTGTTGTTGTGATTTTTGTATGCGTTGATATGTTATCTTTGAGTTGGCATCTCCGGTATGTTGTTTTGCGGTGTTTTGTACCATTGTATCGAGCATTTGTATTTTCGGTATGCCGAGCCGAGACGTTTCAACCGTGATGTGCCGGGGCATGCACGTGTAGATTGTCCTTCTCGTCGGTAACACATTTCAAGTGTGGACTCGATGGACACCGAATTCAGTTTTGCGAATTGACTACCGAGACTTTCGGAGTTCGCGCTTCAAAGACAGATTATCGAATCGGCTTTGAGAGGCCTTCGAAGGATGTTTCTATCGGTTGCTTGTTATGTTGTCACATTGATTTCGTTGTTGTGAGTTTCGGGGACGACTTTCTTTTAGAAGAGGTCGAATATAATACCCGTATTATTTTTTGCTTCTATATTTTCTCTTTCTCCAGTCTATCGATTCGCCCGTGTTCGTTGATATTGTCTGAGCTTGTTCTGTATTTCGGTTTCATCGTTCGAACGAGCTGTGATCTTGTTTTGGGTCGATCTGGTTATCGCTGTGACTTTTCCGAGTTCGGTTCGATTCTTGTGAACCTTGTTCGGAAGTAGCATCTTTTGGTTCTACTAGTTCTTTTATTCGAAGTGGATCGGATTTGGAACTTCTGTATTTTCGATTTTTTCGACTCATTTATGTTCGTTGACATTTTCTGAGCTTTCCCCTGTCCCTTGCCTTTGTGGATCGAATGAGGGTGGTATTGTTTCGGAATAACTCGTTTGTCGTTGTGACTTTTCTATTGCCATTCCCTTTCCTGTGGATCTTATATGAATGCACATCGTGTTGTTTTCACCGGATTATATATTGTCTCGAGTCGAGATGTGAACCTTGGAGTTGTTGTTTGAATTTTATTATCCTTCGTATTTCGGACATGATTGTTCGATTTTTGTTGTCTCGATCGTTTGCTTGTTTGGTTTTTGTTCTCGTTTCGTGATTGTTGAGCGTTCAGGCTCCTTCCTAATTCCCTTAAGTTCGGGAAATTTGTCTCGTTTTCGATCTTCCAACCCTTGAGCGATTGGCTCGCGTTTTGATTGATGTACCGTTGGGTTGGTCAATCGTATTGATTTTCACTCGTTGTGTTTTGTGGTTGTTCGGATAATTGACTTTATTGTATTATCCATTTGATGACGCTTGTCACTTGTTGGTTTTATTATATCCCTAACGGCGACGTTGTGTTGGTCGTCGTGGAGCGTGTTTTCACGCCGTATATTCCTTTGCGTTGCTTGTAACGTTTCGCCGATGGGCGTAAGTTATGCGTTTCCTTGCGTATCTCGTTGAGTTTTCCTGGCGGGATATTGCTTCTCCCTACTTGTTTTAAGTTTCGGGACGAAACTTCTTTTAAGGAGGGTAGAATGTAATATCCGCAATTTCGAATTTCGGTAATTTTCTTTTTTCGGAGGAAATTCGTTTTGACAACTCTATCATGACCGTTTCATCATTCCGAGAATGATTAATTCTGCACTTTTTGTCATCCGAGTTCGTTTCGGTGTCGTTTTGTTGAGTTCCGTGTCCTTAATCGACTTTTTCACGTGGGAGTTCGACTTTGTAAAGTCACCATTAATTCTTGGAAACTCCAAAAATTCTGAATCTTTGCAATACTATAGAGCATCAAGTTAGCTTTCCAATGGTTCAAACGGTGAGTCAATCGGAGTCCAGACGATGGAGTTATGGTCGAAATAGCTAAGACTATACGATGTGCCTTTTTCGTGTTGGAGTGGGTCATCTTGTGTGCCGCGGCACACTTCAGTGTGCCGCGGCACTAAGTTAATTCTGGCGTTTTCTTGGCCCGGCCGCGGCACACTCATCTGTGCCGCGGCACACGGGCTTTTCGTTTTTAGCGATTTTCGAGAAAACTTCATTTTTCTCCTCTCTTCTTCCTCCTTCCATCTAAGGCGATTTGTGGGCGATTTTTGGGCGATTTGAGTGCTCCCAAACTTGTAGAGATCATCCACCTCAAGTCTTGTTGTAGATTTTCGACCTCTACTTGAATCCTTCATCTAAATCAAGGTGTTCGAGGATTCCGATGTTGAATCCCGTTTGGTGATTGATGATTCGCGTGGTGTTATTCTCGTAATACTCGTGGTGCTATCACGTTCTTGGTATTGTTCGGGGGTTCGGGGCTATTCGACCGCGTCCTATCCGTGTCTTATTGCGATCGTGATTTCGAGGCAAGTACCTTGTCCATACTATTCTTGTTTTGTGAATATGATAATTGGTGATCGTCTTTATGTGGTTGTTTGATTGTTTGAAATGAGTTTTCAAAAGATTCGGTTTAGCCTTGTTAAAGGCTTGCTTTCAAAACGCGTGTGTTTTGTGAATGGTGTGGTTTGAGAATGACTATGTGAACTCTATGGATATGTTTGGTGTTGATGTTGCACTTGGTATTTGCGTGTGGACGTATATTGTTTCATTTCGGTGCATTGTGGTTTGACGTGGTGTTTTGCTAAGTGTTTGATGCTCTGGGTGAATTGTTTGAATATCCTTGATGTGATATGTTATTTGTGTGAATGTGTGGATACGGTTGAAGGTCTACGGTGACACATGGCACGTGATCATGTGGTCGATGCAACAAGTGATTGATCCAACCGTGAGAGCTCGAGATAATCTACGGTGGCACATGGCATGCAATCATGTGGCCGATGCAACAAGCGATTGATCCAACCGTGAGATGTGTGTGATTTGTTTCGCTAGCCACTCGGAGGGTCCTTCGAGGCCTCGAGTGGGATTTGTGGCTTCGTCCGGTCTGGCGATGCGCGTGTGCGATTATGTTTTGTTGATTTTATGTCCGTCGAGGACACGTGATGTTGGGCTCGCCCTGTGAATTATTGTCGGTTTTCTATTTGTGAAAACAAAACATTTGGGTTGTGACCCTATTGATTTTTGGAAAGAGAAGGATTTTATAATCCTAAATTGTTTTCTATTAAAACTCTCGATGGCATTTTGAACTGTTTTGTAAATTGTTTCCCTTATTTGCGATCTTTCGGTTTTGGAAATGTTTACCCAAACTCTTGCCTCGGGAAGTACTTTTCTTTACGTTTGGATCTTTGAGGATTCCCGATTATTATTGTTCTTGGAACTTGTATTGTATGGCTCGTATTTTTGCACTTGTACTTGCACTAGCAAAACAAAGGAGTTTGCTAACCCCCGAGTATTCGGGGGGTGGATGTCTATTTTTGCATTCAGGTTTTGGAGCATAGCACAGGGTCGGCACGAAGGATGATGAAAGATGAACGATACTAATCACACGAGGATCTGTTGATGTCGTTTTGGTCTAGTTGTATTTTCTTTTCCATTGCAAGATCTTTTCCCCGTTGTACGGGAGTTTATCGTATTTTGACCCCTGCGTGGGTATGTGTTTGGAATTGAGTTGTATGTTATTATTGAAAGACCAAGTCGGTCTACTGAGTCATTTTAGCCTTAAAGGCGATGTTTAGATGTTTGATTTTAGTTATCAGCCTGGTAGATCCTCGAGGAGAGGGCCTACGGCGTGTAATATCCCTGAGTGGATTGGGGGTGTTACACTTTAAACTTAGCTGAAATCTCAACTAGGTACAGTTCAGATTTGAGCTAAAATATAATATGCAGACGACTTAGCTGACTTTTAATGCAACAGTTAAGATGGATGCAGCAGTTAAGTAGGATGTTTAAAGTAGTAAATCACACAACAATTATAGTAGTTTCAGGGATGGGGTAATCTTCTACTAGTCCACTTTTATCCAATCCACTTGGATATAAAATAACTATAACGTTTGATTATTACAGTAAATTAATTACTGAAGCTTTTAACCAGTGAAAACCCTTGGCTGCGGTAACTCCTTCCCTTGGTTGCTTGCCACCTACTGATCGAAAACTAGTGGATGCTTCACAACTCTCGAGTTGCTGATCACATTCCAATCAAGAACTCGTGGATCTCGCACAACCCAACTTTGAAGAACCTCGTTCAAGAAAGTACCTATACTCAAATCTTTAAGACAAGAGTGCTTGTTTTCTATAACTTCTAAGACCTTATTAGGATTTTAATCTTATGATCTTAGCTCTTCATGATGCTTGTAGAATATATTGCTTTTGTTTGCTTTGATTGCTTGTAAGTGTTAATTGCATCGTGCTTCTGCTCAAGAATTCTTCAGGTATTTATAGTACTTTCTTTGAGCTCTTCATAGCCGTTACATCCTTTGAACATTGGTCCGTTGGAGAGTGGACTTCTTTGTTTTACTTTTCACCTCTTTTGCATGGCTTGTTTTTTTTTAAAATCTGACCATTTTGAAGATATATTGTTGTCCGCGCCATTTTCTTTGATTTCTATAATGAAAAGTCTTTAGGAATATTTTATTCCTCAAGTCTTGAGCAAACGTTGAAAAGTCTTGAAGATAAACTGTTGTTCTCGAATCTCGAGGAATATTTTATTCCTCAACTTGCGGGAATCATTCAGATTGTATCCTTTATCTTATTTACGTATGTATGTGATTTTCCGTCTTTGTTGACTTTTCAACGTTTGTTGACGTGGACATAGCTGATTAATACTTGTCGAATTTTGTCTAAGTATTTTAATGTCCATACTTATATGACTGATTTGTCTTGGTCATACTCGAACGAAGATTTGGCAATACCCGACTGATACTTTAACTTGGCGATACCCGACTGATACTCTATCTTGGCAAAACCTGGATGATATCTGTCTTGGCTATACTCAGATGATAATTTGTCTTGGTCAAACCCAGCTATACTCGGCTGATATTTCTCTTGGCTATACTCAGCTGATATTTTGTTTTAGCTATACTCAGCTGATATTTTGTATTGGCCAAACTCAGCTGAACGAACTTAGATCTAAAACTTATTTGATCAATACTTAGCCTAACTTTAAAGGCCTATAGAAGATACTCATTTGGTTCTTCTTTACAATGCCAAGTACTTAGAACATACATTTGAATTAAACTCAGTATATAGGGATGACATCATCAAAATCTTAAATGTATTCCTAACATTCCCGACCGATTCAGAGGTATTAAAATATTATGCTGACTTGTGTTAGGGCGATTGCAAGGTTTGTGTGATGTGCACATGTTGAAATGTGCTATTGTGATTGTGTTGATCATAATGGGTGTGTATATGTTGAGGTATACCATTTTGATTGTATTAGTCGTATCGTGTGTATTCATTGAGGTATATCATTGTGATTATTTTGATCATACTGTGTCTATACTTTGACGTGTATCTTCGTGATTGTCTCGATCGTACTGTTTCTACAAGTTGAGGTGTACCATCATGATTGCTGTTTGCGATTTTCTAGCCTCAAGCTAGAAGTCTCCCACAAGAGGACGACATTGATCCTAGCTAGCGGTTAGTCAACCCAAAGTCGTATGTCACAAGAAAATTTCATAGGAGTCGTAATTTCATGTGCTTGTGCTTAGTGAAAAAGGAAAGAAAATAAATCTAAATCCTAGCAATGAGTGAGGTTGACTAACAACTAAGAAAATTAAACGCAAGATACGTAGATGAATGAAAAGTTAGTATCAAAATGTAAAGGAAAGCAAGTAAAAGACAATCCGAAAAGAAAGAGAAAAAATACAACATGTTAGGGTCCGTATTCATTTCCTCAACTCCAAGTAATTGTCAATTAGTTAAGTAGAAGATGTCCTTTCAAATTATTTATAAATTTCTCCACTTAACTAGACAACGCCTCACAGATTATGTCTAGCTTCTAATTAAACTCGCTTCGCTCGGAATATCTCCTCTAGGTATCAACCCTCATCCAAAAATGATTGAAAGTTGATTGATATGTATAAATAATCAATCCAAAATTACCTTCAAGAAATTGAATCAAGTTACCAAAACCCCAAACTTAATAAGATTATCCAAAGAAACTCATCTATCTATTCTATTAAACATCTAGTTAGAACATAAACCAATCACGAAAGATAAAAGCGAAATAAAATATTTAGCCAAGGAATATAAAGGAAAAGATAGATCAGAAGCAATTAATGATAAGCAAGACAAAATTAAAAACTTGCACATGAAAGATAGAAGTAGAAATCATATCTTTGAACTTAAATTGACATCCAAAAGAATCCATATGAAAGTACAAACCTTAATTCTAAAGCTAAATTAGAAATTGCAAAAAAAAAAAAGAGAAATTAAAAAGAGTAAGTCATAGATTTAGGTATTTAGGGAATAAAATCCCCAAATCCTACACCTAAAAATTATCTATCTCTAAGAACTAAATATGAAAAGTGGAGAATGAAGTGTCTAAATATCCCCTCAAGATACCTATTTAGAGTGCCAGGCTAAAATAAGCAAAATAGCCAAGGTCATGCCTCAATCCGAGTGAGCTGCCTAGCGGTCGGGGCATAGCTGCCTGACGGACCGAGCTCAAAGCCTCCGGCCCGAGCAATCATGAGATACAGTTGAGGCATTAAAAATTGCAAAATGTGCATGGTGAGTCGGAGGTTCGAGCATCAATGGGAAATATTCTGAGCATGATGACTCAATAGTCCAGGCATGATGACTCGGGAGTGCTCGCTCCTTGTGTCCGGCTTCACCCAATGTCCATTTTTCTAAAATTCCACAAAACATCCATAAATTCCAAAAACTCCAAAATGTTATTAGAACCTAAAAATAACATAAACCTCTAAAATGAGATAAAATAATATCAAAATTGCAACATTACACAACTAATATAAAAATCTAACAAAAATGAGTAGAACAATTTTATTATTCAGTAGTTGTGATTTATGTAAGTTTACATTATTACTCGATTATTGTGATGTGAATATTATGTACGGTTGCTTTCATGGTGTGGTGTACCTAATGTCGAGGAGGGCGAGCTGTGCACTGATTTCGTTGTGTTCTCAATGTGCGGCTCTTGTCAAATAGGTAAATGTTGGTGTCCACAAAGTTGTGTGCAATGTGTGGCTCCTGAAATTAGTTGCCCCGATGTGGATGGGGACATGTTTAACGAGCGGATTTTAGAAGATAAAGGAATGTTGATGCCTGGTGTGGTCAATGAACATATCCTGGTAGGCTTTAAGATGGATTTTGTTTTTATGGTTTTGAGTCGATGATACTAAGTGATCTAAAAATTCTTCAGAAATTATTTTTAAAATATTGGTATCATAGTCAAACGTTGCCTCCTCGGGTTGGTCTAGTGAGCCTCCAGGGTAGGGATAATCATTGTGAAAATGAGATTTGGGTCAAGGACCTTCATGGATTTTACTGTGAAAATAAATTCATGTTGAGGACCATAATAGTTTTGATTTGAAAACCAACATGAAGGGTCTGAAAATATATATTCCAAAAGCGTGGTTTACCATTATCTTGGAACATTATGGACTATTGATGATTGATAAACTTGAGTATATTTTGGGATTAATTAATATGTGCTTTTTAAAGATTTGTTTTTATGATATGTAATTTGTTTCATATGATCATAGTATATCCATTAGCAATTTCAGGCTAACCCTTTAGGGATAGACATGTAGTATTTATTTAGCTTCAAGTTGCTTGAGGAGCAATCATAGGGGCGGCCCGAGAGCGATGGGACTCCGCAGCAACACTAGGTCGGAGGTGTCTCGAGTTGTTAAGTTATATTGCATATGATATGTAATAATTTTAGTAGAGAGATCATCTTGTAGTCATTCTCTTTTAGAGTCAATTGGAACATTCCACAAGCCTTACCCTTGGTCCAATTATTCAGTATTTCTTACTTTATATGAGTATTGTGTTTTAAATGGCATTGTTAGTCATTTTCATTGTTAACTCCATATTTTAGCTTATAAGTATTTGTGGAAGAGTTTACAATATTATAATAGTCATACATAAGTTGGGATGTTACATAATATGGTATCAGCGATTAGGTTAAGGATACCTAGTCTTTTATTGTGTATTATTGTTTTAAATAGTATTGTTCAGCTGCCAATATTTCGTGCGACTTGTCAATGTAAGTCTCTGTTTATTTAGATGCTGCATATATGTATGTACATGTATTTGATGTTTTAAGTGCCTTATTGAAAGTGTGCGTTGTATGTTGTTAATACATGTGATATATTGTGAATGATTTGTTTTGAATGAATGAGGCTCTGTGAGATAGTTGCGGAAACTTATAATGTTGGACAATGCGGTGTGTTTGAAGAATTTATTTGATTGCATGATTTTTTGTGTAAGTAGGATAATTATGAATCTGCTTGTGATTCTAGTAATGGTAAATTGATGGTATTTGATAATATTTGCAGAGACGAGGATGGTAATGGGCTTTGTCTCGATGGACTCGAGCCAAATGTTGAGTTCTATGTCTTAGTGGATTAGGTTTTTGGATGGTTATGGTCCTTATTTTTGCTCTAGCAGTTTTGATTCAAGTTTTGAGTATAATAGCATATGGCGACATGCATTAATTGGATGTGCATGTGGTGTTTCACATTTATGGTCCTTTTGGGGTTTGATTCCCTCAAATTTTTTGAAGCGCAAATGAACTGTTTTACAAAATATATGAATTGTATTTTGAAGTAATATGATGTTTGATTGTTTTAATAGAGTGATCCATTTTGGCATTTCAGGCAATTCCTTTTTGGGAATCAAAGTAATTTTTATTGTAAATCTTAAATGACAAGTTAATGCACCAACATATATTGAGCCATTGATCGAAGCTATTTCCAAAAAAATATGTATTCCTAAATCAAGGTGGAATTCTTATAATATTGATACTTACATGAGGGAGAGTGTTTTGATAATATATTAAGGTGGAGTTCTGGAGTTCTGGTACTTCAAATGAAGACTGGGGTCTTGACGAATTCCTTATATATATATATATATATATATATATATATATATATGTGTGTGTGTGTGTGTGTGTGTGTGTGTGTGTGTGTGTGTGTGTTGGCCACAGTGTACAGTAATAACAACTTAGAAGGGGTGTTGAATAAGTTGTATCTTTTTCGAAGTTTATTTGCGTAGCGGAAGTCTAATGCTAAGTTGATGTAAATACAACGGAATAATCTCCTGTTAGCTTGGTGCTTACAGGGTTTTTACGATATGTATACTTAAATCACACGGGCTGATAGAAAACAGTTAATGACATGAGGTAAAGACACACTAATTAAAGTGGTTCGAGGTAAACCCCTCTACGTCCACTGATCCTCCACACAGTAGTAAAATATTTATTAAAATTATGGCGTGCACAACTATGTGACTTTAACTAAATGTGTCGTTGTATCGTTCACACAGATTGATACAGCCGACGGCAGCTTGGGCCGTTCACACAGATTGGCTTGTCTTCTTTGACTTGCTTCTTCTCACACAGATTGAATCTTTGTCTTTGGTGCTATTAGTCCCACACATATCAGAGATAGCAAGGCTTAGTCCACATAGGTCTACGTAAACTCAACGATAGGTTTGGTATGACAAGATCAAACAACAGTTGTATGCTTGATGAGCGTTCGTTGTAAGTGCGATGTTTGCGTTGAGGACTTTGTATATTTCTTCTTTTGATGAAGCTCTATGCTCGAAGAAATATATTGCTCTTGTAAGCTTGATGTTCAGATTTTCAGAGTGGTAATGCGTCAAATCTATATCATGTCAATGTCCTCTTGCTTAGAGATATTTATAACCTTCGAAATAGATCTGTTAGAAATGTAACCATCCAGTTGGTGAGATTGAGACTTCTCTGATTGGCGGCTTCAGAATGTTTCGAATTAAAAGCGATTTGCATTTAATGATTCAAACATTTTTTTTACTAGCATTAAATGCTCTTCAGACTGTAATCTCTTTGGCCGCTTTAAATACTATCCTATCAGCATTAAATGCTACTTTAACCATGAATACTTTATGAATAAACAATGTTTGCTTTCTCAATGGCTTAAAGTTTCTTCAGTCCTCTTGAATTTGTATTTTACTTTTCCGAAGTAAAACACTTACAGCATGTTGCTGTATCCAACATCTTCGTCTTTTGTTGTATCTTGACGATTACGTTGTAGGAAACTCTTGACTTTGCTGGAAAATCTTTCGCTATATGGACAGGTTGTATGATATTCTCCTAACAGCTCCCATACTTGTACCGATATTTTGACTTGGAAGATCTTGCTGTATGAGGCATTTATGAAAACACAGGGAGGATTTTTTCCAACATTTCACACTTTTTTGATAATGCCAAAAATTTCTTAATAAGGAGAGGTTGTCTTCAAGTCTTCTGTCGAAAGTTCTGATCTTCGATACTTAGTCTAAAAATTTGAACTGCTCACAGGCAAGTTCTAAAATAATAAATCCTACAGGATTAAGTGTATTACAACATAAATTATGATTGGCGCACAGGCACAATCTTAGAGAAAGTGATCATATGTGAATACAACTTAATCTATGAACTGTTTGCAGACAGCTTTGAGACTTTATCGATGTTTCATACTTGGTAAAATATTTCAACACAAGATATAATCAAAGTAACAACATTCGATCATGAGCTGTAATCTTTAAGATAAAAATGGTATTTTATTGATAATAGATTATAGTAATGTCTGCATTAAAGATTCCATTGGAAGAAGACAGAAAATAGTAATATGCAGAAAACAGGAGTTCTATCTTCTATAGGACTGATGTCTCAATTTTTCCGAGAGTTGTCATGTTCGGTTTGCTTCCACCAGTTGACTAGTGCATCTCTTCCTCAATCCCTGTATAAATTTCTTCCTTCTTGGGATACATCAAATGAGAGAATCCAGTCTTCAGGTGGGTTGGCCATTTGCCCTTCACGATTTTGGATTTCAGCTTTTATTTGAAGTGGTAGCTTTCCTTCTACTAGAAGCCTCAAAAACTCTTTGGTGGCATACTACAACATCTTAAAATGATTAAACATGGACGATTTCCTGATGAGAACACATAAGTATCTCATCAGTTCATTCTGTTTCTATGCCTTCAACTCTTTGGCTGTTGGCTATCTGTCTGTTGGGAGTTTTGTCTCTACAGGATTCTGCATACTGTTTTTTCGTGGGAAGTTAGGATCTTGGAACTCGGGGCGAGAACCAGATACCCTGTATCCTTTGGCTCCTTGTCCTATCCCTGGTTTGGCTAGTCTTCGAATGGCAGATGAAACACTGTCATCTACGATGGCCTCCACCTCCTTCTCTTTCTCCAGTCGCCATCTCCTTCCAGCCTCTCGCGCCTCTTCTCCCTTTGGTATTGTCAAGATCAGAGACCTTGCCATGAATGTTCCAAAGGATGTCCAATGACTCGGCATGTTTGTGTTGGGATTCGGTGCCTAAAATAAAGGCGCAGCAGAAGCAATATATGAATCTAATTCGATTCGAATCCCTACGAGGATCGATCAAGCTACGTATATATGAATATAAAATTAAACAAAAGAAGATTCGAAATCATACCCTTGTAGTCCGTTGATTAAATCGTGTTCTTCACTTGTGCGATTCCCCAAGCTTTAGGTGAACTTTCTCGCGAATTCGATTCACCAAGCTTTTGAAATCCCGAGCACCGAAGCATCGTGCCTCTACTTGCCACGCGCCGGAAAACGACCGGAATGACAACCACCCTATTAGCCTCTAAGGTTACGGCTAGAATATGACGATGAAGCTATATTAATTGATGAATACACTCCAAGTATATTTATCAAAAACTCTCTCTATATTTCTCTTAGAAAATGAAGCGAAGTAGTGAAGAAGACAAGAAAACAATTTTATTTCTCTCTCTCTCCTTGTAATCCCGTGAGATTCCCACACCGAGCAATAAGTGGAGTCTTATCTACTTATTCTACCTATTTTAGACAAAATCACCAACCTCGTTATTAAAATGTGATTTTGTCCCCTTAGTAGTCATTAGTCTTCCACCCATCAAGGTGAAGACCAAGACCGAAGAAGGTGGAAGGAAGGTGGGCGACCATCTAGAAGGAAATGGATGAGTTTAGTTCGTTTCGGACTCCCGTGAGTCCAAACAGATAAACTCCATTCCGTTCCTATGTATTTCATATCAATTAAATAATCTAATTAATTAATTATAATAAATACAAAACAATATAGTTAATTTCTCCAAGAAATAATTATATTCTTGAATTAAATTAATCACCTAGTAATTTATTTAATTTATTAGGACGTAAATTAATTTATCCAATAAATTAATTTAGACATCTAATGTCCCACAATTAATTACACATCCAATGTCCAATAAATTAGATATCCAATATCTAATATTTATAAAGAGAGAATAAACTCGATTCATTCCGTCGTCAATCATGTTGTGTAACTCGGTAGGTCCAACTCAGTTAGCAATGGGAGGAACCAAAGAGTAGTAGCACCACCTAGCCAGTCTGGCGGCCTACACTGTACCCTAATTGAGAACGAATGATGGGGATCATTCCAAAACCTTTCTGTCGTGAATACCAGTATACATATAAACCCTTCTTTCACATGTCCCGATCAAGTTATATGGTCACGGTCAGTCAAACCCTATCTGTACTCGAAATTATGCATGAGTTAATGCAAATTGAGATCATTGAGCTCTCGTGTATCTAATACAACCAGCTCCAATGCTTTGGCCAAAGACTTATGATCTCATCTGCCAATAACCACATTGGACCTATAACCCGTTCACTAACAGCAGAAAGAATCCTATCTTGGTATTCAGTAGAACCTGCTACTTGCCCGTCAAGATGCACGTCGAGGTTGACCCCCACCTTCCAGTTATCTAGGTCGAACTACTCTAATGAAAATCTTAACGTTACGAGCACATCCCTACTAAAACCTCAAGTTGAAGGTTCACGAATACCTATCGCAACCTTTCTATTCCGTCATTCACTGTCCCAGAGTGAAACCGTGTGACGAATCGAGGGTGAGTCGGTTCGAGTATACCAATCTCATTAGCATACCTATAACGTGTGCTCCCACTAACCATTAGTGTTCGACAGGCACTCTCCAAATCAAAGAACACTTCATACAAGTCTTCACATAAACTTAACGCCCAGTCAAGTTTCATCGACTTGCAAACGATTAAGTATTTGAGTCATAAACTTTTCCAGTGCCGATCCCCTTATCCAATAAGGAGTGGAATGTTTTGCTCTCAAATACATGGACTAGTTTCTATATATATTTACGAGTCAGGAATGCCAGTGACTACGAGTAAATAAAGAAACATACAATTGCCTTCTGATAATGGTATTACATAATAACAAGTACAATGCCCTCACTCTAACATCCCCTGGGTGGCATTCAAGGGCATACTCCTAGCAATCTCCCACTTGCACTCAATGCCACACACTATGGTATCTATACCTATGTTCTCCAGATGACGCTCCAAGCTAATATGAGAAAGTGGCTTGGTCAGTGGTGTAACACCCCCAATCCACTCGGGAATATTACAGCGCCGCAGACCCTCAGAATGATAATCTACCAGGCTAGATACCAAAACAAGACATCAAAACAAATGCCAACATGGCTAAATACGAATCAGTAGACCGATTTGGCCTTTCATCAATAACATACAACTACGACTTCATATACCTATCTTTCTCGACTCGTACCCACGCAAGGGTCAAAATACAACAACACTCCCAAACGACAGGAAAACACTACAGCAGAAAAGAATAATACAATTCGACCAACAAATCCAAATATTTGCCCTCATGTGATTAGTATCATTTGACTTCCATCATCCTTCGTACCGATCTCGTGTTTTGCTCCTCAAGAACCTACACGTACCTGAATGCAATACAGACATCCACCCCCCGATTACTCGGGGGTTATCAAAATTCCACTATTTTGCTAGTGCAAGTATAAAGTGCAAACATGAGCCATACGCAATCGTATTTCAAAAATAAAATAATTAGAACTAAACAATGGTAAATAACTTAGGGTCACATACAATCGATGGTGAATAAATGAAATCATATAATTCAAGATTTGTACTCAGGAATAACTAAATCTCATTACATCTCATTTCGATTCCATGCGTGATTAACCAAAATATTCGTGGAACCGCACCAAAGGCAACAGAACCCTCTAAGGACTCATCAGTCCGTCCCAGAGTGAATATATAATTAATCGAATTCAAGACTAGTATACCGAAATAACTAAGTCTCATTGTTCGTCACATTTCATTTATATGCGTGATTAACCATGGAACTGCACCAGAGGCAATGGAACCATCTGAGGCCCCGTCGGACCCTCCCAGAATGGTTAACCGAAAATATATTCGTGGAACCGCACCAAAGGCAACAGAACCCTCTAAGGACTCGTCAGTCCATCCCAGAGTGAATATATATAATCACAAACCAGAATATTCGTGGAACCGCACCAAATGCAACGTAACCCTCTGAGGCCCCGTTGGACCCTCCCAGAGTGAATATAAGGATATGATCCAACCAAGAGGAGATATAATTCCCAAACAGCACCGAATAGTACCACCTTCTCACAAGGGAGTCAATAAGCAATACAACACAACATTACACACCAACCAGATAAATACGCATTCCAACATACCTCCCTTAACGAGGACAGAGAGCTTTAATAGTCGCATAACATAAGAAAATATACTTCGATTCACAACCACAACACAACATATTCGTAATGTTTATCTATCCACAAAGTACTCAAGCATTTTGAAAGGAAGTCGTTAACGAGATTATACCAATCCTTTGAAAGTTCGTTATGAGTACTCAAATAACACCCATAGTCGATTACCAATTATTATATCTACGAAAAATGCAAAGTATGGGCAAGATACTTGCCTCGAAATCGGCACACAAATACTCCGACGAACATGGATCGGTCGAAACACCTCGGAACCTACAACTTCCACAATAACAACGAAAACATGATCACAACGAGGAACAAGACTAATAGCAACGGAAATCGCTTCTAACCAACAAAGAAAAACTCATATGAACATTTAATCGAACATTAAATGTTCACGGATTCTCAAGAACACAAAAATCACCAATTGGGTTGAATGAATCGAAGATATGGATATACAATCCATAGAACATGATCAACAACATCATTTAACACAAATCGATTCATCAAAAATCGGGATGAATACGAAATCAAGAACAAATCTCCAAAAAAGTCAACTCCAAGGAAATCAAGAAAAATACCTCGATCCGAAAAAGAACAACGGATGAGATGATGTTATAATCATCTAGAACTCTTCAAAACACCTTGGACGGGGCAAAAATCGACCAAGATCATCCAACCTAGGGAGTCTCATCTCAAACCCGCGAAAGAGAGGAGAAAGAAGTGAGAAATGAGAAAATAATCTACTGTCCAGTTTATATACTGGACAGCTTAGCGTGCGCTAATCCCCCAAGGTTAGCGTGCGCTATCGAATCAACATTCTCCCAAAAAGCACAGTTAGCGTGCGCTAATCATGAATGTTAGCGTTCGCTAACGAGTCCCAATTTCAGTCCAGTAGCTTATGGACTGCCCCGAACTACCAGTTAGCATGCACTACTATCACCGTAGCGTGCGCCAACTGCTGCACCTTAGCGTGCGCTATAGATATGCATAGTGTACGCTGTCGAACTCCCAGGTCGAATCAGTAGCTTATGGACTGTCTCGGTCTATCCAGGTAGCAGGTGTTATGTGCCACAATAACGTGTGCTATCGTCAAGTATTAGCGCGCGCTACACTACTATAGTTAGCGTGCGCTATGCCTACCACAAAGGCAGCAGGACAGTTTCGGAAGTTCAACACAACAACAGAACTCCTCAACAGGACAATGATTATACATCATGAATGAAACGCTAACGAATAACACCAACAATCCTAAATAAACCCAAATACACGGTGAAGCACGAGACATACGATCTGTACGACTTACGCAACGACAAGTCGTACACAACGAACACCACGACATAATACATCATACCGTACACAACATAGGGAAAATCCCAAATAATCGTCAACATGACAAAATAACCAACAATTAATTCAGAGTATCTGGAATGAAAATCTCAGGTATTACAAGTGGATCAGCGACGTTGTCGGCTGAGTCTACTCTATGCAGCACAATGTATCATTTGCGAACAAATTCTCTCACGAGATGATACTTTCTCTCAATATGTTTTGTACCATTGTGAAACCTTGGCACCTTGGCCTGTGCTACTGCTCCATCGTTATCGCTTAAAAAACGAGAACAAGCAGCGCAACACATGATGTCACTTGAAGTTCACCCAGTAACTTCTTAATCCAAAACCCTTCATTTGGAGGCCTCCGAGGCCATTTGATACTTAGCCTAACAGGTGGAATCAGCAGTCGCGCTATGATTGACACTATGCCAAGATACTGCTCCTCCATTAAGAGTAAAATGTAGCCAGAAGTAGACATTGAATCGTCTTTGTATCCTCGGAAGTCTGAATCAGTGAAGCCCATCACATTCAGTTCTCCACTGCCATACATAAGAACCAGATCTCTAGTCCTTCTTAAGTACTTGAGAATGTTCTTTACAGCAGTCCAATGTTCCCTACGTGGGTTTGCTTAAAACCTACTTACCACACTCACAGCATGCGCAATGTCAGCTCTCGTACACAACATTGCATACATAAGGCTACCCATAGCCGAAGCATATGGTATATTACTCATTTCCTTTCGTTGTTCCTCACTTTGAGGACACATATTCAAGGTGAGTTTTATTCCATGTCGCATCGGTAGGAACCCTCTTTTATAATAATCCATCTTAAATCGCTTTAAGATTTTATCTAGATAGAGGGCTTGGAAAAGACCTACCATTCTCTTCGCTCTATCCCGATAGATCCGAATACCAAGAATATAGGTAGCTTTTCCCAATTTTTTCATGGAGAACTTACTCAAAAGCCAAGCTTTCACAGAACTGAGCATTACCACATAATTTCCTATTAGTAGAATGTTGTCTAGATATAGTACTAAGAATGCGATCTTGCTCCCACTAACCCTCTTGTATACACAAGGTTCTTCTTCATTTTGCACGAAGTCAAACTCTTTGACTGCCTCGTCAAAACAAAGGTCCCTACTACGTGAATACTGCTACAGTCTATTTCACGGAGTCTACATCCACCATCGCTTGGTCATAGGTCGGGGGGGGGTCAGTCTCTTGGCTATCACCTGGAATCTCATGGAGACCCAGCTCCTCCAGGTGCACAAGGCCATACCTCTCAGGTATTTGAGACACCCTACTAGACCTGCGAGGTGGTTGTACTTGTGTTTCAGAAGGTTCGGTTCTAGTTTCTTGTACATGTGTCGCCTGAAGAGTTTCATTGTATTCTTCCAAAGAAATACTTCTACCTGCTCCGCCTTCCTGAATGAACTCATCTTCCAGGAAGTGTGCTTGCAAAGCAACAATGACCTTTCGATCTTCGGGCATGTAGAATAGATAACCCATCATCCCAGATGGGAATCCAATGAAATGTCCCGTCACGGACCTTGCTTCTAATTTCTCTACCTTAGTCTTCTTGACATAGGCGGGACATCCCCAAATCCAAATATGATTAAGACTTGGTTTCCTGCCCTCCCAAGTCTCATGTGGAGTTTTAGGAATGGATTTGGAAGGACATCTGTTTAAGATATAAGGATCAGTCAGGAGTGTATACCCCCACAGGTAAATTGGTAAGTCAGTAAAACTAAGCATAGAATGGACCATGTTCAACAAGGTTTGGTTCCTTCTTTCTGACACACCATTTAACTGAGGAGTTCCTGGAGGTGTAAGTTGTTATACTAT
Source organism: Orobanche coerulescens (assembly GCA_033398695.1). Taxonomy (NCBI): domain Eukaryota; kingdom Viridiplantae; phylum Streptophyta; class Magnoliopsida; order Lamiales; family Orobanchaceae; genus Orobanche; species Orobanche coerulescens. The sequence continues at coordinate 21,294,368 of CM065816.1, forward strand.
TCCATGTTCCTTTAGGAACTCGTTAAACTCTGTACTCGTATACTCGCCACCTCAGTCCGATCGAAGTGCTTTGATATGATTACCAGTTTGTTTTCCGACTAGGGCCTTAAATTCCTTGAATTTCTCAAATGCCTCGGATTTATGTTTCGTTCAAATATACATAACCATACCTAGTATGATCATTTGTAAACGTAATGAAATACTGATAACCGTCACGTTATGCTTCCAAAGCACCACATACGTCGGTATAGACTAATCCAAGTTTATCAGCGGCTCTTTCAAAAGTCCCTATGAAGGGGGACTTAGTCATTTTGCCTTTAAGGCAAGATTCACAAGTAGGAAAGGGATCCGTTCCCAATGGACCCATAAGTCCATCCTTTTTCATTTTGTAAACCTTCATGACCAAGTCTAAGATGCTATTTCAAAACTTGATTAGTTTCATCCCTACCACGCTTCCTAGTCATAGTATTCACAACGACTTTGTTACTTAGGTTTAGATGATACAGTCCATTTAACAATGTAGCAGTGCCTACTAGTTTATTTCTAAAATAAATTTTTGCAGGAACCATCACCAATGGAAAATGAAAAGCCTTTCTAATCTATGACCGGAATGGATACAATGTTTTTATGCCCCTTGGGCAAAACAAGTACATCATCTAATGTCAAAACAAAGCCAGATTCTAAATCCAAAAGAAGTGATCCTATGTCAGTTGCTTCGATACTATGCCGCTTCCGACAGTAATCATCACTTCCCCAACTCCAAGCTCCTACTTTGTCCCAGATCCTGATTCACGGTACAAATATGAGAACTAGCACCTGAATCCAGTATCCAAGAAGTAGAAAATATAGTAGCAGAACAATTTGTTTCCAAAACTAAAAGTTCTGTACCTGAAGTGCTATGAAGAATCGGATAGTCCCTAGCCCAGTGGCCCAGCTCACCGCATTTGAGACATGCGTCCTTCTTCTTATTGCTCTTGGGAACCATTGGGGCCTTGCCCTTACCTTTAAGGTCCTTGATTTTGTAATACCCGTACTTTTATTGACTGTTTGACTCTGTCATCCTCCTTATTTTTGTCGCTCTGTAAATGCTTGGAGATGTGGTTGATATTGTTATTGAGTTTCGTATCTCGTTTGGTTCTTGATCATGTCGTTTAGACCTTGCGGGAATGTTCAGGTTAGAGAATTAGCGTACGCTAGGCCTAGGCTAACGCACGCTAGTGCAGCTGATTAGCGCACGCTAGCTCGAGCCGTAGCGCACGCTAAGAGTATCGGTCAGTCGAGAACCGGTGTCGGATGCTCTGGGTGGCGGATTAACGCACGCTAGGAGTTTGTTAGCGCGCTATCCATGTATAGTAGCGCACGCTAACATCCGTCCGTAGCGCACGCTACCGGCTGGTCGCAGAGGCGATGAAGTTGCCATGTTTTACGGACTATCGGATAGCGTACGCTGAAGCTTCGACTAGCGCACGCTAAAGCTATAGCATAACGCACGCTAAGCATTGGCGGTAGCGCACGTTAAGTATTGAGCGGGCGAGTCGGTAAGTTCGGACTCCGGATCTTGGATGCCATATTTTGGGCTAGCGCACGCTAGGGCGTATGATTAGCGCACGCTAACGAGACCGACATAAGCCACTGGACTATCCGGTGACTTCGCTAGCGCACGCTAATGAAGGAGGCGTAGCGTGCGCTAGACTGGACAGATATAAATATGACAGTTGACTTTATTTTCGTCATTTCTCACCTTCTTCACTCCTTTTCGACGGGAATCACTCGGGAGAGGCGATCTTAGGCGATTGGAAGCGATCTTCCTTCTAACAACAATATATTGGGTTTGAGAACAAGGATTTCTCAACATCTAGTTCCTCCTAACGTCCGAATCAAGGTAAAAATCCTTAGAACCCTACCTTTTGGGAATTTTAGGGTTTTTCGTAGATTCGTCCGATTTAACCGCTTTGAAGCTTGAGAACTTTGAGATTATGATGTATCTATACCGTATGCATGCTCTTCCTACGATTTTACGATTTGGATTGTGTCGTTTTCGGACTTGTGAGATTTAGGACGATTTTCCAACCTTTAGTTGATTATCCGTATATCTTTATGAATCGTAGACGGGTTTGGGGAGTTCCTTCGTGTAGTTTGAATATGGATGATTGATTATCATACTCCTTGCGAATCATTTAGGTGCGGAGCGCGTTCTTGGACCTACCGAACTCATACCCTTCCTCCGTTCAATTTTCTCGATGTCTCAAAGGCAAGTATACATTTATGATTGTGCATTCTCGACTTTGAAAGTAAGAGGAATTGATGGTATGATATGAACGAACCGTTTTTACGGCATTCATAGATATATTGATGGCATATTATGAACGAACCGTTTTTACGGCATTCATATATGTATTATTGGCATGTAACGAACGAACCGTTTTGACGGCATTCCTACATGTAACGGCGTATGATCTGAACGAACCGTTTCTACGGCATTCACATACGTCATGAGATTTTAGTCATTCCGGAATACTAGTCTTAAATTGATGAATTGACGGATTACATTTACTTTATTGTCGAGGAGTATTGTGTTTCATATTGATATACTTGCACTAGCTATTCGGCTAACCCCTTTATGGGAAATACGTTTATGTATTTCAGTTCCGGGAGGCGGACAGCGGGTATCGGGTCGGCACGAAGATGGTGGGCAAGTGTGATCGTGTCTTTCTTCCAGATTATGTTTGGAGTTTCCGTTCGGTGTTGTTGTCTTGGATTGACTTTTGAATACTCGAGTATTGTTTTCCTCTTTCCTTGAAGTTCCGGCATGTGTTTGCCGAAGTATTGATTTGTGATGTAATGTCCGTGAATACATTGGTTATGTTTTGGATACCTTTGTATCGTCTTTCTCCCCATTATATGTAGACCTTCTCGGTCAAGTTTTATAGTTCCGCGTATGTTTAGCCTTGTGTGTCCCACGGCGGGGCTCACGGCGCCGTAATATACCCCGAATAACTTGGGGGTGTTACGAATATGGTATCGAGCTTAGGTCTATGGATACCTAGGCCGTCGGTCTTTTGGGTCGAATGAGTCGTCAATTTTCCACAGTATCACTACTCGCCATCATCACGGTGCGGCCGGTACTTGTAAGACCTCTTACTCTTGATGTTTCCTTATTCATTATGCTTCATCTATGGATGTTCTTGCGAATCGATCACCTTAATGACGTGTGTTTGAATTGTGCTTACGTACCTTGTGTGTTCTTCAAGATGTCACCGGTAGGGGCCGTGGCCGTGGTCGTGGCCGTGGACGAGGAAGAGGTCGTGGCGCGGCCGTTTCCATCGATTCGATTGCGGGGTCGACCAACCCCAGCTTGTCGAACTCGGTGCATCCCGTCTGAGAGTCGGCCACGACCCGATCAGCGGTCAAGGGAACAACGCGGACGTTGGAGTGGCGAATGCACTTCAACAATTGGCTACTCAAATGACTATTTTGGCCCAAACTGTTCAGATGAATAACCCGAACCCAAACACGGATGCCTTGCTTCAGAATGTAATCCGTATGCACCCTCCACAGTTTGGCGGTGCCACAGACCCGTTAATGGGAAGACGCTAGCGGAATTAGAGAAGATTTTCGAGGCGGTTGATTGCCCCGAGGTGAGGAAAGTACCAATTGCTCAGTATTTCCTCACTAAGGAGGCCGCTACTTGGTGGAAGGTCATCAAGCCACAGGATCGTATTGCCTCGTGGGATGAGTTTAAGGAGCTCTTGGAGGCCGAGTTTTGTCCTTGGCCGGTGCAGAGAGCCGAATCCGAGCCTTCTTCGAGGCTAAACCACAAGATATTCCCGTTTCGCAGGCGATCGTGGAGTATAACCAACAATTGATCCATGTGAAGGATCAAGTGCGTAACGAGCGTGATAAGATCCGTTATTTTGATATGCGGATGAATTTGGATTTACGGCGGTACATGGCCGGATTTGCTTGTACCACACTAAAAGAGTATCAAGACAGAGCTTTGGCCCATGATATGTTGAGCCCCGACAACGATACCGTTGAAGAACCGAAGAAGCAGAAAGTTGCGGGAAATTTTTACGGATCTAAAGGTGGCAACTTTCGAAGTCTCGGACGACTAACTGTTTCGCCGGACAATCGTCGCGTTCTAATAAAGGGAAGAGGGGTTACCGTTCCACTCCTGTACCTCAAATCGCACGGTGACTTGCTATAAGCAGTAGCCGCCTGTGCCACTTGAATTGAATGCTACTTTCCACCATTAAAGTGTCACACGTGTGGACGGATGGGGCATAGAGCGGTTTATTGCTCCGAGCCGAACCAGACTTTGGACACTCGGGCTTTTCAACACCACTTGATCAAGGTATTAATCGGCGGCAATCTTTTGGTCAACCTCGGCGGAATTTCGGCGGGGGCCGGGACGGGTCGAATCTTTGGAGAAACTCTAGCGTCGGTTCGGTGCAACCACGAGTTTATGAGATGCGTCGAGCGCATTTAACCCGATGCGGCGGTGGCTTCAGTACCATTCATATCCTATCTCATCCAAATTGTACTTTTTGATTCGGTGCTACACATTCTTTTATTTCTTTGGAGTGTGTACGCCGTTTGAATATAACTTGTGTGACTACTTGTGATCCCTTCATCGTGAGATCGCTAGCGGGGATAGAATTGTGGGGAACCGGGAGATTAGAGATTTTCCGGTGATTATATCCGGTATGGAATGGTTATCGAACCTGATTGTAGTTGATATGGAAGGCGAGGATGTAATCCTCGGTGAGGATTGGCTTGATAGTCATCAAGCGATTATGAATTACCGTACCAAGGTTATCACCATGATGACTGAAGACGGGTCTGAGTACTCATTTTTGGGGCGTAAGTCGGGACTACCCAAGTTACTTATCAGTGCCATGAAGGCCGTAAAACTTTTGAATAAAGGTTGTGCGGGCTATTGGTGTTATGCCTTGAAAATGGAAGGAAACGAAGTCGATCTCTCTTCGATTCCGGTTGTTAATGAGTATCCTGATGTTTTTCCGGATGACCTCCCGGGATTACCTCCAGATCGAGAAATAGAGTTTACCGTGGACTTGGAGCCAGATGCGGCGCCGATTTCTAAAGCACCTTACCGGATGGCACCTTCCGAGATGCAAGAATTGAAGAATCAATTGGGAGAACTTCTGGAAAAAGGGTACATCAGACCGAGCGCCTCGCCTTGGGGTGCGCCTGTTCTTTTTGTGAGGAAGAAGGATGGTTCACTACGTTTGTGCATTGACTACCGTGAGCTGAACAAAGTAACCATCAAGAACAAGTATCCTTTGCCACGTATAGACGATTTATTTGATCAATTGCAAGGGGCTGCAGTTTTCTCGAAAATTGATTTAAGATCCGGGTATTACCAACTCGGGTGAGGAGTCGGACGTTCGAAGACGGCATTTCGGACGAGATATGGGCATTATGAATTTGTAGTTATGCCTTTCGGGTTGACTAATGCACGGCGGCTTTCATGCAATTAATGAATAAGATATTCATCGAGTACCTCGACAGATGTGTAGTCGTCTTTATTGACGACATCTTGATCTACTCTCGAGATAAGGAGGAACATGCCCGACACTGCGTTTGATATTAGACATTTTGAGAACCGAGCACCTCTATGCAAAATTCTCGAAATGTGAATTTTGGTTGGAAGAAGTTATGTTTCTCGGCCATGTGATTTCGGCCGAAGGGGTTCGTGTAGACCCGCAGAAGATCGAGGCTAGATTGGGCACCGCCTAAAAATGTTAAGGAGGTTCGTAGCTTTTTGGGCCTTCTTGGTATTACCGTCGGTTTGTCGAGGGTTCTCGAAACTCGCTCGACCGCTTACGAAATTACTCCGTAAGACCGAAAAGTTTGTTTGGACGGATGAGAGGCAGTGAGCTTGATGAACTAAAGAGACGATTGACTTCAGCGCCGATTCTAACTTTACCACATGGTAGCGAAGGCTTTGCGGTTCTGATGGCGCTTGGTCAAGGCACAGGTTGTGTCCTTATGCAGCATGATAAGACAATAGCTTTTGCGTCACGACAATTAAAGCCTTACGAAATGAATTATCCTACTCACAATTTGGAATTAGCCGCAATTGTCTTCGCACTCAAGATTTGGCGACATTATTTGTATGGTTCTTCGTGCCGGATTTATACCGATCACAAGAGTCTCAAATATATTTTTCGAGAAGGAGCCGAATATGAGACGAGGCGTTGGTTAGAGTTGATAAAGGATTATGATTTGGAAATTCTTTACCACCCCGAAAAAGCTAATGTCGTTGCGGATGCTTTGAGCCGCAAATCGGCATCTCTTCAAATGCTCGAGGTTCTTACACCTCGGACAAAAATCCGTCAGACTTAATTGAACAAGGGATAGAAGTTTGGCTTCAACGAGTGCGGGGGCAACTGTGTACTCTCGAAATTACTTCGTCTTTAGTTGATGACATCAAAGGGAAGCAGTGGAGTGACCCGATGATTTCTCAACCGAAGGAAGATGTAATTAAAGGAAAAGCTCTGGCTTTATGGTACACGAGGATAGTATTACGAGATTTCGTGGTAGGCTTTGTGTTCGAGCGATTTAGAGTTGAGACAGAATTCTCCGAGAAGCGCATGCTACGCCTTACTCAATCCACCCCGGACGAGTAAGATGTACAAAGATTTGAAGCGAAATTTTTGGTGGAATAACATGAAGAAGGATGTTACGGAGTTTGTACTACGGTGCTTGACGTGCCAACAAGTCAAGATCGAACATCAACGACCGGCGGGGTTGTTGAAACCGCTTCCCATTCCCAGTGGAAGTGGGAAGACATTTCTATGGATTTCATCATCGCATGCCGAGAACTGGGCCGGAATGAATATGATTTGGGTAGTTGTCGATCGGTTGACCAAGTCTGCACACTTTTTGGGTATTAAGGATACTTGGGGGCCGGATAGGTAGCTCGAACCTTTATTGCTGAGATCGTGAGGTTACATGGTGCCCCCAAAACCATTGTTTCTGATCGAGACGGCCGTTTCGTATCGCACTTTTGGCAGGCCGTTCATCAGGCTTTGGGTACTGAGTTGAGATTGAGCACGTGTTTTCATCCTCAGTCGGATGGTCAGACAGAGAGGACGATTCAAACGTTGGAAGATATGTTACGGGCTTGTGCCTTAGACTGGAGTAATGATTGGGAGCTTCACTTGCCGTTGATCGAGTTTGCTTACAATAATAGTTGGCATGCGTCGATCCAAATGGCACCCTTCGAGGCACTTTATGGTAGGCGATGTAGGTCGCCATTATGTTGGGACGAGGCTTCTGAGCTAGTTGGGACGGAGCCGGATATGTTGATGGAGACTAAGGAAAAGATTACTATTATCCGGGACCGATTATTGGCTGCCCAGTCGCCGTAAATCTTATGCCGATACTCGCCGCCGACCCTTGGAGTTCAAGTGGGGGATCATGTCTTACTCAAGGTGTCGCCGACCCGTGGAGTTTTCCGCTTTGGGAAAAAGGGGAAACTTAGTCCGAGGTATATCGGACCTTTCGAGATTTTGGACAGAGTTGGAGATTTAGCTTATCGCTTGGCGTTGCCTCCAGCTTTGAGTCACGTCCATAGTGTTTTTCATGTGTCTCAGTTGAGGAAGTACGTACCGGATCCGAGCCACATCATCGACTACAGTGAGATTGACGTAGCCGAGGATATTACCTTTCCGGAGAGACCCGTGAAGATCCTTGAGCGTCGCGAGAAACAACTCGCATAAGACCATTCCACTGGTTAAAGTGCAATGGTCGAGACATGGAGTCGAGGAGGCAACTTGGGAGACGGAAGAGAAGATGCGGGTGGAATACCCCGAACTATTTATTTCTTAAGTTTCGGGACGAAACTTCTTTTTAGAGGGGGAGAATGTAATACCCGTACTTTTATTGACTGTTTGACTCTGTCATCCTCCTTATTTTTGTCGCTCTGTAAATGCTTGGAGATGTGGTTGATATTGTTATTGAGTTTCGTATCTCGTTTGGTTCTTGATCATGTCGTTTAGACCTTGCGGGAATGTTCTGTGCTAGAGAATTAGCGTACGCTAGGCCTAGGCTAACGCACGCTAATTCTGCTTGATTAGCGCACGCTAGCTCTGAGCCGTAGCGCACGCTAAGAGTATCAGTCAGGTCAGAACCAGTATTCGGACTGCTCTCTGGACTGGCGGATTAACGCACGCTAGGAGTTTGTTAGCGCGCGCTATCCATGTATAGTAGCGCACGCTAACATCCGTCCGTAGCGCACGCTACCGGGCTGGTCAGCAGAGGCAGTGAAGTTGCCAGGTTTTCTGGACTATCAGATAGCGTACGCTAGGCTTCGACTAGCGCACGCTAAAGCTATAGCATAACGCACGCTAAGCATTGGCGGTAGCGCACGTTAAGTATTGAGCAGGGCAGAGTCAGTAAGTTCTGGACTCCAGTACTGGATGCCATATTTTGGGCTAGCGCACGCTAGGGGCAAATGATTAGCGCACGCTAACGAGACCGACAGAAGCCACTGGACTATCCGGTGACTTCGCTAGCGCACGCTAATGAAGGAGGCGTAGCGTGCGCTAGACTGGACAGATATAAATATGACAGTTGACTTTATTTTCGTCATTTCTCACCTTCTTCACTCCTTTTCGACGGGAATCACTCGGGAGAGGCGATCTTAGGCGATTGGAAGCGATCTTCCTTCTAACAACAATATATTGGGTTTGAGAACAAGGATTTCTCAACATCTAGTTCCTCCTAACGTCCGAATCAAGGTAAAAATCCTTAGAACCCTACCTTTTGGGAATTTTAGGGTTTTTCGTAGATTCGTCCGATTTAACCGCTTTGAAGCTTGAGAACTTTGAGATTATGATGTATCTATACCGTATGCATGCTCTTCCTACGATTTTACGGTTTGGATTGTGTCGTTTTCGGACTTGTGAGATTTAGGACGATTTTCCAACCTTTAGTTGATTATCCGTATATCTTTATGAATCGTAGACGGGTTTGGGGAGTTCCTTCGTGTAGTTTGAATATGGATGATTGATTATCATACTCCTTGCGAATCATTTAGGTGCCGGAAGCGCGTTCTTGGACCTACCGAACTCATACCCTTCCTCCGTTCAATTTTCTCGATGTCTCAAAGGCAAGTATACATTTATGATTGTGCGTTCTCGACTTTGAAAGTAAGAGGAATTGATGGTATGATATGAACGAACCGTTTTTACGGCATTCATAGATATATTGATGGCATATTATGAACGAACCGTTTTTACGGCATTCATATATGTATTATTGGCATGTAACGAACGAACCGTTTTGACGGCATTCCTACATGTAACGGCGTATGATCTGAACGAACCGTTTCTACGGCATTCACATACGTCATGAGATTTTAGTCATTCCGGAATACTAGTCTTAAATTGATGAATTGACGGATTACATTTACTTTATTGTCGAGGAGTATTGTGTTTCATATTGATATACTTGCACTAGCTATTCGACGGCTAACCCCTTTATGGGGGAAATACGTTTTATGTATTTCAGGTTCCAGGAGGGCGGACAGGCAGGTATCGGGTCGGCACGAAGATGGTGGGCAAGTGTGATACTGTGTCTTTCTTCCAGTTATGTTTGGAGTTTCCCGTTCAGTGTTGTTGTACTGGATTGACTTTTGAATACTCGAGTATTGTTTTCCTCTTTCCTTGAAGTTCCGGCCTGTGTTTGCCGAAGTATTGATTTGTGATGTAATGTCTGTGAATACATTGGTTATGTTTTTGGATACCTTTGTATCGTCTTTCTCCCCATTATATGTAGACCTTCTCGGTCAAGTTTTATAGTTCCGCGTATGTTTAGCCTTGTGTGTCCCACGGCGGGGCTCACGGCGCTGTAATATACCCTGAATAACTTGGGGGTGTTACAGATTTATGGTCCCGTCCGCTTCTTGGTCTTTTCCTTCTTATTCTTAGACCTCCGAGGTCCAGAAGAAATCACAAGGGCAGACTCCTTCACCCACAGAGTCTTCATCTGAGACTGAGCGGTTACAAGTTTATTCATAAACCCTCCTAAATTGCAAGCAATCTCATTGCAGTTGAAATTCATAACAAACTGTGAGAAGGAATCAGGAAGAGACTGTAGGATAAGGTCGGTCTGAAGAGAAGTATCCATCTTAAAATCAAGATCTTCCAATCTCTCGATCATAAAGATCATTTTGAGGACGTGGTTCCCAACCTTCTCACCTTTCTTCATCTTAGCACCGAACAGTTGCTTGGATATCTCATATCTAGCAGTTCGACTATGCTCACCATAAAGCTCGGTTAAGTGAGATAAAATCTGCCTAGCAGAAGTCATTTTCTCATGAGCTCTCTGAAGCTCATTAGACATAGAAGCCATCATAAAGGCACGAACTTTTATGTCATCCTTAACCCACAATTCGTGGTGTTCACTTTCTTCCTGATTGGCTCTAGACGTATCCCAGTGCCTCTATACCGAGGACTATCATCAGGTTACGGAGCCAGTCCACAAAGTTAGGGCCTATTAAAGTATTCTTTTTGAGTAGTATAGCGAGTGGGTTCATTGTCATACTGAGAGTTGATGTTTGTCTGCATTAAGTACGACAAATTTATTAGTGACTCATTCAATTATGATCTGAGTATAGAATTGAGGTCTTTTCTATTCTTTTAACCCAGCTCCCACTATTTTTATCAGAATAACACACTCCCATGTGAAATCCGGAATTATTGTTCACTTTACTTCATACTGGTGATCGAGTTCTTTATAAATTTTATAGAGGGTAACCGAACAGGTTTCTAGTCTATTAATCTTCATAAAGTGGTGTCCAACACCAACCCATCTAATGGATGATTCGTTCTTCTTTTTCCCCTTGTTCAGTCCCCTCTACCTATACGGTTTCTATGGTTCGTGAATAAGTTAAGTTTATACCATCGACGTAAATAAGTTTCACAATTGAATCTCATCCGGCAACCGAACAGGTTTCTAGGGATAAAATTTGCTCCAACGAAGTCATCCAATGCGCTCTCGGTAATTTATCGACCCTCTCCGAATGACTACCCCGATAACTCGGAAGCATAGCACATCCGGTTGGATTCCAATTTTCCGAAAGTTCGATGGAGGGAAGGAAAACCTTGAAACCTTTTAAACTTAATAATTTGTCGTGGGAGAATTTCCGCAAATAATGTTACACTTTGCACATTAATTCATTTAAGCACGTTTTGAGCATTCATACCATATGAATAAAACATTCACAACCTAGTTGCTACCAACATGTAGTTCATGGACCGTTCCTAGAACAAAAACATCGTAATCTAATTAAAAGTCTTCGATCTTGAATCTTCGTCTTCTCGAACGGATCTTCCTACGGTCTTCGTCATTACATATAAATTTTACATTGAAAAATTGCATCCTAGATATAAATATTTTTAATAAAATAAATAGGCTCAAAATGGCCTTTACAACCCAATCGAGTAAAACCGAATGATTCATAACTAGGTCCATGAACCATGTCCCCATTCAAAAGCATTCATCCACTAAATACTAAAAAAATGGATTGCATGAAGATTAGATTGATCCAACCAATATAAATAATCAACAATAAATAGAATTGATCTAATCAATTCAACAATAATCGACAATTTAATTTTCGTCCGTAGTAAACCCTTAAAATATTTTCTATGAATTTTGCCTTCATCAAAAATTCTAGATTTAATGATTTAATACTGGGAAAATCAATTATCGAAAATATACTGAAAAACGAGATCCGATTGCCGGGGAAGCCGCCAAGCGGCACTGTGCACCACATGCGATATAGCTCGGCCGCTGTATGAAACAAAGGTGCTAAGTGCTCGACAGTTTCGGACGCCAGATGCACATACCGCCGTATGCAGACCGCCCGACAAAGATACTGAGAACCCGTTCGGCATCCTACAGGAACCCGATCGGCATACTACAGGACCCTCTCGGCATCCTACAGGACCCGCTCGGCATCCTACAGGAAACCGCTCGGCATCATACAGGACCCTCTCGACATCCTACAGGACCCACTCGGCATCCTACAGGAAACCGCTCGGCAGCCTACAGGACCTTCTCGGCATCCTACAGGACCCGCTCGGCATCCTACAAGAAGCCACTCGGCAGCCTATAGCACCTGCTCGACAGCCTACAGCACCTGCTCGGCAGCCTACACTAGCTGCTCGGCAGCCAACAGCACCTACTCTGCATCCAACAGGAAGCCCTCGGCAGCCCTCGACGCTGTATGTTAAATCGTCCAACGATGACATACAGCTCATTTTCGGGTAGATTTTTAAAATCCTGTTATTCCTGATCTACATATTATTAATATAAATCATATTTCTAGGAGAAAACCTGATTTATATCATAACATAAAATCATGGAAAAACACAACTACGACGAACAATAAAATATCTACGATTATCAAAGTGATTCTGAATTACAAAAAAAGCATTCCAAATGCTAAATATCGTATATACGATTGCAAAACCTATCTCTGATACAACTGTTGGGATTCGGTGCCTAAAACAAAGGTACATCGGAAGCAATATATGAATCTAATTCGATCGAATCCATACGAAGATCGATCAAGCTACGTATATACGAATATAAAATTAAATAAAGGAAGATTCGAAATAATACCCTTGTAGTCCGTTGATTAAATGGTGTTCTTCACTTGTGCGATTCCCCAAGCTTTAGGTGAATTTCCCCGCGAATTCGATTCGCCAAGATTTTGAAATCCCGAGCACCGAAGCACCGTGCCTCTACTTGCCATGCGCCGAAAAATGACCGGAATGACAACCACCCTATTAACCTCTAAGGTTATGGCTAGAATAGGATGATGAAGCTATAATATTTGATGAATACACTCCAAGTATATTATCAAAAACTCTCTTTGTATTTCTCTTAGAAAATGAAGTGAAGTAGTGAAGAAGATAAGAAAACTATTTTCTCTCTCTCTCTCCTTGCAATCCCGTGAGATTCCCACACCCAGCAAGAAGTGGAGTCTTCCCTACTTATTCTACCTATTTTAGACAAAATCACCAACCTCATTATTAAAATGAGATTTTGTCCCCTTAGTGGTCATTAGTCTTCCACCCATCAAGGTGAAGACCAAGACAAAAGAAGGTGGTAGGAAGGTGGGCGGCAATCTAGAAGGAAATGGATGAGTTTAGTTCGTTTCGGACTCTCGTGAGTCCAAACAGATAAACTCTATTCCGTTCCTAAGTATTTCATATCAATTAATTAATCCAATGAATTAATTATATTAAATACAAAGCAATATAATTAATTTCTCCAAGAAATAATTATATCTATGAATTAAATTAATCACCAGTAACCTATTTAATTCATTAGGCCGAAAATTAATTTATCCAATAAATTAATTTAGACATCCAATGTCCTAAAATTAATTAGACATCCAATATCCAATAAATTAGATATCCAATATAGTATTTATAAAGAGAGAATAAGCTCGATTCATTCCGTCGTCAATCCTATTACGCGACTCGGTAGGTCCGTCTTAGTTAGCAATGGGAGGAACCAAAGAGTAGTAGCACCACCTAGCCAGCCTGGCGGCCTGCACTGTACCCCAACTGAGAACGAATGATTGGTATCATTCAAAAACCTTTCTGTCGTAAATACCAGTATACATGTAAACCCTTCTTTCAAATGTCCCGATCAAGTTATAGGGTCACAATCAGTCAAATCCCATCTGTATTTGACGCTATGCATGAGTTAATGCAAATCGAGATCATCGAGCTCTCGTGTATCCAATACAACTTGCTCCAATGCTTTGGCCAAAAACTTATGATCTCATCGGTCAATAACCGCATAGGACATTTAACCCGTTCACTAACAGGAGAAAGAATCCTATCTTTGTATTTAATAGAACCTGCTACTTGCCTGTGAAGATGCACGTCGAGGCTCACCCCCACCTTCCGGTTTTCTGGTTCGGACTACTCTAATGAAATTCTTAACGTCACAAGCACATCCCTACTAAAACCTCAAGTCGAAGGTTCACGAATACCTATCATAACCTTTAGATTCCGTCATTGACTGTCCCGGAGTGAATCCGTGTGACGAATCAAGGGTGAGTCGGTTTGAGTATACCAATCTCATTAGCATACCTATAATGTGTACTACCACTAACCATTAGTGTTCGACAGGCACTCTCCAAGTCAAAGAACACGTCATACAAGTCTTCACATAAACTTAACGTCCAATCAAGTTTCATCGACATGCGAATGATTAAGTATTTGAGCCATAAACCTTTCCAGTGCCGATTCCCTTATCCAATAAGGAGTGGAATGTTTTGCCCTCAAATACATTGACTAGTTTATATATATATATATATATATATATATATATATATATATATTTGCGAGTCAGGAATGCCAGTGACTACCAGTAAATAAATAAACTTACAATTGCCTTCTGATAAAGGTATTACATAATAACAAGTACAATGCCCTCACTCTAACATTTCCTGAGTGGCATTCAAGGGCATACTCCTAATAATTTGGTCTTGAGATTAGTTACGCAATCCACCAGGCTCGCAACTACTGCTGTCAGTTCATCGATTTTTTGATCATGGGCAGTAATTTTTGATCCCGTGAATTCAAGGGCGGTGACGGTCTTGGCCTCACCAGCTCACATCTTTCCTTGCTCCTCTTTCAGGATTTGCTCCTGATGCTGCTTCATCTAGTTGAGTGCTTGCCATAGAGCAGTGGGCATGAGGCGGAAGCCTCTTCCACGTCATGTATGTCCCTCTGAAGCTTAGGAAGCTCGTCCTGAGCATTTTCTATCATCCAATCGATATCATTACCAATGTCGTACAGGGGTTTGACAGCATCCTGTAAGAAGACAGTTTGGCGACCGATGGCTTACAGCTGTTCGATGCGGGCTTCTGTGCATGGAGATTGGGGTGAACGAGCTTGGCATCAGAAGGATCTCCAAGTTGTTTAAGTATAACATTGTGATGAGGCCTTTGGGGCTTGCCATCAACAAGGAAGTTTTTTCTAATCCCAATGAGGATCCTCTTTGGAGAGGAGTGGATACTTGTTGCGGAGCAGGAACGTTAGATGGTTCCGCTTGTGTTATGGAGAGATAGAGGGGACTGATTCCTCCTGTCTCTGAGTGTATTCTGTAGCCTGGGGTACAGGAAGGACTGGGTCCTCCTATTGGCTCTCAGCAGCCGCCTGTTCCTTAGGAGGTACTGATTCCTCCTGTTGGACGGCGCGGGTCTCATTGGCTCCGGTCGGAAGGACTGATCCCTCCTGGTTGGGGGTTGATGGTGGTTGCTCGGTAGAAGTCCCTTGGATATCTGCGGCCTTTGACTGAGCAAATTCATTTTCACGAGCCTCCTCACAACTCATTTTCAGACTTATCTGCAGGTCATTGTCATCTCTGTCTGAGTCGGAGTGATGGCTCGGGCTTCATGGATAGTCGGAGAACGGTGACTTCCCTATCAGTATAGTCTTTTATTTTGCCATTGGTAAAAGGGATCATCCCATCTGATCAAGAATTGGACATTCTGGGTGTCTGTGACTTCCAGAACGAACAACTCTTCCTCTTTCCAGTCTTCCCAATTACACGGGGAGTCGTATGGGGTGACCCTGTATGATTTTCATATCTTGAAGCGCTAAAATGCTTCATCAATATAACCTGGAGGAGTGTGTTGTTTATGATATTTTTTGGGTATGGATTCCGAACAGTAGAGGGTTCTTCTATTTGGTTTAGATTCTCGATAGGTAAGGGAGCCTATTGAGAAGTGGGATCCCTGACAGGGTGGGATGCCCTGTCGGGAGAGGGACTCCGTATTAGGTGGGGGCCCTATTTGGAGTGGTGATCGTCGTCTCCGAGGGGGTGGACGATTCACCAGTTCCTTCGAGCTTGATAAATATCTAGTCATCTGTCATAGCCATCACAAGCTCAGGATCTACTGCGGGAGTGACACGCTTTTAGTGTAACTATCGTAAGTGCACGATATCGTATCAAGTAGTAAAGTGGACTTTTTGAGTCCGGTTTATCGATCCCACAAGGAAGTTTGGTTATAATTTGAATTATACACTATTAGTCTATTTTTATAGATACTATGATAAGTGAAACACACAATTAAAAAGTTTAGTTTAATATATGCAAAGAAAATGCAATAATAGTTCTAATATTATAAGGAAATAAAAATATAGTAATAATAATAGATTGATTAACGATAAAATGAAATAGTTGGGATTACAAACTTAGTTCGTCATTAGTTATAAAAGATGTATAGGAGATCATAAGATGAATTTACTTATTATGTTGTGTAGATTCGATTTTCCTTAAAAAGACGGTTTCTCTTTCGAACTATAAAACGCCCCTTACATATTGAATCAATCCACTATATTTCTATGTTGATTGGCTTCAATAAATAGCATTAGGATTTATGAAAATAACTCAAAGAATCATCTAAGGACTAGGGGTATATTTCTATCCCCTAGAACAACTTAGAGTGAAGATCATTTCATCTAATCAAACATATTTTCTTTCGAAACATATGAAGACCATAAATATCTTCATTAATTGGCCAAATAAATAAAGATTGTTAAAACAATGAAAATCACACACAATAATAAGTAATTCACAATAGATCTTTTATACAAATATAAATAACATGACTAACCTTGTTTATAATCCCAACTTAAGGAACTTAGCCCATAAAGGGTTTATTACACATATTACAAGCTTGTGTGGTCATTATTAGTTGAATCAAGAGAAATAATTGATCCTAACTCCCTTAGTAGATAAAGGAGATAGAAACAATAAACTCTCTGAACAACATATGTTATACCACACTTACAAATATCACTCAAGAACACAAGTGTGTTCTTCACACAAAAAGAAAAGTTTACAAAAAAATGGAAAATTATATGATGAATGGTGAATGATGAAGGATCTAAGGGGTCTATTTATACACCTAAAGTCATCTAATAGCTCCAAAACTCCATCATTATTACATTAAATCGGATCAATGCCAGCCATCCCCTCAATAATACACAAAAAGTATAAAAAATTAGACAAATCATAGCAATCTGTCAAGAGTTACGGCCGTAACATTCAGGAGTTATGGCCGTAACTAGGGTGACTTACGGCCGTAACTCCTGAATGTTACGGCCGTAACGTGGCTTCGTAAATTTGCTCATTTGAAGCTTTGATAGTTACGTTTTCAGCCCAGTATTTCTCAGACTTTGCGTTTTTGCCCCAGATCTTCTTCGGATGATAACTTTTGATATATAACTCTGATTTTGAATCCGGAAAGACTGCCGAATTCGTCTCGGAAAGCCCTACAACATGAATATATCAAAATTCAATAAAGAGAATATTTATTAAACATGTTGTTTCTTGAGTAATTCAGTTATTTAATCCGATCATCATCCGATAAAAATAAAATTATTAAAACTAATAAATTAAAAGCAAAAAACGAGTAGACTAGCTCAATTATGGGTGAATTTTATCGATACAAACCATGGATAAGTGTAAAAAACTGACACTTATCACACCCCCAAACTTGAATTCTTGCTAGTCCCGAGCAAGACTCTATTATTCACACAAAAATAATAAAAAAATAAAATAAAAAAATAAAAATAAAAATAAGACGCAAAAATAATAATACACACAAAAAATATAAAAAGAGAAAAGGAGATCAAAATGCCATTAATACACAACAACCAGCTATACACAGTAGATAGAAATGAATCAAGATTCACAATAAATCTACTGATTATTTTGAAGTTAAAACACGGTTTTTATTTTGTAATTCCAAAATGCAAGGTTTTCCCCACAAAAGGCTGATTATTTCTTTCCCACTCGTGATACACACGACTCCCTTTAATGGTTGCTCTCGATCACTCGTTTATTTTTCGACTCAATATGAAGAAGAATTTTATTGGCGTCATCAAATATTGTGATTTTCACAAAATTGAGTGTATTGAAATTCAGCTGCTAATTAATTCAAATCTGCTCATAAACTACATCCCTTTTAGTGATAGCTTTCACACCGTTATTTGCTAACGTGTAGCTCTTTTCACTAACACAATTTCTATCTCATTATTTTTCTTTTCGTAAAAAGGTGATAGCTTTCACACCGTTATTTGCTAACGTGTAGCTCTTTTCACCAATTTTTCTGAGACGGCAGCTACGCACCAACAATGGTTAGTCCTTTATTTTTCGCAAAATTTAAGACTTCCAAAATTAGCATTTGTCGCTCAACACTTCTCCTTTTCGTCATTTATTTTTTAGGTGATAGCTTTCACACCGTTATTTGCTAACGTGTAGCTCTTTTCACCAATGACTCCTTTTTTTTTTTAGGGAATAAAATTTTTGCAGAAAATCATTTTTTAGTTAAGCATGAAAAATCAAAAACTCCACAAATTAAGTAAATTTCAGTTTTATTTTTCATCAACCAATTGATTCTTCTTTTTTCAAGGTAACGAATGACTCGATTTTATATGATAATTACAAGGCTTGGAAAGAGAGATTAAGGCTCAAAAATTTTTGGAATCTACAAAATTTTTTACCGGTTAAAACGATTTTAGAAGCTTGTATATAGCTAATTTATTGGTGTTTTGGCCAGATCTAGAAATCTCAAAAATCAAAATACTACAAATATATATATATATATATAATAGTAAAAAAAAAAAATTAAGGCAAATAACCAAATCAATCAAAACATACCAAAATTACAACACACCAAAATAATAAAACAAACCACCCCCAAACTTGAAAATAAAACTGTCCTCAGTTTTTAAAAATAAAATAAAGTAAAAAGCAATGCAGAAAAGCGGAATACTCCCTGTTAAGAAAGTTGATGTTTGAGCTAACGCCTTTTAGAATCTGCAAGAGAATAAATATACGAGGCACATAACAGAAGAAAATAAAATATACTCGGAAGTATAACACAATTTTTAAGATGCGCATCAAGAAAGTCCGAAGAGTCGCCTTATGTTAGGCGTATTTTTATACGCTTATTTATCATTATTTTGTAGTGTTTTGGTGAGTGAAATCGTCTAAATGAGCTTTTAATGCCTTAATTTTGTATGATTGACAGGAAATTGAAGTCCGGAAGCTAAAACGAGGCAAAACGGGCGAAAACGGCAAATCTGGACTCTGAGCCGCGGCACAAGGAAGCTGAGCCGGCACAGAAGACACCACCAAGGGCGAGTAACTCGTGTGCCGCGGCACAGCCAGTGAGCCGCGCACGTAAGAATTAATTAACGCCTGTGCATTCAACAAGACCGTGTGCCGCGGCACAGTTTAGTGAGCCGCGGCACACTTGGCGGTTTTTGTATGCCGCGCGGATTTTGAGCCAAGCTTGAAGCCGCCACCGACTAATACGGACGCGATTTGGAGGATATGTGAGCTATAAATAGGGTTTAAGACCCTAATTAGATAATCTGGGAATCTTTGGATCTTTAACCTTTGAGAGCTTAAGCTTGGAGACGGCAGAAGAAGAGGGAAGCAGAAGACTTCAAGGGCAGAAGGCGGAAGCTGAAGAACGGAGGAATCCGAGCTTCATCTGCGTTTGAATTTTATGCTTCCGTTTATTTATTCTGTATTTTCAGTTTTTAGTATGTTAGGCTAAAGCCCTAATCTAGGGTTTTGATGAAACCTTTGTTTTGACGAATTGATTGAGATTATCCAATTTATTACCTTTTTATTGAGTTTTCCCAATTATGTTTAATGCTTGCAATTATCTAGCCAATAGTTGTATTGATTTAATCATTCACTTCGAATCGGGAGAGAATATTTGGTGAGGAACTATTGGTGAGGACCGTTTTATTCTGTGAGAGAGGAATATACTCATAGGAACTACGTGGCCTTTAGGAGATTTCATGCTTTTTGCCTATCGACGAATTAATTCACCTAGGGATAGAGTGCGTTATTCGCCTTTAGATAAATCTATTGACCTCGGGAGAGGCGGTAGAATATATTAGCAATCTCCGCCTTCAATAAATTGGGAAAATTATTTATTACGGATAATCGAGAGTAAATTCGGATAAACTATGGTGGATTCAGAACCCTAGACTTATTCATCATTTGATTTATTTTATTCAAGCCATCGTTTTATACTAGTCTTTTAGTAATTCTTCTAGTTATTAATTACAAAATCCCAAATTCGATTGTTCAGATAAAATTGGAATACGAAACAATCGGTAGTTAGAAATTAAATCCTCGTGGGAACGATACTCTACTTATCACTTTATTACTTGTAAACGATGACGTGCACTTGCGTGTAGGAAATATCGCAACAAGTTTTTGGCGCCGTTGCCGGGGATTGAAATTTTCTAATATCGATTTAAGTATTTCCAGTCTTAATTTGAACGTTTTATTTTTATTTTTGTATTTAATTTCGTTTACTTATTTTTCCTTTCAGGACCTTTCGTGTAGTGCATGAGAAAACTCGGTAACGAAGGCCTACTACCTTTGGATACCGAGCTCGAGCGCACTCTAAGAAGGAACAAAAAGGAGAAAAGAGAGTTGCAGACGACGGTCAACATGACCATGAATATCGAAGTCCAAGGAGGAGGTAACCAAGTGCGGCAAGTTCAACCGGAACTAGCTCTTCGAGATTATGCCATGCCGCAGGTCAACGCTAATTTTTCGGGAATTCGGCGTCCCACTATCCAAGCTAATAATTTTGAGATCAAGCCTGCTATTATTCGGATGGTGCAAAGTAGCCAATTCTGGATCGCCGAATGACGACCCGAATGCCCATATTGCTTCTTTCCTTGAGATATGCGACACATTCAAGACTAATTGTGTCACCGACGATGCCATCCGATTGAGGCTTTTCCCTTTCTCTTTGAGGGATAAAGCAAAGTTTTGGTTAAATTCCTTACCACGGGTCGACATTGACATGGGAGAGGTTAGCGCAAGCCTTCCTTGCCAAATTCTTCCCACCAGCTAAGACGGCAAGGTTGAGGAACGAAATAACCACCTTTGTCCAGTACGATATGGAATCGCTCCACGAGGCGTGGGAGCGATATAAAGATTTGCTACGAAGATGCCCTCATCACGGCATTCCTGATTGGCTTCAGCTTCATACGTTCTATAATGGTTTGAGTGCTTCTACACGCACTCTCGTGGATGCGGCCTCTGGTGGGACCTTCATGGGAAAATCTATGGCCGAGGCACACGTGCTTTTGGAAGATATGGCCGAAAACGCATACCAATGGCCATCAGAAAGATTGACACCGAAGAGAGTCATGGAAGTTTCAAGCAATGACCCGATCTTCACTTTGTCAGCTCAAGTCGCTGCTTTGACACAACACCTGTGCATTTTCGCACGCACCACCCCGTTACCATAGAGACATGCAATTGGTGTAACGGATCACATCCGAGCGGAATGTCAAGTTGGAAATCCGTCGAGCAAAATCGATGGAGCAAAGCTAAATTTGTGGGAAGTGGGAATCGCCAAATAACCCGTACTCAATACTTATAATCCGGGGTGGCGCAATCATCCTAACTTTTCATGGAGAAACGGACAAAACTCACACCCCCGTTCGCCAGAATCAACAGCAGCCCCCTCCCGCTCCCAAAGTGTCTCTCGAGGAAGCACTTGCAAAATTGGCGGCAAATACGAGTCAATTTATGACCCGTACGGAAGCTACATTACAAAATCATTCTGCTTCCATTCGGAATTTGGAGGTCCAGCTGGGCCAAATTGCTAATGTGTTGACAGCTCGTCCGGAGGGAGCATTGCTGAGTACAACAGAGACAAATCCTAGAGAGAGTCTAAACGCAATCAGCTTGAGAAGCGGGAAAGAGGTGCTGGATCAGCCCGAGCGGGGTAAAGAGAAGAAGGAAATTGAGGAGTCGAAGGATTTAAAGCCGGATAACTCGAAGACATGTGTGTCCCCCGTTCCGTTTCCGCAGAGATTACAGCAAAGAAGGGCGGACAAACAATTTTCTAAGTTCCTTGATGTGTTTAAAAAGCTTCACATAAATATTCCGTTCGCCGACGCATTGGAACAGATGCCGAGTTATGTCAAGTTCATGAAAGAGATATTATCGAAGAAGAGAAAGCTTGAGGAGTTTGAAACGGTCACCTTGACAGAGGAGTGCAGTGCAATTCTTCAAAAGAAGCTCCCACCTAAATTGAAAGATCCGGGAAGCTTCAACATACCGTGCACCATGGGGAATCTTTCATTTAATAAGGCACTATGCGATCTTGGTGCGAGTATCAACCTCATGCCTCTATCGATTTTCAAAAAGCTGAATATTGGGGAAGCCAAGCCAACAACAGTCTCCTTACAATTGGCGGATCGATCGATAAAGTATCCGAGGGGAGTAATCGAGGATGTTTTAGTTAAAGTTGATAAGTTCATCTTTCCGGCCGATTTCATCGTACTCGACATGGAGGAAGATGAAAATATTCCAATCATCTTGGGACGACCATTTCTAGCGACGGGCCGAACCCTTATAGACGTGGAAAAGGGGGAGTTAACTCTGAGGGTCCAAGACGAGCAAGTTACTTTTCAAGTATTCAAATCGTTCCCATGTCCCGGAAGTGTTGATAAAGGGTCACAAATTGAAAGTGTGGATGTTGTTGAAAGAGGAAATCACCGAAAACATCGTCGGTGGGAAAATTCAGATTTTGTGTTAAAGGGTCCAAGTCTTAAGAAGGATGTAGACCGGGTGGCGTTCCTCGAACATGAGGAAAAATCTGTTGCAGTCTTGAGTGCGTTTGTGAAGGAGGAGAGTGAGCCGGAAGCCAAGCGGACAATTAGTCATGGAAAAACCGGGTGTTTCGGGAAGTTATTCACGTCGAAACCTTTTCGAAAACAACATTTGATGACCGAACCGAAAGTCGAATCGCTAATGACCAATGGTCATGATTTTAACAAAAATATGAACGGTTCGATGAACGGGGCGGAAACCAAATGGAGTTTGCGAAAAGCGAACTAACGTTGTCCAATAGGTCCGGCTGAAGACTATAAACTTAGCGCTTCTCGGGAGGCAACCCGAGTTCGTAGTTGTAGATTTTTGCATTTCTTTATTTTTTTTGTATTCGTGATTCTTATTTTTCATCATTTTTGTGCTTCAATTTGCTTCTGCCTCTTGTTTTTAACGTCTTCTTCTCAAAATTCTGTGCAGGAAAGTCCCAGGGAAGAAACTGAAGTATGAGCCGCGGCACAGGTATTGTGAGCCGCGGCACACATCAATCGCAAGGGGAGGCCAAACCAACTGTACCCTGTGCCGCGGCACGGCTTAACTGAGCCGCGGCACACTTGAGCACTGAGCCGCGGCACACGAAACTTGAGTCGCGGCACACGACAAAACGAGAACACAGGCAAAAGGGACTGTACCCTGTGCCGCGGCTCACTATATCTGTGCCGCGGCAAACTATGCGGAATCTGAAAGGCCAGGTAGCATATAACACGCATTCGGCCGGCATTACCAGGTACGCCTTCCTTCTCCTTCTTCTTCCCTCCCCAGCGCGCGACCGGCCGACCAAGTTCTTCCATTTTTTCCTACGATTTCTCTTGCAATCTTCAAAAGGTACGTTTCAATCTTTAATCTTTACTTGCTTATGGTTTATATTTGGAAGTTGTGTATGCTTTGGATGGATGGGACATGCTTATTCTCCTTCGAAAGTTTTAGGATTGTTTAGAGAATAACATGGTAGTTTTATCGAATTTTCATGGTTAAATCGGAATATCAATGAGTTGAATGTGTTAAGTTGATGATGATTGAAGTATGTTTTGATTTTTGAGGGTTGAATCGAGCTATAACTATTTTTATTCTTCATTTTAACTTGTGCACACAAGGTGTTTGATAAATTGCAGCAATGGAAAATTGGTAAGCTAGGCATTTTCAAAATTATATGCAATGAATCATGTTATCAAATTACATTATCCCCAACCCTTACATCATGTTAAAATTGAGAGCTCGTACTTAACTTCCTACTTGATGATGCAAGCTCATTTATTCACACTCCGCATGATGAAGTCAAGAAGTGTGCAACCTCACCGGACGATGCCGGCACCAGCTCCTGAGCAGACTGGAGGGGAGTACTTGACCTTTTACTTTTATTGCATATCATTTTTTTTTGTCCATTGAGGTCAATGTACGTCCTAAGTTTGGGGGGGGGGGGATTTACTTTCAGTTTCTACATTCATTGCTGTACTCTATTTTATTGCTGTACGTTATTTCGTTGCACTTTTCATTACTTTGCGTAATTTTTTTTTTTAGATAGCCTTGCTTGTCTTAGTTTTTCTTTATTCGTGAATTTTTCGTGCTTCTATTTGTGTGATACTTATGTTACGACACTGTTTTTCTCTCTGAAGAAGCGGGCGAGTTCTAGTCGAGTTGTAGTCAGTTATTTCTGTTCTGCTTAGTATTCAATTAGGTCCGAAATTTTTCGTGATTGTAGAGGTCTTGGCAGATAAGAGACGATACATACTTGTTTTTAAATCCCCATCAATACGTTTGGCTACATTTTCCGGATAGAGAGTCGATCTTGTTTCTTTAGTCGCTTTGGCACTTAGATTGAGTTTAGAGTCGGTCGCTTTTCCCTAAAAGTCGAGATAATGTGTTCTATGAAGGGAAGTCTAGTAACCGGGTATTCGCGTGACCCATTGCTTACTCTCGCGTCAAACGACGACCCTGATTAGACTAGTGATTTAGATATTTCACATGTGCCAATGATAGGGAGCCTAGTAACCGGGGGTATTCGCGTGACCCGCTGTTTACTCTCGCGTAAAACGGCAACCTTGATTCGGACATGCGGAAATTATATATTCGAGTTGGTTCTCCGCTGTAGACGGGAACTTAGTAACTAGAAGCATCCATGTGCCCCATGAGTGTCTTTTACGTCAAACGGTTTCCTAATACATGAGAATGGAGTTTCCACCCTAGGATTATCCCGATGAAACATCCCGAGATCCTAACCTAGTGGTCAACTCGAATCAAATTCTTGAGCATATATATAAGGGGATACTGTCCGAGGTTTATTTGTTATGAAACTCGTGAAAATTGTGCCTTTCGACTGTGGAACGGGACAAACTAGCTTGGTTGTGTTAGCCTTTCATATTGACGGTCGATTTGACTCACGTTTTGTTAATCTTTGAGCTGGATTTTCTTCATGAACGAGTGATTAGGACTGAATTTGATTACTTTGCGGAATCATTATTCTGAGTGCAGCTCGCTTTTATGACACTCGTATTATTTAGAGAGAATTACAGGATAGTATTGATTAGGTTGAACACTATGAGTTGCACGATGATTCACGACATTCTTTTATTGAATTTAATTCTTTTTGCTTGAGGACAAGCAAAGACTTAAGTTTGGGGGTATTTGTTAGGCGTATTTTTATACGCTTATTTATCATTATTTTGTAGTGTTTTGGTGAGTGAAATCGTCTAAATGAGCTTTTAATGCCTTAATTTTGTATGATTGACAGGAAATTGAAGTCCGGAAGCTAAAACGAGGCAAAACGGGCGAAAACGGCAAATCTGGACTCTGAGCCGCGGCACAGGAAGACACCAGCCGAAGGGCAGAGTAACCTGTACTCTGTGCCGCGGCACAGCCCAGGTGAGCCGCGGCACAGAAGAATTAATTAACGCCCAGGCATTGGTGAAGACCGTGTGCCGCGGCACAGTTTAGTGAGCCGCGGCACACTTGGCGGTTTTTGTATGCCCGCGCGGATTTTGAGCCATTTGGCTTGATTTTCGACCGACTAATACGGACGCGATTTGGAGGATATGTGAGCTATAAATAGGGTTTAAGACCCTAATTAGATAATCTGGGAATCTTTGGATCTTTAACCTTTGAGAGCTTAAGCTTGGAGACGGCAGAAGAAGAGGGAAGCAGAAGACTTCAAGGGCAGAAGGCGGAAGCTGAAGAACGGAGGAATCCGAGCTTCATCTGCGTTTGAATTTTATGCTTCCGTTTATTTATTCTGTATTTTCAGTTTTTAGTATGTCAGGCTAAAGCCCTAATCTAGGGTTTTGATGAAACCTTTGTTTTGACGAATTGATTGAGATTATCCAATTTATTACCTTTTTATTGAGTTTTCCCAATTATGTTTAATGCTTGCAATTATCTGGCCAATAGTTGTATTGATTTAATCATTCACTTCGAATCGAGAGAGGATATTTGGTGAGGAACTATTGGTGAGGACCGTTTTATTCTGTGAGATAGGAATATACTCATAGGAACTACGTGGCCTTTAGGAGATTTCATGCTTTTTGCCTATCGACGAATTAATTCACCTAGGGATAGAGTGCGTTATTCGCCTTTAGATAAATCTATTGACCTCGGGAGAGGCGGTAGAATATATTAGCAATCTCCGCCTTCAATAAATTGGGAAAATTATTTATTACGGATAATCGAGAGTAAATTCGGATAAACTATGGTGGATTCAGAACCCTAGACTTATTCATCATTTGATTTATTTTATTCAAGCCATCGTTTTATAATAGTCTTTTAGTAATTCTTCTAGTTATTAATTACAAAATCCCAAATTCGATTATTCAGATAAAATTGGAATACGAAACAATCGGTAGTTAGAAATTAAATCCTCGTGGGAACGATACTCTACTTATCACTTTATTACTTGTAAACGATGACGTGCACTTGCGTGTAGGAAATATCGCAACACCTTACGCTGCCATCAATGCTTTTATAAAAAACACACAATAAAAATTACATTAATAAAATAACAATACATAAATCGTGAATAGATGCGCGTCAAGAGATCAAGAAGAAACTCCTTAAGCTGCCATCATTTAGCACGATTATTACACACGATAGAAAGTAAAAATACAAGAGGTCCGACATGGGTTATCAAAGGGAGAGGAATGAATCCACTTTTCGTTTTCTCACGGTAAAATCTTCTACCCAGACAATTTTAGCTAGAGCTGGATCTGGTTGAGGAACAAATTCATTGAGTTTTTTGATTAGTTCTTCTGGTGTTGTTGCAACGACTATGATTCGTTTAGCACGCTCGGAAATAAAACCATTTTCAGCAGAGTAGTCGATGAAAGACAGTAAACCATCAAAGAAACTATTGACATTAAGCACACCTATTGGTTTTTGATGAACATTTAGCTGGGCTCTGGTAACCACATGAAAAAGTTCCTCAAGGGTGCCAAAACCACCGGGAAGGGTGATAAAGGCGCCAGAATTATTTATCATGTGAGTTATGCGATCTTGCATATTTACAGATCTAAACTCATCTCCAATAGTTGACCCGGTGATTTTACTTTCAGCCAGAGGTTTTGGGATTATTCCCAATACTCTTACTCCTTCCATATAAGGTATGTGAGATCGCCCCATTAATCCTAGACTTCCTCCTCCGTAAACTACATGAATGCATTTTTCTCCTAAGGTACGACCCAAGTTGTGGGTCGTCAGAAAGCATGCCTCTTTTCCATAACTAGCTCCACCAAAAATGCAGATCGTGCTAAATTTTTGTTGAAGATGATGACTCCATTTTTGAAAAGAAATTATTTAGAGAGAAACAGAGAAAAGTGCAAGTTTGAGGGATGAATGAAAGAAACAAGCACAAAGTTTATTTATAGAAGAAAAAGAAGGTAAAAATTGTTTAACAAGTTTGTGATTGCGTTGATTGCGCTTCAACTACTCAATAGAATAATGAAATCATTTATCGCGTATCACATTTTTTTATTCAGAAAATCTCACCACTCGACAAAAATAATAAAAAAAAAATACTTACGCGTATGTACAGTAGTTGTGATTGTGACTCACATCTTCCTCTGATTTTACGTTCAGAAACGGCCTAAACGCCTTCTATGAGTCGTGGAGAAGCTTCCCATCCAATTTTCTTACAAATTGGCAAACAGGGTCTTTTAACGTCAGATTCCCAAGACGTTGTTCATATTCTGGTTTGAATTTATTCCACAAACATTGAATTCCGTAATATACAAGTCCACTAGGATGCGTGTCAAGAGAAATTTCGATATTATCTAAATTCTCCTTATTCAGACCATCATTAATGAACTGAATTTTATCTTCTCTATTTGTAGATGGAATTCCTAAAGATCGACATTTTACATTACAGTTCCATCTAGCACATTTATAGCAAACGGCTAGCATCTTTGCTCGTCGTTTCTTGGCATATGAACTTTTTCCTAGCCCTGGGCAAAATCTAGTTGGTGTTTCTGTGAATTCACCTTCTATTCTTACTTTGGCTTCAATTATGATTCTTATGTCAAAAGGTATGCTTTTATTCATAAGCAACCTCATCCTTTCAAGTCTTGTCTTATAAATCTTTAAAATGACATTTTTGCTTAGAAAGGGAAATCTTTTTTCGATTTTAAACAAAGTTTCTTCCATGATAAAAAATAAAATAAATAAAAAGACAATGAAAATAATTGAAGAAAATATATACAAATATCAGTTGTTGTGGGAAACTGAAAAATCCGACTTTAATAGTCACGGAGTACCGTTATCCGCCACTTGACCGGACAAACACAATTGAGTACTAAGTTACAACGTTGAGAAATTTCTACTTATAAAAATAGTTTACACTGTAAGATTTCAATTATAACTTATACTTCCCCGGCAACGGCGCCAAAAACTTGACACGCTTTTAGTGTAACTATCGCAAGTGCACGATATCGTATCAAGTAGTAAAGTGGACTTTTTGAGTCCGGTTTATCGATCCCACAAGGAAGTTTGGTTATAATTTGAATTATAAACTATTAGTCTATTTTTATAGATACTATGATAAGTGAAACACACAATTAAAAAGTTTGGTTTAATATATGCAAAGAAAATGCAATAATAGTTCTAATATTATAAGGAAATAAAAATATAGTAATAATAATAGATTGATTAACGATAAAATGAAATAGTTGGGATTACAAACTTAGTTCGTCATTAGTTATAAAAGATGTATAGGAGATCATAAGATGAATTTACTTATTATGTTGTGTAGATTCGATTTTCCTTAAAAAGACGGTTTCTCTTTCGAACTATAAAACGCCTCTTACATATTGAATCAATCCACTATAATTCTATGTTGATTGGCTTCAATAAATAGCATTGGGATTTATGAAAATAACTCAAAGAATCATCTAAGGACTAGGGGTATATTTCTATCCCCTAGAACAACTTAGAGTGAAGATCATTTGATCTAATCAAACATATTTTCTTTCGAAACATATGAAGACCATAAATATCTTCATTAATTGGCCAAATAAATAAAGATTGTTAAAACAATGAAAATCACACACAATAATAAGTAATTCACAATAGATCTTTTATACAAATATAAATAACATGACTAACCTTGTTTATAATCCCAACTTAAGGAACTTAGCCCATAAAGGGTTTATTACACATATTACAAGCTTGTGTGGTCATTATTAGTTGAATCAAGAGAAAGAATTGATCCTAACTCCCTTAGTAGATAAAGGAGATAGAAACAATAAACTCTCTGAACAACATATGTTATACCACACTTACAAATATCACTCAAGAACACAAGTGTGTTCTTCACACAAAAAGAAAAGTTTACAAAAAAATGGAAAATTATATGATGAATGGTGAATGATGAAGGATCTAAGGGGTCTATTTATACACCTAAAGTCATCTAATAGCTCCAAAACTCCAGCATTATTACATTAAATCGGATCAATGCCAGCCATCCCCTCAATAATACACAAAAAGTATAAAAAATTAGACAAATCATAGCAATCTGTCAAGAGTTACGGCCGTAACATTCTGTGAGTTACTACAGAATTAGTGACTTACGGCCGTAACTCCTGAATGTTACGGCCGTAATGTGGCTTCGTAAATTTGCTCATTTGAAGCTTTGATAGTTACGTTTTCAGCCCAGTATTTCTCAGACTTTGCCTTTTTGCCCCAGATCTTCTTCGGATGATAACTTTTGATATATAACTCTGATTTTGAATCCGGAAAGACTGCCGAATTCGTCTCGGAAAGCCCTACAACATGAATATATTAAAATTCAATAAAGAGAATATTTATTAAACATGTTGTTTCTTGAGTAATTCAGTTATTTAATCCGATCATCATCCGATAAAAATAAAATTATTAAAACTAATAAATTAAAAGCAAAAAATGAGTAGACTAGCTCAATTATGGGTGAATTTTATCGATATAAACCATGGATAAGTGTACAAAACTGACACTTATCAGGGAGCAGTTAGAGTTTCTTCCAGAGAGGTTGTGCCCTATGAAATTTCTACTACGGCAGGTGCAGCAAGCGGAACTGCCTCAGTGGCTGGTGTAGGGACAACATCCATCTTCAAAGGTTTCTTGGTCTTCTTCTTCTTCTTTCTCTTCTCGATAGCTGTAGGAGAGCTGCAGTCGGAAACACTTCTCTTCTTGCTGATAGCCTTCTTCTTGTTGTCAACAGATTTAGATTTGGATGGGAGATCAGCGACATTCCTTGGGTAATTTGATGTCAGGAGGGAGAATGGGCTTGGCCTATTTGCTAGAAGGGAATGGCTTGAAGCCACCCAAACACGTACTGAAACTCAGCGTCAACAAAGAATTCTTCTACAATTTGCTCATCGTAGTTTGTCGGATGAAGGATACCCAAACGGTAGAGGCCGGTTTGCTTCACATGGGATATAACTAAGTTCATCCCGACCATATCCTCATCTCTGACAAAATACGCTCCTGCAGAACTGAGGTCCGTCCATCGATAATCATATCTTTCTTCTTCACTGAAAAAGATAAAGTCTGGTAAGAAGACATTTTTGTAGAAGTGAATAGAAAATAACTAAGTTAGAAAGCTTGAAAGTATGTAGGCTCTATGCTGTAGACTCGATAATTATGCAGAAAGCATAAAGAGTTTGTGGATCAGCATACTGAACCTTTTATAGTGTGCAAGGAAGCTGGGTTACAGTGAATGGTCAGATTTAAGGGATGGGAACCGTCTTTGAATGAATGTACATGATGGATTTAGATGTAACTTATATATCTAATCTGTTAGTTTTTTAAATTAATAAGCAGTCCCACTTCTGACACACTTCGTCTTCCATTATTGCACGAAATGGCGGTTTGAATTTTAAATCGTGGTTTTGAAGGCAATAAAGTCCACGTGTCTCTTCAGTATTGAAAGATAAATCGTTTTAAATTCATACAATGCACGCAAACTTAAAATAGTTTGTTATATTCAAAAGTATGACTTTTGATATGATTAAAATATAAATTGATATCCTACAGTGTATGTGTTGTATCCAGACAAATATAACATTCCCCCTTAAAAGGTACATATAGGATTCAATTCTTACAGCATTCTTACATTAATACTCTACTTTTGGGTCATACTGTATTCCCCCTTATTTAACGCACACGTCATCTGTAGGAAGGTAATAATCCCTTCTATTTCATACAATAAAGATATAATTTGGAGTTCTGAGTGTACAATTAATTAAAGTGGATACTATATTCATGAGTCTTACAGCATTCCCCCTCAATTGATGAGTAAAATGTAAAAACTTACAGGGATTTGGGCTGTAGCACTCCCAATTCTTGGCGAAGCATGCAGAATCTGGTGGTGTTGACAGGTTTTGTAAATATATCGGATAACCGGATCTATGTATAGATCTTCTAGATCCGAACATATTTATTCTGAACATGATTCCTGATGAATATGCTCTATATCAATATTCTTAGTTTGCGAGTGCAATACAGGATTGTGCGTGATTTCAATTGCGCTCGTGCTATATCACATGATTGGTGTCTCACAGTGACAAATGTCGCTTGTACTCTTCTTATCCAACTTACACCCTCTGAGATCTGAGTTGTTGTAGCCTACCAAATCGAAACCTCCTCCCTTATGATAGCACAATACTACATCGATAGTTCATTTTAGATACTTAAGGATTCGTTTGGCTGTGGTGAAGTGTGACTTTTTAGGTGCTACCTGGTACCGAGCACACACCCCTACAACAAACTGGATATCAGGCCTGCTGGTTGTTAGGTACAAAAGTGAGCCAATAAGCTTCCTCTAAAGTGATTGATCAACCGGATTTCTAGCTTCATCATCACTTATCTGTGTGGAAGTGCTCATGGGGATGGACGACAATTTGGAGTTGTTCATCCCGAATTTATTGAGCAGCTCCTTGATGTACTTATCTTGGTTGATCAATATGTAACACCCCAGAGCCATCCGGGAATATTACAGCGCCGTGGGCCCCAAAATGGAACCGACAAGGCTAAAAGACATTTTTACAAACATTTTAAATACGCCTAAGTGGCGATGACGGTAATATTTTAAAAATATTCAAAGACTATATAAAATACATTTATCAAATACCTTCGAACATCTCATTTGAAAGTGCAAGGCCAAAATGCCTAAACTTGACCAGTTCAAAAGTATACATTAAGCCACCGCTTACACGTACCAACAAAATAGTTTAAAAAATGATTTTCCAAAATAACTTAAGTTGTCAAATACCAAAAGGACATTTAAAAATACTCACACAATGGAAATGACAAACAGTTGTGAGCCTTATGCCATTGGTCTACCTGATGGTAGAAGAATTATCGGGAATCATGAGATTAAGGATTGTCCGATTCAGCTTCATAGCCGTGATTTGTTAGCCGACCGAATCGTGGTAGATTTACCGAGAGACGACGTCATCCTGGGTATTGATTGGATGGATCATCACGATGCCGTCATTAGTGTCCGTAAGCATATGGTCACTATCATCTCTGACGATGGGGTCGAATGTGTATTTCAGGGAAGTAATCCCATCTGTTCTAGGAGAGTCATCAACTTGATGAAAGCAGTGAAATTACTCAGTCAGGGGTGTGTCGGTTATTGGTGCTATATGACCAAGACCGAGAAACCATCAGTAATGTTGGCGAATATTCCTATAGTGAGAGAATATGCCGATGTATTTCCAGACGAGTTACCTGGTTTACCTCCACAGAGAGATGTGGAATTCACGATTGAGTTGGAGCCCGGTACGTCCCGAATATCGAAGGCACTGTACCGGATGGCCCTGACCGAAATGCAGGAGTTGAAGAATCAATTAGAAGATTTGACCGAGAAGTCTTATATTCGACCGAGTGCGTCTCCGTGGGGAGCACCAGTGTTATTTGTCAAGAAGAAAGATGGTTCGTTCCGCTTGTGTATTGATTACCGGGAATTGAACCGGGTGACGATCAAGAAAGTGGGAGGATATTTCAATGGACTTCATCACGAGTTTGCCGACGAGTTATCGTGGCATGAATACAATCTGGGTAATTGTGGACCGCTTAATTAAATCAGCTCATTTCCTTGAGATTAAGGATACGTGGGGTCCCGAGAGACTTGCCCAGTTGTTTATCAAAGAGATAGTGAGACTGCATGGTACTCCTAAAAGTATCATTTCCGATCGTGACGGACGATTCGTGTCTCATTTTTGGAAATCAGTTCATCGTGCTATGGGAACTCAGCTTAATCTCAGCACACCTTTTCATCCTCGGTCCGACGGACAATCAGAGAGGACTATTCAGACTTTGGAGGACATGTTGAGGGCATGTGTTCTCGATTGTAAAGATGATTGGGAAGCCCAACTACCATTGATCGAGTTCACGTACAACAATAATTGGCATGCTTTGATTAAGATGGCACCTTACGAGGCCTTGTACGGTCGTCGTTGTCGATCTCCTTTGTGTTGGGACGACTTATCAGAATCAATCGGCACCAATCCCGATATGCTTATAGCCGCCCGTGAGAAGTTAGCTTTGATCAGGAGTCGTTTGTTGACCGCTCAGAGTTGACAGAAATCATACGCAGATAATCGTCGTCGACCGTTAGAGTTCGAGACGGGTGTCCATGTTTTGG
Organism: Orobanche coerulescens; assembly: GCA_033398695.1. Lineage (NCBI taxonomy): Eukaryota > Viridiplantae > Streptophyta > Magnoliopsida > Lamiales > Orobanchaceae > Orobanche > Orobanche coerulescens. Next base: position 21,328,206 of record CM065816.1, read on the forward strand.
TCAAGGTATCCCCGAGTCGAGGTATCTTCCGTTTTGGGAAGAGGGGAAAGTTGAGTCCAAGCTTCATTGGACCGTTTGAGATTTTGGATCGAGTAGGCGAGCTAGCTTATCGATTGGCCTTACCTCCGGCGTTGAGCCGAATTCATAATATTTTTCACATCTCTCAGTTACGGAAGTATGTTGCGGACCCGAGTCACATACTTCAGTTCGACAAAATCGAGATCGCTGATGATCATTCGTATGAGGAGCGTACTATACGAGTCTTAGAGCGGCGAATCAAACATTTGAGGAACAAGATGATTCCTTTGGTAAAAATTCAGTGGTATAGACACGGAGTCGAAGAGGCTACTTGGGAAACCGAGGATAGTATGCGGGAGAGTTATCCCGAGTTGTTTGACCCTTAGTTTCGGGGACGAAACTCTTTTAAGGGGGGTGTATGTAATACCCAGTTGTAATTCAGTCATTATCATTCAGTATTTATTGTTCAGTAATTATCACTCAGTAAATTTCAATCACTAATGATCATTCATCATTCATATTCATTCATAATATTCACCATTCAGAGTAATTGTATCGTCATTCATCATCAATCTAGTTGGAGTTTTATGCCGTGTTTATCATCATTGTCATCTTCATAGTGGGCTGTGTGTGAGGAGTAGTGCACGCTACGAACTCTCTTTAGCGCGCGCTAATTGAGTTAGGGTAGCGCACGCTACCTCTCAACATTAGCGCACGCTAATGTAGTTCGAGCAGGCAGTCCAGAAGGCACTGGACTGTAGTTGGGTTGTAAGTAGCACACGCTACAAATGGTAAGTAGCCCGCACTAGTAGGTCGGAGTAGCGCACGTTATGTAGTCGGTGTAGCGCGCACTAAGGACGGATCAGGCAGAGTCCATTGGCTACTGGACTGCATTGGATTAATTCCTAGCGTACGCTATGAGTAGTTTAACGTACGCTAATTGGGGTCAGTAGTGCACGCTGAATATTGTGTGTAGCGCGCGCTACCGCGAACAGATCAGAGAACAGGAGGTTATGGACTTCAGTACTGGGCATCAGATAAATTGTTAGCGCACGCTAACATTTTGAGTTAGCGCACGCTAAGTATACGGTTGTAGCGCACGCTACAGAAGGTATGTAGCACACGCTACTGTTGCGAACAGAGGGTACTGGACTACCCAGTACACCCGTTAGCGCAAGCTACACACAAGAGATAGCGCACGCTAATCTGGGGACAATATATATTGGACAGTGCAGTCCATTTCGTCATTTCATCATCTCACTTCATTCCTTCGGTGATTTTGGGCGATTTCGGGCGATTTGGAGAGTTTTCTTCAAGCTGAATACACAAATCATCATCTTCAAGCTTACCATTCGGATTAATCATCATTTCATCATCCCCATCACATCAAATCAAGGTAATAACTTCTTGGATCTAGAATTTCGGATTTTTGGGTTTTCCTTCCGATTTCTTCGTGCAAGCTTGGATTGTTGTTGGAATATGTTAGATATGGGTTATCTACCTTGGATAAGTGTATTCCCACGGATTTAATAACATATATTTCGGATTTCATGTATTGTTGGGGTTTGATTCAAGAACACCTTAGAGTTGACTTTGATATTTGGGGGTTTTCGATTAGATGTTGTCGTTAACTCGTTTTGTGGATTCCTATGGGATTATTGATATCATTGGAGGTGTTTTGTTGGTTTGAAACACTCATTTTGGAGTTGGTTTCGATATATTCAGGATTGGATATTATCAGAGGATGTATGTTTGGTAAGTGTTTGTTTGAATGCCTCAATGAGTTGGGGGTCCCAGTTGGGGGTCCACGGCACTGTAATATTCGCCTAGTTTGGGGTGTAACAACATACTACACCACTTAAAATAAGTTTCGTCCTCGAAACTTGCAATCCATCATAAAAAACAGTTCGACCAAAATATCCCAAAACCATCATGACAACGATCAATCATCACCGCACGCAAATAACCAAAACGGTATATTTGTAATACCCGTGATATTTCTCTTTCGGTAATTTTTTGTTTTTGGCATTCTTCTGGTTTCCAGAATTCGCTTGCGAGCGTTTTGACATTTGGATAACATTTTGTTCTGCGTATTTGGTCATCCGAGTTTGTTTCAGGGCTGTTTTACCTGAATTTGTGTTTTGGGCGACTTTTTCAATTATTGATTCATTTCGTGTGATGGTGGTTCGAAACTATTATTTCATGTTACCGTAAGTCCGTTTAGCATTGTTAGACGGTTTGTGAACTTTTATTGGTGTTTTGATCAAGTATCGTGTTGGATCATTTCGTAATATTCCAAAGTTCTGGGTTTCTATTGTGTTTATTCTCTTTTCGGATCATTTGATGTCACCGTCCTGTTGGGACCGACTTTGTTTGATGTGAAGTCACCATACTAGGGTTTGTGATAGTTCATTCAGGCCTTTAAGTGGTTTGGATTATGCGTCGAACAATTATATCATGTTTGGGGGTCATTTTTCATCAATTTTGGGCTCCAACAGTGTGTGCCGCGGCACCTGGGACTGTGAGCCGCGGCACCGCCTTAGCAAGAACGATGGCCAGGCCGGCTGTACTGCGCGCCGCGTCACACAATAGTACGGTCCGCGGCCCCAGCCTAAAACCTGCTACCCCATTTCAACCGCGAGCCGCGGCACACTCGACCTGCGCCGCGGCACACGGGTCAGCAGAGTTATTTCTCAGCGAGTTTTGGGAGATGATTTCATTTCCTCTCCTCTCTTTTTCTTCCTCATGGATTAGGCGATTTTTGGGCGATTTATCTTAGAGATATCATCTTCCTCGATCTCTTGGTGTTGATTAACATCATCAATCCGTGTTCTTCGTCTTTGATTCAAGGTAATCATCTTGTAAACCCTTCCTTTATATTTCGTGAATCTTCAAGATTCGGGTTGTTCTTCATGAATCGTGTTGTTATAAATCATCAATCGGTTGTATTGAGTCTCTCCTATGATTTGATTCGTATTTCTTGTCGTATTCGAGTTCGGGTGATGTTCTTGTTGTTCTTTGGGAAGTATTGAACCCCAAGTGTTCGATCTTTTGTTTCTACGAATTCTTCTTGGGAATTTTGCATATTTTCCATCCTCCTTGTGATCGACTTCGTAGTAATTATGTTGTTCTTGTGTTTTCACCCTAGTTGGAGGACTCGAGGGTTTTCGGTCAAGCTTTCCCGTTGCTTCGCATGCTTTGGACTTGAGGCAAGTATCTCGTCTATATTCTTTATACTTTGAGAATGTGATGTGTCGTGGATTTAATGTGGGCTGGTTAGTGATTGTATATTAAATCGTAACTTACTTTCAATCGAGTATGTGATTTCTATGAAAGTAAATTCGAACGTAACCTTGAGTTTCGTGAAGAATGATAACAATCATTTCATGTTATTTTGTGCTTAAAACGGATACTAGAAATTAGTAGTTACCCGAGGAATTGTGGAATTGCGTAATGCGGAATCGCGTAATGCTTGTATTATTTGCTAGTTAGCCTTTTCCCTGAATGATGGTGTGATGTGAATGTTTTGCCTTTGTTGAAGTTATGATGCGTTAACTTATGTGTTACGTGTTTGCGGATTGTGATGAATATTGTACCTTTGTTGTTGTGTATCTTAGTGAATTGAGATGTTATCCGGGTAGGGTCCCGTCGAGGCCTCCGGCGGCGCATTACTTGCGAGTACGGCCAGACATTACACTGTGACCATAAGGTCATCGATTTGGGTAGGTCTGGAGAGGGCTTCGAGAATCGTCACTTGCGAGTGCGAAGTCATGATAACTTATGGGCGTCTTTGAATGATGTTATCCGGGTAGGGTTCCGTCGAGGCCTCCGGAGGCGCGTTACTTGCGAGTACGGCCAGATGTTACGAGTTGACCATAAAGTTGTCTAATCGGGTAAGTCTGGAGAGGGCTCCGAGAATCGTTACTTGCGAGTACGATGTCAAGATAACTTATGGTTGTATTGAGTTGTTTTCGATGAGCTAATCCGGGTGGGACCTTCGGTGCCACGGAGATGATTTGACTGTTGATTTGATATCTATGAAATGTGAATGTTTGAATCTTGGATCCCAGTTATATTGGTGGATATGGTTTTTGGTCTTTGAGGTTTTGGGTTGAGAATAAAATCATTTATATGATTTTGAAAGAAAACCTTTTTGGAAAGGAAAATATTCATATTTCATGATTTTACACTGAGAGCCCCGAAGTCTCTAAATAATCTCTTAAAGTGATTTCTGGAGTAATTCACATGATCCATTTTAATGTAAATGATTTTGAAAAGACTAGACTTGGGGATCGTGTTACTACCTTGTCGAAAGGTTATTTTGATAACGGTTGTATTCTTGATGTATAATTGTATAGCTTGGTTACTTGCTAGCGATTTCCATCACTAACCCCTCGCTGGGAGATTATGATATGTTTTTCAAGTATTCCGATTTGAGGGAGAGAGCAACCATAGGATCGGTATGGAGGATGATGTAAAGCAGCAATACTAGTCACAGTTGTAGACGGTTGTTCGTCAGTGATCTGTCGGTCCGAGTATTTATTTCTAGTTCTTTATCATCCTTAAGAGGATGGACATGTTGTGTAAATTGTGATCGAGTTGTATTTTTATTTATCAGTTGCACTGCTATGTTGTATTTTGAGAGACCTAATCGGTCTACGGTTTTATGTTTCGGTCGAATTGGCCACGTGTGTAATACCCGAGATTTCTATGTAATTGGAACTTGTGATATTGTAATAATTGTACTTTTGTCTGAGTACTATTCTCCGTATTTCATAGTCCGATGTTGTCGAGCGTTTAATTTCTTGGTTGTGATTTAAAGATTTTAAATCTGCGCATGTAGCGCGCGCTACCGGCTATGTTTAGCGTGCGCTAACGTAGATTCATAGCACACGCTACAGAGGGTCATTAGCGCACGCTATGCATGGTCAATTTGATTGAGACGTGCGGTAGGTGAGATCTGGCCGGGGGACCCCTGTCGGATCGTGTCGGATGTACCTGGACGGCTTTCGGGAAAAGCCGAGTCAACACCTTAGCGCACGCTACAGGTATATGCGTAGCGCACGCTAAGTGCTGAGTACAGTTTAGTCAGGGAGCCGTTAGCGCACGCTAAGAACAGGGTCTAGCGCGCGCTAATAGACATTTATTATAAATAGGACAGCATCCTATTCGTGATTTCAGTTCTCTCTTCTCCCATTACCCGAATTCTTACACTTAGAACATAACTTCCTTCATCCTAAACACTTCATATCAACGTCCTGATTCGTGATTGAAGATCGCATATCATTGGAGATTGGTGTTCAAGCTTTCGGTGTCGGATTGCTTCATTTTCCTCCGTGTTCTTCACTACCTTGAGCTAGGTGATTCTTCACCAATACTAGTTGTGTTCTAGAGGATGTTGATCATGTTCATCTAATCAGTTAGATTCGTTATTAGCCGTACATCATATGTTAGAAGGATGTTTTCGACGTTTCGACACTTATTCATCGTATGATCCATTGAACCTTTTTGTATGAGGATTCCTAAGCATGTTATGTACCTTCCAAACCAATCGACCAGTATATGTAGATTACCTAGTTCGTATGTTTTACGTAAGGAACCATATGTTTTGGGATTTGGAATAATCGGAACTTAGAATATTTCTTGAAGATCTTGGATGAGTTATGATGATGAGATAATTATCCGTATATTTGTGCCTCATGATCATGGAATTTCCACAACCTTATTAGCATGACAGACTTAAGGATGATTTGTTGTATCAACATAGAATTCATGAATTCACCACCTTTCAACCCAGTTCCGTTAGCGTATTACGCCATGCGGTGGTTAGCGACGCTAACATATATGAGTTAACGTGCGCTATCGGGTTCGCGACGCACGTAACGTACGTAGCGTACGTTATGTATCAGCCGATTCGAACTGTCAGTTCGTAGCTAGCGCACGCTAGTCTTACACGATAGCGTACGCTAACAGGCCGGCTTAGCGCACGTTACGTATAGTACATAGCGCACGCTAAGCAGTCCAGGCAGATTGTTTATTTTGAGCTTTTCGGCCGTAGACCGAATTGTTAGGCCATCGTTCGACTTGAGATGATTTGTATATCATTCCTTTTGTTAAGGTTCGAGCTTGTTTCGTTGATCGAAGGAGGCGGCCATCGAGTGTGTCGAGAACATTGAAGTGTTTCGTCCTTGCCATTTTCGAGGCAAGTATCACATGTCGAGTTCGATTTATCATGCTTGTGGTTTTATTCATATTGTTGAATATGAGATGTATTTCTGAAAATTCTCGTGATATTCGTTGTTGTTTGTTTGTATTGATGAACATGTTGAAATGCATATGTGTATGCATAGTTGATTGATTATGGTATAAATGATCCGAGGGGGGTCATGAGGATCTATGCTGAGGGCGCTGGATCGAATGTCCACCATGCGTTGGTCCGACGGGATCATCATGGGGATCTATGCTGAGGGCGCTGGATCGTTGGACGGGTTTTCCACCATGCGTTGGTCCGACGGGATCATCATGGGGATCTATGCTGAGGGCGCTAGATCGCTGGATTACCTTGTATTGTGTTGATGGAATCGTGAGGATTCGCATCGTTGGATTCCGGTGGCGGAAGTCCGTTTTGCATGCTTTATGATGCATTGATGATTTATTGTTTGACGATACTTGTACTAGCATTGTTTTGCTAACCCCTTCGGGGGTGGACATTGTTTTGATGTTCAGGTAGCCGAGGAGCGGGGAGGCAACCACGATCTGACAGGACGATGGAATGGCTCAGTGATGTGATTGATGTTATTGCTATTGTGAGTTGTCTTCTTGGTTCGTTTAGTACTCGAGTACGTCTGTTTTAATAAGGTCAATTCGATATGGTTGTATAAGTTAACTCATTTGATCGGTTGAATCAAATCTGTATTTGAACTTCAGTTGTTCGATTTTATTGTTTTTACACTTCTTTTAAAAATCAGCCTTGTAAATCCTTACCTAAAGGGTTTACGGCGCTGTAATTATTCCGAATATCTCGGGGTGTTACAGAATATGTTATCGGAGCTAAGATTTATGGATATCTTGGCAGTCGGGTTAGTTGGGTCTGTTTACGTTATTGATTATTGGTCGTTCGTAACATCACTGTTGAGCCAGCATCGTCGTGTGGACTGTGGTTGTAAGTTTCCTAATCTCGAATACTACTGTTTTATTTAATTCACGTCTTGTAAACATTAATGGATGTAATTTGAGAAAGTTTGTCCTGGATATTGAGTATTTATGTTTACAGTATGTTGAGAGGAGGTCGTGGACGCGGACGCGGTCGTGGACGCGGACGTGGAAATGCGAGGCAAGAAGAGTCGGTATCTACTCCAGAGATAGCCGTTACTCGAACGGATTCACATTCCGGGGGACAACAGGGATCGGCAAATAATAATGCAGATCCTAACGTGCCGGGAGTGCTTCAACAGGTGGTTGCCCAGATAAACCAGTTTGCTCAAGTTGTGGATCGCATGCAGACGGCGATGGGACAGCAGAATAACGTGGATAATCGGGGAGATAAATGGCTTACCGAGGTGGTCAAATTGCATCCTCCGAAATTTGACGGTTCCGCTGAGACGCTTTCGTGGGATCATTGGCTGAAGGAATTAGAGGAGATTTTTGCGGGGATTAACTGTCCCAACGATAGGAAGGTTCCGGTCGCCCAGTATCTTTTGACCGGGGAGGCTTTCGACTGGTGGGAGGCCATTCGACCAGAGGAGCACAATGTTGACTGGACGGAATTCAAAGTGATGATGGAGGCACAGTATTGTCCTCGTCCAGCTAGAGAAGCCCGAGTTCGGGAGTTTTTCTCACCACAAAATTGAAACATCTGTGACGGACGTGATTAAGACTTTTAATCACCAAATGACTTATGTGCGCCACTTGGTCGACCGAGGCGGAGAAGATTTTTCATTTTGACATGCGAATGAAGCCGGAAATTCAGCGGATATGTCCGGATTTGAATGTACCACCTTGCGACAAGATCGTGACAAGGCGTTGGCCTATGATATGAAGGAGGCGGAAAGGAGAAAGCGACGAAGCAAAGAAATGAAGGTGTCCGCAACTTCACGGAGGATAAGAGTAGCGGACCTCGCAAGGGTCACCCTCTTTTCATTCATCCAGAGATCTCCGCATCCTTCTCGAGGTGGAAAGAAGTTCCGGCAAGACCGACTATTTGACGCAGGAAAGAAGTGTTACAACCGTGGCGGGCGGGACATGTTCGACGTGATTGTTTCGCGCTGCCGTGACTGTTCGAGTGTGGACAGAAGGACATCGCGCAACATTTTGTGGGAATGCGACCCGATCTTTGGTACTCGCACTCACCTCCTCCGAAGGAGACGAGTGTGAACCAGACGCAGCAAAGTGGATTTCAGCAGTAACTGGGAAGAGAGAGGCATCCAAGGTCGGGTCCGTTCCTCCACGCTGCATTTAAATGAGGAAATCGATGATCGAACACGCCGTTGCATCGTGCACGATTCGATCCTTTTGCAACCAGTTAGTGTCTTGTTCGACTCGGGAGCTACGCATTCTTTTATATCTTTGAACTGTGTTAATCGTTTGAAAATCTCGTGCTTGTATAATTGTGAACCTTATGTTGTGGGATTACCGAGCGGAGAGAAAATTGTGGGAACACTAGAAGCTAGGGATTTCCCAGTATCTATAGAAGGAAGAGAGTGGCCATCGAATCTCATTGTAGTTGACATCTACGGTGACGATTTAATTCTCGGAGATGATTGGCTCAACCGTTATGGAGCTGTTCTGAATTACCGAGAGAGAGTCATTTCCATCATTGCTGATGACGGATCTGAACACTTATTCCGAGGATGGAGACCAGGAAGCTCGGGAAAATTGATCAAAGCAATGAAAGCCGTGAAATTACTGAAGCAGGGATGTCACGGACTTTGGTGCTATGCCATGAGGAAAGAGGAAGGAGTAGAGCTCTCGTCTATTTCAGTTGTGAATGAGTTCTCAGATGTATTTCCTGACGAACTACCTGGGTTACCTCCGCAGAGGGGAGTGGAATTCACTATCGAATTAGAGCCTGGAGCAGCTCCTATTTCCAAAGCACCATACCGCATGGCGCCAACCGAGATGTATGAACTCAAGAAGCAACTGGAGGAATTGTTACAGAAGGGCTATATCCAACCTAGCGTTTCTCCTTGGGGAGCGCCCGTTCTCTTTGTCCTAAGAAAGACGGATCCCTCCGATGTATTGATTACGGGAGCTCAACAAGATGACGATCAAGAATAAGTATCCTATACCTCGGATCGACGACTTGTTTGATCAATCGCAAGGGGCAAGGGTATTCTCGAAGATTGACTTGCGATCGTGATACCACCATTGAGAATTAAGGAATCGGATATACCGAATCGCTTTGCATCCCTAGACGGCATTATGAATTCGTAGTGATGCCGTTTGGACTTACCAATGCTCCTGCAGTATTCATGCAATTGATGAATCGGGTATTCTTGGAATACTTGGATAAATTTGTGGTCATCTTCATTGATGACATCTTGATATATTCGAAGGACGCAGAGGAGCATGCCGAGCATTTGCGTGTGGTTTTAAGCACCTTGAGGAAGGAACAGCTGTACGCAAAATTTTCTAAATGCGAGTTCTGGCTTAAGGAAGTAACCTTCCTTGGGCATGTGATATCAGCCGACGGAGTTCAGGTGGACCCGAATAAAGTCGAAGCAATCTTGGATTGGGAAACTCCTAAAAACGTGAAAGAAGTCCGAAGCTTCTTAGGACTTGCTGGATATTATTGCCGCTTTGTAGAAGGATTTTCCAAAATTGCTCGTCCGCTCACCCAGCTGTTACAGAAGACTCAAAAGTTCATGTGGAATGAGAAGTGCCAGGCTGGTTTTGACGAACTTAAGAGGAGACTGACGACAACACCTATATTAGCGTTGCCAGAGGGAACTGATGGATTCATGGTATACAGTGATGCTTCAAATCAGGGTTTGGGTTGTGTGTTGATGCAGAAGGATAAAGTGATTGCTTATGCTTCTCGGCAATTGAAACCGTACGAGATTAATTACCCGACTCATGATCTGGAGCTAGCAGCTGTGATCTTTGCCTTGAAAATTTGGCGACATTATTTGTACGGCACTCATTGTCAGATCTTTACAGATCATAAGAGCCTCAAGTACATCTTCAGTCAGAAAGAATTAAACATGAGGCAGAGAAGGTGGCTGGAATTGATCAAGGATTACGACTTGGAGATTCTCTATCATCCGGGGAAAGCAAACGTAGTAGCCGATGCTTTGAGCCGTAAACCTGTTTCTCTTCGAGTGTTGGAAGCACTTACGTCCCAAACCAAGATTCAACGAACCGATCCGCGAGGATTGAAGTATGGGCACCGGGAATCCAAGGGCAACTTTATGTGATGGAACCGACTTCATCACTAGTCGAGGAGATCAAGTCTAAACAATTGAACGATTCTCCGATCCTTCGATTATGTGACGAAGTAAAAGAAGGAAAAGTCCCGTGATTCGTGATACAAGACGATGGAGTTCGAGATTTCGAGTCGACTTTGCGTCCCGATGATGATGATTTAAGACGGACAATTTTGAAGGAAGCTCATAGCGCGCCTATTCTATTCACCCAGCGGTAGTAAGATGTATAAGGATCTAAAGCAAAACTTCTGGTGGGGGAATATGAAGAAGGACGTAGCAGAGTACGTTTCGAAGTGTTTGACGTGTCAGCAGGTTAAGATTGAACATCAGCGACCTACCGGAATGTTAAAGCCGCTTCCGATCCCTTAATGGAAGTGGGAGGATATCTCGATGGATTTCATCACTAGTATGCCAAGGACTAGAACGGGAATGAACATGATTTGGGTTGTAGTTGATCGACTAACCAAGTCGGCTCATTTCCTGGGAATTAAAGATACATGGGGACCCGAGAGATTGGCACGAATATTTATTGCGGAGATAGTCGATTACGGACGCCGAAGACCATTATTTCGGATCGAGATGGTCGTTTCGTGTCACACTTCTGGAAGGCAGTTCATAAGGCTTTGGGAACTGAGCTCAATTTTAGTACGGCTTATCATCCCCAAACGGGCGGTCAGTCCGAAAGGACTATTCAAACTGTAGAAGACATGCTTAGAGCTTGTGCTTTGGATTGGTCAACTGATTGGGAAGTTCATCTGCCATTAGTTGAATTCACCTACAATAATAGTTGGCATGCTTCAATTAAGATGGCACCATTTGAAGCTTTGTACGGGAGAAGATGCCGATCACCCCTATGTTGGGATGATTCTTCGGATTTGATCGGGACGGAACTGAATTGATTATTCGACTCAAGAGAAGATAGCTTTGATTCGAGAGAGACCGCTGATCGCCTGCAGTCGAAGTCTTATGCAGATGTACGTCGTCGCCCTCTAGAGTTCGACGCTGGGGACCATGTACTGTTGAAGGTGTCTCCTACACGAGGGATTTTCCGTTTTGGGAGGAGAGGCAAGCTTAGTCCGAGATATATCGGACCATTTGAGATCCTCGAGAGAGTTGGAGATTTAGCATACAGGCTGGCCTTACCGCCATCGCTGAGTCACGTTCACAATGTGTTTCACGTATCTCAACTGCGGAAGTATGTACCGGACCCCAGTCATGTCATTGATTTCGACGAGATCGAGATAGCTAATGATGGCACCTTCGAAGAGAGACCAATCAAGATACTTGAGAGCCGGATCAAGCAATTGAGGAATAAACCAATACACTTGGTTAAAGTACAATGGTCACGACATGGAGTCGAAGAGGCCACTTGGGAAACGGAGGACAGTATGAAGACTAGATATCCGGAGTTATTTTCATCTTAAGTTTCGGGACGAAACTTCTTTTTAGGGAGGGAGGATGTAATACCCGAGATTTCTATGTAATTGGAACTTGTGATATTGTAATAATTGTACTTTTGTCTGAGTACTATTCTCCGTATTTCATAGTCCGATGTTGTCGAGCGTTTAATTTCTTGGTTGTGATTTAAAGATTTTAAATCTGCGCATGTAGCGCGCGCTACCGGCTATGTTTAGCGTGTGCTAACGTAGATTCATAGCGCACGCTACAGAGGGTCATTAGCGCACGCTATGCATGGTCAATTTGATTGAGACGTGCGGTAGGTGAGATCTGGCCGGGGGACCCCTGTCGGATCGTGTCGGATGTACCTGGACGGCTTTCGGGAAAAGCCGAGTCAACGCCTTAGCACACGCTACAGGTATATGCGTAGCGCACGCTAAGTGCTGAGTACAGTTTAGTCAGGGAGCCGTTAGCGTACGCTAAGAACAGGGTCTAGCGCGCGCTAATAGACATTTATTATAAATAGGACAGCATCCTATTCGTGATTTCAGTTCTCTCTTCTCCCATTACCCGAATTATTACACTTAGAACATAACTTTCTTCATCCTAAACACTTCATATCAACGTCCTGATTCGTGATTGAAGATCGCATATCATTGGAGATTGGTGTTCAAGCTTTCGGTGTCGGATTGCTTCATTTTCCTCCGTGTTCTTCACTACCTTGAGGTAGGTGATTCTTCACCAATACTAGTTGTGTTCTAGAGGATGTTGATCATGTTCATCTAATCAGTTAGATTCGTTATTAGCCGTACATCATATGTTAGAAGGATGTTTTCGACGTTTCGACACTTATTCATCGTATGATCCATTGAACCTTTTTGTATGAGGATTCCTAAGCATGTTATGTACCTTGCAAACCAATCGACCAGTATATGTAGATTACCTAGTTCGTATGTTTTACGTAAGGAACCATATGTTTTGGGATTTGGAATAATCGGAACTTAGAATATTTCTTGAAGATCTTGGATGAGTTATGATGATGAGATAATTATCCGTATATTTGTGCCTCATGATCATGGAACTTCCACAACCTTATTAGCATGACAGACTTAAGGATGATTTGTTGTATCAACATAGAATTCATGAATTCACCACCTTTCAACCCGCTCGTTAGCGTGATTCGCCATGCGTGGTTAGCGCACGCTAACATATATGAGTTAACGTGCGCTATCGGGTTCGATTAACGCACGTAACGTCGTAGCGTACGTTATGTATCACCCGATTCAATCGCCGTCGTAGCTAGCGCACGCTAGTATTACACGATAGCGTACGCTAACAGGCCGGCTTAGCGCACGTTACGTATAGTACGTAGCGCACACTAAGCAGTCCAGGCAGATTGTTTATTTTGAGCTTTTCGGCCGTAGACCGAATTGTTAGGCCATCGTTCGACTTGAGATGATTTGTATATCATTCCTTTTGTTAAGGTTCGAGCTTGTTACGTTGATCGAAGGAGGCGGCCTTCGAGTGTGTCGAGAACATTGAAGTGTTTCGTCCTTGCCATTTTCGAGGCAAGTATCACATGTCGAGTTCGATTTATCATGCTTGTGGTTTTATTCATATTGTTGAATATGAGATGTATTTCTGAAAATTCTCGTGATATTCGTTGTTGTTTGTTTATATTGATGAACATGTTGAAATGCATATGTGTATGCATAGTTGATTGATTATGGTATAAATGATCCGAGGGGGGTCATGAGGATCTATGCTGAGGGCGCTGGATCGAATGTCCACCATGCGTTGGTCCGACGGGATCATCATGGGGATCTATGCTGAGGGCGCTGGATCGTTGGACGGGTTTTCCACCATGCGTTGGTCCGACGGGATCATCATGGGGATCTATGCTGAGGGCGCTGGATCGCTGGATTACCTTGTATTGTGTTGATGGAATCGTGAGGATTCGCATCGTTGGATTCCGGTGGCGGAAGTCCGTTTTGCATGCTTTATGATGCATTGATGATTTATTGTTTGACGATACTTGTACTAGCATTGTTTTGCTAACCCCTTCGGGGGTGGACATTGTTTTGATGTTCAGGTAGCCGAGGAACGGGGAGGCAACCACAGTACCGACAGGACGATGGAATGGCTCAGTGATGTGATTGATGTTATTGCTATTGTGAGTTGTCTTCTTGGTTCGTTTAGTACTCGAGTACGTCTGTTTTAATAAGGTCAATTCGATATGGTTGTATAAGTTAACTCATTTGATCGGTTGAATCAAATCTGTATTTGAACTTCAGTTGTTCGATTTTATTGTTTTTACACTTCTTTTAAAAATCAGCCTTGTAAATCCTTACCTAAAGGGTTTACGGCACTGTAATTATTCCGAATATCTCGGGGTGTTACAACGTGTGGGTATGTTATGTGGTTTCTTGCCTGGTAGATCATTGCGAAAAGGGTCTACGGCGTGTAATGTCCCTAAACGGATTGGGGGTGTTACAATATTTACAAGTATATGAAGTCAATTATCTCCCGTGATTACTAGCAACTGATTCCCCTTCAAAGCCTTAACATGCTTACTATCACAATTTCATGAATTCAACAAAATGCATCGTTATAACTCAATTCTAGAATAAACCATCCGTGTCAAAGCCTGTCTGCCTGATCACACAATCAAGTCCTAATCCTGATAAAACGAATAATACACGATACATCTGTGAAACAACTGTCCAAAATAATGGCAACAAATCCCGAAACATCGACACAAAGTCCAAACGCTCATATGATCGTCAATAATGATCAACCAATAAATTAACCGAGAATATCATTGACATGATAAACTCCAATACGACCAACCAAAGGTCAAAACACAACCGAGAATATCATACACATGATAAACTCCAATATTACCAACGAACAATCAACAATAACCGAGAATACCCTCACACGGTAAGCTCCAACACGATCAACACAGAACCACAGGGATAGATATACGAAAGGATAAAATTCTCAAAACGTTACACAAATCACATACTGTGGATCTTCAGAGAAACACGCCCAATTGTTAAACACACCGATCGGCATATGAACAACCAGTCGCAAACCGACGAACATACTCAATCATACATGGAGTATGAACGACTAATCAATATGGCTCAAAATCAAAATCACTATATCAAAATTGTTGTTGTTGATTCTTAAGTCTAATACTCGCAAGCGCACGATTCGTTCGATGTAGATATGCGGTGCAAGGTCGATTCCACAGGGAGGACTATGATAGTGAAGTAAAAATATTTCTATCGTTTTAAACCAAATTATATTAAATTCTAACCTAGTCCCAAATAATTTGATATTTGAATGGTTATAATAATTGCATTAATAACAGTAATTTTTAAGTAAATTTTAGATAAATTTATTTTTAAATAATTTACTAGGGTTTAGAATTCACCAATGTCTATTTATTATATATTTTATATTTTAATTCTAATAAATTCACGGAATAGATTTTGAAATCAATCTCACTATTTTCCTATAGATTTAACAATAAATACAAAAACATAATTCAAATATAAATTTTTCTTCGCTTGAAAAATGTAATTTCTAAGCATTATAGGTATCCAATTTAATGGAAAATAAATAATCAAAGAAATTAACTAATATCAATAATCACAAAGCAATGGGGAATTTATAACTATCAAAAATACGTGATATTATTGATGAAATAATATTCCCCTATTGAAGCGAAAATCATAATCATTAAATTTGTTTTGGAATTATTATATAAATATTAATAATAATATAGACATAGTTTCATCATAACCTCAATAAAAGAAAATTACTCACTCATAATAACAACACAAATAAATAAATATTTCATAATATTATTACTCAAGTATAATTTTATTACATAATATTTTTATTTCTCTCTTACAATATTATCTCTCTTCTTTTTTCTCTCCCCTGTTTTCCTCTCAACACCCTCCCCTATTTATACTACTACAAAATTAATAAAATAATAATTTTTAAAATTTTTAAATCCCACTACTCAATCATGCAGGGCTGCCAAGGGGGTGCTGATGTCATGGATGATGTCGGCAGAGAGTTGAATTTCCAGTCCAATCGGGTGTTGACACGTGGCACAATATGGTTCGTCTATTTAATTGTCCTTCGAACGGTCATAATTTCTTCATACGAACTCGGATTCGGATAATTTTTTTTAAAACGATCATCTCGATGAGACGAATAAAATGAGACCAATCGTGAATGTATTTGAATTTTGGAAAAATATCATTCTTGAACCAATTGATCTGTCTTGTACCGGTTGGTTAACCTGCTGATATATATTAATTCTAATTAATTATCCAAAAATGACAAAAAAATTATAAAAAATTCTAACAAGATGAAATAATATAAATATATGGTAAAAATGATAAATTATAATACAAAACACACAATTATATACATAAAATATTAATAAAAATATTACTCAAAATATACCAAACAAATTCTCCCACACTTATCTTTCACGTCCTCAGGCAAATTTTATACCCGAGTTATAATACTCATATGCTGAAAAAAATTCATGACAAAACTAATATCAAGAGAGAACAAGTGATCTTGACCCAAGTGAGATCAGAGAAAAATAGGATGCCACATCAAATTCTAACAACTTCATTGAGAATCGAATGCAAAAAGATTCAATACCCTCACGATGGATGTGACTCTTCACTCAAATGTATATACGGGATATTCAAAAAGAGTTTACTCATATCAAAGCATAACGTGTCATTATCATACGCTTGGTCAAAAATCAAATCTCCACTACTAAAAGGATAAACTCATGCATAAATCAAAAGGTCTTTTTTTTTGTTGTAACGTGGCTTTGAGTATGGATAGGATAAAGGGAAAATTATGAGGTTTGCTAGCCAAGATCAATTGTGAATTTAGATGCATAACAAATCCTACAAATAACAATCAACATCCCCTCTTTTGTAATAAAAACTCTCAAACCATCATCCCCAAGTTATTCTGTACTTCACAGGGTAATTGAATATTCATGTGACAAGGTCATACTCTTGCGTAAGAAAGAGTCTGCAATGGATCTTCTGGAAGGAATTATGTATCACTCAAGGGATAGTTCAAGTGCTATTTTTTGTATACATAGTGATTATTTTCGCACTTGACCTCCCGCATTTTTCTTTCTGGTCGTTCTCTTTTTTTTTCATTTTTTTTTCATTTTTTTGCTTTTATTTATATTTCTTTTTTATTCGGTTCAATACTCCAATGTACTTCACACCCCTTTCAGTTTCAATGAAAGCTCCTCATCCCACAACACTCTTATGAACATCGATCCCTATTTGTCTCACATCTAGTTTACAATTAAATCTTTGACCAGAGGGTGCAAATGGATGAGTCATCAACAAGAATGGATAATGACTAAAGTAATGTGCTTGATCAAAGAAATAGGCTAAGGCTCAATGGAGCTCCTAAGGATAAAATGTAATGGGTGGAAAAATATAAGTCAACAAGGGGTTAATCCTAATTGCCTTTATCTATAATACTAAAAGATTAAGTTCATTCATTTATTGTGGAGTCTTAATGAATAAAAACTATATTATATCTAATTTAAATAAATAATACTAGTAAGTGTAATAAGTATTTGAAATTGAATGTATATATGAAAACGAACTGATGATTTTACAGTTACATCCATTTGCCTTCATCAGCTATATCCCTCTGCTTCATCAGTTACAATTTACAACATAAAAAAAATCATACAATGCCATTATAGAAGACTTTCGGTTGGATAGTTGAGATATATGTTAATTCTTCATTTACGGCGATTGAGAAGATTGTGATGCCATCCAATACACCATCTGATGAATATAAAAAAGCTAATACCACAACCACCATATGATACACATATGTAACCTGGTGCACTATCTGATACATGAAAAAACCCACAACCACCATCTATCAACTATTTCTGCGGCGGTTAGGCTGAGATACGGTGTTAAGATGCGACTACGGTGGTTGGCGGCAGTGATTACGGGTTACCCAGAATCAGGCGGTGGTTAATATTTCCGAATTTGGAGGCCAACAAATATCTAAAATCCGACTACATAAACGCCGGATTTGGAGTCCAACAAACATTCCAGTGGCGCTGTTAATCAAAAAACAAGATAGGATATGTCGTCGGATCTGATTAGTTGATGTTGATGGTAGAAGTTATGGAGGTTTTGGATGAGAGAGGTTTGAGATATTTTAGATGAAATTGAAAGAAAAGAGTGGTGAAGTAAATGTGACGGATGAGAGAGAATAATCACTTATGGGGTTTATAAGAAAAATAAGGGATGATGTATTTCCAAAATTGCATATTTAGTTGAACGAGGTATTTGGACCCGTATATAGTCAACTAGATTAATTATAAGAGTAAATTTTTTTTACACCAGAACTTTTTGCCCAAATTTGAAGTTACACCACAACCTTTTTTTTTCACTCGACACCGAAACGTTAGTCAACAGTTTACGTTTACACAAAAGTTGGGACGGAGTTAGTTTGTCCTTCAGTTTTCCAGAATTTTCAGATTTTTTACTTTTTATTTTCGAATTTTAAATAAAAAATTCTGATTTTTAATATTATTATTCCAGATATTTTTTTCTTAAAAAATAAAAGTTCCAATTTTTTTGTCAAATTTTTTAAATTTTCTAGAATTTTCAGATTTTTTTATTTTTTACTTTTTATTTTAGAATTTTAAATAAAAAATTCTGATTTTTAATATTATTTTTCTAGATAATTTTTTCTTAAAAAATAAAAGTTCCGATTTTTTTGTCAGATTTTTTAAAATTTTCAGAATTTTCAGAATTTCTTTTATTTTTTCGAATTTTAGATAAAAGTTCGATTTTTAATATTATTATTCTAGGTATTTTTTCTTAAAAAAATAAAAGTTCCGATTTTCTAAATTTTCCAGAATTTTCAGATTTTTTTTTTCAGATTTTTTAAATTTTCCAGAATTTTCAGATTTTTTTTTTCTTTTTGACTTTTTATTTTTCTGACGGAAGTTCTTAACGCCATCCAACATTTGTGTGATTTCAAAATTTTTGAAAGGTTTTGGCGTCGGATGAAAAAAAAGGTTAAAGTGTAAACTCAAATTCGCCCAAAAGCTTTTAGTGTAAAAATTTTTTCTCTAATTATAATGACTATGTGCACTTAAAAGAGTCTTAATTTATTTTGTGCAGGAAAAACGTCTTCCAATCCCTCCATTTCCTTTTGCTGTTAAGCTACACTTAATTTTGCATATTCGTTGTATAAATAACTCGCTTATGTTTTCTCTCCCACTCCACGATTGTTCAAGAACAATGTTCAATCTTCGAATGTTTAAATGTCTTAATCTTGGTGTGCCAAACAAAGCATCTACATTTTTTTTAACACAATCGGAAATAAGGCGTTTATGCTCCAAAAAATTATGGATCACAACAATAATCATGGAAGACTGATGAGTAACGACACTTTTTTATGAGATGGTAAAAAAACATATTGTAGATATATGGATAGTAACAAAATTAAATGGTTTACACAAACTTTTAATTCATTACTTTATTTAGGTCGAAAAAGAAAGAAGCAAATCCTGGAGCATGTTCTCAAGTCGTCCAGGAAGCGGACCAAGTGGCATGCAAGAGAGGTAGCACCATAGAAGGTTGGTAGTTTTCAAACCCATTGGGAGTATCCGTGAATATTTGTGAATGGTAAATGTGGAACATGTGAGTAAAGAGTTGTCCTTAGCTCTGAGCATATTGGTACCACTAATGTAGTTGTATTGCTACTATAACCTTATTTATTAAAAGATAAAAATTATTACCGAGTATTTACAAGATAAAGTTTTCTAGATTGGTATTATTTAGTAATTTTCTTTAACAATCGGGAAAAGATAACAAAGTCCTCGATGGGTTCAGGGCCTCAAGCTTTCATTTTATCAAGAAAAATATGTCCAATCCGAAATTTGTTTTTACCAAGCCGTGTGAAGCATGAATTACCGAAGAACCAATGTATAATGACATGCAACGCTAAATCACGATTGGCGTGGTTCAAAAAGTAGCATGATCTAAGACGAAGCCACTTCTGTCAATTACTATCTCGACTAATGTTTCAGAAAATTGGAAAAATATGCAACACACATACAAAACGTTTTGAGTTTGAGTTATTGATATAAATAAAAGTTTGATTTGTTAATGGTAAACAAGACGGGTGCATCGCACGGGTCAGAATGCCTCGTCATCTTAATGCAAGAGTTTATGAATGTAGTCTCGAAATGTATAAATGAGCAAGTTCTAGAATGAACACAATATGTTTGACTACACAATAAAAAATATAGAGCTTATATATAAGGATTGCTCTAAGGCTCAAAACTCAAGAAAAGGGTATTGTGTACTGAATCCCATACACCTAGAGATGTTAAATGGGCTAGCCCTAGCGGTTCCGGGCTATCCCTAGCGGGCTTCGGGCTAAACGGTCCGGGCCAAAAAAGCCCGGATTTAAACGGGCTAGGAAATATCTGCCCTAACCCTAACCCTAACGGGCTAGACGGACTAAATATTTAAAAAATCTATTTTTTATTTTTTATAAGTCAAACAAAAAAAACACTAACAATAGATTTTTTATATATATAGTAACAAATATACTATAATAAATATAACAAAAAATACACTTTTATGTGTGTGTGTATATATATACACTATATTAAATACAGTAATAATATATATTATATATAATATTAATATATATTACATATATAATATTAGTATATATAATATTAATATATGTTATATAAATATAGTATTACTATAAGTTGAAATTAACAATATATATCGGGCTTAGGCTAGCCACTAGCAGGCTAAGCAGTCCGGGCCAAAAAAGCCCGGATTTAAACGGGCTAGGAAATATCGGCCCTAACCCGATTTTTTGGTGGGTTAAATGGGCCAGCCCACCGGGCCCGAGCCCGTTTAACATCTCTACATACACACCTTCATCCAAATCCATTATCAAAACCAGTGAAACATCCCAAATATGATTTATTTTCACTAATGTTTTCTCAAGAGAATGGTGCCGTGAATTTCAACTTTTTTTTATTATATTATTATTTATATATATAGATATAAATATAGAAATAGATAAATATACACCTTCCCCCACACTTACGGATAAATAATATCCTTATTGTGTAAAAAGATTAATGGAGTAAGGGTTTAAAGAAGACTTCCCTGTTATGAAAGATGACGCTTCGCTCAAGCCTTTTTGGACCTGCAAGAAAAATAAGTGTGGCAGAACAACAAAAGAATATATATACCCGGAAGTATAACACAAACAACCTAGATGCTTCAAGAGAGTCCGAAGAGTCACTTTACGCTGCCATCAATGCTTTTATTAAGAAACTCCTTAAGCTGCCATCACTTTCACGATTTTTACACCCGTATAAAAAATAATAATAACAAGAGGAATGAAGTGGGATATAAAAGAGAAAGGAATGCGTCAATTTTGCGTTTCCGCACAGTGAGATCTTCCATCCAAACAATATTAGCTAGAGCTGGGTCTAGTTCAGGAAAAATTGCAATAAGTTTTTTGATCATCTCTTCTGGTGTTGTTGCAACGACTGTAATACCCGAGATTTTTATTCCAGTTACTCTGAATTATTTGTCGCCTGGTGCCAGTTATTTTATTTCGTTATGATTATATGGAATTCGCTTTTCTGTCGGGAACGGTGTCGTATACTCTATTGTAGTGTTTGACGAGCGAGACTTGTCGTTGCGTACGTTTCTATGACTAAATGTGTGCATTTGGTGTGGTATGTTATGTTTTTGTTTTAAGTTTCGGGACGAAACTTCTTTTAAGGAGGGTAGTCTGTAATATCCGTAATTTCGATTTCCGGTAATTTTCTTTTTTTTTTGGTGGAGGTCCATATTAACAACTCTGTTGTGACCGTTTCATCATTTCGAGAATGATTAATTCTGCACTTTTTGTCATCCGAGTTCATTTCGGTGTTGTTTTGTTGAGTTCTGTGTTCTAAAACAGCTTTTCCGCACTTGAGTTCGATTCTTGCGAATCTCGTCCAAAACTATTGTTTCGAGTTTCTTGTAAGTTTATTTAATGTTATTATTCATGTTGCGAGCTTTGGCTTAGTGTTTCGATCGTGTATCGTGTATTTCGGACGTTTTGGGCCGTTTTCGTAATTTCCCAAAGTTTGGGGTAATTACTCCCGTTGTCGAATTTTGAGCCTTCGGGTGGTCGGAATTGTGTGTTCTCTTAGCGCTTAGATTCATCTTTGCGAGTACTTTGTAACCGCATCTTCGGTTTATATTCAGGTCTGGGTTTCGGGGTTGCCCGGACTGTCGGAGTTGGCCACGGTCGAGTCATGGCCGCACGTGTTGGGGCATGGGCACACCTGGCCGAGTTCTGGCCGTGTCGCGCGATTATGGTCGTAAGGCCTGTTACATACGTAAGCCTTGGCCGGTAACGTACGTAACACTGTCGGCAATTTTGGGCAGAAAGTTCGGCCATGGCCGGTTACGGCCGTAAGCCATGGCCGATTACGTACGTAAGACGGCCGGCAGGCTGCCTATATAAGGCCAGTAGACAGGTTTTTACCCATTTCCTCACCTCGTGTCTTTCCTTTCCGCGACTGGAGGCTTAGTAGGCGTGGAGGCATGTTTTCTAGTAATGAATCCATGAAGTCTTGGAGTTCATATCATCGATTATCCATCCTATAACATCATCTGATAGAGCGAATCAGGTCAGATTTCCTAGAAATCCTAGTTTGGGGAAATTGGGGGTTTTGTTCGATTTTGTCCGATTTAACCATAATAACTTTGAATTGTGATGGATTGGTGATTATTTAGATGTATTCTATCATTTCCCTTGTTATTCCATGGTTGGATTGTATAGATTCATCGTTTTGGTCAAATTCTTAATCGACGCCTTGAAGGTGTCCGATAAAAGGTCTTATAGGGGGATCCGGGCGTTATGCGATTATTATTCATCGTACGATTGTTGATTTATTGTTGATATGACTTAGGGACGAAATCCTTGTGAAGAAGTCGAGTCGGAACCCTCCCGTTCGTTGTCTTTTTCGGGGTCCGAGCTTCCCGGTCGAACCGTGTTCTTCGGAGTGTTCGGTAGCAGTTATTAAGGCAAGTATCTTGCTATACGATTTGTGTCTTGTGAATAGAGACTTCGTGCTAGATTTATGATGATTTGACTTGTCTTCGTGATTATACTTCGTGTGATTTTATAATTGTGAACGATTGACGGTAGTGACGATATCCTCATTTAGATATTGTCGTTGGATTGTGTTGGTTGTGATAATCATATGGTTCGTGTCGTGCGTGATTAGTCATGGATGAGTTACCGTGATGATTATGACATTTGTGTGTTGGTTTGATTACTTACTTGAATATGTATGACAGTGTATTGTTGAACGATTTGACATATTGATGATAATGTGTGTTGCCCGTGGTGTTATGCTGAGTTGATCATTGCGAAATGTGTTGTGTCGACGTCTATGTTCCAGGTAGGGTCTTACGAGGCCTATGGAGTTCGGTACATGATGTGTACGAACAGTGACCGTGTAGTCCAGGTAGGGTCTGACGAGGCCTCTGGAGTTCGGTACATGATGTGTACGAACAACGTGTATGTTCCAGGTAGGGTCCGACTAGGCCTCTGGAGTTCGGTACATGATGTGTACGAACAATGCGTGTGGTTCGGGTAGGGTCCGACGAGGCCTCCGGAGTTCGGTACATGATGTGTACGAACAGTGATCGTATAATAGTGATTGTTTGGATAACATTTTGGAAATGGGTCTCGGACTCATAATGATATCTTAACTAGTGTGTTTTGAAATGAGAATTGGGCTGAAGTCCTAACGTTTTCGCAAAGGTTTTGTAAATCTGGACTTGAGGTCCAAAAGAATTTCTATTTTAAAAATCCCCGAGCTAATGAGTTCCTTTTCAAATAATTCTTGCTTGAGTTCGAAATTCTAAAACTTCTCGGGAACATTTTGATAGTTTATTTTTGTGGCAAATTCGTGGTTGCTATTTACTTGTTGCATTTCGTATCGTATTATACTTGCACTAGTAAAATAGTGGAATTTTGCTAACCCCCGAATAATCGGGGGGTGGATGTCTGTTTTGTGTCCAGGCGCTTGCAGGTTCGGGGAGCAGTCACAGGAATGACACTGGAAGTGACGAGCTACGATACTAATCAAGAGTTGAGAGCTGGTAGAGTTTGGTTGTCTTGTCAAAGTTGATTTCAGTCTTCCGCTGTATTGTGTTTTGACCCCTGTGTGGGTAATGTTGTATAAGTCAGTTTTGTTGATTGAGTTGTGTGACCTCATCGGTCTGTATTATTTTATGGTTTGACCCTGGCCGGGCAAACATTTGGTCATTTTTTAAGGCTTAGCCTGATAGATCCTCGTGAAAAGGGGTCTATAGTGTGTAATATTCCCATATGGATTTGGGGGTGTTACATTTATGGTATTGGAGCTTAGGTTGCAGAAACCTAGGCTGTCGGGTCAAGTCGAGTCGTGATTTGTCGAGTATTGTGTGGTTTTGTCCTTCGAGTTGTCGGATGACAAGTTGAGTTGTGCGTAGTCACAACGTGTCGGATATGTTGTCGGACGAGATTAGTATCATGGGCGACCGTCATCTGCGTGCGACCTGTGGACGTAAGTCTCCTCCTTTATGCGAGGTACCTGTGTGTCATAATTTTATCTAAGTGAGTTAATTGCGGTGCATGATTTTATTTGCACGGTGTGGTGTGATATAGTTGTGTTTAATACTCGTGGCACATAGTATGCGTATAAAACTGGGCGTGTTATTGTTTTACCTTTGAACCACCGGGTGGGTTGGTATGGTGTGAAAATTGTGAACCTTGATGTGTTCCAGAAAACGTAATGATGGTATAGTTTATCAATAAACTCATATGGATGGTTTTGACGTCTGTTTAAACTTGGTGTTCACAAGTTGTATTCTATTGAATTTGTGATCTTGTTTGCCGATTGAGCATGTGGTTTTAAATTCGATTATTTTTTAATAGTTGCAATTGTGTCCGCTGCGTGTGGGTTTAAAAACATTTTTATTTTAGATTTTATGGGCTTGAATATTTTTGTGGAAATTGACTTTTGAAAATATTTGATGGTGCGGTTAAACAACGGCATGTATGGATTTTGAAATTGGTTGGGTTTTGACAAGTCGATCCTGTATTTTCAAACTACACCATCAGACGGTATTTGGAAAAAATATATTTTAATGTATTTCGGGCACTGCAAAATATTACCGTCATTTTCGGTTATGATCAAAAGAATTTTGGAAAATTTCTGTTTTGCCAACGACTTTAGTTTTCGAAATTCAAAACGTTATGTGTTTGTTATGCTGTTATACCCATTGGAAAATTTTTACAGTACTTTTTAAATGTCGAGATACATTGTTAGGAGTCGATCCTTAACCTTTGGAGCCGTTTTGAGACTGATGAGTTGATTCTTTCCATCTTACAGTTAGTTGTTACAACTGTAAGATTCTGACTGTCGCGGCAGTACTTTTGTTGTTACAATTCTATATGTGCTCATTATCTGTCGTTTGATCCCTATCGACCTAGTCATATGGTCCGTCTGTGACGATTTCGAACTCTAACTGCGGTATCAGTATTGCACCTAGTTGCTTATCGTTTGTGGATATTATTGACGTACTGTAAATCGTCAGCATTCTTGTTAGCAAGTTATGGTTGTACGCCCAGATGTTATGATTTCATAGTTCGGTTTAATTGTATTGTTTTATGACGTTACCCGGATGTGATAATTGATGGGCAGTAGTGATGATATATATTTATAAGGTCATTTTGATGATATCGTTTATCGAATAGATTGATGTTTTAAAATGTTGTTTTGCAAATGACTTTCAAGATGAAACAGTTATGATAATGGGTTCATATTTTGATCAAATGACCGAGGTATTAAAAATATTTCTTTTCAAAATTTCGTTTCAACAAAATCTTTTAAACTCAATAGTTTGAAAATACTAGCATTTGAACAAATACCTCGGAAAAATTTTATTTTTAAAGAATGTTACAAGTGTCTAGTCTTGATGACGTGTATGTGGTCTTGACCGTGTTTACTTTTGTGAAAGTCGTGCACCTCTGTTGGTGTAACCGTGCGAATTTCTTATGAATTTAAGTCTATTATTGCAGTGTTAGTTCGTGTACTCATGTAATGAATTGGAGTGAATATTGTATTGTACTACTGTTTATTGTCTTATGTCGGTTTGGTGATAATTATTTTGTTATGTTATCCCGTATGGTGGTTCGTTCAGTATGCTGAGGGGTCATGGTCGTGGTAGATATCGGAATCAGGAGCATGAGAGGGCGACTCGCTCGTTGTCGAGCGCCAATAAGCTCAGTACAGGTGGTCGAGATGACCAATCGCGTGAGCAGAGGCAATCTACTGAGGAAAATGCTGACATCGGCGCCGCCACCATCCTTCGTCAGGTGGTTGACCAATTGGCGCATATAAATCAGACCATACACCGGGATGGGATTCCAGATGAGGATAATGGAGCTAGTAAGTGGTTACGAGGTGTGATGAGAATGCACCCGCCCCGTTTTGTAGGTTCTTCGGACTCGTTAGGTTGGGAGAACTGGCTCTTCCATTTAGACAGAACATTTAATGCCATAGCTTGTCCCGATGAGAGAAGAGTGCCCATTGCTCAGTACCTGCTCGACAGGGAAGCTGCAGACTGGTGGGA
Organism: Orobanche coerulescens; assembly: GCA_033398695.1. NCBI lineage: Eukaryota > Viridiplantae > Streptophyta > Magnoliopsida > Lamiales > Orobanchaceae > Orobanche > Orobanche coerulescens. The sequence goes on from CM065816.1 coordinate 21,354,823, forward strand.
GGCCGTAGCACCTAGTGATCGTACCGCTACTTGGACTGAATTCAAGACTGCTATGGAGGCCGAGTATTGTCCGGCGCCTGTTAAAGAGCGTAGAATTGTCGAGTTTTTCTCGGCTACGCCCCGAGATGTGTCGATATCTCAAGCAATAGTCGATTACAATCGACAACTGTGTTACGTTCGAGATCAAGTGCGAAGTGAGACAGATAAGGTTCGTTACCTCGATATGCATATGAAACCTCAGGTTCGGCAGTGTATGGCTCCTTTTATGTGTACAACGTTGAGGGACTATCAAGATCGAGCCTTAGCATTTGAAATGGCTATGATGTCTACAGGGTTTGTATCGGTAACGAAGAAACAGAAGATGTCTGATGACGTCTCGGGAAGCAAGGGAATTGCGGTTTCTAACTCTCATGCCTTATATCAAATGAGTGTGGGACCCTCTCGGTCAGCTAGAGAATCTAAAAGACCCAAGCCGGTGTCTTTGAGTTCTGGTAATGCTCCTAGATGTTTCAACTGTAATGTTCTGGGCCATGAACGTGCGTATTGTAAGAAACCGTCGGTGACTTGTTATAATTGTAGATGCGAGGGGCATCGAGTTCAGTATTGCGAGATTTTTGCCAAGATGATAGGGGACCGGAGTCCCGTTCCTACTTCTGGAGGACCCAGTGATGTCCAGCGTTAGTGTTTTGTGCTCGTACTGCGGATTGTTCCTCGTGTGGAGTTATGTTATGTGACATTTATTTGTGTTTGGAGCTTGTTAACTGATATTTTGTTCGGATAAGTTTCTGTATAGTTGTTGAACCTACGGAGACGTGTCAGTGGACAACGAAGTCATGAATTTGGTATTTTATTATGTGTCGTTGTGTTCTGTTTTGTATCACTGTGATAACCTTAGTTTAAGTTTCGGGACGAAACTTATTTTAGAGGGGTAGAATGTAATACCCGAGATTTTTATTCCAGTTACTCTGAATTATTTGTCGCCTGGTGCCAGTTACTTTATTTCGTTATGATTATATGGAATTCGCTTTTCTATCGGGAACGGTTTGGTATACTCTGTTGTAGTGTTTGACGAGTGAGACTTGTCATTTCATACATTTCTCTGACTAAATTTGTGCGTGTGGTGTGGTATGTTATGTTTTTTTTAAGTTTCGGGACGAAATTTCTTTTAAGGAGGGTAGTATGTAATATCCGCAATTTCGATTTTCGGTAATTTTCTAGTTTTTGGCGGAGGTCCATGCTAACGACTCTGTTGTGACCATTTCGTCATTTCGAGAATGATTAATTCTGCACTTTTTGTCATCCGAGTTCGTTTCGGCGTCGATTTGTTGAGTTCTATGTTCTTAAGCGGCTTTTCCGCACTTGAGTTCGATTCTTGCGAATCTCGTCCGAAACTGTTGTTTTGAGTTTCTCGTAAGTTCATTTAATGTTATTATTCATGTTGCGAGCTTTGTCTTAGTGTTTCGATCGTGTATCGTGTATTTCGGACGTTTTGGGCCGTTTTCGTAATTTCCCAAAGTTTGGGGTAATTACTTCCGTTGTCAAATTTCGAGCCTTCGGGTGGTCGGAATCATGTGTTCTCTTAGCGCTTAGATTCGTCTTTGCGAGTACTTCGTAACCGCATCTTCGGTTTATATTCAGGTCTGGGTTTCGAGGTTGTCCGGACTGTCGGAGTTGGCCACGGCCGAGTCATGGCCGCACGTATTGGGGCATGGGCACACCTGGCCGAGTTACGGCCGTAATGTGCCGGCAGTTATGGCCGTAAGGCCTGTTATGTACATAAGCCTTGGCCGGTAGCGTATGTAACACTACCGACAGTTTTGGGCAGAAAGTTCGTCCATGGCCGGTTACGGCCGTAAGCCATGGCTGATTACGTACGTAAGGTGGCCGACAGGCTGCCTATATAAGGCGAGTAGATGGGTTTTCACCCGTTTTCTCTCCTTGTTTCTTTCCCTTCCGCGGCTGGAGGCTTGGTAGGCATGGAGGCATGTTGTCTAGTGATGAATCCATGAAGTCTTGGAGTTCATATCATCGATTATCCATCCTATAACATCTTTTGATCGAGCGAATTAGATCAGATTTCCTAGAAATCCTAGTTTGGGGAAATTGGGGGGTTTTGTTCGATTTTGTCTGATTTAACCGTAATAACTTCGAATTGTGATGGATTGATAATTATTTAGATGTATTCTATCACTTCCCTTGTTATTCCATGGTTGGATTGTATAGATTCGTCGTTTTGGTCGAGTTCTTAATCGACGCCTTGAAGGTGTCCAATAAAAGGTCTTAGAGGGGGATTCGGGCGTTATGCGATTATTATTCATAGTATGATTGTTGATTTATTGTTGATATGACTTAGGGACGAAATATTTGTGAAGAACTCGAGTCGGAACCCTCCCGTTCGTTGTATTTTTCGGGATCCGAGCTTCCCGGTCGAACTGTGTTCTTCGGAGTGTTCGGTAGCGGTTATTAAGGCAAGTATCTTGCTATACGATTGTGTCTTGTGAATAGAGACTTCGTGTTAGGTTTATGATGATTTGACTTGTCTTCGTGATTATACTTCGTGTGATTTTATAATTGTGAACGATTGACGGTAGTGACGATATCCTCATTTGGATAATGTCTTTGGATTGTGTTGGTTGTGATAATCATATCGTTCGTGTCGTGTGTGATTAGTCATGGATGAGTTACCGTGATGATTATGACATTTGTGTGTTGGTTTGATTACTTACTTGAATATGTATGACAGTGTATTGTTGAACGATTTGACATATTGATGATAATGTGTGTTGCCCGTGGTGTTATGCTTAGTTGATCATTGCGAATTATGTCGTGTCGACATGATGTGTACGAACAGTGATCGTGTAGTCCAGGTAGGGTCTAATGAGGCCTCTAGAGTTCGGTACATGATGTGTACGAACAATGCATGTGGTCCGGGTAGGGTCCAACGAGGCCTCCGGCGTTCGGTACATGATGTGTACGAACATTGATCATATAACATTGATTGTTTGGATAACGTTTTGGAAATGGGTCTCGGACTCATAATGATATCTTAACTAGTGTGTTTTGAAATGAGAATCGGGATGAAGTCCTAACGTTTTCGCAAAGGTTTTGAAAATCGGGACTTGAGGTCCAAAGGAATTTCTATTTGAAAAATCCCCGAGCTAATGAGTTCCTTTTCAAATAATTCTTGCTTGAGTTCGAAATTCTAAAACTTCTCGGGAACATTTTGATAGTTGATTTTCGTGGCAAATTCGTGGTTGCTATTTACTTGTTGCATTTCGTATCGTATTATACTTGCACTAGCAAAATAGTGGAATTTTGCTAACCCCGAGTAATCGAGGGGTGGATGTCTGTTTTGTGTCCAGGCGCTTGCAGGTTCGGGGAGAAGTCACAGGAAGGGCACTGGAAGTGACGAGCTACGATACTAATCAAGAGTTGAGAGCTGGTAGAGTTTGGTTGTCTTGTCAAAGTTGATTTCAATCTTCCGCTGTATTGTGTTTTGACCCCTGTGTGGGTGATGTTGTATAAGTCAGTTTTGTTGATTGAGTTGTGTGACCCCATCGGTCTGTATTATTTTATGGTTTGACCCTGGACGGGCAAACATTTAGTCATTTTATAAGTCTTAGCCTGGTAGATCCTCGTGAAAAGGGGTCTATGGCGTGTAATATTCCCATAGGGATTTGTGGGTGTTACAACGACTATGATTCGTTTAGAACACTCATAAATAAAACCTTTTTCAGAAGAGTAGTTAATGAAAGATAGTAAACCATCGAAGAAACCATTGACATTTAGCAGACTTATTTGTTTCTTATGAACATTTAGCTGGGCTCTGGTAATCACATGAAAAAGTTCCTCAAGAGTGCCAAAACCATTGGGAAGGGTGATAAAGGCATCAGCATTATTTGTCATCTGAGTTATGCGGTCTTGCATATTCACAGCTCTAAACTCATCTCCAATAGTTGTTCCGATAATTTTACTTTCAGCCAGAGGTTTTGGAATGATTCCCAACACTTTTACTCCTTCCATATAGGCAGAATCAGCAGCGCGTCCCATTCATCCTAGACTTCCTCCTCCGTAAACTACATGAATGCATTTTTCTCCTAAGGTACGACGCAAGTTGTGGGCTGCTTCAGTAAAGCAAGCCTCTTTCCCATGACTAGCTCCACCAAAAATGCAGATGGAGTTAAATCTTTTTGTGGAAGATGATGACTCCATTTTTTGAAAAGAAAATATATAGAGAGAAAAGGAAAAGAATACAAGTTTGAGGGATGCAGAAAAGAAACAACTGAAATGTTTATTTATAGATGCAAAATAAAGTAAAAAGATTTATCAAATATGTGACCGCGTTAATTGCGCTTCAACTACTCAATAGAATAATGAATGCATTTTTTGCGTATCACTTTTTTTATTTAGAAAATCTAGAAAAACCGCAAAAAGTAAAGAAACTCACATGTATGTACAGTAGTTGTGATTGTGGCTCACATCTTCCTCTGATTTTACGTTCGTAAGCGGCTTAAACGCCTTCTATGAGTGGGGGAGAAGCTTCCCATTCAATTTTCTTACAAATTGGCAAACAGGGTCTTTTAACGTCAGATTCCCAAGACGTTGTTCATATTCTGGTTTGAATTTATTCCACAAACATCGAATCCCGTAATGTACGAGTCCAATAGGATGCGTGTCAAGAGAAATTTCGATATCATCTGAATTCTCCTTATTCAGACCATCCTCGATGAACTGAATTTTATCTTCTCTGTTTCTGGAAGAAATTCTTAAAGATCGACATCTTGAATCACAGTTCCACCTAGCACATTTGTAGCAAACGGCCATTTTCTTTGCTCGTCGTTTCTTGGCATATGAACTTTTTCCAAGCCCTGGTAAAAATCTAGTTGGTGTTTCCATGAATTCACCTACTATTCTCACTTTGACTTCAATAATGAATCGAATATCAAAAGGTATGCCATTATTCATAAGCAACCTCATCCTTTCAAGTCTGGTTTGGTAAACTTTCAAAATGACTTTTTTTCTAAGAAAGGAAAATATTTTTTCAATTGTTTTCAAAGTTTATTCCATAATTAAAAATAAAATAAAATAAAATATCTACAAAATCAGTTGCAGTGGGAAACTGAAAAATCCGACTTTAATAGCCACGGAGTACGTTATCCGCCACTTGACCGGACAAATACAATAGATTATTAATTCACAATATCGGGGTACTTAAGAAGAACCTCTTCTACCTCAAAAGATTTTAATTCCAAATATTGTTTTAACCGTTGGCCATTTACTTTAAAAATATTACCATTTTTTGGATTTTCAATTTCTACAGCTCCGTGAGGATAGACCGTACGAATAATAAATGGACCAGACCATCGTGAACGCAACTTGCCTGTGTAACACCCCCAAGTTATTCAGGGATATTACAGCGCCGTAAGCCCCGCCGTGGGACCCACAAGGCTAAACATACGCGGAACCATAAATTTTGACCGATAAGGTCTACACACAATGGAATGAAAAACAATACAAAGGTATTCAAAACATAACCAATGTATTCACAAACATCACAACTCGAATCAATACTTGACAAGCAGCAGGAACATCAAGGAAAATGGAAAACAATACTCGAGTATTCAATAGCCAATCCAGTACAACAACACTGAATGGGAAACTCCAAACATAACTAGAAGAAAGACACAGTATCACACTTGCCCACCATCTTCATGCTGACCCGATACCTGCATGTCCGCTCTCCTGGAACCTGAAATACATAAAACGTATTTCCCCCATAAAGGGGTTAGCCGTCGAATAGCTAGTGCAAGAATATCAAGTATGAAACACAATACTTCTCGACAATAAGATAAATGTAACCGTCAATTCATCAATTCAAGACTAGTATTCCGGAATAACTAAATCTTATAGCGTCACATCAAGACGTATATGAATGCCGTAGAAACGGTTCGTTCATATCATCCGTCAATACATGTATGAATGCCGTAGAAACGGTTCGTTCATATCATGCCATCAATACATATATGAATGCCGTAGAAACGGTTCATTCATAATATGCCATCAATATATCTATGAATACCGTGAAAACGGTTCGTTCATATCATACCATCAATATTTCTTACTTTCAAAGTCGAGAACGTACAATCATAAATATATACTTGCCTTTGAGACATCGAGAAATCGAACGGAGGAAGGGTATGGGTTCGGTAGGTCCGAGAACGCACTCCGGCACCTAAACGATTCGCAAGGAATATGATAATCAATCATCTATATTCAAACTACATGAAGGAACTCCCGAAACCCGTCTACGATTCATAAGGATATACAGATAATCAATTAGAGGTTGGAAAAATCGTCCAAAATCTCACAAGTCCGAAAACGGTACAATCCAAACCATAAAATCGTAGGAAAAGTATGCATACGATAAAGATACATCATAATCTCAAAGTTCTCAAGCTTCAAAATGGATAAATCGGATGAATCTACGAAAAACCCCAAAATTCCCAAAAAGTAGGGTTCTAAGGATTTTTACCTTGATTCGGACGTTAGGATGAATTTGATGTTGTGAAATCCTTGTTCTCCAACTAGATATGTTGTTATTAGAAGTAAGATCGCTGCCAATCGCCCAAGATCGTGTCTCCCGAGCGATTCCCATCGAAAAGGAGTGAAAGAGGTGAGAAATGACGAAATGGAAGTCAACTGTCATATTTATAGTTGCCAAGTCTAGCGCATGCTACGCCTCCTTCATTAGCTTGCGCTAGCGAATTCACCGGGTAGTCCAGTGGCTACTGCCATAAGACGTTAGCGCGCGTTACGAAACATCCCTTGCGTGCGCTAACCGCTGTACTGCCAAAATCTCAGCTTACTGCCTCGGTCCGCTAGCGTGCGTTAATACTGAGCACTAGCGTGCGTTACACAACACATATAGCGTACGCTAGCCGCTGCCTAGCGTGCGCTACCTGCTAGTCCAGAAAGTCTGAAACTCCACTGCCTCTACTGACCAGACCATTAGCGTGCGCTACCATTATGCCTTAGCGTGCGCTACGTAACAATTTTAGCGTGCGCCAGCCGAAGCATAACGTGCGCTACCTGATAGTCCAGAAACCTGGAAACCTCACTGCCTCTGCCGACCAGCCCGGTAGCGCGCGCTACGGAACAGATGTTAGCGTGCGCTACTATCCACGAATAGCGCACGCTAACAACTCCTAGCGTGCGTTAATCCGCCAGTCCAGAGGGCAGTCTGGGTTACTGGTTCTGACCTGGCTGACCCCCTTAGCGCGCGCTACGGCTCAAAGCTAGCGTGCGCTAATCAAGCAGAATTAGCGTGCGTTAGCCTAGGCCTAACGTGCGCTATTTCTCTGGCCCAGAACACTTCCGCAAGGTTTAGAACAACATGATCAAGACCCAAACAAGATACGAAACTCAATAACAATATCAACAACATCTCCAAGCATTTAAAGAGCGACAAAATAAGGAGGACGATAAAGTCAAACAGCCAATAAAAGTACGGGTATTACAGCCTGGAAATAATAACAGACGAGAGTTAAAAAGGACTTTTTGACCAGGAGAAAAAAAATTCTCAAGATATGGTTATCATGAAAAAATTTCATTTTTGTCCTTATATTTCCTTGCACATTCGTAAGCATCATTTTTGATTTCTTCCAATTCATTTAGTTGAAGTTTTCTACGAATTCCAGCTGAGTCTAATGAAAAATTTAATCGTTTTATGGCCCAGTATGCTTTATGTTCTAATTCAACAGGCAATGACATGGTTTTCCAAAGACAAGACTAAATGGTGACATTCCGATGGGAGTTTTAAAAACAGTACGGTAAGCCCATAATGCATCATTCAATCGCAAAGACCAATCTTTCCTTGTAGGATTAACAGTTTTTTCAAGAATATGTTTGATTTATGTGTTTGAAATTTCAACTTGTCCACTTGTTTGAAGGTGATAAGGAGTAGCAACTTTGTGTGTAACACCATATTTTTTAAATAAATGATTCAAAATTGGTTACAAAAATATTTTCCACCATCACTTATAATTGCTTGTGGTGTTCCAAATCTGGAAAAAATATTTTCTTTCAAAAATTTTACCACAACTTTGTGGTCATTTGTTTTGCAAGCAGTTGCTTCTACCCATTTTGAAACATAACCAACGGCCACAAGGATGTAAATATTGCCAAAAGAAATTGAAAAAGGTCCCATAAAATTTATGCCCCAAACATCAAATATTTCAATAATTAAAATTGTGTTTAAAGGCATCATATTTCTTTTAGCAGTAATTTTCTTTGAACTAAAATGACATACACATTCATGATCATGAAATAAGGCAATGATATTTTGTTTTTCATGTTCAGGCACACATCTCCTAATGATTTGATCAGACAATATTTGAACAAGTATGGATCCCAAAAGAATTTTTACTTCATTTAAAATTTTTGTTTTATCTTGGTTATTCCAATGAGATGGCATGTTACCGGTGACAAGGTAATTGACAATGTCGCATACCAAGGTATGTGAGAAAGCAGAGACATGAGTTGTTCATCAGGGAAAGTTTCATTAATGGAAGGTTCTTTATGAGTAAAATTCACGATTAGCCTAGACATATGATCAGCAACAACATTTTCATATCCTTTTTTATCTCGAATTTCTAAGTCAAACTCTTGTAACAATAGAATTCAATGAATCAAGCGAGGTTTAGCATCTTTCTTGGCAAGAAGATATTTTAGTGCAGCATGATCGGAGTAAATTATGACTTTCGAACCAATCAAGTAAGATCGAAATTAAGATCGAAATTTGTCTAAGGCAAAAAAAACTGCAAGTAATTCTTTTTCAATTGTAGAGTAATTTAATTGGGCATCATTTAGAGTTCTACTTGAATAATATATTACAGTTGGCAATTTATTTTCTCTTTGCACTACTACAAAACTGGCCTTTAACATCGGTTGTTCAAAAACCGCTGTTAAATTGACGCGGTGGCATACCTGTAAATATTGTGTAATAAATTAACAGCGGTTCTTTTTAAAAACCGCTGTTAAAATAACAATTGACAGCAGTTATTAAATAACCGATGTTAAATATTTCCCAAAAAAACATTGATTAATAGCGGTTCGTTTTAGAAACCGCTGTTAAATAAGTCTTAAAAAAAATTAACATCGGTTGTTAACAACAACCGATGTTAATGTATTGTTGATTAACAGCGGTTCGTTTTAGCAACCGATGTTAAATAATTCTAAAAAAAATAATTTAACATCGGTTGTTACAACAACTGATGTTAATGTATTGTTGATTAACAGAGGTTCATTTTAGCAACCGTTGTTAAATAATTCTAAAAAAATAATAATTTAACATCGGTTGTTAACAACAACCGATGTTAATGTTTTATTGATTAACATCGGTTCATTTTAGCAACCGCTGTTAAATAATTCTTATAAAAAAATTTAACATCGAAAACCGATGTTAATGTCGGGTAGCGACACGGTCCGTGTCATTTGACACAGTCGGGTCAGGTGGGCAGACGTTTTATTCACTTTATGGACAAGTACGACACGGGCCGTGTCATTTGACACGGTCGGGTCAGGTGGTCATGAGTTAAATAATTCTAAAAAAAAAATTTAACATCGGTTGTTACGACAACCGATGTTAAAGATTGTTGATTAACAGCGGTTCGTGTTAGAAACCGCTGCTAAATAACTCTAAAAAAAATTTAATTAACATCGGTTTTTAATGGAAACCTTTGTTAAGATCACTTTAATTACTATTGGCTCGCTGGCCTACGGGAGTCACTGCTAGGCTGCGAACATCCAGTTTTCCTAATATACTCATCACCACTCCATCGCAAAACACCACCAAAGGATCCTGAGAAAACTCTGTCCCCGCCTCCGCCGCTTCGCCGGCGACCATTTCTGCCGTGCCACTAACTCCTTCACCAGGAGTCAACTGATAAAAATGAAACGGAGCATATAGAGAAAGCAAGTCAGTCTATTCTAGTCCAAAAATGCTGCCCAGTCCTCTGCCATTAGCCGGAAGATCCCGAACCGCCGCCCCCATTGCTATCCGACCCAACAACTTAACTCCTCCACTAGATCCATAGCCAGCTTCGACCTATCCGGACGCCGACCTACAAAGAACGGCAACCCTGGTCTCCCTGTTCTAGATTTTTATACCTTAAATTTGGAGTAATTTTTTATTTGTGGTGTGAATTGTTATTTACTTGTGGTACATTTTTTAAATGCATTTATATGTGTGTGCGCTTGGGGTGCCTATGGTGGTCGTAGTTTGGGGGATTTTTTGGGCATGCAATTTAATTCATTCTTGTGTATCACCTAAATTTTTAGAACACTGGCAAAATGTGGGGTTATGTATTTATTGATGTTTTTATTTGCTTGAGCCTTGATGATTGTTGATATATAAGGGAGTCTTAGTTGAAAATGATTTGGGAAGAAAATTTGAATTGTAAATTTATTTTGGGATTGATTGAAGTGTTTTATAACACTGGGAATGTCCATTACAAAGTGGTTATGTCCAAATTTTTGTTTAAAAATAAAAGATCGTGTTTAATAAGTGTCAGTAATCAATAGTTTAAGTTGGAGAAAATTAGTAAGATGAAAATCTAAGAAAATATTATGAGTTAAATGCATGGCTACTATAGGGTCGAGAAGTTAAATCTCCCTTTGGGATAGATGTTAACTTTCGTCTTAGTAAAATAACACTAACTTGTAATATCCGCATTTTTCTTTCCCTTGTATTTTCATTTTCGGTGTATTTCTCGGTTGTAGTGGCCCTCGTGTATCTTTCAGCGTATCTTCTCAGTCATGTATTGATCTGATTCTCGTAATTGTTGTGTGGAACCGCCGTTTCGGGGTTGTCGTGGATCCATTCTATGTTATGACGCGTTTTGAGATGTTCCGTTTGATGTTTCGTTCATATTCCAGTGGTTTGGACCGTTTATATTTTGTACCTAGCGCACGCTATTTTTTCTGCATAGCGCACGCTAGGGGTCACTTAGTAGCGCACGCTACGACTGCTTCGTAGCGTGCGCTAGAGAGCAAGCCCTGGGAGTGGCAGTGCTGTTTCCAGCCCTCTGGACTGGCGAATTAGCGTACGCTACGTAGTCTAGCGCACGCTAATGTCGGGGGCTAGCGCACGCTGAGATTTCCCGGTAGCGTGCGCTAGCGTGAGTGTCGATCTTGGGCCAGGTTTGCTCTTGGACTCAATCTGCCCGGGTAGCGCCGCGTTATTGGTCGATAAGCGCGCGCTACCGATACACTTTAGCGCACGCTACGTTTGGTGGATAGCGCGCTAAGCTGGATCAGTGTGTCTTGACGATTTAGCCGGACTCGGCTGATGTCCAGGTAACACACGCTATTGGTCGATAGCGCGCACTACCGAGAGATTATTAGCGCACGCTACGTTTTGAGTAGCGCACGCTAACGGCCAGAAATGTGGCTACTGGACTGGGACGCTAACTGTATGGCCTGTAGTTTTATCCCGTTAGCGCACGCTAACCTTGAGGATTAGCGCGCGCTAACACTTCCTGGCTATATAAACCAGGGATTTGACCGGGATGAACACAATTTCTCATTTCTTCCTCCTCTCCGCGGCTAAGGCGTTTCCGGGCGATTTTCTTGGCGATTTCTTCCTCCAATCATCTCATCCAACATCTTCTTTGAGTTCTTGGTGTATTATAACAACATCAACACAAATCTTTCATCCTAATCCAAGGTAAAATCTCTTAGAATCCTACTTTTAGATAAATTGAGGGTTTTGGGATTTTCGTCCGATTCGTTCCGTTTTGTTGGTGGATTCATGATGAATATGGTTAATCTTGTCGAGATCATTAGTTTCCCTATGGATTCATGGTATATTTTCATAGTTTTGCGAAATCGGGAGGGTTTGGTTGTGGTCCGCCCTCGTTGTTAGTTTTGTACAAATATACATGAATCGTAGGCGGGTTTTCGGGTGTATTCCATTTCCGTAACCGTTTAGGAGTGGTTGTGATTGTGTTATTCGAATTGTTAGGTTCATTCATCGGTCCCTCGCGGTCGTGCTCGATTCTTCCGTTCCGTTCGTGTCACCGTCTATTAATCGAGGCAAGTACCCTTATGAACTTACAATCTTAACGTTGTAGTATTGCATGAGATTTGTGTGTGTGTGTGTGTATGCTCACTATGGGTTAGATCCGACGGGGTCTCGATAGGGGTCCACGGATGGGTGGATCCGCGAGCTTTCTTTTAACCACTATGGGTTAGATCCGACGGGGTCTCGGTAGGGGTCCACGGAGGGGTGGATCCACGGTTAATTGTGGTGCATTTTACAAATGTGATTTGATTATGGAATTTCCGGAAATGAGTGTTTTGGAACTATGTTTTCTTGATTGCATGCATTTACTATATGTGTAAGATGTAATTTGTTCATTTGGTTACTTGTACTAGCGTAATTGCTAACCCCTCTGGGGACCCATTTTGGGGAAATTCGTTTTATGAATTTCAGGTCAGGTTCATCGAGACGAGCGGGTGCTGGACTAGTATGCGGATGATGGCCGTGCATGATGATTGTGCACGAGTGGTGTCTTATTGTCTTCTATCTTTTTACCTTTGTGGTCTTTAAACTAATAGAAGTACTCGAGTACTTAAGAGTTCTTGTTCGTCTGGATTGTACTGTTGTTTATTATATTTGTGTCGGATGATGGTGTTATGTTTGACCGTTTGAACCGGGTGGATTATTTTGTTTGGCGTCATTATGACGAGGTGTTATTCTGTTGTTTCTGTGAGTCGATGAGTATGATGTTTGTTCAGCCTGGTGGGTCCTATATAGGGATTCACGGCGCTGTAATATACCTCGAATATCTTGGGGGTGTTACAGAAAATGGTATCAGAGCACTAGGTTTATGGATACCTAGGCTTGTCGGTTTATTGGGTCTTGTTGTGTTTTGTTTTGCACATCATCGTCACGCTTCCATGATTCTGGTACTACTAGTACCCGTAAGTTTTCCTTCCTCTGTTCCTTATTTCCTTGTATCGTGCCTTTGATTCTCGATTTGTAATTGTTCTTTTCTTGTACTTACCATCGTATGGCTTTTGCTACTTATTTAACCCCAGTATGGATGCTGGAAGAGGTCGTGGTCGCGGACGCGGATGGGGACGTGGGGCAGCCGGTGGGGCGGCCACGTCGCAGTCTTCGGGAGCCGGAAGTACCGGCGACCGTCACAGTCATGCTTCCTCTCAGGAGTGCGCCGACCTTGGTATTGCGGCTGTTATGCAGCAAATGGTGAATCAAATGGCGGTGATAGCTCAGGCGGTTCAGAACCCGGATCCGGCCTATGCTAATCGGGGCAGAGCGGATTGTTGGCTTCAGGATGTCATCAAGATGCATCCTCCTCAGTTTTCGGGAGCATCGGACCTGATCGGCTGGGAAGGGTGGATCAAGGAGATGTCTAAAGTCTTCACTGCTACCAATTGTCCCGAGGACCGTAAGTGTAACACCCCCAAGTTATTCAGGGAATATTACAGCGCCGTAAGCCCTGCCGGGGGACTCACAAGGCTAAACACACGCAGAATTATAAATTTTTGACCGATAAGGTCTACACACAATGGAATGAAAAACAATACAAAGGTATTCAGAACATAACCAATGTATCCACAGACATCATAGCACGAATCAAAACCTCGGCAAACACAGGCCGGAACATCAAGGAAAATGGAAAACAATACTCAAGTATTCAATGGCCAATCCAGTACAACAACACTGAATGGAAAACTCAGAACATAACTGAGAGAAAGACACAGTATCACACTTGCCCACCATCTTCATGCCGACCCGATACCTGCCTGTCCGTTCTCCTGGAACCTGAAATACATAAAACGTATTTCCCCCATAAAGAGGTTAGCCGTCGAATAGCTAGTGCAAGTATATCAAGTATGAAACACAATACTCCTCGACAATAAAGTAAATGTAACCGTCAATTCATCAATTCAAGACTAGTATTCCGGAATAACTAAAATCTCATAGTGCCACATCAAGACGTATGTGAATGCCGTAGAAACGGTTCGTTCATATCATACGCTGATACGTATGTGAATGCCATAGAAACGGTTCGTTCATATCATACGCCGATACATGTATGAATGCCGTAGAAACGGTTCGTTCATATCATGCCATCAATACATACATGAATGCCGTAAAAACGGTTCGCTCATAATATGCCATCAATATATCTATGAATGCCATAAAAATAGTTCGTTCATATCATACCATCAATATTCCTTACTTTCAAATTCGAGAACGTATAATCATAAATGTATACTTGCCTTTGAGACATCGAGAAATCGAATGGAGGAAGGGTATGAGTTCGGTGGGTCCAAGAACGCGCTTCCGACACCTAAACGATTCGCAAGGAATATGATAGTCAAATATCCAAACTCAAATTACACGAAGAAACCACCGAAACCCGTCTACGATTCACGAAAAATACACGGGTAAGCAATTAGAGGTTGGAAAATCGCTCAAACTCCCAAAAGTCCGAAAAATCGTAGGAAAGGCGTGTATACGGTATAGATACATCATAATCTCAAGGTTCTCAAGCTTCAAATCAGATAAATCGGACGAATCTACGAAAACCCCAAAATCCAACACAATATTCAAAGTGTTCTTGAATAATCTTTCAATAATCCGATGAATACTCAAACATGTCCATAATCATGCATATATCACTTCATACACCATGATTTTAACATCCAAAACGTCATTACCCAATGAAAAATCGAAAACCAAGATGTTGAAGAAATTACCTCTTGAAGATTCAAGCTCTATGATCCGAGGAATACGCGTTAGATCGACTACCCGGGCTTCCCAACCGAATGAAATGGTAAGAATCCAACACACAAGTGATAGATGGTGAGAAACTCCTCCCCTCAAGCTCTCTCTCTCGCAGGTGGAAGAAGAAGATGGTGAAATGAGCTGCATCTCGCTCAAAAGCACAATTTATGCAGTTGACCGCATTGTGTGCCGCGGCTCAGCCCAGGTGTGCCGCGGCACAGGCCTAAAAATTGCTCCCAGGGTTCGGCAGTGTGCCGCGGCTCAGCTGGAGTGTGCCGCGGCACCGGGTACAGTCGGTTTTGGCTGAGGATGCAACACAAGTGTGCCGCGGCTCAGCCTAGGTGTGCCGCGGCACCCGGTATAGTCCGCTCGGCCAGGTTTTGGAAATGTGTGTGCCACGGCGCACACTCCTTGTGCCGCGGCTCACACCCCCCTCGGGTCCTAAAATGATGAAAATTGACCCGGGAAGAGAATAAAAGCAATAGGACTCAATATCTGGGCAACAATAACACGGAATAGAAGTACGGAAACCCCAAAACGGTGGTTCCAAGCAATGATTACAAGGGTTCGCCCAACAAATCACGATTCGAAGAAAATGAAGAGGTTTGAAATGACATGACTTTCGACCGGGTATTACATTCTCCCCCTCTAAAAAGAAGTTTCGTCCCGAAACTTAAGAAATAAATAGTTTGGGGTATTCCACCCGCATCTTCTCTTCTGTCTCCCAAGTCGCCTCCTCGACTCCATGTCTCGACCATTGCACTTTAACTAGTGGAATGGTCTTATGCCGAAGTTGTTTCTCGCGGCGCTCAAGAATCTTCACGGGTTTCTCCGGAAAGGTAATATCCTCGGCTACGTCAATCTCGCTGTAGTCGATAATGTGGCTCGGATCCGGTACGTACTTTCTCAACTGAGACACATGAAAAACACTGTGGACGTGACTCAAAGCTGGAGGCAATGCCAAGCGATATGCTAAATCTCTAACTCTGTCCAAAATCTCGAAGGGTCCGATGTACCTTGGACTAAGTTTCCCCTTTTTCCCGAAGCGGAAAACTCCCTTGGTCGGCGACACCTTGAGCAAGACATGATCTCCCACCTCGAACTCCAAAGGTCGACGACGAGTATCAGCATAAGATTTCTGACGACTCTGGGCAGCTAGCAACCGATCTCGGATAATAGAAATCTTTTCCTTAGTCTCCATCAACATATCCGGCTCCGTTCCAACTAGCTCAGAAGCCTCGTCCCAACATAATGGCGACCCATCGCCTACCATAGAGTGCCTCGAAGGGTGCCATTTTGATCGACGCATGCCAACTATTATTGTAAGCAAACTCGATCAACGGTAAGTGAAGCTCCTAATCATTACTCCAATCCAAGGCGCAAGCCCGTAACATATCTTCCAACGTCTGAATCGTCCTTTCTGTCTGACCGTCCGACTGAGAATGAAAGGAAGTGCTCAATCTCAACTCCGTACCTAGAGCCTGATGAACGGCCTGCCAAAAATGCGATACGAAACGGCCGTCTCGATCAGAAACAATGGTATTGGGGGTACCGTGTAACCTCATGATCTCAGCAATAAAGGTTCGAGCCAGTCTATCCGGTCCCCAATTATCCTTAATACCCAAGAAGTGTGCAGACTTGGTCAACCGATCGATAATTACCCAAATCATATTCATTCCAGTCCGAGTTCTCGGCATGCCAGTGATGAAATCCATCGAGATGTCTTCCCACTTCCACTCGGGAATGGGAAGTGGTTTCAACAACCCCGCTGGTCGTTGATGTTTGATCTTGACTTGTTGACACGTCAAGCACCGTAGTACAAACTCCGTAACATCCTTCTTCATGTTACTCCACCAAAAATTTCGCTTCAAATCTTTGTACATCTTACTCGTCCCGGGGTGGATTGAGTAAGGCGTAGCATGAGCTTCTCGGAGAATTCTCTGTCTCAACTCTAAATCGTTCGGAACACAAAGTCTGCCCTGAAATCTCAGAATACTATCCTCGTGTACCATAAAGCCAGGAGCTTTTCCTTTAATTACATCTTCCTTCAGTTGAGAAATCATCGGGTCACTCCACTGCTTCCCTTTGATGTCATCAACTAAGGACGAAGTAATTTCGAGAGTACACAACTGTCCCTGTACTCGTTGAAGCCAAACTTCTATCCCTTGCTCAATTAAATCCTGACGAATTTTCGTCTGGGACGTAAGAACCTCGAGCATTTGAAGAGATACAGATTTGCGGCTCAAAGCATCTGCAACGACGTTGGCTTTTTCGGGGTGGTAAAGAATTTCCAAATCATAATCCTTTATCAACTCTAGCCAACGTCTCTGTCTCATATTCAGCTCCTTCTGACTGAAAATATACTTCAAGCTCTTGTGATCGGTATAAATCCGGCACGGTGAACCACAAATAATGCCGCCAAATCTTGAGTGCGAAGACAATTGCGGCCAACTCTAAATCGTGAGTAGGATAATTCATCTCATAAGGCTTTAATTGTCGTGACGCAAAAGCTATTGTCTTATCATGCTGCATAAGTACACAGCCCAGGCCTTGACCCGAAGCGTCACTATAGACTGCAAAGCCCTCGCTACCATGTGGTAAAGTTAATATTGGCGCTGAAGTCAAACGTCTCTTCAGTTCATCGAAGCTATGTTGTCTCTCATCCGTCCAAACAAACTTTTTGGTCTTCTGGAGTAATTTCGTAAGCGGTCGAGCGAGTTTCGAGAACCCCTCGACAAACCGACGGTAATACCCAGCAAGGCCCAAAAAGCTACGAACTTCCTTAACATTTTTAGGCGGTGCCCAGTCTAGCACTGCCTCGATCTTCTGCGGGTCTACACGAACCCCTTCGGCCGAAATCACATGGCCGAGAAACATAACTTCTTCCAACCAAAACTCACATTTCGAGAATTTTGCATAGAGGTGCTCGGTTCTCAAAATGTCTAAAACCAAACGCAAGTGTCGGGCATGTTCCTCCTTATCTCGAGAATAGATCAAGATGTCGTCAATAAAGACGACTACACACCAGTCGAGGTACTCGATGAATATCTTATTCATTAACTGCATGAATACTGCCGGCGCATTCGTCAACCCAAAAGGCATAACTACAAATTCATAATGCCCATTACTCGTCCGAAACGTCGTCTTCGGAACGTCGGACTCCCTCACCCTGAGTTGATAATACCCGGATCTTAAATCAATCTTCGAGAAAACCGCAGCTCCTTGCAATTGATCAAATAAATCGTCTATACGAGGCAAAGGATATTTATTCTTGATGGTTACTTTATTCAGCTCACGGTAGTCGATGCACAAACGTAGTGAACCATCTTTCTTCCTCACGAAAAGAACAGGCGCGCCCCAAGGCGAAGCGCTCGGTCTGATGTACCCTTTTTCCAAAAGTTCTCCCAACTGAGTCTTCAATTCCTGCATCTCAGAAGGTGCCATCCGATAAGGTGCTTTAGAAATCGGAGCCGCATCTGGCTCTAAGTCTATGGTAAACTCTATCTCTCGATCTGGCGGTAATCCCGGAAGATCATCCGGAAAAACATCGGGATATTCATTGACGACCGGAATCGAGGAGAAATCGACTACATTTCCTTCCGTTTTCAAAGCATAACACCAATAGCCCGTACAACCTTTATTCAAAAGTTTTACGGTCTTCATGGCACTGATAAGTAACTTGGATTGGCCCGACTTACGTCCCAAAAATGAGTACTCAGGTCCGTCTTTAGTCATCATGGTGATAACTTTGGTACGGTAATTCAGAATCGCTTGATGATTATCAAGCCAATCCTGGCCGAGGATCACGTCCTCGCCTTCCATATCAACTACAATCAGATTCGCTAACCATTCTATACCGGATATAATCACCGAAAAATCTCTAATCTTCCGATTCCCCACAATTCTATCCCCGCTAGGCAGTTTCACGATAAAGGGATCGCAAGCAGTCAAACAAGTTATATTCAAACGGCGTACACACTCCAAAGAAATAAAAGAATGTGTAGCACTCGTATCAAAAAGTACACGGACTGGATAAGACAAAATATGGATGGTACTTGAAGCCACCGCCGCGTCGGGTTCGTCTGTTCGACGCATCTCATAAACCCGTGGTTGCACCGAACCGACGCTAGAGTTTCCCCCTCCAGCGTTCTGACCCCGTCCCCGACCCCTGCCAAAATTCTGCTGAGGTTGACCAAAAGATTGTCGCTGACTCATACTTTGATCAAGTGGCGTTGGGGAAGAAGCCCGAGTGTCCAAAGTCTGGTTCGGTTCGGAACCATAAACCGCTCTATGCCTCATCTGTCCGCACGTGTGACACTTTAATGGTGGAAAGTGGCATTCCGAATTAAAGTGGCCTGGACGGCCACAATTATAGCAAGTCAACGTGCGATTTGAGGTACCCGTAGTGGGACGGTAACCCCTCTTCCCTTTATTAGAACGTGACGACTGTCCGGCAAAACGGTTAGTCGTTTGTGACTTCTGAAAGTTGCCACCCTTAGAACCAGAAAAATTTCCCGCGACTTTCTGCTTCTTCGGTTCTTCAACGGTATCATTGTCGGGGTTCAACATATCATGGGCTAAAGCTCTGTCCTGATACTCTTTCAGTGTGGTACAAGCAAATCCGGCCATGTATCGCCGTAAGTCCAAATTCATCCACATATCGAAATAACGGATCTTATCACGCTCGTTACGCACTTGATCCTTCACATGGATCAATTGTTGGTTGTACTCCACGATCGCCTGTGAAACGGGAATATCTTGTGGTTTAGCCTCGAAAAAGGGTCGGATTCGGCCCTCTCGCACCGGCCAAGGACAAAACTCGGCCTCCAAGAGCTCCTTAAATTCATCCCACATGGCAATACGATCCTGTGGCTTGATGACCTTCCACCAAGTAGCGGCCTCCTTAGTGAGGAAATACTGAGCAATCGGTACTTTCCTCACCTCGGGGCAATCAACCGCCTCGAAAATCTTCTCCCGATTCCTTCTTGATCTTCCCGGCTAGCAGTGCATGGCACCGCCAAACTGTGGAGGGTGCATGCGGATTACATTCTGAAGCAAGGCATCCGTGTTTGGGTCCGGGTTATTCAGTTGAACAGTTTGGGCTAAAATAGTCATCTGGGTAGCCAATTGTTGAAGTGCATTCGTAACTCCAGCGTCCGCATTGTTCCCTGGACCGTTTGATTGGTCGTGCTGACTTTCGGTGTCAGGATGCACCGAGTTCGACAAACTGGGATTGGTCGACCCCGCAACTGAACTGATGGAAACGGCCGCGCCACGACCTCTTCCTCGTCCACGGCCACGACCACGGCCATGGACCCTACCGGCTGACATACTGAAGAACACACAAGGTACGTAAGCACAATTCAATCGCACGTCATTAAGGTGATCGATTCTCAAGAATACCCATAGAAGAAGCATAATGAAAAAGGAAACATCAGAAGAGTAAGAGGTCTTACAAGTACCGGTCGCACTGTGATGATGGCAGAGTAGTGATACTGTGGACAATTGACGACTCATTCGACCCAAAAGACCGACAGCCTAGGTATCCATAAACCTAAGCTCTGATACCATATTCTGTAACACCCCCAAGTTATTCAGGGAATATTACAACTCCGTAAGCCCCGTCGGGGGACTCACAAGGCTAAACATACGCGGATTATAAATTTTTGACCGATAAGGTCTACACACAATGGAATGAAAAACAATACAAAGGTATTCAGAACATAACCAATGTATCTACAGACATCATAGCACGAATCAAAACCTCGGCAAACACAGGCCGGAACATCAAGGAAAATGGAAAACAATACTCGAGTATTCAATAGCCAATCCAGTACAACAACACTAAATGGAAAACTCAGAACATAACTGAAACAAAGACACAGTATCACACTTGCCCACCATCTTCATGCCGACCCGATACCTGCCTGTCCGTTCTCCTGGAACCTGAAATACATAAAATGTATTTCCCCCATAAAGGGGTTAGCCGTCGAATAGCTAGTGCAAGTATATCAAGTATGAAACACAATACTCCTCGACAATAAAGTAAATGTAACCGTCAATTCATCAATTCAAGACTAGTATTCCGGAATAACTAAAATCTCATAGTGCCACATCAAGACGTTTGTGAATGCCGTAGAAACGGTTCGTTCATATCATACGCCGATACGTATGTGAATGTCGTAGAAACGGTTCGTTCATATCATACGCCGATACATGTATGAATGCCGTAGAAACGGTTCGTTCATATCATGCCATCAATACATACATGAATGCCATAAAAACGGTTCGTTCATAATATGCCATCAATATATCTATGAATGCCGTAAAAACGGTTCGTTCATATCGTACCATCAATATTTCTTACTTTCAAAGTCGAGAACGTACAATCATAAATGTATACTTGCCTTTGAGACATCGAGAAATCGAATGGAGGAAGGGTATGAGTTCGGTAGGTCCAAGAACGCGCTTCCGGCACCTAAACTATTCGCAAGGAATATGATAGTCAAATATCCATACTCAAATTACACGAAGAAACCCCCGAAACCCGTCTACGATTCACGAAAAATACACGGGTAAGCAATTAGAGGTTGGAAAATCGCTCAAACTCCCAAAAGTCCGAAAAATCGTAGGAAAGGCGTGTATACGGTATAGATACATCATAATCTCAAGGTTCTCAAGCTTCAAATCGGATAAATCGGACGAATCTACGAAAACCCCAAAATCCAACACAATATTCAAAGTGTTCTTGAATAATCTTTCAATAATCCGATGAATACTCAAGCATGTCCATAATCATGCATATATCACTTCATACACCATGATTTTAACATCCAAAACGTCATTACCCAATGAAAAATCGAAAACCAAGATGTTGAAGAAATTACCTCTTGAAGATTCAAGCTCTATGATCCGAGGAATACGTGTTAGATCGACTACCCGGGCTTCCCAACCGAATGAAATGGTAAGAATCCAACACACAAGTGATAGATGGTGAGAAACTCCTCCCCTCAAGCTCTCTCTCTCGCAGGTGGAAGAAGAAGATGGTGAAATAAGCTTCATCTCGCTCAAAAGCACAATTTATGCAGTTGACCGCATTGTGTGCCGCGGCTCAGCCCAGGTGTGCCGCGGCACAGGCCTAAAAATTGCTCCCAGGGTTCGGCAGTGTGCCGCGGCTCAGCTGGAGTGTGCCGCGGCACCGGGTACAGTCGGTTTTGGTTGAGGATGCAACACAAGTGTGCCGCGGCTCAGCCTAGGTGTGCCGCGGCACCCGGTACAGTCCGCTCGGCCAGGTTTAGGAAACGTGTGTGCCGCGGCGCACACTCCTTATGCCACGGCTCACACCCCCCTCGGGTCCTAAAATGATGAAAATTGACCCGGGAAGAGAATAAAAGCAATAGGACTCAATATCTAGGCAACAATAACACGGAATAGAAGTACGGAAACCCCAAAACGGTGGTTCCAAGCAATGATTACAAAGGGTTCGCCCAACAAATCAAGATTCGAAGAAAATGAAGAGGTTTGAAATGACATGACTTTCGACCGGGTATTACAGTAAGGTCCCTATTGCCCAGTACTTTCTTACTGGGGACGCTACGGATTGGTGGGAGGCTGTTGGGCCCAAAGACCATGTTGATTCGTGGGCCGAATTTCAAGAATTGATGGAGACCGAATATTGTCCGTGGCCGGTCAGACAGGCTCGAGTGCATGCTTTCTATGATGCTCAACCACGGGATATTCCCGTATCTCAAGCTATTGCCGATTTTAACAAGGAGTTGGGTTATCTGAAGACCCAAGTTGTCGAGGATAGCGACAAAATTTTTCCATTTTTCCAGACGGATGAAGTTGTCGATTCGGGACTATATGTCGGGACTCGTCTGTACTACCTTGAAGGATTATCAGAGTAGGGCCCTTTCTTACGATATGTCTGTGACGGCAAGTGAGGCGGCCCACGATAGCAAGAAACAGAAGTCCGCCGAGAATTTATCGGGCCACAAAGGTGGGGGTCAGCAGAAATTCCAGTCTGCTAATTTTTCCGCTGGTGGTGGCCCAGCTCGATCTATTGGGTTTACCCGCAGGGCTGCCAGTGCCCCTTCTCGGGAGGTGAAGTGTTTTAACTGTGGCCAGCCAGGCCACATCAGTCGTAATTGTCCGAGTCCTTTGCTGACGTGTAATCAGTGTGGCCAGTCGGGTCACAAGGCTGCTTTCTGTGCTGAGAGGGAGAGAATCCTTGGTGCTCGGGCTTCCATTCCAGCGCCTAGGGAACCAAGTGTGAATCAAGAATCGTTTGCTTCTCAATCTCCGCCAAGTGCTAGTCGAGGGAGAGGTCGGGGTCAACCCGCTAAGGGGTATATTCCAGTGTCGGCTCAGCCCACACGCGTGTCTATGAGATGCGGAGAGCCGATGACCCAGCAGCTACTGTGGCGACAGGTACCGTTCATATTCTTTCTCATCCTGTCAGTGTGCTTTTCGATTCTGGTGCTACGCATTCGTTCATATCTCTGGAGTGTGTGCGCTGTTTGAGTCTCGACTGTTTGACGCCTTGTGAGCCCTTCATCGTTAAGCTTCCTAGCGGTGATAGGATCGTGGGTGATCAGGAGGTTCGGGACTGTTCTGTTCTTATTTGTGAGAGGGTCTGGCCCTCTAATCTTATTGTTATGAGTATTGGGAGTGAGGATTTGATTCTCGGGGATGATTGGCTTGAGCAGCATGGTGCAATCATGAACTACCGCACGAGGATCATCACCATGCTAGCTGAAGATGGCACCGAGCACTCTTTCGCCGGGCGTAAGAGGGGAAACCAGAAGTTCGTTATTAACGCCTTGAAGGCGATGAGACTCCTGCGAAAGGGGTGTACTGGTTATTGGTGCTACGCCTTGAAGGAGGAGAGTGGTGGAGTCAAGATTTCGTCGATTCTAATCATTAGTGAGTTTCCTGATGTATTTCCTGACGAGTTACCGGGATTGCCACCGGATCGTGAGGTCGAATTTGCTATAGAGTTAGAGCCAGGCGCGACTCCTATTTCAAAGGCGCCGTATAGCATCGCACCTTCACAGATGTCCGAATTGAAGAAGCAGTTGAGCGAGCTTCTTGAGTCAGGGTATGTTCGACCAAGCGCCTCGCCGTGGGGCGCACCGGTCCTGTTTGTGCGAAAGAAGGATGGTTCACTGCGTTTGTGTATCGACTATAGCAAAATAAACAAGGTAACCATCAAGAACAAGTATCCTTTGCCGAGAATTGATGACTTGTTCGATCAGTTGCAGGGAGATGCGGTGTTCTCGAAGATTGATTTGAAATCGGGGTATTATCAGCTCCGGGTGAGGGAGTCCGATGTGCAGCTTGACTTTTAAATGCGAGATACGGACATTTTGAGTTCGTAGTTATGCCTTTAGGGTTAACTAATGTGCCGGCGGTGTTCATGCAGTTGATGAACAAAGTCTTTATCGAGTATTTGGATAAGTGTGTCGTCGTTTTCATTGACGATATTCTTATTTATTCGAGGGACGAGGAAGAGCATGCCCATAATTTGTGAGTAGTGTTAGACATCTTGAGGACCGAGCAACTCTATGCGAAGTTCTCGAAATGTGAGTTCTGGATGAAGGAAGTGATGTTTTTAGGTCACGTGATTTCAACCGAAGGGGATCGTGTGGATCCGCAGAAGATTGAGGCAGTGTTGGATTGGGCACCGCCCAAGAATGTGAAGGAGATCCGTAGTTTCTTGGGTTTGGCTGGCTACTACCGTAGGTTCGTCGAGGGTTTCTCGAAACTAGCTCGGCCACTTACAAAGTTGCTCCAGAAATCCGAGAAGTTCGTCTGGAATGATGAGAGGCAGTTGAGTTTTGAGGAACTGAAGAAGCGTTTGACCTCAGCCCCGGTCTTGGCGTTGCCATGTGGCAACGAGGGTTTTGCCGTTTATAGCGATGCTTTGGGTCAGGGTCTTGGGTGCGTATTGATGCAGCACGGCAAGACCATTGCCTATGCGTCGAGACAGTTGAGGCCATATGAGCTGAACTAGCCTACTCAAGATTTGGAGTTAGCGGCAGTCGTTTTCGCGCTCAAGATTTGTCGTCACTATCTTTTCGGCTCTGCATGTCAGATTTTTACCGATCATAAAAGTCTGAAATATATATTTACTCAGCGGGAGTTGAATATGAGGCAGATGAGGTGGTTAGAGATGATTAAGTATTATGACCTCGAAATCCTTTATCATCCGGGCAAGGCGAACATCGTGGCCGACGCCTTGAGTCGGAAACCGGTTACGTTGCGAACACTTGAGATTCTTACGTCTCAGTCGGAGCTTCGGTGGGCTTTGATTGAGTTAGATGTTGAGGTTTTGTTGCCTGGAGCTGTCGAGCAACTTTGTGCCTTAGATATCTCGTCGTCCTTGGTCGATGAAATTAAGCTGAAGCAGTTAGAGGATCCGATGATTACTCAAATCCGAGAGAACGTTCTTAAGGGAAAGTCTCCTAGGTTTGTGATTCACGAGGATGGTGTTTTGAGATTTCAGAGTCGGCTTTGTGTGCCGAACGACTCATAGTTGAGACAGAGTATTTTGCGTGAGGCCCATGCTACACCTTATTCCGTTCATCCTAGTTCGAGTAAGATGTACAAGGACCTGAGAAGGAAATTCCGGTGGAATGATATGAATGAGGAGGTCGCGCAGTTTGTAGCGAGATGTTTGAATTGCCAGCAGGTCAAAATCGAGCATCAGCGACCGGCTGGGTTATTGCAGTCACTTCCCATTCCGGAATGGAAATGGGAAGATATATCGATGGATTTCATTATGAGTTTGCCGAGATCGAGGTCGGGTATGAATATGGTATGGGTGATTGTTGATCGTCTGACCAAGTCGGCACATTTTCTGGGCATCAAGGACACTTGGGGTCCAGAGAAGTTGGCTCGTGTGTTTATCGCGCAGATTGTGAGGCTTCACGGTACTCTGAAGTCTATTGTTTCGGATCGTGATGGCCATTTCGTATCGCACTTTTGGCAGGCGGTGCATAAGGCATTGGGTACCGTTTGCATTTGAGTACCTCTTTTCATCCCCAGTCAGATGGACAGTCGGAACGCACTATCCAAACATTCGAGGATATATTGCGTGCTTGTGCTCTCGATTGGAGTAGCGATTGGGAGGAACATTTGCCATTGATCGAATTCACGTACAACAACAGTTGGCACGCGTCGATTCGGATGGCACCGTATAAGGAACTTTATGGGCGGCGATGTCGATCACCGATTTGTTGGAATGAGACATCCGATTTGGTCGGGACCGAGCCGGATGTCGTTTTAGAGACGAGACGGAAGATAGAATTAATTCAGGAACGGATGTTGGCGCCCAGTCGGCCAGTCGTATGCCGACATCCGTCGTCGACCCTTGGAATTCGAGGTGGGAGACCACGTTTTGCTAAAGGTGTCGCCGACGAAGGGAGTTTTTCGTTTCGGGAAAAAAGGGAAGTTGAGTCCGAGATTTATTGGGGCCTTTGAGATTCTCGAGCGAGTCGGTGAGTTGGCATACCGTTTGGCACTACCCCCGGCCTTGGGTCATGTTCATAGCGTTTTTCATGTTTCCCAGCTGAGGAAATATGTCCCGGATCCTAGTCACGTCATCGATTATGGTGAGATTGATGTCGCCGAGGATATTACTTTTGAGGAGCGTCCTTTGAAGATTTTGGAGCATCATGAGAAACGACTGAGGCATAAGACCATCCCTTTGGTCAAAGTGCAGTGGTCGAGACACGGTGTCGAGGAGGCAACTTGGGAAACCGAGGATAGCATGCGTGCTAGGTACCCTGAGTTGCTTGTTTCTTAAGTTTTGGGACGAAACTTATTTTTAGAGGGGTAGAATGTAATATCCGCATTT